>JAQNBH010000010.1:30999892-31607392 GCA_028752905.1 Cladorhizidae sp. MBARI D1340-BT2 | reverse complement strand
AGTCCTACATCTGACTGAAGTGCTGCACCCTGTGTTGGTCATCAACCAAATAAAACTGGGTGGGAAGAATGACCACCTTGGCAAAGTATTTTTAAGCAGTGTTTACCCACTACATTTCATCAACTCTGCTTTGGATGAGTTACCTTGGAAAGTGAGGAGAGAAGACAAGGAAGTTGAAGAAGATAGAGTGTATAACCTACATTAGTTTAACCTTCAATGTGGATGGCATAAATGAGGAGGTCAAAAGGTGTATGGATAATTCAACACGCAGGTCATTTTCAAGTGATGCATGTTTCAGAAATTATAGCTAATTAGATTCGAGGTTAGGTTACTACAATGCATCTGCTAGTATTATAATCCTTGCATCTGTGGGAAAGTATACATTGGAGAGACAAGGAAGAGGTTGGAGATCTTTGGTAGTTTGTAATTTCTTAGCATGCCTGCTATCTCCACCACCCAATTTAGGAAACAAGAATTCACTGAAAGATAAATGGCGGAAATGTCAGAATGCACTGTATAGTCATCTTTAATTAAACCATGGATTAGCACTACAGTTTAGATGTATAGAGTTGTAGCTACCAGATTGCTGAGTTTTAACTATAAAGACAGTGCAATTTAAATCAATTCCCTCATTTTGCACTATAGATTTATCCTTCATTAGTATATAATTACCATTTTAATTATGTTCAGAGCAATGTAAAAACACACAAAATGCTTCTGCACTCACTGGCAATGTGTTTCACAATGAAATTTATGTGATTTATGATTATGAATAAGCACAGACAGATAATGATGGATATCGTTTCACATGCATAATTACAAGAGTCGACAGAGCAATTGTTAGATCCAGTCCTAAATCTCGATTGAATCAGTAAGATAGATGTGAAGTGCTTTGTTCAAGAGCAATTCCCTCCATTAGTTACCTCTACAATCAAGTACTAAAGTTCAGTGGTGTTGGATGTACACATTCTCTGCAGTAGCAGATTTATTTTAAGTTCTTCCTTCCTGCATGTATCTATCTTATTTTTTACCACATAATCATTTCATACACCGATTATTATATTCAAAGTTGGCTAATAATTATTTGTCTAATCTATTTTCTGCAAGTGAATAAATAACCGAACTAGGCTCAATATTGAGCATGTTGACAATCTTTACTGATTTCATGTTTGAATTAAGAAATAGATTAGTTGGTGCAAGGGATTTGAAAATTTGACAATTTTTTTAGCCTTAGTGAAAGATTTATATTCATTTGCTCTAGTAATTTGCTTATTTTTAAATATTTCTTTACATGATTTTAAATGATGAGGGTTTTCGAAATCTATATGCATTTTATAAAAGTTTATAGTATATATCCATCTTAATAATTATGGGGAAAAAATTGTCATGTTAGTATAGGTTCGTGCATAGTAATTAATAGTCCAAGTACAAATTTTCAAGTATTATCTATATTTTATCAAACACATTTTCTAATAAAATTACAAGTTAAGTACAATGCTATGAATGATACTCTATATTATCATCACTTTGGTACAATATTCTCTCAACTTGTATAGGTGGTGGAACTAGTGAATATTATAAATTCACTCCAGCAATGGTCGGCTTATCTGTTTTTGGAAACTGATGCATCTTACAGGTGATTATTACAAAATTGTAATAATGAAAATTGTAATTATGTAGCAATTATTAATTTTGCAGGATTATCATGTCTTTTGAGGCCCTGCTTGTGGAATATGCTCAACATTTACCAGTGAATCAATTAATCATCAACACAGAAGCTGACTTTGTTGTTAAGACAATAAATGTAACTAATTTTTCCTCTCTCTTTGTGCTACAGCAGTAGTAGTGATAGTATTAGTATTAGTATAATATTGTAGTAGTCGTACTAGAGTAGTAATAGTATTATTAATAGTGTAGTAGTAGTAGTATAGTAATAGTAATGTTAAATTTTTGTAGTTGTATTCATTGCTATTATTGTTGCTTTTGTTATTACTATTGTGTTGTTATTATATTTATTGTATTATAGCTTCCATTGGACAGATTGAAGTTAATGGGTTGGAATATTTCTCTAAACCAAGGTATATAGAGGGTGCACTTACGAACTTATTAGTACACTAAGAGATCAATTAATGCTATGTATCAATAGACAATTATTATTAATAATACTATACAACTTTCTTCAACTTAAATTTGAACATGAAATACTGTATTTCTTATGAATGTACCATATAGAAATTCTTAACAGTGGTAATGATGCCATAGATGGTGATATAGTGGCTTCGATATCCCTTCCATCAACTCTCTTTGCCAAAATCAGCAACAGAACTCGAGTAGGGATCTTCATTGCACTATACATACGTCCAACTCTCTTCCCTGTTCGGGCTTTGGAAAATGGAACAGGTGGTAAAACAACCATAGTGGGTTCCCCTATCATTGCTGCAATTGTGGGATCGGGACCCTCCTTCAATGATCTCCAGCCACCAGTGCAGATACACTTGAGTATTCTTACTGAGATTAATGACAGTGTAAATATTATATTTTTAATGTATTTTAAACGATAGTTTAATTAGTTTATGAGCATGTAATATAATTTTCAAATATATTAGCCTTAACTTAAAATATTTGAGCATCTATCAAGCATTTCTAGTTCTTTTTAGACTAATATTATAATACTAATTTTATAAAGTGAAATTCCTACTAACTAGTGTGTATTTTTAATTCAGGTGATTCATGAAGGGTCTGAAGTCTGTGTTTCTTGGAATTTCAGTGCAGCAGAAAACCGTGGTAATTGGACTCCGATAGGCTGTACTAAAGTTGCCAGTATTGATGGAGTAGTTACTTGCCAGTGTAATCATCTCACCAACTTTGCAGTCCTTATTGTGAGTGATATATATGTGGAATATTTATACGAATTATATATGTCTAGTTAAATTATATTTGCTGTTTCTCATTTTTGCTAATGCAATTGAGATATGCAGCCTCAACAACCTCAGGACAATTTTTTATGGTATAAAGGGAGGCTTTATTTTTACATTATGTAGTCTTACTCAGAATGTCTTTTATAGGAGCTTCCTACTTCTAATTTTTATAGAGATCTGTCTTGCCAGTATATAAATAAATACTATCGAGTATACCTTAAATTGCATTCTTCCACTGTAATAATTTATTATTTATGCCCCCCCCTAAAAATTAAAAATTAAAATCCTAATTAACAAACAAACAAAAGGAGTAATAACCTCCAATAAAGTACTTTCTCTGAGTCTTGCTAAATTGGAAGTGTTGTTTAAATATCTTTAAAGCTTCAATATTAGTTGTATTGATGATGTATTGTTTATGCTCCAGATGGCGGGTTAATGATTTGCAAAGCTGGCTTTATTCATTAGGTCTATTTTATTTTTTAGCCATAACTAATCCCAATAATATGAATATGTATTAGAGTGTAAGTTCAATTATGTATAAAATCATTCACCCACAATGTTGAAGTATAAAAAAGATTCCACAGTGCTATATAAACTGAAAAGTTTGAAGAATGAGAGTAAGCACAAAGGAGTTAAATTTCCGAATGAAATGTGAGAAATAAATTTAGGATGGATCCCTAACCAATACAAGAAAAGTGAATATATACTGTAGGATGAAGACACTTGCAAAGCAAAACAAATTTCAGTGAGCATACAAGGAGAGATAACAAATGCTGAGGAAATTACCTAGAAAACCTAAGACAAGGAGAACAAGATAAGTATAAGTTTAAAATAATGACATTGCCAGTGAGCAGCATTAACCATATCAATTAGAATTGGCAAAGTGCATTTGTCACTACAGTGAGCCGTAAAGCTGAGCCAAAAAGTTGATGAAATAACTTATATCCAAGCAGAAAACATGCACTGTCAATACCACAAGCCGCCTATATCTCATATAGTACATTTTCAATGGAGTTTTCCAAGAGCATTATCTCATTTAGAAATTAAAAATATCACTTTAATACAACAAAGTGATAGTTGGATGATACAACATGACACAGAAGAATGAACATTAAAAAATGAGGATAGTAGTCATATCCTAACTCAGTATTTTATAGTCCGACTTGTTAGTTTCTCAAATGGTCAGGTATGTTATCACAAGGAGAGCAGGAGATTAGACAAAACTCAGAAGTGTGAGTATAATGTGTGTGAACAACTAATGCATGTTAATTGCTGCAAGTACTTTAAAAGTCATGTACTTAACTTCATGCCCTTTCTATCATGGAGGCTATGATGACATGAATTGCTTGAAAACTTACAGGATAACATACAACACAAGACTTAGCAACACAAAGCCACTACATCGTGGTGAGATGTGATGGCCACACTAAGTTTCCCATGATTCACAGTTGCTCAAATGTTTCAGAATTTTGATGGAGGATCTACAGCAAGAATAGAAAAAGCACCATTCTCCAATATCAATGTACATATCTAGATTAGTATGGATAGCATTCTGTGATTGAAAACACTGCCACATGTCAATCCTAGAGTGACTCTCTGTTCATTACTGATGCCATATCACATGGAATTCTGACAGCAGGTCCACAATTCCTGCAAACCGAAGTTATGACTAAATCTCAAAGTGACAGCCATACCAGTCATCTTCCATAACCTTGTGGCTAGAACTTCCACCTCCTAATGCAAGCTATGTACCATGTCGAAGATAGGATCTTACTTTCCTAACAACATGGAGAAGTATATCACTTTTTCACTATGACAGCTTTGCTTTTAGAGATTTTCCACTTACTCATAATCTCATTTGACTGACTAGTGGAGCTAATAAGCCAGAGGGCTTCCTTATCATATGAAGAAAGCAGCCAGATGGGGGGAAGCATCAACTACTATAACCCAAGAGATTCGAACTATTTCAGTGCATGGATTGTAGGGAATGATTCCAAGACATCTATCACAAGAATAAGATCAACTTCAGAGAAGGAGGCATCACAGATTACCAATAAACATTGAATGTAAAATATTTGCATGTGGGAACATAGCAAATAACACGAGCTCTAACTCAAACAAATGTTTAGATTGGAACTTGCAGCTAGGCAGCTCATGATAATTTATGAATAGAATGTGTGCATTTTAATAGAAAATAGAGTAATTTACTCTATGTTACCGATGCCTTTGTAGCTAATACATAAGGTGAACACACACCCATTTGGTAGATTTTCACCTTTCTACAGTACTAAAATAATATTATGTCAACAATTGTGTACAATACTACTGTTATAAAAGCCGCACCTATTCCATACACACTTTTCCTGGCCTAACAATTTTTTTATTTCCCGAGCCTCATCTGGATCCAGAAGACCCAAGAAATAAATATATGCATTGACCCTGTGCCAAGAGAAATACAAGGAGTCCATGAAAAACTACTGACATAGAATGAACTATGAAATTCCTCCATATCATTGGTAAGAAGTTGAACAAGGTATTCATGTCTTCATTCGAATCGATGGAATGGATCCATGGAAACAAAGTAGACACACTGGAACATTACAACAAAAATTTTTTTGGTCCTTGTCCATGCTGCATGGAAGCCACAAATGCAGCTTCTTTAAATTCAAACGGTGTCAATCGACTAGGCAAGCATTCTAAACTTATAGAGTGATATTTAAGATAGAGATGACTGCTTTTTTATGAAGTACAATAGCTAACTTTTCCAAAATCTGGTTCTATAAACCCATATATACAATATACTATGGTGTTGGAATATGACACTGTCTATCATAAGGATGGTAATAACAAAATCAGCCATGATGAGATGGAGGATATTGCCACATTTCGAGGCACTATCATCAAGGATTTCTATTCTATAATTGTGAAAAGATCTATGTCTCAATGTTAGAGAATGCAGAACAGAAGCCATTGATCTCAGGATGGTGGACCACGCCTTTTATTTCTTGTTCTTTTTTTACAAACTTTTTGCAATGGAAATTAAATTTAACTCCAAATCAGTCTTTTTCTTTAGCTTGATTATAATTATATGAACATTATATTTTTAATTTAAATTACAACCAAGAAGATTAGATAAGTTCATTAAGGTTTAAAGTTATTCTATTGTTGGTATATATATATGTGACATGATTGGTGTGCAGCTATGACTTTTCGTCCTTTCTTTCAAACAAAATTTTAGAATTATACTATTGTTCATGTTCAGGATATTTGCTCCAGACATCAACCAGATAGCTGTATAAAAGAAGCATCATTTGACTCTGCTCTCTCTCTCATCACTTTTATTGGAGTATCCCTCTCTGTTGTTGGCTTGGTCAAGGAAGGAAGAATAATATTATTCACCCAGTTACAGAAAGATGCTGCAGTCATGTTGGGCTGTCCTTTCATGAAAGCATTCTTCCTAACCCACTCGGCAGCCTTGTGGTTCATCTGCCAAATAAAGAGATGGATATTAAGTATTATTTTATTTTCCATATAATATATTACCTCCTCGTCTCGATAGACGGTCATCCTCTCGTGCTTCCCTTGCCTCCTCTCATCCAAATGCCCCTTGTTAGTCCAAAACTCCTTCCTAAAGTTTCTCACACTCTTTTGACTATACCCAACAATCGAGGCAGCTTCTTGGACAGCATCCGTTATATTCATATTCTGTCTCTGGCGAAAACTCTCCACTAAAACAACTGCCAGCATCCTCCGATGGTCCAATGGAAGAGTTAACATGAAACTGTCAAAAACAGCTTGAGCAGACTTGTCATCAAAGACTTCTTCTGGCTCACTATTATAGTCGCTGTCACTTCCAACTCCAGCATCCTCCACAGTTACAGCAGGCTCTGGAGCATCATGCTCTGACTCTGAGTCAGTAGCAAGATCCAACACTGATGTATTGTGGGGGGGATCTTGCACCATCACAGCAACAGCAGCAGCTTCTGGAGGACCATCGTTAGACTCAAAGTCAGTAATAGGAATAATCGCTGAAGCATCAGCAGCAAGATCCAGGACTAGAGCGCTCGAAGACTCGTCAGTCGTCATCGCTATGTCACTGGCCTCAGGAACAACAACGGACGAACCAGCACCTTGTTCAACATTCCGTCTTGCTGCCACTAGCATAGCAGCTCGAGCTTTCATCTTTCGTTTAGTAGTCCAGGGCATTTTCGCTAGATCCTTCTCCTGCAGTAGATGTGGACGATTGTACTCGACAACTAACAAAATACTTTCTTCTTGCTAGACTACACGCGAATAATTGAACTCGCAATTTCACATTGCACGTGCAACCGTTGGTTGCCATGGTAATTCCTAGTCAGCTGAGCAATCAAAGCTCTTTGATTGGTCATATTTTAGATTACACTTTCATGGTCTGGAAAATATGTATCTTATAGATTTTTTTATGCTGATTTCAAAAAATGACCTTGGTTTCAAATAGCTCCAACTCCCCAAAAGATATTTATAAAACAATTTTTGGCAATTTGTGCTGGCAGGCACTATACTGTGTATGCATGGTTTCATACAGGGGTGGAAACCACATCATGATCTTTGAACCCTGTTGTAGTCTTTAATATTCCTTGATAAAGTTGCAGTGAGAGAGTTAATTCATTCACGAATTAATTTGTTCCAACAACATTGCCCATACAGTTCACATTGCATCTAGTTACCACATGTGGTTTAATGAAAATTCTTTAACTTCATTTAAATAGATGTATATTTATTTATGCAGGAGGATCAGGAAACGAGATGCAACCAAATTCCACATTCAGCTATCTCTTGCCATATTCTTTATGCTAATAGTATTTGTGGCTGGAGTGAACCAGACAGCAGTAGTTGGAGGATGCATGGCTGCATCTGTTTTAATACACTACTTTACATTAGCATCCATAATGTGGATGTTAGCTGAGTCCCTTCTATTGTTCCAGAAATTGGTGTTTGTCTTTCAGAAAGTCACCAGGAAATGGCTCATCATTATTTCACTAGTGTGCTGGTGTAAGTTCACCAAAGTCAATATTTGTGCCAATCCCCAAAAATTCGTTCAAAACAATTATGCCAACACATTCAATGCATTGATGTTATTTACATAATTATTATTAGGTTGATATTTTTAATTTTGAATTTGAAATAATATTTTTCTCTCTCTTTAGTGGCTCCTTTTGTTCCAGTAGCAATACCTCTAATAATAGAATTGGCCAATGGCATGGAAGCTTCAACTGATGTCATCATCAATAGAGAAAAATTGTAGGTTAAAAAATTATTATAATATTGTTTCTGTTTAAAAATATTGATACACAGATTATAAAGTAGTATAATTAAGTTTACAAGATATTCAAAAGCATTTGTATTTCATGTAAATGTTACAATTTGTTTCATTTCTTATATATTTTTAAAATATATATGTTAGTTTATGAATAATACGGAGTAGTAAATTAGCTGTGGTGAAGTTAGAATGTACTCGAATCCAGATCTTTTGAGAGCTGCATTTGTGTGGCACAAATAACTTAGTCAAAACTCTGTGATGTCCTAGATTCTGCAACACCAGCTTGAGGGTCTCATCTTGTCTAAAAAGTTGCACATTTGTCAGATTGCTGCTTAATAGAAAAACAGCACCAGATCAGACATAATATGATGATGGGTGTTGTATCATCATGCAGAGTTTTCATATGCAGAAATAAGGTTAGATATGAGGTTAAAATAACATACCAATACGTGTTACAGATAAAGTATGTCATCGACAAACATGCATGGAATTATTGACCTGATCATGAAGGAGAGGACCATTTTGTTACAGTTATGGCCACCAGATGAAGGGAAATGTTTACTGTAGCACTTGTAACTTTACATGGATCCTATGATCTACCTTTTCGAGATCTGTTAGTTGCAAATACAATAATAGCTTATCAGTTGTGAATATACTTTATGCTGTTTAGTTAACTGTTTTGTACAGCCTGATACTTTATGTATATTAAAGAATAGAGCGGTGGAAAGGACTCATCCCTTGGATTTTGCATACAATTATAGTATCTGCATCTGTAACATTACTATCCTCCTTCTCCACCATCCACTCTTGGGCTGCAAAGAGCTGATGGAGAAGCTAAATTAGGGAAGAAAAAATCCACTTTTAATTTTCCATCGTCATTTCTATGAACAAATGATGCAATTTCCTCTTGAATTTTTAATATGAATATTTTGTTAGGATTCTCATCTGTTTTCTATTATTTTATTGCAGCTGTTTCCTCAATGATCCTGTTGCTTTCTGGTTGGCTTTCTTGGTGCCTATATTAGTGATTATTCTGATTAATTTTGGAATCTTCATCATGGTCATAGTCAAAACGGTTAGACAAACAGGAGCAAGATTATCTCGTATTAAGAAATCTGTGGATATAAAAACAGTGCTTTGTTTGGTCTTCAATATGGCTGGAATAATGTTCTTGTTTGGAATCTCATGGATATTTGCTGCTCTCACATTTACCGTCAAAGAAATTCGCACACCCAGTCAAGTTCTCTTTGTTGTCTTTAACTCACTTCAAGGTCTCTTTATCTTTGTTTTTTTCTGTGTTTTGAACAAGGAAGCTCGTGAGTCTTGGAAAGAGGTCCTGAGCTTTGGCCGATATATATCAGTGTATCTCAACCCTGCATTGAAATGGACGAGTAATAAAGCAGCTGCTAATATAGAACACAACCATACTTCATCCTCAGATTACACATCAAAGAATACTTCGAGCCAGGGAATTCTTTTAAGCAATAGGAAAAGATCATCTGTCATTCCTTTGGATTGTAAGCATACTGCTGGCACCAAAAATGGCTCCAATATGTGTTCAGAACCTGAACAACCTAGCAAAGAAGAAAAGAAAGCGGACTTGTCCAGCATGAACATTGAGGAGAATCATAAATCTAATATATATTCTGAGACGGAATTCAAGGAGCTAAATGATTCATTGGTCATCGAAGAAAGAGGAGATTATGAACCAAATAAGTTAGATGTGGTGCCTGGGATTGTTGAAATTCACAGCAATAGAGCAGTGCTGATGGATTATGAAGAAGAGGATGAAATACGTGACATTGCCATCCAATAATATGTGCACGAAATGTGGAGGATATTTTTATGGACTGATCATACTGATTAACAAGGGTAGTAATCATAGCATAGTTGCCTAATACCCATAATTATGAAAATATTGATAGTAACTGTCTATAATTATGCTTAATTATTTTAAAATAAGATGAAAAGAGATGTATGACTATAATTATCTTATTCACTATGTTATGTACATTAATATGTTCAGAATAAATTTCCCAGCAAAAGATAAATTTGGTTCTTGATTAAATGGCATTATGTTACACCACTAATATTTAAAAAAATGCAATATAGTAATGGTTTCTCTCCAGTACCTTCCATGGCATACATCTATAATTCCACAAATCTCCAATCAAGTACTCATCCAAATACAGTCTGAACATCGCTTAATGTTTAAAAACCAGAGCTTTCAACAAATGATTGAATTTTTCTGCCGATGTATTGTGAGTAATATGCTCTAGTATTAATTTTTCTATACTAATAAGGTTACAGACATTGATAATAATTATTGTCTTAAAGGAGTTCAGGTACAACAAAAACAGTTATAATATCTTTGCATATAATCTTCACAATTCTACCTATTGATTAGAAATATAATGATTCACTCGGAGTGTCTTGAGGGTAGTTTTGAATTTTTTTTTAAGTATCACTTTAGATAGTGATGAAAGTGATCCAGTGGTCCACAGCCAATGAACTAGTATAAAGTGCCTTCATCTGGAATAATGGGATGCTCAGACCCAGGTGAGATAACAACCATGTGATGCAAACCACACCCCAGCACACATATCCAGCAAAGAACCGGATGTGGCTA
This sequence comes from Cladorhizidae sp. MBARI D1340-BT2, assembly GCA_028752905.1. Classification (NCBI taxonomy): domain Eukaryota; kingdom Metazoa; phylum Porifera; class Demospongiae; order Poecilosclerida; family Cladorhizidae; species Cladorhizidae sp. MBARI D1340-BT2. The sequence goes on along the minus strand of JAQNBH010000010.1, from coordinate 31,596,546 downwards.
AAACTAATAATAATAAAAATTATATCAAACAACACCAAACAACACCAAACAATTAAAAAAATATATACATGCTGAATCTAATATTACTTGTTCGTATTAAAAAAATTATAAAAATAAATACTACGGCAGTCATGGGTTCAAGTTCTGGCTGATGAAAGTGCCCACCCAGCAGTCTGGTAAGTCCATTCAACAATTTTGATTGAACTGCTCACAGTAACTTGGTTGTTAGTCTTATGTGTAACACTTCCACACTAGCAGTTCCTTCTGTTTTCTGTCCTGGTGTAAGATGTAGTTTCTTCCCACCAAATAGGATCTCCAGTATCTTGTACATGTTCAGCAATTGCAGATTTCCCTCTAGACCAATTTTTACAGGCATCTTGATGTTCTTTAATTCTGGCCTCTAGTCTTTCATTGATCTCTCATATGTAATACTTCTCACAGCTACAAAGGACGTCGTTTCCCTGGCGATGGCAATTTATGGCAAAGTGTCCTGGTTGCCCACACACGAAACATCGTCGGGGATCAGGACTTGGGCCCCGATAACGGAAGGAGCATTCACGCTGAACATGCCCCTGTCTACCGCAACTGAAGCAGCATATCTTGCTGCGTTGCTTGTCGTCAGCAGAACGTGGGGGCACTGTCAGTGTGGCAACTTGTTCGGTTAGAAGTGCTACCTGATCTCTGAGCAGACCCATTTCGCTGCTATCCTTCGAAACTGTGGCAACCTGGCCATGATCATCAATTGTCATCAGCAGCCTAGCTCGTGTAACTGCTGCTTCTATCATTTTTATTTCTCCCATGGCTCTCAGTACCCTGTCAGGTAATCAAGAGAGGAATTGATGTAATAAGAGTGGGTCACGAGCTGGCTTGTCTAGGCTTGGCATCCGCAGTTTCTTCATGGCATGCACGAACACAGACAGTGCTTCGCCTGGCACTAGCTTGCGTCTATGAAATTCCTCCAGGGAAACAAATTCCATTGGCATCATGGCCTCCACTAGCATTCCTTTAGCACTAGCATAGTTACCATGCTCCTCCTCGCTGAGCTCCATCCATATTGTCAAAGCCTCTCCCTCCAGCAGTGTTGGCAGCTTCAACGCTTGGTTATCCTCAGTCCACCCATTTGTCCTGCTGCAAATGTCAGTGTTGGAACCAATCGGTCGCATCTCCACTCGCGAAAGGTTTGGGTACGCTAACATGATGCTCTGCCATAGACTCAAGCTCTCTTAACCGTTCTATGCTCTGTAATACTCAACAGTTGATCAACAAAATCTCATTATTCAAACAACTCCACGTGCAAGTATATCTATCCGTATTCTATATCAAGTTCAACTAGAAGAATGACATGACATCACTAACCACATCCTGTACAGGAATGTAATCATAATCTATTACAGCAATGAAGTAATAACATGCCTACAAATACATCTTACACCTTTTTAACAGCATCTCAGATTTTCTCCTATGTTCTTCTTTCCTCCTCTTGCTCATGATCTTTATTTACCTCTTCCGCTCTCCTCTTTTGAAATTGGGTTTCCTACTTTGGCTTGCATTAGTGCAAATATTTCTTCTCCACACAAGTGTTTTGGCAAATTCAAAGTATGATGCATATAATTCTTGTTATCTTTGACCTTAATAGTTTAGGTGAATGTAATATATTTGAAAGTATGGGAAAAGTTTGATTGGACACACTTGTGACTTAGCTGAATGAGTCTGGACAGAATTAGCTTGCTTTGAGGCCTAATGCATACATACACAACTAACTGCTTTTGATGCACTGTATCGGATAATGAAAGATGCACTTGAGCTATCTATTATATACTGATTCATTACCAGATTAAATCCTGCATCCAAACATAATTATCTCAAACTTCTTCTTCATCTTGTGAACAGACATCTTTCAAACTCTGCCAGGGAATTATTTGACTCTGGTTCAGTCAGGATGTCAGAATATGAAGCTGTTAGGGTTTTATAGGCTCTTACTAGAAACCAGGCTGAAAATATACTGAGTTCCTGAGAGACACGCACTCTGTGATATCAGTTTCCCTGCCCATGCATTGATCATATTGCTGTTCAATATGACTACATTTTCAACACCAACTCCCACCATAAAGTTAATGAGCTGTACATGAGTTGCATCAACTCCAATCTTATTTCTCACATTGTTGAAGACTGGTGATGGAGATGGCTTGTTAGGTAAGTCAAGAGTAGGGAAAGTGGAAACTGGTGGAGAAGTGCATTTTTTCCCTTCATCTCCAAATTTTAGTTATTGATGATTCACATAGGAGAGCATAAGGATGATGAAATTATCTTCTCATTTGATATAACCTTGATATTTAGAGGGAAAATATCACATTAATTAAAGGTGTTCATAATGTTTGATGCTTTATGGGTATTTTCCCAGGCTATCTTATATACTTGAGCATAAGTAGTCTTATTCACAAGTTGTCCTTTACTGTACAGAATAAAATGGGATACACTAGTTGGTAAAGGTGTATTCCAATTGCTTGTGCAAACATGGCAGTAAATATTAATTAAGAGTAAAGCTTACCAAGCAGGAGCAATCCCATTAACAAAATGTTCTGAAAGCTGTTCATAAAATAATTCAGCACACATCCAACAATGGATGATCACCCCCTGTAAACACATTTTTAACCACCAGAAACTAGATCATGTCCAAACATTGCTCTACAGGTAAGCTACTTTCGTCATCTTTCCAGATTCCTTCTGCTTTGCAAATAGATTAAATACCTAAAAAAACCCTCAAATGCATCAAACCATTTTGGAACTACTTCTGGTGAACATTCTTTGGCCTGACAAGCCAATAATGATTCAGACTGGTGTTATTATATGACGCCTGATAAATCCGCTAACCTTTACAGGAATATTTGGTTGTTAGCGAATAAGTTCAAAGGAATATCTTGATTTCTAACCATGTCTGTGAGCCACTCAGCAACCATGACTTCCTCGGCAGATGAAAGGATGGTTCTATGTCCTGGTAGCTTCCCATGGACTATTTAACAAGTTGCATGATCATACATGGTGGAAAGCACAAGGAAAAAAGATTACCTTTTATTAAACCATGCATGCAGGAGGGGGGATGTAAGTGAAAATCTTACATTATAGGACATTCACAATTTTTGGACAGTTTCTCTGAAAGTCATTTTCTTGCTCCCGGCAGCTTTCTTTAGGGATTTTAGGTGCTCCTTCTTTCTATACCAGGGTTTCTATAGCTTCCTTGGCATGCTTTAAATTAGCCCATAAGCTAAAAAGATAGCAACTATATAGAGAGAATAGATTTGGAGGTGGTCTTACTTACATTTTATTCACAAAAATTCTAACAAACTCTCCAATAAGTCCTACTATAGAAGCTACTCCAGACTTTCTCCTGCACTATTAATTCTTCTTATGGGTGTGTGTCGAAGGTAGTCATGAGATTAAGTGGTTTATAAATAAATCTTCTGGGAGTAACAACACTACAAAGTTCGGAGTACTCTCGATGCAATGTTTATGCACTAGGTTTTAAATCTTGCCACCTGTTTCAAGTAAAATCTGCTTTAATCCAGAGGTATATAATCCAGAGGTATATAATTATTACGAAGTAGTAAATCACTAATACTCAATCTTCAATATAGCAGCATTTTACTCTAGTGATTTTTTTATTACATCCTTAGTTTCAAGCGATTGTACTTGTTTTAAGAAAGAAAATTAATTTACTTCACAAATATTTTTCTAAAATTAAGCAGGAAAATCAAAAAATATATCACACCTTACTTACTAACATTTGATTTGAATTTAGACACTTTCACTTTAGGTCAAGCATTAAATTAAAGATATCACCCAAATTAAAACAACTGCATGGATTTGGATTGTAATGTTTGATAACCCAGTTCATGATAATTATGGAGGAAAAATAATATAAACAGCATGAATATAGAACTACATCTATCAAATAGTAATGCCTTATACTCGTTTTTAATCAATCCACTCACTTGCTTTTAAAGTCTCACACTTCTGAAGCAAAAAGCACTTATACACAACTTGGTGGCCAAAGTTAATGAGAATTCTCTTAGTCAAGTGCACAGAAATGAAACTATGTATGTTAGGGTTGTAAGGCCTGGCGAATAAAATTTATCCACCTATATAGGACCTTAAACATTACAAAGTCAATTTATGCAGTGTACTGGAAATATTATAATAACAATAACATATAATTACAATTAATTTAGCAATCATAATTATTTAGACTTGCAGTTACCATGATGGACCACAGTAAAGATGGTAACATTGAATAGATGAATGGTAGAACATGTAATATGTAATATGAGAGTTCATTTATCCCATATGCACCAAATATTGAGATGTAGCTATATGACAAATGGATTACAAAAGTATGCTTGATTGATGACCATAAAGAATGTTGTCACGGAGTAATCCAAATTGTAGAGCTATACCGAATAATTCCAACTTTAATTTAACATTGCTTAACCTTGTGTGTAATTTTATTTAGGTAACACTTGGCAACTATTTACAATTATCATTGTAACCATAATAGAGATGCCGAATACATATATATATAATTTATATATAGGTCATATTTTTATTGGTTAAAAATGATATCTAGATAACTTTCAACCACTTTCTATCTTGAAACTACAAATTAATATTTTTTCTTCTGGGCTAACTCAAGCTTCCAAATTGGCATTATAAACTCACATTTTCGATTGGAAATAAATTCTTGAGATTTGCTAGCCAAGCTTGACTGTTCCTTCCTATTAAATTCTTATTTCTACCCAGTCCAATATTCCTCTTCTACAATCGACTAAACAATCTTTCTGGAAACTTTTTGAGTTAGATTCATATTCCAACTAAGAACTATTGTATTTACAAATTAAAATTTTCCAGATACATCACAGATACTATTTGTGCTGGATTCAAATTACAACTAAGAACAATTCTGTTTCCAAAGTCATTGTAGCGGCTACAACTTGTTGTTCCCTACTAAACTGTATATCATGTGCACCACATGATATAACTCTTCTTCTAGAATATTCTCAGGTGACTAGTTGCAAATATATAGAATGTATTCTTGTGATGTTGAGAGAGATTAAAAGATTTAGTTAGCCTACTCATAAACGTTGCTGGTGTTGGCTACAATTAGATAATAAGGGGATCGCCCTCTTTGGTCGCAATGCCACTGAATCAGAATTGGTAGTTCACGAATAGCAATGTGTATACAGATTGTCTAGTAATGTGATGCGCATGCGTACATGTAGGACAATGATAATAGGTACGGATCGATTGTGTGTGAGTGTATGTAGTATAGTATTGTCTATCTCCCCCCAAGTCTTTGGCCAGTATGGTTGGAGACTGAGTAGTTAGTATGTTCCAAAGTAGTAGTTGTCTGGTTTCCGATGGGTTCTCTTTGATCTTCTAAGTCCAGGGTCTGGGGTGGCTGTCTGGGTGTAGTGGAGTCTCCTAGGCAGGGCGATATCCTGGTTCAGGGTCCGATTTGTTCCAGGGGAGGCGATGGTGGGCATGGTGTCCATGAGTGTGATAGGTGATGGGAGGTTTCCTGTCGGGATGTGGTCCGAGTGGGTTTGGTCTTTGGTTTTAGTGGGTGTCGGCATCATCGGTGTGGTTTTGGGGTTTCCTGTCGGGTTGTGGTTCGAGTGGGTTTGGTCTTCGGTTTTAGTGGGTGTTCGCATCATTGGTGTGGTTTTGGTATTTGGTGGTGGAGCTTGGGTGGTGGTCTTGGTTCTGTGAAGGCTTTGTGTGATATCTTAGTTTGGCTGCGGGTTGTTGGTGTGGGGTGTATCTTCTCAAGAACTTCCTGTTCCTGAGGGAGACTCTCCCTGAGCCGTCCATCTTCACCAGGTACTGGTGGTACTGCCTCACTTCGATCACCATGCCGGTGCGATCTCATTTGTTGGGGTGGTGACCGGTCTGGATTTGTACCCTGACAGTGTCTCCTGTCTGTAGTTGAGTGAGGGGTTTAGTATGCTCGCTCCAGCATTCCTGGTTGATGTGATGTCGGTTTCAGAGTGCCTGTTCTCTTCGGTTTAGTGTGTTGCTCCAGGTCTGGTGTGGTATGTATTTCCCTTGGAGGACTGGTATCAGGTCTCTTGTTGGTCGTCCGAATACGCATTCAGCAGGTGACTGTTTTGTGGAGGGGTCTGGGCTGTTCCGGTATTGGAGCATAGCCTTCTGAAATGTGTCAATTGAGAGGTCTCCGTCTGTGCCCGTGTTCCCGGATATTAGTCTCTTGATGGTTTTTACTCCGATTTCCTCCCTGCAGTTGCTGTGAGGGTAGGCAACTGAGCTCAGCCTGTGGTTTACCTCCCATGTCTTCAAGAAATTTAAGGTGATGTGTGACGCGAACTCGGGGTCATCGTCTGTGGCTAGCTCGTCAGGGATGCCATACGTTGGGAAGGTCTTTCTCAGGACATTGGTGAGGCCCTTTGCACCGTCTCTTGATCTCTCCACAATAGGCCAGTTGGAGTATCGGTCAATCACCACTAAGTAGTTTTTCCCTAGGTGGTGGAAAAAGTCGGCATATATGTACTGGAAGGGGTACACTGGTAGGGCTGGTGGGGTGGAGGGCATGGCTGCCTGGGATGGGGCCAGCCCATTGCAGAACCTGCAGTCCATTCTGGTAGCTGCAATGTCGCCAGTAATACCTGGCCAGAATATGGATGACTCTGCCTTGGATATCATTGTGGATGTACCTTGGTGAGCTGCATGGAGGGCTGCTAGGCATGTTGGTCGAAGTGCTGGCGGGATGATTAGTCGGTCTTTGTACACCACAACGCCATCGATGGAGTAGATGTGGTCCCGATGGGTGTGGTAGTCTCTGATCGCTGGTTGTACTAGGTGGCGTCTGTCCGGGAAGCCGTCTTCGATGATGTAAAGGAGAAGCATCATGTCATCATCTGAAGATGTAGCTGTCTGTACTTGCTCCCAGCTGATAGGCTGTATGGAGTCCATGGTCGATGCGAGTGATTCTTGGATTGTGGTGTCCAAGTGGTCAGATATGTGTGACTCATTTGTGGAGATGCCGGCCATGAGGTTCATTGGGATTGTGGTTGTGGGTCTCAAGGTTTGGTCCGAGTCAGAGTGTGCATCGTCCATTAGAGTCATCTTCTCTGGGTCCTGTGTGCCGGTGGGGTACCTTGAGAGGGCGTCTAGTGTCTTGTTCTTGACGCCTGGGACGTGTATCATTTTGAATTTGTAAGGCAGGGTTTTTTCTTTCAGATTGCGGAGTCTTGTGTTGGTTATCTGCTCCAGGGATCTGTCTCCGAATATCTTGACGAGGCGTTTGTGGTCGACCACAATGATGAGGTTTGTGCAGCCTAGGACGAAGTGGCGAGCCTTGTCCAGGGCGTTTGCCACAGTGAGGGCCTCTCCCTCAATTGGAGCATAACTATATTCTGCAGCGTGTGTGAATCGTGACCCGACTAGTGTGACCTTCCATCCGGTTTGGCAGCAAAATACGTCGTTGGATGGGCACTGGCAGTACTTCTGGAATAGCCAGTACCCTATCCCGTTCTTTGACCAGTCGGTTGCTAGACAAGTTGGTTTAGTTTTGTCGTAGATCTTCACCCCTTCTTGAATTTCCCTGACGGTGGCTAACTTGGAGTTGTTGAATGCCGATTGGTGTGATTCCTTCCAGGCAAACTTCTCCGAGGGTTTCAGTAGGTCCTTGAATGGTTCCATGGCCGATGTCATGCTAAATTTATAGGAGACTTGGTTTACCAGTCCGAACCAGGATCTTACTTCTGTCAGGTTTTTAGGGGTCGGGAAGTCAGTGATGGCACAGATGTATTTTCTGCATGGCTTAGGGGTGATCACGAATCCGGCGAACTCCACACTGTCCTCCACGAAATTGAATTTCTCGGGATTGAGGGTGACACTGTTGGTGGCACAGATGTGGAGCCATTCTACTGCCTGGGAGTATGCATCGGAGGTGTCAGACCATAATAGAGTGTCGTCTATGCACTTTGTCTTCTTATTGATGTGGGACACTATGCCGTCATACCTCATACCTGCTGGTGTACCCGTCCCCTGAGGCGATGTAGCCCTGGGGGGCGGTGCAGTAGCGGTATCTCCCCCATGGAGTAATGAAGGAGGTGAAGTGTCTGTCGTCCTCGTGGTGTGGTACGGAGTAGTAGCCATTCCAGGCGTCAAATATAGTCTTCTTTGTTTTCATTGGTACTGATCTTGCCTGGTGGAATGGGGATTGGATGTGGTGTGTCTCCCTTGTGGCGTGTTGATTGAGGGCCTGGAAGTCAATGGTTCGACGAAGGGAGCCATTCTTTTTGGGGCAGATTACCATCCTGTGGCACCATGTAACTGGGGTTCCGATGGGGACTTTTCCGAGGACGCCAAGCCTGACGTCCCTGTCCAGTCCAGCCTTCACTTCATCTTGCCAGTGCAGGGGAACAGGGATTGGGTTGTGGTGGGCAGTTGGTGTTACGAGGGGGTTGATCCTTAGCCGCAGGGGTGGGCCAGTCATGAGAGGGAGTGGCTGGTGTTCGCTGCTGTTAAACGTACTTGAGCGATACAAGATTCTCAGGGATTCCTCTAGTTTGCCTCTGTTTTCTTCCGTAGGCGGAAGTGGTGGTGAGGTCGGGATGGGTGGTGGGGGTGATCTTCTGGTAATCCTTCCATCCGTTGACACTGTAACAAAACCTTAACATTCCGAAGCAGGCAAAGATATGGACTGGTAATACAAACAGTTTGACACAGAACTGTTTATAATTATATATATATTATATATATAAATATATATATATAGTAGTACAAATTAAATGTATTTAAACTCTCAACAAATTCTCAGTTGAGAAGTAGGTGTCCAAAAATCAACTTTTATTTTCTTCTTGATATTTCAAGGTTCAATATACCTTCCTAACCACATGATGCGTAACATAACCTAACAAGTGTGATGCATGTGACCGGATGTTGTGGGGGGGGGGGGGGAGGGAGGGGGGGGAAGAAAAATATAAAAATTAAACAAATAATAATACTAATGGTTATCAAATCAAATAAAGAACCAAAGAAGGAATATAATATATACCAATAAATTATAGGCAATAATTTTAATATTACTAACAAATAAGATTGTTTGGTGAGCAAAAGTGAGTTGGAGATAAAATGTCCTAGCTCTATCCTTTTTATTTCTTATCCTCTGTTGTATCACTGTTTTCTGATATTTATAATTATATCATCCATCACTTAGCGATATTTGGTAGAGTATGTACATAACCAACAGTTAGCTCTGTACACTCTATTAAACCATGTGTTATGGATACACATACTATAGACGACAACCTCGATTTAAATTCACATAATATATATATATATACACAAATCCCAACATTTATGGCTAGTAATATAATTATGCAAGTCATTGAGTACAAAGCGAAGGGACATTGAGTACAAAGCGAAGGTGTGCAGAGCAAAGGTGTGATGGAGAAGTAGAAAAATAGATTTGGACTAAACATAAGAAACCACTGCTGGTCATTGTTTCCTTTCCTTAGCTCAAATAATCGGTATTCTTGCTGGCTCTATCCTCTTCATCTTTCTTTTTAGGTCTATTAGGCAAGCATTGCTCCTTTGCTATAGTTTTTACGCATTCTTCGAACTTATGCTTTATTTAGAGTTTCTATCACTCAGATATTTGTAGCACAGCATGCACATCTATATAATATTATTAGTCTATGTATTATGGATCCACATAGTATAGAGGAAAACACGATCTAGATTCATAAATCTAATGCAATTGACATTATTAGATAATCAGCCTGCATTTTGGGCGCTCAAATAAAAAATAAAAAATTAATGAACAAATTTAAGAAATTAAATTAACGATATAAAGTAAATCCCAATCCCAATTCATTACCTTATTTACTTACATTCTTATTAATAATATTATTTGCTTAAAAAATAAGTATGCTCTCAACAAATTCTCAGTTGACATAACAAAATTACAATGACCTTCTCAATAATAATCTAGTAAAAATTTCGAGACTTAGATATCCACTATACCATCACACTTCATGACATGCTTATTGGTGCTATATATATTTTTTGTCCCCGTTCTAATTTCATTGCCAGTTCTATCTTCTAGGCCTCGAGGTGGTAAATAATGCTGTGGTTGTGTGTTTATTTAGCACAAATTGTGGTTGAACTAGTCATGGAAATTGCAGTAGCTTAACAAAGATAAAAGTACCATGTATAGTCTTTGAAGCTGTATTGTCGTGGTAAAGGTACCTTACCTTATTAACCACCACAACTGCCTACAGGACGTTAAAAAATATATTATATTTAAAAAAACTAATTGTCCTATATGGCACCAGATTTTTTACTTGCACTGACTTACTTCTTACTTGAAAAGGCAAGCCAAAAAAATTAAGATTTTTTTTTAGTGACCGAATGATCACAACTGCTTGCATGAATTATTTCTTTCTGGATTTTACTGCTGTTCCTTCTGCAGAGGAAATTTGCACAGACACTATGCACTTGCCTGGAATCATTCTTTTCTTACTCAGACTTGCTCCTGGGTAATTTCTTCGATGTAAGTTTTGTTTTGTAGCTTGTTTGCTTACCTAAATAGAGCTGATTCATATGGAACTGCAGCTTGTTATACATTCATTCTAAGTTTATTCTTGACAAACCAAAAAATTAAAAAGACCAACAAGTTTGGTAGACAATCAGCTAAAAGATGTGCTAATAACCCTCATGACTGTTGTAGTCAGTAAATATCCAGGAGAGACAGACAGTGAAGTCATTATTACTCATCGCGCACACTTATAAGGTATCTCACACTTTTTTTATTTTTGAGATTAACTTCAGCTAGCCAGGGCTATGAATAACTATGATTATGGCATAGTAGTGACTAGTTATGGCCAGGTCAAGGACAGTTATGGCTAAAGTTTTGGCCAGGGCAATGAGTAAGGCAAATGTAATGTTAGTATGGTGGTAACATGGAGAATTCGCCTATTTAATTATATATAGCTAACTATCCCTGCCCCTGGTGGATTCTGTAGCCTACGAGTGATGCTAATTACTTTCTCAGTCTGTTCATCACAGGATAAGAAGTAAGATATCAAACCTTCAAGCTGATTGAGATATCTATGCACACATCGAAGCAGACTTAGCCATCGTGTGGGACAATGCTTTAAGATAGCCTTAGGTTCAGAATCAAAAAGAGAGCACCAATGGTCAACAAAAAGCTGACCTCTCTTGCTGCTATGATAAAAATAATTTAAAAAACATCAACAAATAGCTGGTCTATATTCACTGGTAATGTCTGTAACCCAGCTTTGATAGTGAGATCAGCCAAGTGGCAAATGCAACAAACATCATAGGATGAGGCATCTAATTTTTTATGAGCTTTTGTACTCCAGATCTCGCACCTTTCAGGACATTGGCAGTGTCAGACATGAAAGCTAGGGCCTTGTTGATATCCAAACCATTCTTTTTCAAGGATTCTGTAAGAGCCTGGAAAATGTTTCTTGCAGTACCAATGTTGACCACTGGCATATCCAGGAACCTCGTACACACGACGTTCTTCTCTTCAGTGTCAAAGATTCTTATGAGAATGAAACAAGACTTATCAGTGTGATCATTTGATTCGTCCAGCATGATGGAAAATGGTTTATTAGTCATATTCTCTGTTATAGACTTTTTATAGTGAGGTGCAAGAGCCTCTGTTACAATGGCTGCTGTTTTGGTATGCCCACATGCAAATTTTTTGGCAATATCCGAATCCGGAAACATAACTTTGAACAGCTTAGTGGCTAGTTTGGAAAGATATGTTGTGTTTAGCCACAAACAATGCCCACCTTGTCTCAGCCTCAGTAACATTCTTTCGTGCTTGTGGTCTAAAAAACGATGAAACTGATTGGGATGTAGTAGCAGCCATTGCCATTTCCTTGTGATGTTTCCCGGTAATATGGGTAGTCACATCATTTCTCCCCCCATGGGAAACACTAAAATCGGAAGAGCACAAGGAGCAGTGTGCAAATGTGTCACAGTCATAGCAAATATAATTGATCTACATTAGTACAGTCAATATAAGTTCTAACAGGCTTGCTATTTATTACCTCTATAACTCTTTCCTATTCCTTGGAATTCTTTTACCCATGTAGAGGTAAAGTGACACTGCCTCTTTGGCTTCTTGCGTGGAGGTAGTACTCATTCCTCAGGCTCAGCCATAACAGAGGGAGAGAGAGAGAGGGGCCAAGGTAAACTAACAGCAGCTCTGACTGTCAGGTAGCAGCTGGATTTTCCTCCGCTCGTCAGTTGTGAAGTGAAGCGCTGACCTGTGTAGGGGCCAGGTGTAGCAGCTGCTAAGGAGGAGACTTTAGTCTCACAGTGCTGTAGCCAGTTGTAAATTGTACAAACAATTACTAATCCAGGACAAACACCAAACCGGTGCGGGACACATTTTATCAAGTGCAAATTCGAGACTGTCCCGGAGCTTCCGTGACAGTTGGAGGGTATGGGATTGATTGACTTCAGGCGCACCAGATCAACAGTAGTCTTGCAAAACGCAATATGAAGCAATATGAATCGCTGTGGGTCTACCTGTTTGCTAACTGTAACCTTGGTTGCTGTCAACCTTTTTCTCGGACCCGCTAAGCTTGCTACAGCGCAAAATGGAAACTATCCTTCTCCCAATTGTCCAAATGACGTGGCATCTCTTGGCGGTATTCAGGACGGATCTAGGCCTACCATGCTTTCCGTTAACCCAGTCATGTGAGATGATATATTTGCGGTTATATAACTTCAGAAATAATGTTATCTACAATGATAAATCAATGAGAGCTGGTTAAGTGTTGCACTGAAGGCATTAGCAACTGGTGGACATAATGATTGACATGTCCAGGTATAGTGTAAGGAGCAAGGGTTGACGTGCAGAGTGAACCTTAAAATCTTAGTCAGTTGTTACTAGCTAGGGATTACTTCTTAATTATATTCCCCATACCCTCCATACAGGTGTATGCTTTGGGGTGCATGTGTGTGTGTGTGTGTGTGTCTGTGTGTGGCATGGGGGGGGAGGGGAAGTTTTGTCTGATATGTTAACACTTTAAACAGCTTATGCAGGTTTCTCATGTATCCTGTTGTTCTCTAATATTGTGATGGCCAAAAAAATGGTTTTGATCTGACCACTTGAAGAACTTGTCAAAGCATTTAACTCTTAGCTACACACTACTGGAGTTGCATGCATAACCATCACCACACTTCCCCCTCCCGCCTCCCCCCTCTCGCCCCACCACCACCACCACCCCACTACCAAAACAAACATGGCATGTCATTGACCCTATACCTACCTATAAATTTATTTTGAAATACCTTGTGTGTTGGGTATGGGAAGAGTTGTCGGGCGTTATCATGGCTTTTCCCATACCTTTGACTTTAAGTCCCTGTTTAGATTGTTGGGTTGTTTTGTAGCTCTGTATAATGTTTAAAATGGTATGTAGTTCCTTTCAGTTTTGGTGCATAAAAGTTGTGTATTAATCTTCAAGTTTGTGCCCTTCAGTTCATGTGTGTTTGTGCTTGCTTGCTAAACAGTACCCCATTGCACAACATGACATGCTATTTATCTCAGCTAAAACTCAGTTCATGGTTTCAAAGTTAGCCCCAGACAACGTCAGTTGGGCCAGGTATACTGCTTAAAATATAATTTCTGAAGCAGTGTAAGTACTTTTGGAACTAAACTCTTTGACTGAAGACAAAAATTGCACTCATACCCTGGTGGTCCATAAAGGACTAATGCTTTATTGACTCACAGTAAGGTGCTGCTTATAGGTACAGCCACTTATGAAGCATCTGCCTATTGTCTGCTTATTGGTACAGCTGCTCAAGGTGTTTAATTCACTTGTACTGACCTGACTATCTTTGGACAAAGTGTGGTTATGTAAGGTGGTTATGTACCTTCACTCTAGATGCTTGATAGAGTATTGTGCTGAATACAAGTGATGGATAGATAATTATTATAATAGAGCTGAAGTGCTGTGTATGTTAAAAAGAGATGACAGTTATGATGATTTTGGTGGATATATTGATGAGAATTATTGTGAATGTGTGGATGATGGTAAAGAGGGTGTGGAGGATGGTGAAGATGTTGTGGATAGTGTAACAATGAAGAAGGTCATAGGAGTAGCTCCAGTGAAAGTTCAAGCAGCTCCAGTTCAAGCAGCTCCAGTGCCATCAGCTCCAGTGCCAGCAGCTCCAGTGCCAGCAGCTCCAGTGCCAGCAGCTCCAGTGGTAATATCTCATTCAGTCAGACATCTGGTTGCACAGTTGATATGGAAGGAAAAGCGCCCATTGACTTTGCTCAGCTTTTTCTCGATAACACTATCCTAAGGAGAATTGTGGAGGAAACAAATTTGTAAGCAGACCAATTTATAGCTTCGAATCAAGACCTACCTCCTCAATCTAGAATGAGAGATTGGAAAGCTTGGCACAGTTAGCGAGATAAAGAGGTTCATTGCCCTCATTATACTTATAGCCATTAGCGTGGACAATCATACCAGCTTGGAAGAGAAATTGCTGTCGATGAATCAATTGGATTCAAGGGGAGGGTCTGGTTCATCCAGTACTTGTCCATGAAGCCCACAAAGTGGGGTACGAAAGCTTATGTCCTGGCAGACAGCTCTAGTGGATATACCTATAGTTGGAAGCTGTATGTAGGTGAGGAGACTTTAGTATACACACAATAATATGATATATACACTTGTACTATCTCTAAAAAGTAGTGGCTTTGGTGCATTTGGTACAGATCGGGTGAACAGGGGGGGACCTGCATGTATCAAGGCCAAAGACAAAATGAAAAAGAATCTGTAAGTACAAATGGTGTCCATGCCTTGAAATGGATGGACAAGAGAGCTGTGACCATTCTGAGTAGTATCCATGATGATAGCACAATTGGTATATCATCCAAAGCTAGCTGAGCTGAGATACATACTAGCACTAGCTATAGAACAACTTGGTTTGCTTGGTAGTCTACTAGCTACCTCCAATGCTGGCCATATATCAGCTACAACTGTCTTCTTCAAGCGCTAGCTAATTTGCTAGCTATAATGATCATCTAAAACTGCCAACTTCAAGTGCTAGCTAATTTTCCAGCTATAAAGATCAGCTCAAACTGCCTATACACTTCAAGCGCTATCTACTTGGCTATCTAAAACTGCCAACTTCAAGCGCTAGCTAATTTGCTAGCTATAAAGATAAGCTTAAACTGCCTATACACTTCAACCGCCATCTAATTTGCTAGCTATAATGATCGTCTAAAACTGAGCGCTAGCTAATTTGCCATCTATAAAGATCAGCTCAAACTGCCTATACACTTCAAGCGCTAGCTACTTGGCTATCTAAAACTGCCAACTTCAAGTGCTAGCTAATTTGCTAGTTATAAATATCAGCTCAAACTGCCTATACACTTCAAGCGCTAGCTACTTGGCTATCTAAAACTGCCAACTTCAAGCGCTAGCTAATTTGCTAGCTATAAATATCAGCTAAAACTGCCTATACACTTCAAGCATCACCATATTGCTAGCTATAATGATCATCTATGTAACAAACAGGTTAGCTTATCCACATAATAATACTTACTTGGAGTCTAGCTTCACTTGTCTTGCCATCTCAAAAGGTTCTTCTAGCCTGGTGTTGGGTAGAAAGTTAGGAGATAGTCAGAATATCACTCGTATGCTCACCTAAACAAGCCTCAAAAATACAAAACAAAACCAATTAAAAATCAGGTGATTTCAAAAACGGGTGATTCAATAAACAGTCTGGGAAATTACCAGGTGAATCCCTTCGCAGCCAAAGAGTTAAGCAATTAATACCCAAGGACACAGTGATCAAGTAAAAATAATAGTCCATTCAGGTAGTCAGGAACCACGTTACTGATAACAGTTTAAAACTATTACTTTGAAGTAATAAAATTACATAAGGAAATAGAATATATTTGAGTTAGATCAATTTCCTTTATAGGACCACAAGCAAGTTAACCTGATTCCAGGATTTCACTGAAAACCTATAATCGGTTTCCTCCCAATTGCACTATTGAATGTCCTTCCTTTTCAACTGCATTTGATTCCTATATACCCCCACCCCCCAATACTGTACATGCACATTCATATTGGATATGACTGAGCTAGTGCAAAGTTGTACTTGTCATTTACGATATACTTTGAACAATGCCCTGACAGTGCAATATGTTTTTATTTTAATATAATTCAATTAAGTGGCTTGTGTGCCATCAAATTTCTTGTAGCTATTTGTGTACTCTGTAGTGCATATTCTGCAGTACAGGCATGCTAGAATGCCCTGGGGATCAGCTTGCAGCATATGATCCAGATCCCTCAAATCCAAGTACTGCCACTGGATTTTGGACAAAATTATAGTAGAGGCAAAAACACTGTAGCTGCCATCCATGGAACTCTCGAACATAATTATAATACACCAGTGACAATTCTTGTGTGGTAACTCAATAAGTAGCTATGGGAGGTTTTTATCCGTAATACAGGTTTGGACAATTTCCATGAATTATTTAAATATTTATAAGCCAGGTAGATACTCCATAACCTAGTTGAAGAAGATAAATAAAAAAATATTTATTGCATATAACATCTAGCTCTTAAAACCTGCTCTCATTGTCATTAGAAAATGTTTTGCTAGGCCAAATGGTATTTCACTGGGAATCACTAGACTTGCTGTCATTACAAAATTCCATCAGTTTTTTTCTGTGCATGTGTAAAGCTAGCAAATGGTACCTTTATCTATTATGCATTAAGCAAGCAGTGTGCATAGACTTCAAAGACAACCACGGCTTTAGTAGGTGATCTACAATAAAAAAGAGCATGTATCTATTGTGGATTGAAAGGATCTTATCAAGGCAAGTGGAGATGAGGAGGGGGTGCAAATGTGAAGGTAGTGGGAGGAGCGGAGTGTTGATGTTCGGAATCTAAATGCAAGTCAACAACAGCATGAGTTTTATCACACCCAATTTTTTCTACATACAGTTGCGTTTGTTATGTTAATCATTATTATTACTGATATAAAGGAATTTTTTTAAATGAACCCCCAAAACCTGGTGGGTAAATTTGTTTATGGAGGAGAATGAATAAGGACCTTCAATAAATTATGTGTTAATGGTTATAATTGAAACCTACACATTATTACAATCATGCATATTTGACTCTGATAAATGAGAATATCACACACTTGAGTAACAAACAGTTAACTCAAAATCAAAAGCTAGTAAAAATATAATCATCCTGCATTATGAAATTGCACCATCTTAATTTGCTTCTCATATATACCATTCATTCACTTCTAGTGAGGTGGAATTCCTGTTAGACTTTGGATGCCATTACAGCAATTTCCTAACTCGCATTGATGAGGGTGTAAGACTCGAGTTCAGTTTGCAGTCAGCTGTTTCCTCCACCATCACTGGTTGGATTCCAATCAGGTATTATGCACCAAGTCTCGATATGCCGTCTAGTGGAGTTGGATTCTTCAAATGTCTCTGTGACAGTTCAAGCATCTATATACAACTCCACCTTCCCTCTAATCCTTATTGAACCCTCGAGATCACTAGTTCTCATCCGGGAGTACATCTGCTTACCACACGTACAGAATTTTACTGAAAACCTGCAGCTACAGTTGCGCTGGATGCAGAAATTTGAGAGACCATCTAGCTTCAACACGGCCCCTTGGATCCTTGATGACATCAATATCAGGATTTGGAATGGAGCATGCTTTTTGGAAGTATTGAGTGAAGATTTCATTGATGCTAACTTCAACTTTGATTCTTATGAAATGAGTTTAGGTTTAATACAACCAAAGCATTGTGATGTTAGGAACGGCCTAACAAGACTGTTGAACCATTGCACACATACAGACACCAACAGATATCATTGATGTGACCACGTGTTGATAGTTTGTGAGACTGAGGTGCCAGGCCACAAAAAGGCTGGGCATGCTCAGTCCAGTTAGTTAGCACATGTTTTGTGATGTAGTTTGATCATGACTGTGACTGATGGTAAAATCTGAAATAATCTTTTAAAAGTAAGAGATCTTTTGACTTTGTGACCATATGAGACCTGTTAGAGGGATAGCTATTGTGTGAGCATCCAGTAGTTTCTAACATCTGGTGGCAGTGGTGGGATGACTACATAGACTATTTCCTTTTTGCTTGCAGAGAGGCACCATGCGCCTCTACTGGATTTTCTCCCTTTCAACTTCTCTTCGGCAAGAATGTGCACGGACCACTTGATATTCTGAGACAACAGTGGGTGCCTAAGTCTACCACAACCACATCTACCACAGAGTGGCTCACTCAGCTACGGGAAGATCTTGATAACATGCGAACATTGGCAGCAGCTCAGCAGGATCACCGTATGCACACTACCAAGGAATGGTATGACCGAAATGTAAAAAAAAGATAGTTCACCAAAGGAGACAAAGTGCTTGTGTTCTCTCCAGTGATAAGTGGCAAACGGACAGACAAGCTTGAGGACCGATGGCAAGGTCCATACACCATCATTGGAAAGCTCACCCCAGTAACCTATTGCATTGACATGCACGGCAAGCATCGGAAGCAGAAATCAATTCACGTGACAGCATTGAAGGCTTGGCAAGAGCCAATTGTAGATGTTCGATTCTTTGACATGGATGGACCAGTACATGAGGAATTACCAGAGTACCACTTGGAGCCTGAAGTGACGGAACCAGAGTTTGGAAAACGCCTAACGCAGGAGCAGTGCTCCCAGTTCAAGGTTCTGTTGAGACAGTTCCAAGGACTTACCCGACCAGTACCTGGACGGACCACCTTGACTAACCATACTATTGAGACAGGAACAGCACTTCCAATTCGACTTCCCCACTACCGTATCCCACAGATCTGGCTACAACCATTCAGAGAGGAATTGGACTTTTTAAAGAAGACAGGCTTGGTGGTGAAGTCCACAGCACCATGGGCAGCTCCTATGTTTGCTGTACCCAAGAAGTCAGGCAAAGTACGCCTAGTAGTCGACTATAGGAGACTGAATATGGTGACCATTCCAGACCCCTACTGCATGCCTCGCATCGAGGAAGTCTTGGAGAAGATGGGACATGCGAAGTTTATCTCTACCTTTGATTTAGCAAAGGGATTCTACCAAGTACCGATTCATCCCCCACATCAGGATAAGACTACCTTCATAACCCCATTTGGGAAATTCAAGTTTGTTGTAATGCCATTCGGACTCAGAAACGCACCAGCAACTTTTCAGTGCCTAATGGATGACATATTGGGAGACCTTCATAGCTTCTCGGGAGCTTACATTGATGATGTGGCAGTTTTCAGTCCTTCATGGGAGGAACACATAGTACATCTGCACACAGTCTTCACCAGGCTCGACCAAGCAGGGTTGACACTTCAGCTCGCCAAATGTTGCGTCGGAAAGCGCACGTGTCTCTTTCTCGGACACGAGGTGGGAGATGGCAAGTTGACCCCGCAGCAAGCCAAGGTTCAGGCAGTGAAGGACTTCCGCCGACCAGTGAACAAGAAGGACATCCGGGCCTTCCTCGGCCTAGTTGGCTATTATAGGCGATATATTCACAACTTCAGTGCCATCGCGGCACCCCTCTCAGACCTGACCAGAGCTATGGAACACAACATCGTGAAGTGGACCGACACCTGTGAACATGCTTTTGTGACCTTGAAACAAGCACTCATCCAACAACCAGTTCTCATTCCACCACATTTTGACCAACCCTTCCTGTTGTTTGCTGATGCTTCGGATAGAGGAATTGGGGTAGTGTTAGCTCAGACGATGCAAGATGGTCAGGATAGACCTGTGGCATACTACTCCCGCAAACTATTGCTTCGTGAAAGGAACTACTCGGTTTCCGAGAAGGAAGCACTCGCTGTAGTAGACGGTTGCAAAACCTTCCATCCCTATCTGTACGGACGACCATTCACCATCTTCACTGACCACCGTGCATTGACATTTTTGTTGGACAAGGGACCACTGAAGGGCAGGTTGGCCCGCTGGAGTGATGCACTACGACAGTACCAGGCCACAGTGAAGTACAAGAAGGGATCAGCTCACCTCAATGCTGATGGCCTCTCGCGCCAGGCATGGACAGACGAAGACACCTGAAGAACTCACCATCTCCGGCCCAAACTCTTACGGGGGGAGGGTGATGTTAGGAACGGCCTAACAAGACTGTTGAACCATTGCACACATACACACACCAACAGATATCATTGATGTGACCACGTGTTGATAGTTTGTGAGACTGAGGTGCCAGGCCACAAAAAGGCTGGGCATGCTCAGTCCAGTTAGTTAGCACATGTTTTGTGATGTAGTTTGATCATGACTGTGACTGATGGTAAAATCTGAAATAATCTTTTAAAAGTAAGAGATCTTTTGACTTTGTGACCATATGAGACCTGTTAGAGGGATAGCTATTGTGTGAGCATCCAGTAGTTTCTAACAATATTTGACTCTGATAAATGAGAATATCACACACTTGAGTAACAAACAGTTAACTCAAAATCAAAAGCTAGTAAAAATATAATCATCCTGCATTATGAAATTGCACCATCTTAATTTGCTTCTCATATATACCATTCATTCACTTCTAGTGAGGTGGAATTCCTGTTAGACTTTGGATGCCATTACAGCAATTTTCTAACTCGCATTGATGAGGGTGTAAGACTCGAGTTCAGTTTGCAGTCAGCTGTTTCCTCCACCATCACTGGTTGGATTCCAATCAGGTATTATGCACCAAGTCTCGATATGCCAAATGATGATACGAGTCTAGTGGAGTTGGATTCTTCAAATGTCTCTATGACAGTTCAAGCATCTATGTACAACTCCACCTTCCCTCTAATCCTTATTGAACCCTCGAGATCACGAGTTCTCATCCGGGAGTACATCTGCTTACCACACGTACAGAATTTTACTGAAAACCTGCAGCTACAGTTGCGCTGGATGCAGAAATTTGAGAGACCATCTAGCTTCAACACGGCCCCTTGGATCCTTGATGACATCAATATCAGGATTTGGAATGGAGCATGCTTTTTGGAAGTATTGAGTGAAGATTTCATTGATGCTAACTTCAACTTTGATTCTTATGAAATGAGTTTAGGTTTAATACAACCAAAGCATTGTGAATTATCAAATGCCATAGACGGCCTTCTATTCGAAGACGGATCTACATCCCCTTACATGCGCTTTCTTACTGTTAATGTGACCAACATTCCAGTCTCTTTTGAAGACAGAGGTGAGAATAAGTAGCCGTTGTTTTTGCGTTTTTTGTTGTTTTTGTTGTCATATTACGGGTATAGATTCTGAAATACCACACATAATACATTAACATTCATTAGGACCTAGGTGTTTAATTTTGAGATAACATCGTTAGTGATCAGAAGGAACTGTTTCTGCTGCCTTTGAAAACGTTGCTGGAAAATGGAAGTTAATGACTATGCACATATGCAGTAAAGTGTTAAATAGGATAAGTGAGAATATCTAATTCAGGGAAATACTACAGTGAGAAGAAAACATGATCACTTGCTCAGTTTCATATGCCTAACACAGGTTAACCATTGATTTTTACCCTTACCCCATGCTGTACATGTGCAAAGTATGATCCATAACTGACAGGCTCTTAATTTTCTCATAATAGCACTGAGCTACTGGCACTGGGGTTGCCAGGAAGTTAAGTGCTTCCTCATATCATAATCCTGTCATCATCAATACTCTACAGATCAGCTAGGATTGGGTTTGGGTATGGGATAGAAAAAGTCTAGTGCAATGGTCAGAGTTAAAACTATTGCTGATGATGTCATAGCAATGATGCAATGTTAGGGTTCTGTTACATTCCTATTCTGTTGGAGGATTACTAGCCTGTGCCACACATGTGACAGATCATGGGGATTATTGTTACATTCCTGTGTTCTTGGGTATGAACCAATGTTTAGGGAGGATTACTAGGCCGTGCCAACACATGTGGCAGGTCATGGGGATTATTGTTACATTCCTGTGTTGCTAGGAATCCAAATCACAAATATTTAGGAGATATTGATTTTTTAAGCACAAATATTCTAAAAAAATTAATTCACAAAATATTTGGTGTAACTCTATTTTTAAAAGATAACAGGTAATCCAGAATGTGTGTGAATTTTATTTCTTTATATGCAATCACTACACTAACGTATATTTTTGTTCTATATAATTATATTGCCATCCCTTATGTGTACTGCCAAGCATTGCATGTTGATAGATCCCATAATTGTTCCATCTTAGCATTATAGTGACTTTATTCTCTCTGCTAACCATTTTAGCTGCACCTAATGTGACTACCAGCAATAGTCCCTTGGAATCATTCGACATAAACAGCACTTTGACTCTGATGTGTGGCTTTGAGGGAGTACCTCTCCCCTCACTGGTGTGGATGCACAATGGACTATCTATCAGCAGCAGCAATGACTCCATCACCATCACCACCACCACCAGTTGTCTGTCTAGTGGTAATTCTACACTGCAGTGGGTGAATGCATCCACAGACACTGTTGGCATGTTCACTTGTGTCGCCACCAACAATTTGGGCTCTGCAAATATATCCTTCAATGTCCAAATTCAGAGTAAGTTTGTAACTATGTTTTTGTCATTTTTTGGTGAATGTGACTTTCGTGTGAGTGAGTATTTCTTAGGATGTTTATCAATAACTCAATAGAAGATAGCTCAAAATATTCATGGTATTAGTTTATTTGTTGTGATAATTATTTTCTCTGAAAATTGCAATAATTTTAAACCTATAAATTATTGGATTAATGCATCAAGATACATAGGTTGTTAGCATGTAGTTGTAAATGCTCATTAAAGATTTATGAGCTGTAGGATGCCAATACATGAAAAGGTGCATTCTTTCTATATTTTCAGCACTAAACCCCACCCTTTAAACCAGTCTCCATTACACTTTAGTACACTGAAGGTCACCATCGAAGTTCTGGGCAGACCCAATGCTGCTTCACATGCAAGAAATTAGCCATGCACTATTGAGAGATCCCATTTATATTATATCTAATGAGTTAATTGACCTATTTCCAAATTTTAGATGACCAAACACAAACAAATGTAACTCAGCCAAAAAAATACATCTGTAGCTTCTTAACTACTTAATTAAATGGTGTAGTTTCAGCTGATGTTATCTCCAAAATCACTCCAAATATGCCTTGAATCCTTTGCTAAAGTAGTAAACTGGCACACCAAAAACCTATGGAAAGTTTGAAGAAAAAACCCTGTAATCATTACATCTTTGGACACATTAGCTGAAACATAGGTAATTAATTCTCAAATAAAAAATGTTTATAAGGTAATCAAATATCAAAATTAAAATTGTTGTAAAGTCCTATTCACTCATTGAAAGCCTTCCACTCTCTGTTAATATTAGTTATCATCAAGCATGTTTATTCTGAGAAACAGCATACTAGTCAGTACAGCTAGTGTATGAAGCATATAATGTACTATATTATATCTAAAGCCAATTTGAACTAGTTATCTATGCCTGTAATCTATTTATGAAACAAAAGCTAGGAGCTACTGAATTCTTTTAGATATATCTAGCTCTTGTGCTAGATGCCCATACTTAAACAGAGGAAGAAATCATTAATGCACAAAACTTAGATTAGTTTTTCAATGCAGTTTTGGAGTTCCCTGTGAAGGCTATAACGTCTAAGACTAGTGTAGTCTAAGCAGCAGCTATTCATCTAATCTTACACTCACAGAACATTACCACTGATGAAAACTTACCCATCATTATGTGGTTCTTTGGAAATGTTGCTAGAGTTCCATGCAAAGTCCTTAATTTTTTGTTTTGGCACTGATTTATTAGCTATCACTATTCGTTTTTACTTATGATGAAGAACAAAAGTAAAGTCAGAGAAAGCTCCATCTGAATATATTCAGGACATCCTTTGACAAGTAATAGAGTACAGCCTAGCGATAGTGCTTCACTGGTAAGAAGTGAGTGGTAGATGTGCCATCTGGTCATCTAGTGCAGTTTGGCCATCTGTTGTTTGAACACATTCAAATAACATTCGGATCCTCAACATTTATGAATGTTGGGTGGCAAGGGAACTTAGGAAGTCAGGGTTCTTGCTTGGCACTTATTTCTCCGTTGATTTTGTCCATCTGCTCATTCCTGGCCAGTTGTTCTATTTTGTCGTCTTCATGAGGCCTGTCCTGAGCCACACGCCAACGTGTGTTCCATTTCCATTTTCCAGTGTTGGGCACGTTCAGTTTCCTCCCATCGATGTTCATCTTCCCAATGTCTATCATCCTACATTTGTTGATAAGGAGTAGGATAGGAACATTGGGGTTGATTGATGGGGGGTAGCTCGATGTTTGTTGAGAATCACACTCTTGTGCGTGATGTTATCCCTGTTGCAGTTTCAATCTGTTGTTCAGAACCAATACAGTCTTTTTTCGATGTTCATTTCCTGTACATCATAGTTGAGTTACAGTCAGTTTGTGTCAGCTTCAAGGAAAACCACCAGTTTTGGCAATAACGTCAAGTCAGGTGTTTCTAGATAAGTAGCTGTGTGGGGATTAATATCAGACACTGAATGCTCTCGTTGATTATGCTATCAACTTGAAAAACTAAGTCAATTTGCAAAAGTTCAAATTTGTATTCTGCGACAAGATCTTCTCGGAATTCTGGTTTAACCATGCTTCCCCTACGACACCCTGTTAGCTACAACGTAATGCTGTCGAGAGATTAAGTAAAAGAATGAATCAAATTCGATAAGCCACAAGCATAAACACAACCATCATCAAAACAAGTTCATTAATACAACTAGGATTAAATATCAGACTTGACTATCAAGGGCTCACTCTGACAAGCTAGTCTAACACGTACTCAGCCAGCAGAATCTAACAAAATAATTACCTTCTGCCAGTTAATAGGTTAACAGTTAATCTATCTATCTAGCCAGTTCATGGTTCAATCTGTTGGCTGCTTGTCTGAGGGGAGTTTTCCTCTAGGCTGCTAGGGCTTGGCACGGCCAAACAACTGGCCATCTAATTGATTATTTGTTGTTTCTCCATAATTGATGATGGCTGCTCCTAGTGAAATAATGTTACATTTGGCTAATACATCTTTATATCAAGGAAAGTTAAAGTTAATGCAGAAAATTAAGCCTGGTTTGGTAGTCCGCTTTCTCATTGTCATTATGACTGGTGAGCTGTACTGAGTTGCTCTTCTGTGAGCTCATTGAACTGGGCTTAATGTGTTGCATCGATACACATTTGTCCACAAGTTACATTATTGTTTATACCTTTTTACATTAGTGGCTAAACTTTTACTCGACAATTATTCTCTCCCTCAATTAAGTCGTTCAGTTCCCAGTCAAATGTTTACACAAATGTCTAGAGAAATGGCTTTGCTATATTCTTGATCGAGGACTCATAACTACCTATTACAACCAACCAGCTGCAATTGTATAACCGAAATCCTGGGATAAAGATAAAGCAGATAGATTATATAATCCCATTCAAATAATTTATTTGCAAAGACGTTATGTCTCAGTTTTAAAAAAAGTCAAGAATAAATAATTTCTTTAGGTTAGTGTAGGCAACAGCCACATTGGGGAAGCTATATATACAACAATGAAGTCTATATGTTCCATTTCCATGCTTCACCTATGTATGCATGTTTTTTTGTAGACAGCCAGCTGTTATGGCCACCATTGATATACCTACAGTAGAACCTTAGTTATACATAAGGCTATGGACTAACTACCTTGTGAATAACTGAATTTAAGGGGTTATTCATAGGCTAGGCCGTGAATTTAATTACACTGGACTAGATCAAAAGCAGCTATTAAGGCTGCAGCTACTCTTAGAAGCTAATGGTATAGCCTCCATATGGAACTTGATCACTATATAACTGATAGGTAACCCTTCTCCTCCGCAGGTGCATACAATTAACCTTGCAGATAATCTGAGTTTCAGGAAAAAAGGAGTCCTTTTATTTCATGTGTACCCAAGGGGTGTCGTATATTATGTGTTTCCATAGGTTTCCTAGCTATTTAATTTATTTTTTGTTTTGTCTCCATGATTCATGTGATTTTACCTTTGGCAATATATTAATTTTTTAAATTATCATAGTATATTCCCAACAGCAATAATTGAGCAGAAGAGTATATCTTGAGAAACTCTCAGCGAAAAACTTGTTAATTTCTCAGATGATAGCTTCAAATAGGCAGTATTATATTTTTAACTATATTTATTCTCCTGTTATTGTGCATGGTTCTTGGGAAGATGTGTTTGTGGTTGTATGGGGATGTATTTCCCATTGTCTGTGCTCAGACACTTTTAAGTTATTGCATGTATTATTGTTCCATAAAATTAACTAGTGTCGGGGGATATCACACAAGATGTAGGTCGTGCCCATTATTGTTCTTGTTAAAGAGGCACCTGCTATGCTGTTTCTGTGTTAGTGGCATAAAAGTTACAGAATTCCTCTAAACTCATCCACCTAGCTTTGTTGGACATTATATTTGCAGTTACCTCAATAGAAAAATGGATATTAAAACATTGACAAAGTGTTCACGACTACTTTCCTGTCCGAGCTTCTGTGAAACACCTTTTGAGCATATGAGACGTGTCATCTAAGTCAATACTGTCACCAGTCGAAGAACTTTATTTAACATTTCAATAATTACTGCAAGGTTTGGAATATTGTGATCTTTAAACCCATTTCATTATTATAATTTTTTTATAAAAGCTTGTGGATGTTCATTTGATAAGGGGAAATTGGCATATCTCTTCTTGTGTGTGTGTTGGTGGTTTTTTAGGAGCAATATGGGTTGGTGGGTTGTAGATTTGATACACCTGGTTCAGGGTGTGTTTGTTTTGTCTCTGCTTTTTCATATGGCCTGTTATCCTAGGCTTAGTAGTATGGCAGCTTCAAAGCTAGAACATGTTCAAGTCTGAATAACTATGTCATAATAAAATTCAACCATTGTTTCCTATCTTTTCATGCTATACAACCCATTCTCACCTGCCAGTGTATTTGGTTCTGTTCCCTCTAACTTCAAACAGGCTGCTGTTTTGACGACCATTACCAGTTTATATAATTTTAAGATGGATGACCCAATCACATTTTTATGGATGAAGATACCATGAATAACATACATAGATACACGTCATGGACATATATGTCATGCACAGCAATACCAAAATTTTCCATACAACTTCCCACCAAAGGATGACATCTGCTGCTGGACTATTATAGGCTTGTCCAAGCAAAGCAACTACACAGATGATTAGCTACTAATATTTCTATGTAGCCGCAGCTTATGCACACTCTGGTAGAGAGGTGATGTCACCATACTAGATCCAGTCAATGTAGGAAATGTTCATTTGTAAAGGGTGTGAAAAAGGCTTATAGGGCAAAAGACTACCTTTGATTTTATTGTCACATAAGAAAGTCCACAGATGAAAACTTACTTCTTTTTTAAAATCAAAGGTAGTCTTTTGCCCTATAAGCCTTTTTTCATACAATACCAGCTGTTATAAAAATTCTGTGTTTGTAGCTGTAACTCTATCTATGTATAATAAGCTCGGTTGTGGCTTCTTCAAGTATGTTATCTATGATATAATAATTCTCATATGAGAATTATTTAGTAGAAAGCATGTTTCATGGGTTTGGGCATTGAAAAATGACAATACAGTGTTTGTGATATCACTATGCCTTTGTTAACATCCTGTTTTATATTCAGCTAATAAACTAGCTAGTTAAACCATGAAGTTAATTAGCTTGTGTCCGTCATTATATGTGCAGATATAGGGGAGTGTAGTTAGTATAAAGATATAGGGAGGGTGGTATAAAGTTAGGTGCTAATCAATCAAGAGTGATGGCTTCATGCTTCCATGTACACACAGTTCCATTTAATCCAGTGAGAGTTTATGATAGCTGCCCAACAAAGGAAGACAATGAAAAATTCTTGGAGGATGCACTGCAGTGGCTGGCGTCAGAGTTTGGAGTGGTTCCCTTGGGTCTGACCAAGTCTTTTGCTGCAAATTCCTGCCAAGAAGTGGCTGATAAAAGTTCATTGAGCAAATCAGGTCTCTACTGGATCACAAATGGTACCAACACAGAGCAAGAATATTGCCAATTCTGAGTTACATCATTGAATTAACTCCCGACAATTAAACATGGAACATATTATAGTATTGTCCAACATATAAGCAATAGTTAGCCATGTTATTTCCGTGTTCTTATATAATACAGTAGCTTATGTTATATACGTAGAAGTGAAATTCATCACTGTGATTATTGTTTTCTTCATAATAACAGACACCACAGGGAAATTTGAGTCACAATTTGTTATGAATAAAGCTATGGTTGGAATGTGACAAAACAAGGATTATAACTTGATGTAGGAATTGGGAAAAAGAGCTAGAATAGTGAACAATTCTTACTAAACCACTAATCTTTAGTGGATTTTGGCTATTGTTTGACAACAGAAATCAGGTTCTATAACACAGCGGTTACCATGGATTTATGATTTTATATATATATATATATTTATATATTAATTGTTTGTTTGTTTCTTTTATATTTTTTCACTTAATTATTTATTTGTTTATTTTTGTTTGTTTGTTTATTTATTGGTTTATTCTTTGTTTGTTTTTGTTTATTTTTGTTTATTTAATTTATTTACTATCAAAAACCAAAA
Organism: Cladorhizidae sp. MBARI D1340-BT2; assembly: GCA_028752905.1. Lineage (NCBI taxonomy): Eukaryota > Metazoa > Porifera > Demospongiae > Poecilosclerida > Cladorhizidae > Cladorhizidae sp. MBARI D1340-BT2. The sequence goes on along the minus strand of JAQNBH010000010.1, from coordinate 31,567,799 downwards.
CAAACAATAATAACTAACTAGTTAACTATAATAAATATCAACTAATTAACAATAAATAAATAACTAAAAAGCTAACGACAAGTTCAAAACAGACATGGCTTTTCCCCACTGGACTGCCACTGAGAGATGCTTGAAGGAGGTGAGCATTGGCAACTCCCCAGTTCTTTACCTTAACCTGAGGCTGAGCTCCTTCAGGAATGCCATCGACCTGTTCCCGATGATCCCCAATGAGACTCGATGGCCACAGGCACAAAAAGTGGCAATGATCTAGGCTGGCACACTTGGCCACTTTTACTCCTCAGCCATAGCAGCCACAGCTCCAGCACTACCCACTGCTGCCCCTGATATGACTGGGAAAATGTATCTGGACAGGTTGCATCCCACATCTGTTGCTTGCCATTCTTCCATGGCACCCTGGTTACCCCATCAGGCCTTTTCCTGTCAGAATGCAATGATTCCATCCTGGAAGGGGCACTTGCAGATGACAATGCACGGAAGATGATAGCGTTCATGGTGGAATGATGGTAGAAATGTCCTCTACTCCTCTTGCAGCTAAGACCATGCGTAGCAAGGTGATCCACTTCTGCTCCACAGTGCTTATGGGGGCGACAGAAAGTGGAGCCCAAGTGGAGACCTACGGCAACCCTGATTGTCATCCTCAAACCCATAGACGAGATTGGGAGGGAATTTAGCCATGCACCAAATTCTTTCTTTGAAACAGCCAAAAGCCGGTCTCGAGCAAAATCATTTCAGATGCATTGAAACACTCCACGGACTTTGACACCCTCTGCATATCCCAGGATTTCTGGAAGCACGCCGCATGACCAGATGATGGGAGATTGCCGTAACCCATAGACCAAGCTGAAAGGGTATCATCCACAAAAGGGACAAGGAGTGAAAACAAGTGAGGTGGCATGGATGGCTTGGACCAGGTCATGAGTGGCAGCAGCTGAAGCCTAGAAGGTAGAGGGAGCAAGCTGCATGATTCAAATAACCTCTACACCAACAGGGAGAGTGGCCTGCAACCAATAACAAACATCCTCAGATAAATTAATGTTAGTGATACCATCACAATTGACTTGAGACTCTCTATCAGGGCAGGAGAGAGAAAACATGGAGAAATCCTGAGGGTATATAGAAGTTTAAGGATAGACAATGCATTATGCAGCAGGATTAAGGCATCCTGAGCTGAAACGAATCTGAGTCTGTCTCCCATGACCTCAAGGGCACTAATTTTGTCCCTGAGAACAGTTGAGACAGAATCCACACTACCCAGTAGAGAACCCAGTAGAGTGTCAGAGAGATCAATCACATGAGCTCCTGGGAGAGAGCATAAGATGGCTCCTCTTGAAACTGCATCATGGCAAATGATCTCAGACTTGTCATTATTCAAATCTTTTCAGTTTGTTTAATGTGCTCTAGATCATGAATTTTATTTTCGTTGAGCCCCCCAGAGTGATGTCATCTAGAAACATTACACACAACTCCGATGACAACTGAGCACAGTTATGATGGAGTGAAACACAATAAAGGAGAGGGCCAAGAGGATCTCCCTGCTGCACCCCTTCTGCTGATGGCAAGGACTTGTCACCCCAGGACAAGGAGGAAGAATATACAAAATGAGCAAAAGGGTAGATTACAGGTGGACAGCTTCCAACATCTTGTCTCTGCACACGAAATTGAAAGCATTTTTTTGATGTCAAGCTTAACTACTGCATGGTTGGATTGCAGGTCATTAAGAAATTGCCTGCTGACATGGACAGCTGCTTCACCCCCCTACCCCCTACCACTTCCCCCCCCCCCCCCCCCCCCCCATCTCACTGATTGTAAAACACAGCTTGCCTGGGTGCTAGCAGGAATGTCATGTTCTCACTTACCACTTTCCCAGCTACTTGGCTACTAGCCAACAAAGGGTACATCTTATTGCTATGGGTCTGGCCTCACCTCCTTTCTTCTCTAGAGCCAAAGGGTAGCCCCCCCCCCCCCCCCCCCCCCCAAAGGACAGATAGAGGAAAGAATTCTTCCCTCTAGGACAATGGCAGAGAACAGGGGCGGATCCAGGAATGTTGAATTGGGGGGGGCCCATTAATATTGGAAATTTGGAGGATCTTGCATCAGGGAGGGTGTGGGAGGCATACCCACGTAAATGTAAAAGTGAGCATATTAATATAACTAGCAATATCAGGCCTGCTATGTGGGCACTGATACTAACCCGTACATTTCTGTGCAAGAGTTGATATACTATCTATAATTATAGCCAATAGAATCTGCTCCTGGGGGTGCTTCCATGGCATGACCCACATTTTTAAAAACCTCTTGACCTTGGGCATGTCTTGGGCCTGGTTTTGTGGAGATTCCTGGGCATCATTAGGTCCTATTAGAGACACCAGCTAATGCTTTTCAGGTGTTAATTTCCAAGTAATATATGTGTTGATTGCATAAATTTACACCTTAAAACAATTTTGGTAAGCTTTGGTTATCAACAATGATCCTCTTTGCCCATGTACAGGTTTGACAGGAAAAAGCACACATGATAGGCAGTAAATTCCTTCCTCCCTAGTGGAGTAAGAAATAAAATTAATGGGTAGATTTTAAACCATTCATGCTGGCAATACCGCTTCTTAATACCCATAGAACTGTTTTTGTCCTTATAAACTTTATCTGGAAATTTGAAAGTTTTGTCAGGACATCTCTCTTTGAGTAGCAAGAGTTTAGTTTTTTCTGGTAGGCTAGCACATTCCAGGTAGTCACTGATATCAATAGGACCCTCAGGCTCTGTCCTAACAGTGAGAACTGCATTACATGTACCTCCAACTGAGCCAGGGTTGTGATTTGCTAAAGGGTCATCATCAGGTCTCCATCTTTTCTCAGCAACCTCTCCAGTGGCACAACAAAGAAATCAGTAATAAGTGTTCTTTTCATCTTGCACTCAGAAAGTCAAGGGTCAGAAACTGAATGGCAGGCCAGCTGTCAATATCACACAGGCTGCTGCAGCTGTCAACTCATCAATACATAGACTGAGTTTGTTAATTGATTATTACAATCACTATCAGTATGATCAACCACTAACTTGTAGTAAGCTATAGTGACAGACACTAGCTTTGATCATAATAATGGGATAAATAATTTACTACATATTTTAGGGGGGGCCTGGGCCCCCTGGGCCCCCTCCTGTATCCGCCCATTGAGAAGGCAGTTAAAACAGATAGAGGGAGGAGCCTTCATTGGGATATATATTTATTTATTATTATTATTATTATTTTTTTAAAATATTTTTTAATTTTAATTTTATTATTATTATTATTATTTTATTTTATTTCTCCCTATACAATCTAAAAAAATCCATGAAAGTGGCTCCCCAGCAGCCAGGTAAGTGCATTGTATCTTGTATATGTGCTACGTCGTTACAAGTTCATATCACATTTGTTATCACCTTGCTGGCACTACAAGTATTATATGTCGGCAATTTATCAAGTGTTTTCAAAGGGAATACTTGGTGTAATGTTCAAGTATTATATTACTAATCACACACACTATATCAGTCATGTTGATTATTATGCATAGACATTACATCATCATTACGTATTGATTGTGATACATTATTACATCACGTGATAGAAGAATGAGAAGTTTTATACTCGTGCTATAACTGACTAAGTATGGTTCGACGGTCTCAACAAATCTAGTCCCATCAGTTGGCTTAGACGGATATAAAGACAACCATATAAACAGTAACTAACAGTTGAACAGTATAACTGGCGACGAGGATTACGAACCATTAGCCGAAGAATTGACTTGTCACCATTAGCAACCTTTGACCCTGTGAGTGATCCATCATCGCTAAGCCAGAGATGGAAAAGTTGGAAGCGGCGTTTCGAGATATATATAGCAGCACTCAATGTAAGTGACGACAAGCAAAAGAAAGCAATCCTGTTGTATCAGGCAAGACAGGCTACCCAAGAAATTTTTGACACAATTCCAGATACAGGAGATGACTTTGCCACAGCTATGGAAAAGTTAGACAACTATTTCACACCCAAGAAAAACGTGTCTTACGAGATTTTCCAATTTCGTAAAGCTGTTCAACAATCAGGAGAGACTGTGGATCAATTTGTTACCAGATTGAGAAAGCTAGCTTCCACATGTGAATTTACTGACCTGGGAAAAGAGTTAAAGTCCACTATCATCTAGAATTGTCAGTCAAAACATCTAAGAAGAGTGGCACTTCGTGATGATCTATCCTTAGAGGCTCTACTAGCTAAAGCAAGAGCGCAAGAAGCGAGTGAAGAGCAAGCAAAAGGAATCGAACAGGCACACTCAGCAGCAGAAGCAGTGAATGTTATTCAGCAGTGGTGACCACCCAGAAAATGGCGACCACCCAGAAAATTGCAGTCACCACGAACATGGACAAAACCAGAAGGTCAGAGTATATGTCGTAAGTGTGGATTTTTGTGGCCCCATAAGAATGGCTCATATCCAGCAAAAGGTCAAACTTGTAATAAGTGTGGTAAAAGTAATCATTTTGCCAAAGTATGTCTCTCAAAACAAAAAGAAGTACAAGGTCGATACAAAACACATGAGTCCCAACCGAAACACAAGCACAAGCAAATTTGTCACGTTTCATTAGAGTCCAACCAAAAGTGTGATAGCAGTAGTGATGAATATCTGTACACATTGGGTGACACTGCACGTTTGGCAGCACCAAAAGTAAATGTGAAAATCAATAGCACCACGGTTTGCATGATTGTAGACACAGGAGCATCCACAGACATCATGGATGAGGAAACATTTGCCAAAGTAAACCAAGCGAAGAATCTTGAGTTACAGCCTTCAACAAAGCGTATATTTGCGTATGGTGCAGACTCCCAACTTACAGTAGTGGGACAGTTTGACACCAACATTGAAGTTGATACAAAGACAGTGCTATCAACAATTCATGTACTACGAGGAAGTCACGGGTCTCTACTCAGTTACAAGACAGCATGTGACCTTGGTCTGGTTCATGTTAAGATTAAGCATGTTTGGGATAGTCCAAGAGTATGTGACAGGCTGGTGCAAAAATATGCCAATTTGTTTTAAGGTATAGGCAAGCTCAAGAATACAGAAGTCAAACTTCACATTGACACAAATGTACCTCCTGTGGCTCAAGCAACACGCAGAATTCCTTTTCACATGAGGAAACAAGTTGAAAAAGAGCTCATCAACCTTGAACAAAAAGGAATCATTGAGAAAGTTGAAGGTTCAACTCCATGGGTTTCACCTTTAGTCATTATCCCCAAAAAGAATGGCGAGGTCTGTTTATGTGTTGACATGAGGAGAGCAAATAAGGCAATCAACCGAGTGAGACATCCTAGTCCAACAATTGATGATCTTATTCTCAACCTGAATGGAGCAACAGTTTTTACAAAACTTGATTTAAGACAAGGATATCATCAAATACCCTTATTACCTGAGAGCAGATATATCACAACGTTCACGACTCACAAAGGTTTAAGACGTTATGCTCGACTGAACTTTGGAACAAACTCAGCAAGTGAGATGTTTCAAAACATCATCCATGAACAGATTCGGGACATACCAGGATCAATCAACATCAGTGATGATGTTATAATATTTGGGAAAACTCAAGCTAATCATGACAAGGCTCTACAGGCAGTTTTTGAGAGATTCTCATCAGTCGGTTTGTCTTTCAACAAGACAAAGTGTGAATTCAGCAAGAACTTGTTGACATTCTTTGGTTTTGTATTTTCTGACAAAGAAATCTCACCTGATCCTAAGAGAGTACAAGCAATTCATGATGCCAATCCTCCTACATCAACCAGTGGTATCCGAAGTTTTCTAGACATTAATAACGTCTTTGTTTATTCCAGCTCATGGGAGGAACATTTATGTCATCTCAGGGAGGTCCTAACTGCCCTCAGACAAGCGGGTCTGACCGCTAAGCCAAGCAAATGCATGTGGGGCACCACCTCTATTGAGTACTTAACTCTTAGAACCCTAGCGGCCGGTTTTTCGGCCGATACGTAGAAGCGAATATACCCGTAGCCAAATTCTATGAGGATGTCAGGAAAGAGGCCAGGCCACTGCCTGACAGTCCAGTACCACCTGCCTTCCCGCCTACGGTCAATGGAGAACAACCACCCCGGAATAAGGACAAGACCACAAATAAAATTAGGAAATATGTTTATCAAGCACTCACCTTAGAATACAGATAGAACGATCTATAGTGATGTGATTGGTTAGTAATGTCATGTGATAATTATAGTAAATAGTATAAGAGAGCTAGAGAGCGAGAGCAGCTCGGGACTCTCGAATGCGATACAAATGTGTGTATGTGCAAGAGTGCTGCTCTGTAATGATTGATCCGAGTGTTTAATCATATCTACCTGTCTATTTGGGTAGGGAGCAGAGGGGCGATACTGTGAAGGGGCCTTGGGATAAAGAGGCTGAAGTACAGTTCGCTAAAGGTCTAAGTACTGCATACTTGCGGAATTTCCGACTACGCCCCCTAATTAGCATGCGCGTTTCCCTTTCCCCATGATGTTATTATTTACCCTGTATTTGCTGTATTCCATGCTTATTCCATGCTTTTTACTCAATTTCATTATATTTGTTTTTGTTTTGTTTATACCTTTGAAAGTCTTGCCTATCCGCCAACTTTAGCTTAACACTTAAAAAATAAATAAAAAAATCTAAAATATTTTTGAATTTCATAACTTTTTTGTAACCATTAAAATTTTGAAATAAATCAAATCATTCGATTGCAAATTGAAAGAGCTATAACTTGGTATATGAATCAGCTCTATTGAAGCAGGCAAACAAAAGTTACGCATCTCTACGTCTACAACACAAAAATATATATTTGGAGCGACTTTTTTTCTCTACTCCTAGGATTTTGATTGGTAGCGAGTCTGCAATGGATGACTCTGCAGCTTTCCACCAAGAAGAGCCTCCAGAAGCTATCGGGACGGTCACAGTGAGTGAAGTAAAAGTCATTATATTGTCAATTTTTTTTTTTTTTTTGGTGCCCGTGACCAGTTCGGAATCACGTGCTACCTTATTTATTGTATTTTTAACGCCCAGTAAAAAATTAATTTAAATATGTGCGAGCGATGTCGAGTTCGCGCCAGGCGGTGAGAGTGTTTTAATCCGTCAAAATGGCTGCTACACTACTAGCTGGTTGGGAAGTTTCACGTTAGTGCCACACCCAATCGAAACAAGGTCAAGTGTTGGCAAACGCGCTGGAGCCGTAATTGTTTATCTGAAGTTATTCTCTCCTATAAAGTGTCCTGTTTTTCTTGCTTTACGAGTGTTAAAGGACTAAACTAAACATGCTTGGGACTGCAGTGGCCATCTAAGCGAGTGGAAGCGCAGAGTGGAAGCGCAAGGTGCGCGTAGCTGTAAATTCCGGGACATTACCGGGACAAGGAAACCATCGGGACAAGGCCCAAAATTGCGGGACCGTCCCGGGAAGGTTGGAGTAAGGTCGCTGCGAGTGAGCCTGGACTCGGGAGTGCTTAGGCGTCGCGAGAGAAATTACCCAGTAGTAGCTAACCGCTCGAGCTACTTGTTATGTTATCTACGTCCTTTAGTTGAGGAAGGAAGGTTGTGTAGAGAGAGGGGTAATTTCTCTGACAGAGGAATTGGCACTCTCAACTGCCCCACTGAAAGTAAGTCATCAGCTGCCGAAATAAGAAAGATTGCCCGCTGATGGGCACTGTCTCGCCACATCTATAATTTATAAAGCCTCCGTCTCCACCACCATGACGAAAAACACTACATAGGGCTCACGGATACAACTTTCAAGGCACGCTATATACACAAACCACAAGTTCTCCTTCAACCATGAAAACAAGAGAAACATGACTTTTACGACTCCAGCCATCAAGAAATTCTTGCGTGTTTATTAATTTCATGCACACGGGGTTCACGTTCAGTTGCTCCTGTTGCATTTGGAACAACAGAAGAGGATAGGCTACCTCAACAGCAAGGGTCTACTAGCTCTTTCTTTTTTCTGTTCCAGGTAACAAGGGGTACCTAGCCATCACATAATTATTATACCCGTGTACAGGTTTCAATGGCGCTAAAAAAAAAAGAGGAGACCTGAAGGATGGCAAAACTTGGGCCCAAGTTGTAAATCTCTGAAATCAAATGGGCATGGGATTTTTTTCTCAAAATCTCACCTGGTACTTCAGACATGGCTGCTATTAATATATTGGTGTGTGAGGCAGTACCCTGTATTAGATGCAGCAGATGACTGTGGCTGCAACAAGAAAACGGCAATTAATATGTACCAGTGGCTTAGGGAAGTGTGCTCTGCATTACTAAGTCGGAACCAGATCTGTTATTCAAATAGACGAGTCACAGTTCACACACAAACCCAAGGTATCACTGTAACATTAATGGATGATCACTTTCGTTATTGACTGTTTAGCATCATAGAGGCCGCCCACTATTAAGGATATTTGGATACTTGGATTGGTTGACACAGACCATACGCCTGCTCTTGGTACACTTGATAAACGTATTGTGCCTATTTCAAAGTTTTTAATTAAATTAAATGGTTACATGCAAGTTGTGGACCAGAGAGACACAGCCACCTTGCTACCCATCATTCAGGCGCATGTTGCACCAGGATCAATAATCCATTTGGACCAATGGGCAGCTTATAAGCAGGTGGCTACTCTGCCTGGGATTGTGGCACATGAGACATTGAATCACTCGATTGAATTAGTAAATCAGAGTACGGGTGTGCACACTCAACATAATTATTGAGTCCTATTGGAACAGGGTATGGTTTGTGGAACATAATTTTTTTAAACAACAACAATTATTATATTGTGCAGGTGAAGGTAAAGCTCAAGTGGTTGAAAGAAGTTCATTGCCACCAGCTCCCATCCTACTAGATGAATTTATGTGGCGTGAGCGAAATGGAACAACTGTGGCTTTCAATTATAATAACATATTAGCAGAAATTAAAACCCAATACCCTGTTTGATTGTAAATTATTCTGAAATTTGTATTAGACTTTCATTAATAGTTAGTTAGTTTATAATAATTACTTTAATTGTATTATTATTTATTAGGATGATATTTCATGAAATTTGGATTGTGAATTATTCTGATTTGGATGAGATTTGTTTCCCGCGTGAACCCCCAAAACACGCATGCATGAAATTTTAAAAAAAGCACGAATTTCTTGATGGCTGGAGTCATAAAAGCCACTTGATCCAGAAACACTACTGAACTCTCCAAATATATATGGAAACTGAAAGACAGCAAAACCCAACACAACATAAAATGGGCCATTATCGACAGAGCAGCATCGTATTCCACCATATTGCAACTAGTGCATTGCTGAAAAATTCCACATCATCTACTCCGACAGCCAAACATCGTTGAACAAGCGATCAGATTTCCTTTCAAAGTGTAGGCACAAGAACAAGTTTCTCCTCAAGAGCATTTGAATTGTCACATTCATCGACACCCATTTATTAATGCCCATGGACTTGCATCACCCCACTTGCCTGCCCCACCTCATATATGCTCACATGCCACCTCAGTTGCTCATTGTTCCTGATGATTGCATTAGCATGGTATATAGGATTCAGGGGCGGATCTAGACAATTTGACTAGGGGGGGGGGACTTGTTGATAGTGATTTTTTTGTATTGTCACCTTTAGCTCTTTTGAGTGTTTTTTTCTGGTTAAAGAAAGTTTTAGTAAGTCATATATACATACATATACAACAAGTACAGCATCAATAATATTGTCAGTGTAAGTCATTACGCACACAAAATAGACGAGCTAAACATTCTACGGGCATGTTTTTTCACAAATATTTCAAATATTTTATCTCTGTTGCAGTTGGAACTATGCTGTGCCATAAGTATGAGAGATGACTGTCTGTACGTAAGCATAGTGTTTCGAAGGTAATTTTTGGTCCGCCGAAGAGTAGAGAAACTACGCTCTGCTTCACAACTGGTAATAGGTAGGACGCAAGCAATACACAAAAGGGTATAATATGTTGGGGGAATCTTCTCTGCTGCGAATAGCACTAATTGCATTTAGCAAGCTATTAGGAACTTCATCACCTGCATCCAATCTTCTTTGCCAGAATATTTTCCATCTTGAGATCTCATTTTGGAGCAAAGGAAGATGGCACTCCCATGTAAGCATGTGAGCGACTTCGGACACTGGGTCAAATTTATCAGTGACAGAAATGGCTAGAGTGAGAAGCAAAAGCTCAGCACAAATTCTGCTTTCCTTGTTGAACCATGACTCCAGTTGACAGATGATGGTTTCAAGGAAAGGTAATCCTTTTATAATATTCTTGAGCAGAACCACCAGGATGGTTATATGGGCTTGCCTCTCCACTCTCCTTGGAAGAGTTACTTCTTCAACTCCAACAAATGTTAGTAAAGCACTTGCTTCTTTATACCACTGATCAAATACATTATTAATAGCAGCATGTCTAGACTTGATGAAGTCAATAGTTTCATCCACTTGCTTATAGGCTTGATAGATATCTTGATTTCTCTTCTGAAGCTTGACTGTTATTGGCTTTATTAGTTGTTAAAAAAATTGCATGGCATGGAGTTTGCATAGTTCTCAATAGTCCTTGAGCTTTAATACGTGTTTCCCTCTCCCAACTCCAGTCGTTGAAGATAGATTTATCACCCTCAAGTTCAGTAACATAGACTGATTGATAAGCAGCTGGGTTTAAGATCACACCTTATCAATCACTCAATACTTCACCAACAAACATGCCACATTCTCATGTCCTATGCATGTGTTGTGCATTTGCACAGAGTTTGAGTATAATTTAGTGGGTGTGGTTATATCCTTGAGGGGGGGTTCTGACCAACCAACCCCCACCCCCCCCCCCCCCCCCTAGATCCGCCACTGGGACTAGCCATCCCAATACTTTTCTATTATTACTATTCAATAGCTCTGCTTTAACACAGCATTAGCACTATTTGTAGCCAAACTACCTTCTAAGTACCTATGCTCCCACTGGTTGAGCACTATCGCCAAGAAGGCACCAATTATGGAATGGCTTAACTATGAGTACTCAATGAATAACATCCCTATTCCAACTACAAGAGGATGCTCATTGACAAAACTGAGAGTGTTCTAAAGTGCATGAGATGGAAGGCATTCCACCTCCTAAATGGCAGCAAAGACAAGCAAGTGAAGCAAATGTATGATTTCAAAATAAATAAGAACTGAAGGACCTAAAACTCTTCGAAGCAGAGATCCTGAAAATAGTGGAGACGGTGATATTCAGAAATGTCAAATGCCAATTCCAAAATAAACATAAACAAGAAGATTAACAAGTCAGAGGAACTGATCAAATGTGCAGATAAATCATCCAACTTCTACAAGCTAAAATGTGACCAATACATGAAACTCCTGCACGAAAACATCACAAAAACCACAAGAAGGCCGGTGAAGGTGACGTTGCCGAGATAAACCATGAGGCCAAGAGAATCACTGCTACCCTAGACATCGATGACCGAGTAGAATGCATGCGTATGTGTGAAGCCTTCATCACCCTGAAGGATCACAAAGAAAACTTCCAGAACAACCCTAGCTGTCGACTAATCAACCCCACCAAATCAGAGATAGGCCTTGTTAGCGTAACCATCCTGGATCGCATCAACAATGATATCCTGATGGAAACGAACTAGCAGCAATGGAAGAAAACTTCCTCTGTCATCAAGTGGTTCAACAACATCCCCCACAAACCCAGGCAGACCTTCATCACCACCTCACAGCCAAGCTTGGGAAACACAAAATTGGGCTTTATAGAGATGATGGTCTTGCCATACTCCATGATGCATCACCAAGGCAATGTGAGAGGATGAAGAAGGAAATTATATCTATCTTCCATGCCTTCGACCTCCGCATCACCATTCATACCAATACCAAGATCACCAACTTCCTCAATGTGACACTCGCCCTCGCCCATGGGTCGTACCCACCATTTCGAAAACCTAACAGACATATCCTATACATCAACAAAAGATCAAACCAACCTCCATCTATAATAAAGAACATCTAGAATCAACAGCATTTCCAATAACGTGAGTACCTTCAGAAAGGCAGCACCAGACTACCAGAAAGCTCTCCAAAACAGTGGACACGAATATAAAATGAGTTTTTAACCCCCAACAACCAAAAATAGCACTAAGCCCACCAAAAAGTCAAGAGGCAGGCAGATAATATGGTACAGCCCACCCTTCAGCAAAAATGTAGCCACCAACATTGGCAAATCCTTCCTCAACCTCGTCAAGCTCCACTTCCCCAAGGGCAACGAGCTTCATAAAATATTCAATGCCAACAATGTCAAGGTCAGCTACTCTTGCTGCAGAAACATGAACAGCATAATTATGTCTCACAACAAAATAATAAATAAACCTATCAACCTACAACATGAGCCAAGCAAGTCATGCAGCTGCCGAAATAAGAAAGATTGCCCGGCCGGATGGGCACTGCCTCACCACATCTATAGTTTATAAAGCCTCCGTATCCACCGACCATGACGAAAAACACTACATAGGGCTCACGGATACAACTTTCAAGGCACGACAAACTACAAGTTCTCCTTCAACCATGAAATACTACAGAACTCTCCAAATACATATGGAAACTTAAAGACAACAAAACCCAACACAACATAAAATGGGCCCTTATCGACAGAGCAGCATCATATTCCACCATATCGAAATGTTGCAACATGTGCATTGCTGAAAAATTCCACATCATCTACTCTGACAGCCAAACATCATTGAACAAGCGATAAGATTCTTTTCAAAGTGTAAGCACAAGAACAAGTTTCTCCTCAAGAGCATTTGAATTGTCACATTCATCAACACTCATTCATTAACGCCCATCCATGGACTTGCATCACCCCACTTGCCTGCCCCACCTCATATATGCTCACATGCCACCTCAGTTGCTCATTGTCCCTGATGATTGAAACTATAGTAGGACTAGCCATCCCAATACTTTTCTATCAATAGCTCTGCTTTAACACAGCATTGAACACTATTTATAGCCTTCATCAGCAAACTACCTTCTAAGTATAATATTATATATATATATTTTAATTTTATTAGATATTATGCTCTTTGCTTTATTTTTCCACATCTTGTTCATGTGCGTTCATGTGCCCAGGTGTAGTTTTGTAGCACATGGTAACTATCTAGCATATATAACAAGCTCATGAAAGTCTTAGAATCTCGCTATTCCTGATGAAGGCTTGAGCATCTAGTCAAAATGTTGATAAAGTACAATTTCAAGTTTAATATTGATAAGGTTATTATAATAATACACACTGCATTACTTTTGCTTCCAGATGTTTATCCATGCTCGGCCAGCATACCAGTACTGCTTTGAGATTCCTTGATTCTTGATGCCCTCTTCCACATATTATTACTAAAATCACCATGTGAAGCAATGATTTCAGCTAAGCAAAACTTACTATAAACAAACTTTGCTTGATGACATCATCTTTAGCAGAGCTAAGTTGAAAAACAGGCATTATACAAACTTCTGCTGGATGCTATCAACTTTTGTAGTACCAAGGTATTCTTAAATTTTAATTGATTTTTTGCTGGAAGCAAAACTTCTGCATGTAACATGGTCACTCCGACAAGATTCACTTGAAGTTGGACCTTGATGTATCTTTATGTGCAGATATCTTCACAATTAATGTTTGGCCAGAAATGTTAACGGTCAAAATATTTCACAATTTAGTTATTTTGAGGATATTGACGGTAATATAATTTGGTCGTTGTGTGCAGGTGCAGCAAATTACATGTAGCAAGATGTACTCATGGCAAAATGCATGAGTTAATGACAGTTTTAAATTTTGTTGTTGCACGAGAGGCCATTATATATAATAATATACATACTCCCACTATGAACTGTAAGTGTGAGTCTGGCAACCACACAGATCCTTACACTGTTGCTGCTAAAAGCAACAACACAAGGATATGTTAGAATTGCTGGGACTATGCTAACGAAGATGTAGATGGTGAACTAGTGGCTTCAATATCAAGTATCTTTGCAAAGTTAGCAACCGAACTAATATAGGGATCTTCACTGCACTATACATAAAATCCACTCTCTTCCCTATTCAACTAGGGCTGGTAAAACCACCATAGTGGGATCTCCTATCACTGTTACAACTGTGGGATGTGGAACATATTTCAAAAATCTCCATCCACCAGTGGAGGTTAACCCGACTGATAGCAGTATAATTATTTTTTTAAAGACAGAACTATAGTTCAGTTCTTTAAATTACTTGTGTAATGTATAACATAATGCATTTTTAAGCATCTACCAAGCATTTCTAGTTCTTTCTGGACTACTATTATAATACTGATTGTGAAAAGTACTTACTATTATAAATGTAATTGTAATTCAGGTGATTCCATGAAGGGTCTGATGTCTGGGTTTCCTGGAATTTCAGTGGAGCAGTCAACCATGGTAACTGGACCACCACCAAAGGCTATACCAAAGTTGCCAGTAGTAATGTAGTAGTTTCCTGCCAGTGTAATCATCTCACCAACTTTGAAATCCTTATTGTAAGTGATATGTAAGATGTTTAAATTATTTATGCCCTGCTGAATTAAATTTGTCATTTCTCATTTGATGAAACCTAGTTATGCAGCTACAATATATAGCCTCAGGGCAAATTCTATGTGTAAGGAGGCTTTATTTTTACATGTAGCCAGACTCGGGAAGTGTATTATTGGAGCTTCAGATTTCTACTCTATTATAATGTTCTTCTCAATAATCAACTTGGAATTTACTCTCTTGACATTTCGACTTGATGCGCTAGACTTCGTCAGGAGATGCCAAGACTCACATGAGCTTGTCAGAGCATCGACAGAGTAAATTTCAAGTTGTGTTTATTGTAATTTCATTATGTCAACTGAGAATTCTTGAAGAGTTCCTACTTCTATTTTGTCAATACATTAAGTTTCTTGACCCTATATAAATAACATTTATAAATATGATTCAGCCTGATTTATTTTGCATGCATTTTATTATTCTCTCTCAGCACCAGTCATCATTTGCCAAAAGAACACCCTCCAAACCAATCAAAGAAACAACAACAAAAAAAAAACATACAAAGCACCTTCTCTGAGATGTGATAAATTTGGTGTGATGTTTAAGGCATTTAATGCATCAATATTATTAATGTATGCATAATCAATTTTTTTGCTAGAGATTTTAGGTAAAGTTGTTTATACATTGAGTCTAATAGCTCTTACTTTCTTATCGATCCCAATTTAAAAAAGTGTAATGATGAATGTTTATTAGAGTGTAAGGATTTCAAAATAAAGTAGTCCCAATTATCATTTGTACACAATGCTGAAGCATAAATTGGAACAATGTGCAATGTAAATTTATGAAGCTGTAAAGTTAGGACAAAAGGCGAACAAAGGAGCTATACACCAAAACAAATGTGAGAATTAAATTGAGGATGGATTCCTAACCAATACCAGCAAAATCTTTACAACAGAATTATTATCCAGGGAAAAATAGAAATCAGAAAAACCTTTGAACAGCAAATATATAGTGTGCGATGAAGACACTTACAAAGTGAGCAACAGATTTCAGTGAGCATACTATGAGAGAGCAGAAATGCTGACCAAAAATACCTAGGAATCCTAAGACGAAGTGAACATTCTAGAGTATATGTTTAAAATAAAGATAGGCTAATGCAGTGCCAGTGAGCAGCATTAACTATATCAAAACAGGAAATGTTAAAGTGGATTTGCTGTCACAGAAAGGATGATGAACAACTTCAGAGCCCAGGAGAAAGAATAATATATAGTAATATACTGTAGAGCTAAGATATTTTGTACGATTTTCAGCAAACCCATTTTCACGGGACCTATAGAAAGGATATCATTTTTTACAAAAGAGAGATAGTTTATATATAGGACATAGGACAGAGAGTATGGATGGTTTTGTTGTATCATTGGTCATTCTTGTGTTCAGAGAGTTCACAAAATTGTTTTGTTTCTTGATGTATTAGAGCAGCAGATACTGGTAATAATATAATAGCATAGTGTAATTGTGTGCACAATATGTGCCTTACTAATTACTGCAAGTAGGTTATAAGGTACACACCGTCATGCCCTGTCTATCTACTTCTAATCTAATACAATTACCTTCTCTACTCTCTCAACATTTTCATTAGATGCTGTATCCTTCTTCATGAAAGGCTAAGACTTGAAAGACTGCCGACTGAACATTAAAATGATGACTTGTTTAGTATGTATTTCTACTCTACATTTTCCACCAGTTGTCCTAGTTCTCTCACGATTGAGTGTGTAGAATAACTGGAAGCCATTGCAGCCATTTATAGTTGTGAGCTCCAAGAGTTGCTCCTGTGTGCTATCCAGTTAAGGTCAACTCTAATGCTTTTCCAAAGCAAGCATGTAATTGTAGAACACACTACAGAAGCTTGTGATGACCAGACGGTGCACCAATTCTGTTATTTTTGTTTTTTTAACTAAATTTGCGAAAATTTAAACTCCATACCAGCTTTCCCTTTCTAGCGAGACCAGTTTGTGTATCTTTAAACATAATTTTTTAACATTTAGATTCAGCTAAGCTGTGAGAGGCCACCTAATAAGATAAAAGAACTTAAGGTAAAGTTCAAAACTATGTGGGCATTTCCGTGACTTCAGTTCAACCTAGTTTCCTTCCTTTTAGAATTGTGCTTTATCGTATAATTATGTTTTTTCATGTTCAGGATATTTGCTCCAGAAGTCAGTCAGATAGCTGTGCAAAAGAAACACAGTTTGACACTGCCATCTCTGCCAACACTATTATTGGAGTAGCCCTCTCTCTTGTTGGCTTGCTTATAACTGATAGCACAGTGCTAGTAAGTAGCCAAAATTAACACCAATGTAGATTACCAAAAAATATATATATATATAAATTTGATTCGATTGCCTTACTCTAACTTAGACAACTTAATGAAATGTATAAAACCTATGGAGGTCAAGCAGAATAAGGATTTGATAAATTCTACATAAATTATGTGTACATCGAGGATACATAGGGATGATAGCAGATATTTCCATGCATATGGGGACTATAGCTGGCATATTGTAATCTAACTCAAGCTGTTGTGTGGCAAAGCTGGACTTAGCCCTACTCTACTAGATTAACATCTCATTTTAATACTGCAAGATTTAAAATGGCATGTTACAATGACATTCTCAATAATCAACTTCAATGTTTACTCTCTCAATGTTTCGACTAGATGCTCTAGCCTTCATCAGGAATAATAAAGCTAATATTTTTTCTGCTGCAGCAATAGACCAGCCATTCCAACATATCCTTGTGTTGCAGCAGCAGTGTAAGAATCTGTGTGGTTGGCAGACTCACACTCACAGTTCAGTTGTTCTCCCATAGTAGATGTTGTATATTATAATGGTCTTTCATGCAAAAAGAAAATTTATAACTCATTTTGCCATGAGTACATCTTGCTACACGTAATTTGCCGCCACCTGCACACAACAACCAAATTTTATTACTGTCAATATCCCCAAAATAATCAATTTTAAGGTGTGCCCATAACAATGGGACAGGGATCATCATCTCTGATTTTCTATGCTACTCCACTATTTGCTCCTGACATGGTGCTGGCCCCATCATAGCACTGGCCTCTTACCTTGTGTAGATCTAATAAAACATCCTTGATTACTGTATAAATGGTTGTAGCATCAACTGTCAAGCTGACACAAACCTAAAAGTTCTTCATGTACATCAAGGTTATTGTCTAACCAATGGAAAACCAATAGCTGTTCTTTGTTCGATGCATCAGTTGCATCATCAGCCATAATAACGTAAAAATCAGCTTGCTGCAAATTAACTGCTATATCACGAAGAACACTATTTGCCATTGTGTTATAATTTCATTCTGTATGTCTTTAGAACGTATCATTTTGATGAGTAATCCATTTTGAGATGTTAGGATTATCAATCGAATGAAGAAGAAACAGCTGCATCAAATTTGAATTTAATTCTTTGCTGTCAGTTCCTCATTTCCTCAGAGGAATACCTTGCCTAGCTAGGAACTGTATATTTTCTAAAATTGTTTTCAATATCTGATGATTTCCAGGTTTTTTACTTGCATGACCGATGTCAAGCAGCTCATCGATGCTCTTAGCTTGGGTTGGTAAGATAAAAAGGGCTTCACATGCCTCCCTATGATGCTCAGACTTATGGTGTTTCTTTATCTTAGATATTCCATCTTTCCAATTGGAAAAGCTAGCTGATATCTATATAAAATAAGATAAAGTAGATGTAAATATATAACTTGCTAACTATAGAATATACTTACAAAGGCACTATCCGGTCTTTTTGAAGCCAAAATCTTCTTTTGAGGCACTGCCTTTGTACAAGCATGGCCAAAAATGTCATCCTTCTCTGCATCATATCATAGTGAAGAAATAGGTAATCCTGAAACCACTGTGCTTGACAAGATCTCAGCCTTGACCCATACTTCTTCTTTGGAACTTTTCCCATGGATGAAAAGGTTCAATGCACTCACTAACAGCCAATCCAGCCGTCTCTCCCACAGTTGAAAGGTCAATAGCCTGTTGACCTTTGAACTATAGTGTAGCTAGGTACAGCTAATTGAAAATTACATTCACTGTGGTGTCTACTGATTATTAAGGGGAGGCTTTGGGTCAACCCACTTAGTTTACAATAATCATTCTATCTTTTTTATTTCAAGTCATCAATACATAATTCAACATTTAAAAGAAAGCTCTTTCTATGTTTTTTCTAATGATATAAAATTTGTATGATTTCCATGTTCTGTGTCTATAGGTACCTCCAAGATATGAAGGCAACTCAAATCTGCCCTAACATCCATGTCGATTTTTGTGTGCCTTTTAAGTGGGTGTTTATATAGCAACACTTAAGACCCATGCAATATTGGGGGGATTAAAAAATTTTTTTTCCCATCAAGTTGAGGGTCATGTTGAACTTTGTACCCACATTTTTATTCTATACCTTGCAACTTTGTTGCAACACTTGATAAAAATAAAAGGGCCTATTATTGCATACACATAACATAGAGCTTTAAAATGATATAAAAATATAAGAACTAAATTTTTTATTGACTGAGTTATGAATGTTGGGAAGAAGGTGGCTTTTCGTTTTTGATATGTGCCATAAATTAGCATGTAAACATTTGTATCATTTTTGGAGTTCAATTTTGATGTTCAAGATGACAATGTTCTTGAGGTCAGTTCTTAAGATCTTCAACTTGGTCCAGGCAACATTAGAAGATGTGTGTAAAGTGTGTGCTCATGAGAGGGGTGCCTACGTAGGCTTATACATTGCCATGAGCCTGCGTCTTCCCCAAGGTTAGTAACATTTCCGGTAAGAAGAATTCAAATAGTTTACACAAATCAATGAAAGTGTGTGTGCTAAAGTCTGTAAGTCATGATTGGATCATCTAAATCTTCTGAAATTTGTTCTTCAGTTCCTCCATAGGTGCAGTAACAACCCAAGCAAAATACAAATGATTTTCTTGATCCAAAGCCACCCCTTAACGGAAAGCATGGTAGGCCTAGATCCGTCCTGAATACCGCCAAGAGATGCCACGTCATCTGGACAATTGGGAGAAGGATAGTTTCCATTTTGCGCTGTAGCAAGCTCAGCGGGTCCGAGAAAAAGGTTGATAGCAACCAAGGTTACAGTTAGCAAACAGGTAGACCCGCAGCGATTCATATTGAGACTACTGTTGA
The DNA here is from genome assembly GCA_028752905.1 of Cladorhizidae sp. MBARI D1340-BT2. Taxonomy (NCBI): domain Eukaryota; kingdom Metazoa; phylum Porifera; class Demospongiae; order Poecilosclerida; family Cladorhizidae; species Cladorhizidae sp. MBARI D1340-BT2. The sequence continues at coordinate 31,548,001 of JAQNBH010000010.1, read as the reverse complement.
TCTGGTGCGCCTGACGTCAATACCCTCCTCCAACTGTCCCGGAAGCTCCGGGACGGTCCCGAATTTGCACTTGATAAAAATTTAATGTGACCCGCACGGATTTGGTGTTTGTCCCGGAAATGCTGGATTAGTATTTGTTTACAATTTACAACACTGTGAGACTAAAGTCTCCTCCTTAGCAGCTGCTACACCTGGCCCCTACACAAGCGCTTCACTTCATAACTGAAGAGCGGAGGAAAATCCAGCTGCTACCTGACAGTCAGAGCTGCTGCTAGTTTACCTTGGCCTCTCTCTCTTCTCTCCTCTGTTATGGCTGAGCCTGAGGAATCAGTACCACCCCCACACAAGAAGCCAAAGAGGCAGTGTCACTTTATCTCTACATGGGTAAAAGAATTCCAAGGAATAGGAAAGAGTTATAGAGGTAATAGCAAGCCTGTTAGAACTTATATTGACTGTACTAATGTAGATCAATTATATTTGTTATGACTTTATAGGTGACACATTTGCACACTGCTCCTTGTGCTCTTCCGATATTAGTGTTTCCCATGGGGGTAGAAATGATGTGACTACCCATATTACCAGGAAACATCACAAGGAAATGGCAATGGCTGCTACTACATCCCAATCAGTTTCGTCATTTTTTAGACAAAGCACGAAAGAATGTTACTGAGGCTGAGACGAGGTGGGCATTATTTGTGGCTAAACACAACATATCTTTCCAAACTAGTGATCATGCCACTAAGCTGTTCAAAGTTAAGTTTCCGGATTCGGATATTGCCAAAAAATTTGCATGTGGGCATACCAAAACAGCAGCCATTGTAACAGAGGCTCTTGCACCTCACTATAAAAAGTCTATAACAGAGAATATGACTAATAAACCGTTTTCCATCATGCTGGACGAATCAAATTATCACACTGATAAGTCTTGTATCATTCTCATAAGAATCTTTGACACTGAAGAGAAGAACGTGTGTACGAGGTTCCAGTGGTCAACATTGGTATAATATACTGCAAGAAACATTTTCCAGGCTCTTACAGAATCCTTGAAAAAGAATGGTTTGGATATCAACAAGGCCCTAGCTTTCATGTCTGACACTGCCAATGTCATGAAAGGTGGGAGATCTGGAGTAGAAAAGCTCATAAAAAATGAGATGCCTCATCTCTATGATGTTGGTTGCATTTGCCACTTGGCTGATCTCACTATCAAAGCTGGGTTACAGACATTACCAGTGAATATAGACCATGATGTTTTTTATTATTTTTATCATAGCAGCAAGAGAGGTCAGCTTTTTGTTGACCATAGGTGCTCTCTTTTTGATTCTATCTTAAAGCATTGTCCCACACGATGGCTAAGTCTGCTTCGATGTGTGCATAGATATCTCAATCAGCTTGAAGGTTTGATATCTTACTTCCTATCCTGTGATGAACAGACTGAGAAAGTAATTAGCATCATTCGTAGGCTACAGAATCCTCTCACCAAGCTTATTCTTCAATTCCTAGCTTTCATCTTGTCTTCAATGGATCGTTTTAATAAACAATTCCAGAAGTCAACAGAAAATACTACTTGCGAACTCTATGAAGAGCTAAGTCGACTTTTAAAGCTGTATGCAAAACATTTGTTGACGGTTGAAACTATTCTTGCTGCTGGTGACAACCTTAGACTTCTCAAGTTTGATGAAGACAGAGTATCAGGTTTCAGATGAGAGTCTAGGAATAGGTACTGAAACTTGGGGTTGTCTTGCAGCATTTGAAGAAGAGAGAGATCCAAAGCAATTTACAGCAGTACGCAACTTCTACCTGGCAACCATTGCAAAAATGGTAAAGAAGTTTCCTTTTGGGGATCCTCTGCTAAAGAATTTAGGTGTTCTTCAGCCAGACAAAACATCCACTTATTCAACAGCTACTGACTTGAATTTGGCGAGACGATTTCCGCAGATTGGTTTATCTGATTCTGAATCACTTGACCGCATTGAAGAGGAATTTAATGACTTTCTTCTTTCCCCAGCTGACATTCCCAAACCAGATACATACCACATCACCAAAACTGTAGAAAAACCTTGTGCTGGCTCTTTTTGGTGGAAAGGGGGCCAGATCAAAACTTTGGCTGGGGAGTTAAGGTTTAGTTACTTGTTCCGTCTCATGGCTGGTCTGTTGACCATAACCTGCTCCAATGCTGATGCAGAGAGGGGCTTTTCTATACTGAGAAAAGTCCACACGGACCAGAGATCCTGTCTAAACCAGGATACCATTGTTTCCTTTAATGTCAGTCAAGTTTAACAGCAATTCTCATTCTTGTTTTTATGCTAAACTTTCAGATGAACTCCATTTTAAACAAGCCACAACCATTTCTATGCAAAAATTATACTCTTCATAACAATTCATGGTGGGTGTGGTCAATGTCCCGGATTTCAATTTTGAAAAGTTCAATCCTCTCCTCCTACTCATCTTGCGTAGCTTAAACCCACAGTAACTAAAATCAGTAATTGCCCTGGCTTAATGGATCTCAATATTCAAGTGTGAGATATCATCCCTTACCATGTGTGTGATGAGAATAACAACTTCACTTCCTTGACTTTCCTGGATAGACGCTAACATTGTGAAGATTATTGACTGCCTACTTTATTCTAAATTGTCGAGAATAAGCCTTTCAAACTAATAAAATAATGTGCATCTTGTTATATTGATACATTTTGGCCGTTAATACAGTTAATAATGATATTAATAGGCATGGCTGTTAAAAACAGATCCAAAAATGATAAACAACTCTATTTTTATATGTTACTGCTATAAATAATGTTTTCATCTTTGCATCAATAATGTTGAACTGAGGATGAGCTAAAGTTATTCGTACCAGAGAGCACCATATATGTGAAAACTGTATACATTATAAAATAACTTCGGTTATCTTATGCATGTAATTATAGTTACTGCTCTTGTGTGTGTGCATGCATGCATCCATGCATGTGTCTTGGCAGGTGCGTGGATAGTTAGCTATATAATATATATAATTATATAGGCGAATTCTCCATGTTACCATACTAACATTACATTTGCCTTACTAATTGAACCTGGCCATAACTAGTCACTACTATGCCATAATCATAGTTATTCAAAGCCCTGGCTATCTGAAGTTAATCTCAAAAATTAAAAAGTGTGAGATACCTTATAAGTGTGCATGATGAGTAATAATGACTTCACTGTCTGTCTCTCCTGGATATTTACTGACTACAACAGTCATGAGGGTTATTAGCACATCTTTTAGCTGATTGTCTACCAAACTTGTTGGTCTTTTTAATTTTTTGTTTTGTCAAGAATAAACTTTATACCTTAGAAAGAATGTATAACAAGCTGCAGTTCCATATGAATTAGCTCTATTTAGGTAAGCAAACAAGCTACAAAACAAAACTTACATCGAAGAAATTACCCAGGAGCAAGTCTGAGTAAGAAAAGAATGATTCCAGGCAAATGCATAGTGTCTGTGCAGATTTCGTCTGCACAAGGAACAGCAGTAAAATCCAGAAAGAAATAATTCATGCAAGCAGTTGTGATCATTCGGTCACTAAAAAAAATTCTTCATTTTTTGGCTTGCCTCTTCAAGTGAGAAGTAAGTCAGTGCAAGTTAAAAATCTGGTGCCATATATATAGGACAATTAGTTTTTTTTAATATATATTTTTTTATGTCTCTTTGTGCCTGTAGGCAGTTGTGGTGGTTAATCAGGTAAGGTACCTTTACCACGACAATCAATACAGCTTCAAAGACTATACATGATACTTTTATCTACTGCAATTTCCATGATTAGTTCAACCACAATTTAAATTTGTGCTAAATAAACACATAACCATAGCATCTCTATGTTTTATCAGCATTATTTATCACCTCGAGGCCTAGATAGAACTGGCAATGAAATTAGAACGGGGACAAAAAATATATATAGCACCATGAAGTGTCATGGTATAGTGGATATCTAAGTCTCGAAATTTTGACTAGATTATTATTGAGAAGGTCATTGTAATTTTGTTATGTCAACTGAGAATTCGTTGAGAGTATTCTTATTTTTTAAGCAAATATTAATAAGAATCTAAGTAAATAAGGTATTGAATTGGTATTATATTATATTTGTAATTAATTATTTTATTTTTATATCGTTTAATTTAATTTCTTAAATTTGTTTTATTTATTATTTTAGTGCCCAAAATGCAGGCTGATTATCTAATAATGTCAATTGCATTAGATTTATGAATCTAGATCGTGTTTTCCTCTATACATGTACTATGTGGTTCCATAATAGATAGATTAATAATAGTATACAGATGTGCATGCTCTACAAATATCGGTGTGATAGAAACTCTAAATAAAGCATAAGTTCAAAGAATGCATAAAAGCTATAGCAAATGAGTAATGCTTGCCTAATAGACCTAAAAAGAAAGATGAAGAGGATAGAGCCAGGAAGAATACCGATTATTGGAGCTAAGGAAAGGAAACAATGACCAGCAGTGGCTTCTTATGTTTAATTTTTCTACTTCTCCATCACACCTTTGCTCTGCACACCTTCGCTTTGTACTCAATGCCTTGCTTATATTACTAGTTGGGATTCGTGTATGTATGTATATATATGTATGAATTTAAATCGAGGTTATCCTCTATAGTATGTGTATCCATAACACATGGTTTAATAGTAGTGTACAGAGCAAACTGTTGGTGATGTACATTACTCTACCAAATATCGCTAAGTGATGGTTTTAATGGATGGTATATAAATATCAGAAAGCAGTGATACAACAGAGGATAAGAAATAAAAAGGATAGAGCTAGGACATTTTATCTCCAACTCACTTTTGCTCACCAAAGAATCTCTATAATTTATTTGTTAAACCGATTGTTAGTAATATTGACCTATAATTTATTGTAAAAAATAGGTATATTTATATTCCTTCTTTGTTGCTTCTTTGTTTGATTTGATAATCATTAGTATTATTATTTTGTTTAATCTTTTTATATTTCTTCGCCCTTCCTCCAACATCCGGTCACATGCATCACACTTGTTAGGTTATCTTTCTCATCATGTGGTTAGGAAGGTATATTGAACCTAACGTGAGTCTGAATATCTCTGATAAAGGCTAGAGCGTCTAGAAGAAACATTAAGAAGAAAGTATAAGTTGATTTTTGAACACCTACTTTGAACTGAGAATTTGTTGAGAGTTTAAATATAACCATATTATATATAAACAGTTCTGTGTCAAACTGTTTGGATTAGTAGTCCATATCTCTGCCTGCTTTGGAATGTTAGGGTTTTGTTACATTGGGAATCAACCAGAGTCAACGGATGGAAGGATTACCAGCCTGGGCCACATAATGGAGTAAGTTTCGGCGTTGGGTTTAATGTTACATTCCTATGTTGTTGTGACTAAGGCTAAGTTCATCTTACACACACACCATGGTGCATGTACTAATCTTATGAATGTGTTGTTTTACTTTTAGCTGCAATTGGAGTTGGTGTTAAATAGTGATAATTAACCTCCCCCTCTTTCTGGGATAATCTATTAGCTCTACTTTTACCTCAGCTTGTCACATGCATACATGCATGGACACACACACACATACATGCATGCAAAGATGCATAGACAGACATACACATGCATGCACACACACGCACACACTCACACATACATTCATTCATTCGATGACAAAAGACTAAAACAAGAGAGCAACATTCAAGATAACACCTACACACATAAAGCCCCTCGATCATTACAATCATGTGAGAGAGATAAATACCTACGTAATACATATAATTATATCTGCTCCCTACCTTCCCGAGTTCACCGAGTATATGAAGGTGGATTTAAGCAACATTTGGGCTTAAGATAGGTCCCAAACACTGGAATCTCAGCTTGTCACATGCATGCATGCATGGACACACACATATACATGCATGTAAGGATGCATGGACAGACATACACACATGCATGCACACACACACATACATTCATTCGATGAAAAAAGACTAAAACAAGACAGCAACATTCAAGATAACACCTACATGCGTAAAGCCTCTCGATCATTACAATCACGTGAGAGAGATAAATACCTACGTAATGCGTTCCCCCTCGTCCCGAGTTCACCGAATATATGAAGGTGGATTTAAGCAACATTTGGGATTAAGATACATCCCAAACACTGGAATCCTAACAGATATACTTTGTCTGGGTCTTCTGCTTGCCATCGGTGACGTTAATGGTAGCGATGTCATTTCCTCAGGCTTATCCTCGGGCTCAGGTATGCATGTGGGATGTCCAGCCAATATTGGGGTACTTGGGTAGTCGGCGTCATCATCTCATTTATAATTTATAGGCTTCTGAAGGGATATTGGTTTCCTCATAACCTGATCAAGTGGTATAGCATCTTTTGTTTGGGCATCATTACATCTGTTGTCCTTAGCAATGTCGCCTGGAGGGATGGCAGTTGCCAGCATTAGTGGAGTGATGACAGCATTGGGATTAATTTCTTCTGCCAGAGGTTGCATGGCTCTAGTTGGAATTAGGCTATTTATTTCTGGGTGGTCTGGTTGGAATTTTCCTAGCAACTTACTTTTCCGCAGTGTGATTCTGCTGGAACTGTCTTACCCTTATCACGTATTGATCATGTTGTCTCACCTCGAAAACGACTCGTGTTCTGTCCCATTTTGGTGGTTCTTTGCTCATTTGGTTCTGGATCCAAACATGGATAATGACACACTAAGGTGGCAAAGTTTTTTTGTGTTCTGAGAATCGTTCAGCTGTCCTGCATTTGTCTTTTCCTGAGGGCAAGTTTCCTGAAGTCTGCATTATCAATCGATGCTTGTTGAGGATTGTAGTGTTGTGCAATGACTGGGATGAAATACCTGATGGTCCTGCCCAATGCTGGTGACATTTTTGTATGGGTCCAGTGAATGCCTGTATTGTAGCATTGCCTCCTTTTGGAACTTTGGTGTCCAGTAAGCTCTTGGGACCCGTCTTGTTCATGATCATGCATTTGGATATCTTGACACCTATTTCTGCTCTGTAATTTGAGTGAGGAAATGAAACTGTTGAAAAGCCATGTCGGACCCCCCACGTCTTGTGGAATTCCTAGGTGGTAGCAGTTGTGTATTCTGGTCCATCAGTGAAGAGTTCTTCAGGAATGCCGCATGTCACAAATTGCATCCTTGCATAGTTCCCCAACAAGGCCCATTGTTCCATTGATTCCTGTGATAATTGGCCAGTTCACTGATCTACAATGATCATCTAGTTCACTCCCTTGTGAATAAAACATTCTCAGCAAATGCACTGGAAGGGGTAATCTGGATTGATAGGTGAGGTAGAGGGTGCATTGGGTTGGCTTGGTGCAATTCTGTTACAGTCCCCAGAGCATACTCAAAGGTGGGCTATCTATGGGGTAATATCTGGCCAGCAAATGGAGGCATCTATCCTCGCCATTATTGAAGTCACACTCTGGTGGGCAGCATGTAGGGATTTGAGCACTTCTACACATAGCAATGGTGGGATAATGACTTGTCCTTGTATAATATACACCAGCTGTTGTCAATAGGTGTTCCCTTAAGGGAAAATATCACTTCTGCACTTAGTGATGGTGGGATAATGACTAGCTCTTCATTAAGATTACACTATCTATTGTTGGTAGGTTTCCTGAAAGGGAAAATATTCCCTGAGCATCGTAGGTAGGAGTCACTGCAACCACCTCCGCTTTGATGGGGGAGTATCTTGACTCAGCCTCTACTCTTAAACTGTTAATATAGTCTAATTATCGTGGATCACCTTATAATTATGGTAATGTTACTAGGACCCTATCTGTTCATACTCACAAATGCACACACTCATACTTGGCTGATTCCTATTGGTCCAGCCAAGTGAGGGATAAATGTACTTATAAGGAATAATTGGACATTGGAGAGCCAGGCTATTTAAGGCCAGCTCTCCCTAAAGCGACGGGGAGTGTGTTCTAGTTCGTGTCTGATGTTTGTAATGGTATGTGAACTTAATAATCTTCCAAACCTTATTATTACGCTTGCGTGAGTTAGAAATGACAATAGTGTGTTAAGCAGTGCCCTAACCTTGCGAGCTAGAGCAGGCCTAACATCTGGTGGCAGCGAATACTACGAACCCCAAACCTTCGAAACTGACTGCCGATCTGGTTAGCCCTTACACCCTCGACCACTACCACTTCTTCTCATCAACCCTACCCCAGACCAGACTGAAGACTCTGTCAATCAAGAACCAGTCCAAACCGACCTCAGACATTGTATTCGTGCAAGCAAAGCTTCAAGATCCCTGGTAACCTAATACTCGTTTGTACTAACTGTTTCTCCCCAGGACAGGCAAGCTGTGGAGAAAAAGACAATGTTCAGGGCAGACCAAACCCAGCTTCTCGAGCCACAGATGCCCCACACAAGCCAGACAAATGCTGTCTCTGTCATGGACAGTTCTCTGTCGACATTGAACCTTCAGGAACAACCGACCTACGAACGTCACTGACTATACAATCCCGAGGATAGCTGTAGGACAATGGAAGCAGCACTTACAACCCCCCGAACCTACCCCTCCGCTACACCTGAACACCTCAACAGAACCAATCCCAGATCTGTTGCCATGGAAACACCTACAGCAGCCTCCTTGGCTGAGATGATGGTGTAAGAATGTGCCAAGACAATCAGGAACAATGGCGAGAAGACAGAAAAAGATGGGATCAATTACTCAGCATGCAGACAAGCCCGGGAGGACTCCAAGGCACTCAGCCCATGAAACAGATGCAGCCATTCACTAGGATGAAGGACAGAAAAACCGGCATTGCAGCTTACTTGTCCGACTTCACCATTTACATGGAGACCTTCGGAATACCAGAACACCTGTGGACAGGATATCTAGCCTTGGTCCTCAACTCAGAAACCAAAGAGGTGGTAAGTTGCCAAACTAAAGATGTTCGTTCTGATTTCCACCAATGCAGGGAAGTCTTGCTAAAGCATTCTCATGTGACTCCTGCAAGCTATCGCAGAAAGCTGACTGCCATGCGTAAGCATGCTGAAGAGTCATGGACAATGTACCTGAGGATGAAGGTAAGAACAGCCAACAGATGGCTTGAACAGAGTCGGAGACACCAGAGACCATTGACCAATACGAAGGAGAGCCCCATCCTCCAGGAGATGCCTCACTGGCTGGCCAGATGGGTCAAGGACCAAAACCCAAACACCCCACTTGCCGCCATGGAGCTGGCTGATGCACACCTAGAAAATGACCGAGTCAACTCCAGTGGCAGGACCCGTCCACCTCCCCCCCCCCACCATGGCAGAACTACCCGTGGAACAGCTACTACAGCCCACTCCACCGTGAAGGCAACAGTTACAACTCTGGACCCAACCACCCCCAGCTGACCATCAGCCAACCCATGCAGGACCAGGTCCATGCCAGGGCATACAATGGACCAACAAGAAGCCAACCCTGTGAGACACCCCAGCCTGCAAGCCAGCCAATCACTCTACATCTGCAGAGCAAGCCTCATCGGTTGAGTAAATATTTCGACAAAGACAAGGGGCCCCGCTGTTTCCATTGCAAGCAGTGGTGGCACCTAAGTGCAGTTTGTACAGAAAAGGGTGTCTATAATGTCATAGACATGCAGGTACAGGAACCATCTTGCCTAAGCTGTTTGCTATGGGCGCCAATGCCCAACTACCCGTCCGTTTTTTCCTGGACAGTGGTGCCGATTGCTCCATCATCAATAAGAACTTTCTCGAGCAAATGCATGAATTCGGCCTGCCCAAGCGTAATTTAACAGCGACCAAGACACTCAAGGCAGCCTTTGGTAAGGTACCCGTTATTCCTCTATCTTGCACTCTGCTAGGCAAACCGATGATCATCAACATGGCCATCTCTGATGATATCCCCCATGAGGTATTGCTGGGTCGTGACTGCCCCCAACTGCTCAAGTTAATATGTAAGGCTGACTCTGAGATACCAGAGGAGGTCCTAGCCATCACCCGACAAGCAGCGGCAGCAGAGGAACAGGATTGGCCCCAGGAACAGTCTGAGGGGGGGGAACCCGACATCCAACCGCAGCCAGTTTACGACCTCATCGGAAGCAACTATGACTTTCCTCAGACCAACCTGTCCCTCCAGACGGACTCTACCACCGACCAAGAGCCACCCCCAGAGGTAATGCAATGCCGATGAGCTCAGCAGAGACCAGAAGGAGGACGCATCCCTAGCAGATCTGTGGCAGCAAGTTGACCAACCAGACTCCTGCTATGTCACCTCCCAGTCCATCCTACACAGGAAGACCACAGATCAAATGGGTGAGCCATTGTTGCAAATAACCCTCACAAAAACCGCAGGGAGCAAGCAACAGGTTTGCACACAGCACCCCAATGGCAGGACATGTCGGAGCACACAGAACCAAATATAAGCTCCTGAAGTATTTCTTCTACCCCGGAACCAGTCATGATGTGACAAAGGCTTGACGGAGTTATGAGCGATGCCAGAAAACCGGGAACAAAACCCACCTCAGAGCACCAATGTTGATACCAGAGATCGCCTTGACCTGACCCTTCGAAAGGGTGGCCATTGATATGGTTGGACCCTTGCCCCTGACAAAAAGTAAGCATCGGTTCAAACAACTTATATTGACTTAGGACCCAGGTACCCTGAGGCAACACCCCTGAGAGATACCACAGCAAAGACAGTGGCTCAAGCTCTGCTGACAATCATGAGCAGGCTGTCAGTGCCCCTGGAAATCCTTTCAAGTTACTTCCTCTCAACCGTGATGAAGGAGGCCTTCTCCTTCATAGGGATACATCATACAAAAACCGCCCCATACAGACCTCGATCTAATGGATCGGTGGAAAGGTTCCATCATACACTGATGCAGATGGTAAGAAAGGTCGTTCAAGACCACAGAGAATGGGATGAGTTTCTCCCATACTCTCTCTTCGCTTGCTGGGAGGCACCTTGCTCATCCATGGGATATTCACCATTTGAGCTGATATATGGCAAGTAGCATGGCCCACTCGCCATCCTCAGTCAGCAGTGGATGCCCTCCCCCTTGACCACTAACTCTACAACAGATTGGCTGCTGCAGCTGCAGGAGGACCTCAGCAACATGATAGTACTGGTCACCCAAAAGCAACAGCACATACAACACCGAACCAAGGAATGGTATGATCAGAAGGCCGCAGATCATAACTTCCAACCCAAGGATCAGGTACAAGTTTTCACCCCTGCCATAACTGGCAAAATAAGTGACAAGTTGACAGACCGATAGTGTGGTCCCTACACCGTCATTGGTAAGTTAACACTTGTAACATACACTGTTGATATCCAGAGCATCACAAGAAGACCCGGACAGTTCATGTGACAGCCATGAAGTAATGGCACCCACCAGTAGCTATATATCAGCAGAACCAACGGACACTGACCTTCCCAACTACCATCATCAACAGACAGACAACAAGCCTGCATTGGGCAACACTCTGACCATGCAGCAGCAGATGCAAATTACTTCCATCTGGGAGCAGTTCCCAGAAGTGACTACCACTATCCTAAGAAGAGCCAAAGGAGTCTACCATAGAATCGACACAGGAACAGCATTGCCAGTGCAACACCACCCCTACCGGATTCCAAAGGTATGGGAAGAACCTTTCAGACATGAAATTTCTATTTTGCAGGAAGCTGGCCTCATTGAGCCGTCATCAGCACCATGGGCGGCTCCGATGTTTGTTATCCCCAAGAAAACCTGTGGGACAGTCAGGCTACAGAGGCGGAGGAAGCTATTGAAAGTAGGGGGGGCACAGTATTAAATCATCAAACCCCCCCCCTCCTCCTCAGGTGCGTAGCCAGGATTTTCTGAGCGGAGTCAAAAAGGATAAAATTGCTATGGAGAGAGTGTGTGTGTGTGTGTGCAGTTGGAGAGCAGACATGCTACAAATTACTACTATTGTAATAACTAGTAATAAAATGGTAAAGGCGAATACAAAATTAGCACTGTAATAACTAAACTACTGCAAGTGCAAGACCAAGTTTGAGAGGAGAGCCCCGAGATGCATTTCTCAGCAAATTACTATTGTAATCAAGGTTTGGGAAGGGGCCCTCCTGGCTACACCCCTGCTCCTCCCCAGTGTTATGGTTACATTTGTCACAAGAAAAAATTATACTTTGTGAAGCTGCCTTTGCCACACTGAAGCGAACACTGTGTGATCACCCAGTCCTGATGGCTCTTCACTATGACCACTCCTTTCTCTTACAAAAGATGCATCCCACCGAGGGATTGGAGCTGTACTGACCCGACATGATGACTCAGCATATTTTTCCAGAAATATATTTCCCAGTATTCTGCAACTGAGCAGGAGGGACTTGCCGTCGTCGAGGCATGCAAGTTTTTCCTCCCATACCTACTTGGTCACTCCTTTACAGTTGTCACCGACCACCGGGCCCTGGCCTTCCTGACAATGAAGGAAACAGCCAATGGCCGCATCGCTCGCTGGATGGATATCCTACGTCAGTTCACCTTCAACATTGTCTACCGACCAGGCCACAGCAACCAGAATGCCGACAGCTTGTCACGTCAGGCATACACAGATGCACCTACTGATAAGACCACCCCCACTGAAGGGGCCCAATTCTTGGTAGGAGGGGGAGATGTTAGGATCTCATCCTAACAACAAGAACTTTAGCAGTGCTAGTTTAACACTCTACAACAGGACTCAACCTGCAGAACTACTCTTATCGTGGATCACCCTATATGGTAATGTCACTAGGACTCTATCTGTTCATACTCACAAATGCACACACTCATACTTGGCTGATTCCTATTGGTCCAGCCAAGTGAGGGATAAATGTACTTTTAAGGAATAGTTGGACATTGGGGAGCCAAGCTATTTAAGGCCAGCTCTCCCTCCAGTGTTGGTGAGTGTGTTCTAGTTCGTGTCTGATGTTTGTAATGGTATGTGAACTTAATAATCTTCCAAACCTTATTATTACACTTGCGTAAGTTAGACATGACAATAGTGTGTTAAACTGTGCCCTAACCTTGCGAGCTAGAGCAGGCCTAACATTGGTCTATATAATATTAGTGCACCGTATACATATGCATATATTTGCCTGATTTTACTACAGTTTGAGTTCTATGCAACTCTGACTTCCCTCACCCATTTAGATGCATCTATTTGATGGTTGATTTTTTATTCAGTCTATGCATGTACTTTATATTTATCTACAAATATATATAACAACAAGTAGCCATGCACGGGCCTGATCTGTATATATATATATATAAGCAGTTCTCTGTCAAACTGTGTGGATTACTAGTCCATGTCCCCACCCTTTTTCGGATGTTAAGATTCTGTTACATCCCAATGCTATCATGAATGAGCCAAAGTCAAATGATGGTAGGATTACCAGCCAGTGCCACCCACACATGAGCATGGGCATGTGGATTATACTTACAATCCTCTCTTGTTAGGAATTAGCTAAAATTCATCTCGCGCATGACATGGTGCATGTGCTTATGAATGTGTGCTTTTATATTTTAGCAGCAACCTTGCCAATCCGAATAGACCTGTTCTTAGGGATGTTTGGATTAGTGGATTACACAAACTCTATAATTCGTATATACTGCCGGTTTGTAATAATTATATAGCACCCCAAGTGTACTCCTAACTACTGTGTATTACAATTAACTAAAAAGATAAATATTAAATTAGCTTCTGAGTAAAGGTGGTCCATCATCTATTTGTGTAGGGTGTACTGCAGGCAGGGTTATAAAGAGTGTACACAAATGAAGAAGATGATTACATGCATGTATTAATTGACATGCTTATCATAGCATTTTGTAAAGGGTTTTTTAACTGTAATTGTATAGATGGTTAATTTTATTTCCACGCCTTTTGAGAGGTAAATTCAATTACAAATAAATGCACACATGTGCACACATGCACATATGATGCACACACACTGACTCTCATACACATGGACTATGTAAATATAGCCTAGTAATTATAAGGGCAGTTGACTTGAAGTCACCTTAATGTTATAATAATGAGGTGTGCATAGAAATCCAAAATGAATACTTCCTATTGAGGAAGAAGGTAATGCAATAGTGCGATTCCAGGAACTGAAGAAGTGAGTGAATCCACAGTGGAACTGGTTTTTCAGTGATGTCTGGTATTTCACTAGCCCAGGTTGACTTCTATGCAGGCCAAAGCCCAATTTTGTTCTAATTCCTAATGTAATTTTGTTACTACAAATGTTAATTATTTTACAGTTATTAGTAACATACCTGGTACTTGAATACTTGACAAGACTAAACATGTCTACATTGTAATTAAACTGATACGCATTAATTCAGATTAGGCCCTAAGAAAAAACTTATCAAACCAATGCGCTTTTGTTACTTCCAAACTAGCACCGAAATAAACAAAAATTATCCGTCTTCCATAGTCTGTCAAAATCAAATACTGTAGCTGTAGTTTGTTTTTGCATTCTTGTTTTGCTGGTCAAATACCTACAGATGTGCAGGAAACATGTTCTGCAGAGAATAAAGAGGAGAGAGCTGAGGGAAAGGCAGAACCAGTGAAGGTTGTCACTGCATGAACTTCAGATGTCCAGATGCAGGGTGTATAAACTTTGCTTTAATATTATTATATATTTTTTTACTTCATATTTTTCTTGTTAGAACCAATAGCCTACAACCATTAGCCTTCTACCAAGCACCCATTTCACAATCACACTCAATTGCACTTAGTTTTACTTGTATTCCCCAATCCAAGCACAGGGAAACCTAGTGCTACTTATATTTTTTAAAGCCGCCATGCTCATGGGCTTTATTTATACTGTATAATATAAATGTGTAAGCAGTTGTGTAAAACTGTGAGGATTGCTAGTCTATATCCTTACCATTTTTGGAATGTTAGTGTTCTGTTTACATTCCTATTATAGTAGAAATGAGATGAAGTCTAGTGATGATAGGGTTACTTGCCAATACCACACATGTTGCATGGCATGTGGATTATTGTCATATTCCTATGTTGTTGGGATTCAGCCTAAGTTCATCTCACACAGGGCATGGTGCATGTACTTAAGAATGGATTGTAGTTTTTAGCAGTAGAGTACAACCTCGCTAATCGAAATAGGCATGTACCTAGGTTGTTTGCATTGCTGAAACTATATAATTAGTACTGTAGTTGTAATGATTTATAGAGCACTACATATGTACAGGTAACTACAATAAACTAAAAAGAGAAATATTCAGTTAGGTACTCCTGTTTAATAGTCATTTCATTGTGTATAGTATACTGTAGGCAGGGTTTTAATCAGTCTACTCAAACAAAGGAGATGTTATGTTATCTAGTACACAACATGTGCATGTATAAATTGATAGGTTTGGCATAGCATTGGTTAATAGACAATCTATTGTTTGGTCACTACTGTAGTGACCAAACAATTGCCTGTTACATATAGCAGGCAACTATATATATATATATTTTTGGGGAAAAGTTGGGTGGGCGATGTCCCACCAGGCCCACCCTGCTAAACCACCCATGCCTCTGAGTTCTTCCCAATCTGAGAACGACTTTGATGTTGACATTCCTGCAGACCATTTTGATCTTTTCACTACTTCTTTTTAAACCCCTCATTGTCTGTATTGGTGTACTTTTCTTCCTTTCTGCATTTAGATGTATCTGTAGATGAAAGGTTGATGAAGGCTCATTCTCTATAAAAATATTCAAATGATGTTCTACCTTTGCAGTCACTACTCTCCTGGTTCTATCATTCAAGTTCTTCACCACTCCTCTTGTGACATGGATAGGATGATGTGATCTAAAATCAAGGTACCAGTTTGTGTCTGTGGGTTTTCTGCAGACAGTTGCAGTTAGTCTCCATCTTCCTTCCTGTGTAGGTGGAGTCCATAAAAGGCAATGATCCCTCCACTTCAAGCTCCATGGCAAACTTCTTGGATGGCCTGATGTTGTTCAGATGGTCCAACAACTCCTGCTCACTTCCATCCTTCACAATGCAGAAGTTATCATCCATGTATCTCTTCCACATACTACTTTCAGTGGGGCAGTTGAGAGTGCCAATTCGTCTTACAATTCCATATAAAAGTTGGTTACCACCTCAGATACTGGAGAGCCCATGCTGAACCCGCTTTCTGCTCGTAGTATTTTTTTTGTTACCTGAAGTAGGTGGATTTCAGGCAGAACTCCAACACTTCAGAAATCCGGTCAGCACGTAATCCTCTCATACAAGCAAGCTCTCATCTTTCGTCAACATTTACAAAAGCACTTCCATAGGCTTACCAATCAGAACATTATGAAAAGAGAGCAAACATCAAATCAAAACAGACAAGACATTCATCCTGTGCCAAGAATTCCCTTTGAAAATACTTGATCAATTGCCTAGAATCCTTGCCATATATATTTGTATTGCCAGCTAGGTGATAACAAATGTGATACGAACTTGAACGACGGAGCATATATACAAGACACAATGGACTTACCTGGCTGCTGGGGAGCCACTCTCATGGATTTATTATTATTTTTAACTTATATTGAATGGAGAAGAATAAAAAATAATAATAATAAAAAAATATATATATATAAATAAATAAATAAAATAAAATAGATCCCAATGAAGGCTCCTTCCTTCTCTCTGATTTAGCTGCCTACTCTGCCATGGTCCTAGAGGGAAGAATTATTTCCTCTATTTGTCCTTTCTTTTTGGGGGCTACCCTACTGGCTCTAGGGAAGAAAGGAGGTGGGGCCAGCCATAGACATCGGATGCATCCTAGTGGCCAAGGTAGCTGGGAATGTGATAAGCGAGGACATAGCATCCCTGCTAGCACTCAGGCAGGTGGGTTTTAGAATCAGTGAAGGTGGGGGGGGGGGGGGGTGGACGAAGCAGCTGTCCATCAGCAGGCAGTCTCTTAACAACCTGCAAACCCAACCATACAGTAAAGCTTGACATCAAAAATGCTTTCAATTCCATGCGCAGAGACATGATTTTGGAAGCTGTCTATACCTTAGCACCTTTAATCTACCTTGTTCATTCTGTATACTTTTCACCATCCTCCTTGTTCTTGGGTGACAAGTCCTTGCAATCAGCAGAAGGGCAACAAGATCCTCTTGGCCCCCTCTCCATTTTTGTCTTTCACTCCATCGTAACTGCGCTCAGTTGTCATCAGAGTTGTGTGTAATATTTCTAGAGATGACATCATTCTGGAAGGCTCAATGGAAGATATAATTCATGATCTAAAGCTCATTAAACAAACTGAAAAGATTGGGTTAATTATGAACAACGACAAGTCAGAGATCATTTGCCCTGATGCAGTTTCAAGAGGAAACATCTTATGCTCTCTCCCAGGAGCTCATGTGGTTGATCCCTCTGATTGCCTGTCTCCTGGGTTCTCTGCTGGGTAGTATGGATTCTGTCTCAACTATTCCCAGGGACAAAATTAGTGCCCTTGAGGTCATGTGAGACAGACTCAGATTCGTTTTTGCTGAGGATGCCTTAATCCTGCTGTGTAATGCATTTTCTATCCCTAATCTTCTATCACCCTCAGGACTTCTCCATGTTTTCTCTCTCCTGCCCTGATAGATTATGATGAGCGTCTCAAATCAATTGTGAGTGGTATCACTAACATAAATTTCTCTAAAGATGTCTGTTCCTGGTTGCAGGCCACTCTCCCTGTTGGTGTAGGGTGTCTTGGAATCAGGAGTGTAGTGCAGCTTGCTCCCTCTGCCTTGTTGGCCTCAGCTGCTGGCCACTCATGACCTGGTCCAAGCCATCCTGCCAGCTCACTTGTTTTCACTCCCTGTCCCTTTTGTGGATGATGCCCTTTCAGCTTGGTCTATGGGTCACGGCAATCACCCACCATCTTGTCTTGCGGCATGCTTCCAGAAATCCTGGGATATGTGCAGGGTGTCAAAATCCATGGAATCTTGCGCACAATACACCTGATTATTTTGCTCGAGCCAGGCTTATGGTTGTTTCAAAGAAAGAATCCGGTGCATGTCTAAATGCCCACCCCATCTCATCTCTGGGTTTGAGGATGGATGATAATACAATCAGGGTTGCCGTGGGTCTCCGCTTGGGCTCCGCTTTGCATCGCCCTCATAACGTGTGGATTTGGACCAGTTATCCTCACCTGTCCAATCGACATGAGTTTTTTTTAAACAAGGAAGAAATCGGCTCATCTTGAACTAAATTTTGAAAAACCAAGTCAAAGCTAAAATTCCTTGTAATAGATATTTAGAACATAACATGATGTGCAATAGTTAGACCATCGATGATCTTTCTGTTTGTGTTAGGGTATCTTTTCAAAGAAGTGAAAGTGTGCTGAATCAGTTCAGTAGCTAGGTGGAATATTGCAAGTCTATATTTTGTTAACAAACTTTCAACTATTCTTTTAGTATTATACTGAATCAAGTTATACTGAATCAAGAAACACATAATGCTTTGAAATCCTTTACTATTAATATTTTAATGAATATACACATTTTTACAGTAATGAAAAGGGGAAAAGGACATAGATGATAATATAAATATATAGATACAAGACCTTGTAGATCAATTTCACTTACTACTAAGAAAGGACAGATAAGATGGAATTTCTTTTTAATATGAACAATGTTTAGGATATATGAAGCGAGTTTGATTGAATGCCAATGTTATTAGTGGTTTGTTGTTATAATTCTATTTTGAGCTATAGCTAACTAAAATTAAAATAACTTTGCAAACTGTTTAGAAATAGAGCATACAGTTTGGTAGAACTAGGAGCTCCATTGAAGTGAGCAAACAAAAGTGATGTAGCTCTATGTCTCTATAATTATGTCAACAACAAATTTTACTGTATTGAATCTATCCACCTCCGTGCTCAAAAAAAAAGTATTTGGATGATCCATTGTACTTGTGCTGCTGTTCAACAAAGAAGAACTTCCAGAAACAGTAGCAAATGCCAGAAGAGAAAGCAGTTGCAATTGTCAGCCATAAAAAAAAATTTGCTCCGACATCTCGTCTAACCAGAAGTAAAGTTTGATTACTATTTCAAATCAATCAAGTTGTCTATTGGACATGTGCATATGGAGAAGTGCCTAACACAAATTCTTTGATTTAATCCCCCCCCCCTCCCCCCCCCACGAAGATGTCCAAGTTTGCACCATAAGGTGCTTGCTTATGGGGTTTAGTTGGTTAAGCCTGTTTTGCGAGTGTTTTATGTATCCACGAGTATAAAATAGTAGTCAAACAAATATAGAGCATACCACACCATGCCTAGTACAAGAACAAAATATAAAAATATTAAAAATAAGTCTGAGATTTAAAACAAGAAATGAATTAACTCGTGTGATCACAAACATTTCGACCCTTTACTTAATATGATTTGGAACACCAATATCACATTTGGTGTTCATATTTATGCTTGTGGTCAGCATTGGCTATCTCTTTCTTGACAACACCACCCGACAGTTTTTTTTGTTGTTATTAATAAACCATTTTCTGTCTTGTGTGTGTTATTAGTGCTGTAGCTCTGGCAAGTCGGAGTTTACCACTGCTATGTCAAATGCAACTATAATTATAGAAACCTAAAATTACATTATCTTGATGATAGCAGCATTATTACCTAGGCACAAATTAGATATTCTCCCATATTCCACTCCGATTATCTAAAAATTACGCCAACATTTTTAAGCAGAAGCTCTTCTTTGGATAAACAATTTATCACACTCATTGTGGCATATGGTGGGTGAGTTATATCTTTGGCTCATGAAATTACACTTGTCTGCTAATGAATTAACTAGCCATATTCCACTCTGACAAGATACACACACACATACAAGTTGGTGGAAGTTCAGGCTGGCTTTGCTGCATAACTATAGTTTCATCCAACTTACTAATAGTTCGAGGTTTGACACTTTTGAAGGACTCTAACCGTTAGAGATATGGTATACACTCTCACAGAAGGCATGGACAGGTTTAAAAAAAATTCCATGAAACACCGATTCTTGCATTATGCAAAGCAAAGCATAGTAGCATAGTTGTGTATATAGCAGATGTGATAAACAATCAACTTCAATTTATCCTCCTGACATCATCATACAGCATTGATATTGCTATTAGGTCCCCCTCTCTACTTGTCTGTCTGTCTCTCTCTCTCTCTGTCCCTCTGTCTCTCCATCCATCCATCCATCCATCCATCCATCCTACGATCCATCCATCCATCCATCCATCCACCCATCCCTCCATCAATTCATCCATCCATCCATCCATCCATCCATCCATCCATCCATCCATCCATCCATCCATCCATTCATCCATCCATCCATCCATCCATTCATCCATCCATCCATCCATCCATCCATTCATCCATCCACCCATCCATCCATCCATCCATCCATCCATACATACATACATACATTGGCATAATTAATAGCAATTCCCCTCTAACATGTCATCATCTATGCTGACTATAATGTTTTAAGCCTCTGTTGACTGAAGTTTCCTAGCACTAGCACTTGACTATTATATCCATAATGCCTATACTGTAGTGCAGTATAATGATGATGTCATAATCTCTGATCTGGTCATGAGCATG
Source organism: Cladorhizidae sp. MBARI D1340-BT2 (assembly GCA_028752905.1). Lineage (NCBI taxonomy): Eukaryota > Metazoa > Porifera > Demospongiae > Poecilosclerida > Cladorhizidae > Cladorhizidae sp. MBARI D1340-BT2. The sequence goes on along the minus strand of JAQNBH010000010.1, from coordinate 31,527,391 downwards.
ATGTGTCATGTGAAACAAATGAGATACACCAAATAAAATAAACAGGATACTTTCACTTTATTGCCAGCTCAGACGTAACCAAACATGTGAACTATTGCATGAAGATAGGATGCCATCTCAAAATTAAACATGAATGAAAAAAATTGTCAAACTAATTTGCCCATGCCAATATAATAGCAGATCATAACAAAAACAACAGTATTGAAATGTAAGTTCATATAGTGGTGTGGAATTTCAGAAGCTATAACTTTGTAATGCAACAAAACAACAAAAATAGCCCAAAACAACAAACACATACTCTCACCTTTGTCTTCATAAGACACTGAAATGTTGGTCACAGTAGCGTTAAAAAAACGCATGGTAGGGGCATCACTACTTTCTTCAAACAAAAGGAGATCAGGTGATTTACAATGTTTTTCGTGTATTTCTCCATTCACAAAGTGAAAAATATCAGGGTTTAAGTTGTTTCCATCATTGAAATTCTCACTCAATATTTCCAAAAAGCATGTACCATTCCAAATCCTGATATTGATATCATTAAGGATCCAAGCGGATTCCCTGAATTTGGATTGTTTTCCAACTTTTTGCATCCAGCGCAAATGTAGATCCAGGTTTTCAGTAAAATTTCATTCATATGGTATGCAGATATACTCCCGGATGAGAAATTCTGTTCTCGAGGGTTCAATAAGGATTAGAGTGAAGGTTGAGTTGTACATAGATGCTTGAGCTGTCACAGAGACATTTGAAGGACTCAACTCCACTAGACTTGTACCATCATTTGGCACCACAACATTTGGTGCATAATACCTTATTGGAATGCAAACTGAACTCGAGTCTTACACCCTCATCAATGCGAGTTAAAGGATACTTAATATGGCATCCAAAAGTGATCAAGAATTGAACCTCACTAGAAAATGAATGATAAGGAAATAAAGATGGTCAATTAAGGTAACTTTTGACTGTGTTAATTATTTGTTATGAAAGTGTGTCTTATTCACACTTGTTACAAGGATGCATTTTTACATATGATGTTAAGAATGTAGGTAACAAATACGACAGAATTAATTTTTCATACCAAAACTTTACTATCGCTGTTTTCCAGTTAAAAAATATTTTTAGGCTTATTTATTCAACTTTAGGTCAGTGTGTTTGTTACGGAATTATAGTAAATTTCATAATTAAATAGAAAAAGAGGTATGTGCCTATTTTGAGAGATAAAGCCTCTGCATGCTAAGTATACAGAAGTTAACTATAGTCGAGTTAAATGCAACCAAAGTCAGAACCAAAATCATTACATTCCTGGGGTTCCAAGAAATGATTCTCCTTATGATATTGATATGAACAGATAAACACAACAATAAGCACGAACTGAACTAAAGAGTTCCTTGAAAATTGTTAGGAACTACAAGAATTGTATCCACAATGCCAAAAACAAGTTTCACCTAAGTGATTCATGCTTATAAAAGGCAACCGTGCAAAAATGCTCAAAATAAACATTTCCTCTTTCACTAGCCATGGTTTGTACTTCAGTTGTCCCTTTCCCGTTTTATTAATGAGAGAAAAGTACCTGGGAGAAAGAATGAGATGTTTACCATGGAACTGTAATTATGGACATGAATCTTCTTTGATCCTGCAAGTAGCAGCCCAACCATCATGACACCAACACAACTAATAATGTAGATACAACACATACTTAATTGTGAAATATTTGATAGAGTTGGTTGCAACTATATCGTGGGCTCATCCGTGAAACCAAACAGGAAACTGGTATGCCTTAGTGGCTGCAGGCTTTGTTTAACAAAGAGTCGAGGCATATCCATACCCAATGATGAAGATAGTGTGGTTAGCCATAACCTGTTGATTAAGGGGGGACTATGCGTCAAAAATTAGAGATTTCGTTTTTTCCCTTCTTATTTTCCTTCTTCTTGCAAACAATTTTTTTGTTCATGTAACAGATCAAGAAACTACAAAGAGAACACATCTTGCATGATATTTGCCCTAACTTGGTTTTTATTTTTCTAATTGTTTCCAAAAAATCTTGTTTTTTTGCCGTAAAGCTCATAACTTTTCTACACTTTACTAAAAAATTATAATATTTATATCACTGGATAGCCCTTCTAATTATCTGTCTTTTGTATGTGCTAAATTTTTAAGTAGTCTAAGTATTAGCAAGTTATGTTGATTTGAAGTAGTAAGGTTTGGGATTTTTCCTGGTGTTTTCCAGTTGCCCAAGCGGTGGCCTGCGACACAAAAACCACTACATTTATTGATAATCTGTTCACATATTGCAGATTAGGGCCTTCTCTATCAGCTGACCAAATCTAGGACTTTGGTCTTGATAATTAGGGCAGTTATGAATTGTACTGCAAGATAGATCAACTTATTTAGGGATCTTAATGTATCTTCCGAGAAAATATGTCTGCAGAGACATTCAACATATTATCATTAGGAACAAAGCATAAGGAAATAGGGAATAAAATGACCTGCATATACAACAAAAGTTATGGCGATTTATAATACTTTGGTGGTGCTGACGTACAGTGCACCCCACACACACACACACCCCGGGGGACTACACATGAAATATTATTTTATTTTACGATTATTATATTTTAAGTTCAAACTGTGCATATATCTACTTGTTATTTCCAAAGTTTTAGAGACATAGGATGCTTCTTTTCAAAGTTATGGTGGATCTACTTCATCATACAATTCTTTGACATGCACAAACATTCAGCTGTAAAGGAAAATTCCACATATACATCTAACAATTTTCATCATATTTTTCTTTGTTATATGTAGCACAGAAAAACTCAAGAGTCACGGAAATAAAACAAAACAGATCAAGGAATTGCTAAAACTTCTAAAAGAACATATTTTGTCAAGTTATTTCAGTGCTAACTCAAACATTTCGTTTTCCAAACTTGGAATGCTTATTCCCACAATTAATGGAAATATTTCCTGTGGTGAGAATAACTTTAAAACCATTTGCTAATTTTTTGGGCTATGTATGTCATTTGAGAGCTCTTTTAGTACTGTGTGATATCCATGAATCAGATTTTTGTTTACTGCAAGAGATGGTGGTTATAAGAGGTGGCCTCTAGTTTTTATCAGTTTTTCAGACTCTGTAGTGTGTAACTAATCGACATGACAACATATGGTAACTTTGGTCCATGGATATCACTGAGACACTCCTTAGCAAGCCACACACCAATTATGAGTAAATGACTTCAAATTGTTAGGCAGCTAGGTCTGCCACAAATATCTTGTAGTTACCTCGATGTTTCTGCATGTATCTTCTGAGAAAATTTGTATATAGAGATATTTGACACTTTATAAAAACAAACACAGAATAATAAAGACTTTGGTACAATAAATACTTGTGTAGACGAAAGAGGAAAAAAAGTGATGGCATTTAGAAATAGGTACAATTATTTTGTGGTTTTGATGCATAGTCCCCCCTTAATGCTTTTCTCTATACGAGCTAATTATACATATCCGAGTTGACAATTTGAGTGAAGTATTTGAGGAGAGGTGTAAGCTTTTGCAGGTTAAAAAGTCTAGGCCTATCCCATATCCCCCACACTGCAATGAGATGGAGGAAGGTTTAACCAGACATTGCTAGACTAGCTCACCACAACTGTTAAGGATCTGAGAGGATAATCTTTATGAAGTGTGTCGTGTCTACATTGCCACTAGTTTCTCTCCTTTTATATTGATGTCTGGAAAACATGCTCTGTTTCCATAAGATCTAATGTATGGCACAGAAATCGGGATGCATTTTCAACCACACAATATTCCCAAAACTTGCAGCAGGTCCTTAAAGATATGCATAACCTAACAATAAGTGAGATCTGGTATTGCTATACACTCCTGTAATTGCCTGTGGAGGGTTGTGGTCCTGTATTCAAAGAGTGTGAACAAGTTACAGACTGTGATTATCACTTATGGTTTTTCGACACTAATCTTCTATTGGTAAAATTATGTTGAAACACCTGTTCCTGTTGACATGCAACTAAATAATTATTATGAATTCTGAAGATGAACCACTACTTGTGCATCACCCTTCCATCCCCCTACCATTCATCCCCACAGCCCACCGCCCTCCCCAAACACACACACATGCCTAGATAAGATCTTTTCAATCCAGGTATCCAATAAGACATGGACATGTTCCAACCATTTAGTGCAAATATACAACACCTATTAAAAGCAAGATGGACTTGGCTGTCTTTATAGCCTCTACACACAGCTCACTTAATGCATAATCCATTACCAAAAAAAAGTGCATTGGTTGTGTGCACACTAAATAGTGTTGTCACCGGGTGACCTGACTAACACGGACTTGTAAGAACAATCAGCTACTCTGCAGGAGTGAACCTGTTCCTAATTATTAATTATCACTATTAGTGTTGATAGCATCACAGCCACATTAAGTCATTGTTATTATGATGTTCAGTGCATGCATTTCCTTGTAAGGAGATATCGCCTAGCAGGGCCAGTAGCCTAATTAAGGGAACTGGTTTTACCCTGCAAGGAGAGTCTGCCAGTATTATCATTCAGGGTGGTGCTCTACTTTTAGAGTCTTTCAGTTTTCTGTCTTTTGCTTAATTGTACTTCAGCCATAAAGGTTTTAACTATACTTCTTCTTTGATCAGTCAGCCCAGTTCAGTGGTAGCACAGTAAGGCAGCCCACTTAGTGATAGCTAAACCCGATTCAGCAGCTAGTTCCGGGCATGTCACAGGACAACCTAGGACATCTGGTGGCAGCGGTTTATTAACCTGACAAGCACGAGGTGCCAAGACCTGCTTAGCTAAGACCAGCTACTTGCTATTTATTTTGTTAGAATTGATCGAACAGTCAGAATGTCAAGGAAACAAAATAAAAAGGAGACAATTCCAGACACACGAATAAGTGAATCCGATTCAGAAGAAGAGGGTGCAGGCAGCCAGCAGTCCTCATCAGATGGCAAGACTGCAGACTCTCAGCTAACACAACAACCGCCAGAATGGATGCAGATACTAATTTTCATGGACAAGAGTAGAAAAGAGGAGGAAGTTAGAAAAGAGGAATTGAGAGAAGCCAGATGGAAGGAAGAGCAGACAGCCCGAGATAGAATGTACCAGAATCAGCTGGAAATGCAGGAGAAACGGTGGGAAGAGCTCTTGGAAAGAACAAGAACAGGAGCTGCTCTCGATACATCCGCAGAATCAGTATGCACAACTGGGGGAGTCTGACGAAGAAAAGTGGACCGGTTTCGAACGAAAGAAAAGGATGAAGATGCTGAATCATACTTTTCAGCTTTTGAAGCGCATATGACAATGTCCAGGGAAGACAGAGCAGAGTGGACACGCCACCTTACCCCGCTGCTGGATTCAGCTGCCAGCAGAGTCTACATTGGACTAAGCGAGGAAACAAGACTTGACTACGACCAGGTCAGAGCTGCTCTGTTTGGTCATTACCATGTACAGCAGGCGTCTCACAGACAGAGACTAGACGAACTGAAAAGAAGGGATGGTGAGGCATGGGTCACTATGGGTGAAAGAGCCAGACACCTGTTGAAACTCTGGGCCTCAGACTGTACTACAGTGGATGACGTAATAGAGCTGGTAGCAACCAACTTGGTGATGAAGACCATGCTCAAAGCACTAGCTACTCATGTGAAAGAGCAGAAGAAGAAGACCCTCAGAGAAGCATTGCAGACAGCAGATGAATGGATGATGAACCGCAACTGGAGCTATGCCGTCTCATCAGAGGCAGATAAATCAGCAAACAGATTCCCCAGACGGGAAGACAGACAGCAGCAGAGCAGAGATGGCAGAGGTGGATGGACTCCGAAAGACAGACACAGAAGAGACAGACCTCCGACACAGAATCCCAAAGGAGGAGAGAGAAGTTCACCAAAAGAGGCACAGAATGGAGAACAGTCAGTAAAGCATGGGAAAGGTCAACCCAAATTTGACAAAAGTGGGAAACCAAGATGCTTCCGTTGTAATATGTATGGGCACTATGCCTCTGAGTGCCATTCAACAGCTGTTTTAGCAAGCTCGAAGTTGGACACAATCAATCTGGTGAAGCCTCTGACCCAACATCAGGAGCTAGCTCTTCTGGATACAGAGATTGCCAGAAAAGCAACTGTCACTGGACGAATAGGATAAGTCAACAGCAAAGACATCCTCCTAGATACCGGAGCTGGACAGACAGTGGTACGCCCTGGACTGGTCAGAGATGAGCAATATCTGTGCAAGACAAAGGATTTGATGGCAGGATACAGAATCTCCCATTGGCAGAGGTGGAGGTAGAGGTTGATGGAGTCAGTTGACATCTGGAAGTGCTGGTTGCAGACGGGCTAGGCCATGACATGCTGCTTGGAAGGGATGTACCTGAGCTATGGGACTTGGGAAAGCGGTTATTGTATGACAAAATGATTAACCTAGTAAGAACAAGGAGAATCGATACTGAGCCACTGAAATAGCTTCCCCAGAACTACCAAGAGCCTGCAGCCAATGATGAGGAGGCGGAGACTGAAACAAAATGCGAATCAGACGAGGAAGATCAGGATGAGGTAAGGGGTTTTGGTTCCCCCAATGCTATAGGTGCCAGACCACTGCCATACGAGACACAAACAGCAGATCCCACACCAGAAAAAGAAAATGAGACGGAGGTTGATGAATCAGGAGAGGAAGCAGAGGTTGAACAGACAGCTCGGATGGAACCAGACAACAGTGAGGAAGAGGACTCCCTCAGAGTGAAGCAGAGCCGATCAGCTAGACGTAAGACCAGAGCGGACTACATCCGAGGAAAACCTGGCCACCCTCTAGACGTAAGTGCTGAGACCTTCAAATGTGAACAGCAGATGGATGAAACACTCATCCCTATGATGCGGAAAGCAGAAGCAGGAGATGGAGAGTTTGTACTCAAAGATGACAGACTGGGTAATGAACTGTTACAGGTGTGTGTGCCAAAATCGTGCAGATCACTGGTCTTATCCCTAGCCAGGTCATCTTGGAAGAGACAGGACAACTGACAGAATACTAGACGAATATTTTTGGCCAGGAATCTACAATGAATTGAAGCAGCTGTGCAAATCGTGTACAGAATGTCAGATGGCAAATAGAAGCAGACAGCCACCAGCACCTTTGAGACTATTACCGGTAATTAATGTTCCATTTACACGTATTGCTATGGATATTATTGGGCCATTACCAGTGACAAATGAGGGGAACAAGTTCGCATTGGTGGTGATGGATTTTGCAACCAGATGGCCAGAAGCATTTGCAATGAGACAGACTGACAGTGCTATGAACTCCTAGTTTTATTCACTAGAGTTGGTGTACCAGAGGAGATCGTGACGGACTGTGGTAAGAACCTAACTGGAAGAATAATGAGAGAACTGTAGGAGTAAGAGGTATCACCACCACACCATACCATCCAGCCACTGACTGAATGGTGGAGAAGTTTAATGGCAGCCTAAAAGAAATGATCAGAAAGACTAGTAAAAAGTGGAACGGGCACAATGGGATCTGGCATTGCCTTTCTTGCTAGGAGAATATCGAAGCTCACCAAATGCAACGACTGGATTCACTCCTTCTGAATTATTGTATGGGCGGCAGATCAGAGGACCGCTACAAGCCTTGAGAGGGAGATGGACAGGAAAAAAGAATGAGTCAACAAGATCAGCCTGAGCAATGACACAGTGACAAGAAGGATCGACAACTTGTCCAAGAACCTGACCGAGCAGCTCCACTCCCTGGCAACAAAGTTGTCTTACTTCGCCTTGGCCCTCGACGAGTCCACGGACGTCAAGGACACGGCCCAGCTGGCCATCTTCGTGTGCGGCATCGACACCAACTTCAACATGACGGGGGAGCTGCTGACTGTCCGCTCCATGAAGAGCAGCACCACGGGCGAAGACATCTTCAACGAGCAGAAGGCTGCCATGAACGATGCCAAACTGGACTTCAATCGCCTCATCGGCATTGCCACGGACGGCGTACCGTCCTTGTTGGGCACGGGTCGCGGCCTCCAGGGCCATGTGATGGCGGAGTTGGACCGCCAGGGTCTGTCGCACGAGCACTTGGTGTGGTGCCACTGTAACATCCACCAGGAGGCCCTCTGTGCCAAGATCTTCGATGTCAGCTTCAAGGAAGTGATGAGTAAGGTTGTCGGCCATGTCAATCACATCCGCTCCCATGCCATGAACCACAGGCAGTTCAGGCAGTTCTTGCTGGAGTTGGATGCCAGCTACGGCGATGTCATCTACTTTTCCGGTGTGCACTGGCTGAGCAGGGGACAGACGCTGCAGCGCTTCTGGATCCTCAAGGAGGAGCTGTCCATGTTCTTCGCCATGAAGGGCATCTCGGCACCCGAGCTGGAGGAACAAAAGTGGCTTTGTGACCTCGCCTTCCTCGTTGACATCACCGAGAAGCTGAACACCCTCAACGTGGCTATGCAAGGCCGCAACAAGCTGGTCCACGAGCTGTTTGCCCACATCAAGGCCTTCCAGACCAAGCTGCAGCTGTGGCAAGTTCAGCTCGAAAGAGGAAACCTGGCCCACTTCCCCTCCCTCAAGAGCCAGAAGGAGCACGATGACGGCGAGTTCAGTAGCTTGCGCTACGCGGCCGAGATTTGCAAACTGCAGAAGGAGTTTGACACGAGGTTCAAGGAGTTCCGCGCGAGGAACACCGACTTCGAGCTCTTCAGTGTGCCGTTCAACTTCGACGTGTCTCAGGCGCCGATTGAGTTGCAGTGGAGTTGTGCGACCTGCAGGCCAGCCTCGACCTCAAGGGACAGTTTCTTGGCAAGGAACTGGTCGACTTCTACAAGAGCCTGCCCCACACCACCTTCCCCAACCTGACCCAGAATGCTCAGAAGTTCGTCTCTCTCTTTGGCTCCACTTATTGTGCAGAGCAGTTCTTCTCAAAGATGAAGAATACCAAGTCAAACAAGCGCAATGCTCTCATGGACGCCCACTTGCTGGCTTCTCTCAGGATCGCGTCGACGCATCTGCAGCCGGACTTCAAGGCCATCATGAATGAGCAGAAGGAGTTTCAGTCATCGCACTGATTGCCGGTGCGGCACACACTCATTCCAAAATTGTCTTATGATGCACAGGAAAAAAAAAGGTTGAGAAGCACTGGTTTAGCACAAACACACATGAATTGAAGGTCACAAACTTGAAGGTTAGAAATCATGGCTTCACAACTTTTGATGCTCATAACTAAAAGGAACTACTACTATTAATTTTTACACATTATAGCCACAATTTTATTTTAACCAAAACAGGAACCTTAAGGTGAAAGAAATGTGGAAGGTCATGATGAAGCCCTCTAACTTCTTCCACATACATGACACACGGTATTTCAAAATGCATTACAATTTATTATAGCTGGTCAATGACATGCTGTTGTGGGGAGACATATGGAAATGTTGGGTGAGTGTTATGCAGACAACTCTAGAATTGTAAAAGCTAAGTATTATTGCTTTGTACAAGTGATTGAAGTGGTTCGATCAACTTTTTTGTTTATTTCTTTCTTTGTTGATGATCGTAACTAGCTATAAGCTATTATTAGCATATGAGAATTACACATAAGCTGTTTAAAGCTAATGGAACTAGCTATGTATTATTTATTTAAGTCAGAGAACATGACAAAATTATTACCCACTCCCATTCTCCCTCCACCCCCCTAAAAGTCCCAACTGATCTGACCCTGTACCTATCTCCTACTTAACTACCACTTTTATTCAAAAGAGATCTGTCTTTTAACACATTCTCTTGTATGGACAGGACAGTGTAGGAAAGAGTTTGATTCAAATTTATATTATTTGGCTCCAACAATGAATCTTCATTATTCTGACTATAACAACCATTCCCTAAAAAAATTCCCTCTCACTATCCAAGCACTTCACTTCTACTTCAACACTCACCAAGACTTTGAATTCACTACTACATTCAGTTTTGAACCCCAGGCTAGTGTGTGAATTGCTAATTCCGTCAGTGCAAAACTTAGCCAGCTCTTTTACATTCATTGATTCAGGTTATTTCTGGAGTTATAACAATGGTAAATATATTCTCACATGACTGGGTTAACCGAAAGCGTGTTAGGCCTAGATCCGTTCTGAATACCGCCAAGAGTTGCCACATCATCTGGACAATTAGAAGGAGGATAGTTTCCAATTTGCGCTGAGACAAGCTTAGCGGTTCTTAAAAATAGGCTAATAGCAACTATCGTTGCAGTTATAACGGGTAGAACCACGGAGATTCATTTTGCGTTTTACAAGACTAATGCCCTCAACCAGTATACTTTATAGTTGCTTGCAATGCGTCGTTATGATGGTGTATACTCCCACTCTTCTCGCTTACATGATTCGATTCTGTATTTACTTCTTTAAAATCCCCCCCCCCCCCCCCGAAAAGCTTAGGAGCGGATGCGGCCGTGTGGCGCCAATAAATCGGACAAAGAAAAGAAAAAGTGGGCGCGCATGGCTGCAAGAGAACATCTCTAGCCCTCTCTAGCCTACATTTCTTCAAGATCTTTTAGTAGCAAGGGAGAAAAACGATGCTTCAAAGACTTCAAAGAAGAAGACACTGTGCTTTGTTCCTACTTTTCTCAGGCAATTTGCTGCCAAAAGGTAGACATAGCAAAAGAGAGGAAGCTTTCATCAGTCGAGGCTATAATCAATTGGAAAGATGCTTCTTCAAGATTTAGGTCAGTTATTTAGAGCTATAGCTACAAAGCTCATGCAACATGTTACTTACTCAGGCATACCACACTGTAATCAATACAGAGGACGCTACCTATCAAAGTGCCAGCTGATGTTGTTAAAGTGATAACCAACTCACATGGCTGAAATGTTGGTGAGATGTTAGATGAAGCACACAAAGAAGAGAGGAAGTAGGTCAGTGGCACAAGTCAATCCCATACATGTTGTTTGCATTCAGGATTGCATGAACACCAAAGCAAGTTTGAGCTAAGACTTCGACAAATCCAACACCAGTAGTTTCACTATTCTACAAATCCAACACTAGTTAACTCATTAGAAACTTCTACAAACCCAACAGACAACAGACTTCACACCATTTGAGAGAGTGAATGGACACAACCTCGAGACCTGAAGGACATCCTCCGAGAGGAGAGGCAACAACTCACAGAGAGACAAGGACTGAGTCATTTAACTAGGGCATGTTGGTGACATCCATTGTGCTGAACCGCAAGAAAGATGGGTCACTGTGTCTCTGTGTTGATTATAGGAAACTCAATGCAGTGTCCTGCCCTAATCTATTCCCGAGGCCATGCTTGGAGGATAGGCTAGCTGGAACTCGTTATATCATTACCCTGGATGTGAAAAAGGGATACTGGCAGGTGCCAGTGGCTGAGGGATCGGAGAATGCGGCATTTAATACTCTATTTGTAAATTACTTCTCTATGATGCTCTTCAGCCTGGTCATACGTGCCACTTTCCAAAGAATAATGAACACAATGTTCAGAGATTACCTGGACACTACATCTCAGCATACATGGGTTTAATCATTTTAGTCATGCCTGGAGGTAACACCTTACCAACTGGCCAAGACACTGAGAGTGATGCATGTAGATTAGATGATCAGGCTGCCTAAGTCCCAGTTTGTGATGAAAGATTGTTTGTACCGGGGACATTTGGGGCAAGGCCAAGTTGAAGATGGACCAAGCCAAGATTAATGCAGTATTGAAGTTTCTGGCCCCCAGGAAGAAAAAGGATGTCATGGCATTCCTGTGCTTCACTATTTATTATTAGCACTTCATACCCAGCTACACGGAGATCACTACTCTGCTAATCTGATCAGAAAGAATCTTCCAGACAAACTCTGGCATGACTAATATCAGCAAGTTTTAAAAGCACTGAAGACAGCATTCTCCTCCAACCCCATTCTGAAGGACCCTTACTAGGCTTTTGACTTTGTCCTGCAAATGGATGCATCCTATGTGGTGGTCAGAGCCGTTTTCAGCCAAGACACAGAGAAGAACAGAGATTGATCAGTAGCCTCATACTCAAAAGAACCAGTCGAAGGGAAATGAACTTTGCAATAGTGGGGAAAAAAGTGCTAGGCAACAGTGGATGTTTCAGCCCCTTTGCAATTTTCCTAATTGGGGTGCCATTTATCATATCACTGACCAAATCTGTCTGAGATACTTAGATAAGATAAAGGATGTTGGAGGCAGACTGATGTGATGGTTGCCATTAGACTTTATAATCAAGCACCTCTAGGGATTGCTAACAGGAATCCCAATAACCTCTATTCATCTTCAAACAGCAATGACACCCTGACTTCATCTGGAAAACCTGACATATGCCGAGGATCTTCCCAACAGTTGAGAACCTGGTCATCTAACTGAACAGCTAAGAATATTTAACTTAGTCTGGCGCTTAATGGAGTCAGAGATACAATTATGATGTTAGGTCAAGAGACCACACTGGTGAATCTTGATTGGTCAGTGAAATAACGTGACTAGCTGTACATATTACCATATATGGATGTACTCTGACTCGGACTTGAAAACCTACTTAAAGGTCCTAAGTCTGGGGGTCAGTGGTTAGTTGAGCCATGCTTATGTGTTTTGTGAATGTGTGGCTATATTAACATTTTCAAAAACCCTTTTTTTCAGGAGGATTTTACAATGTAAAAAAGTATTGCAGTGGAATTCTCTATAGAGTTTTTGCAGTACTCTCATAAACGTCAAGCTTTGCCATTCATGCTGAGCAATTTCTAGATACTATAAAATTTCAGATTCTTTTCCCAACACTCTGGACTCTGTGAAAATAAACTTTAAAAGGGACAGTATTTGAGATGGTCATCTTGACACTGAAGTCAGAGTATAGATTAATGGTGTTAGATTTAATTTAAGGGTGTTCTCTTTTATACTCCATTCTCAGGAACTCTGACAACTAGAGCAAGAACAAAAAAAATTGTGTTCAGCAGGACAATAATTGGCAAAAATGTCACTATAATAATAACAACCCTGAAGGTATATAAGTGTTGATTGTTGCTTAGTTGTGATAGTTTGTGCATAGCTGGATAGTTTGTTTGGATGTCTTGATACTTGCATTACACACAAATTTGACCAGGAAGATTACCAATATAGCAAGTTAAAATATTTAGTTGTGAGTAGTGACTAAGTTTATGAAGATGGTGATGATGATGAGGTATTTTTAGAAAATCTACTAAAGGATGATCTTCTGTCACAGCCACAATAGCTCCTAGAAAATTTTATAATTGACAGGAGCTTGAATTCATATATATTGCTAAAGGAATCTGAAAGGTAGAAAAAAGTTTATACTCACTGATATTTACCTAATGCTTGTCGCTGCAGCAACTAATAGAGGTAAGTGTGAGCATTTGTTTTCTGCTATGAACAAAATTTATACTTATTTGAGGTCAACAACTCTATGTCCATTTGATTGAAGTAAGGGTTAGACTTAATGTATAAAACTAATGAGTTTTGATTAGGAAAATTAAATTCCCCATGTTTTAAAGTAAATTGTTATTATTATTTTTATTATTATTAAACAATTAAATTAAATATATTATATTATTTTTTCATTTTTTTAATGCATAATATATTAATGCATAATATATTACCTGATTGAACTAAATCTAATAACAACAAGACTAATAGCTCTGTCAAGTATTCAATTAGGATAACTTTAAAATGTCTCATTTCTAATTAAATAATACTATAATTGGCTCCCGCCTAAATTTTTGCTTTCCTAGTTTTCTCCAGATCTTCAGGACAAACTTGTTGCCTGACCAACCCATTTTGAACTGCTACATCCATGATATGCATTGTTATAGCTAAACCTAGGCATACCTATTACATTAAACAAGACCTAGCCCCAAAACTATGGGTAGGTGTATGATCTGGCCTAGCTACAAAGGAAGTAGTGGTAATTGTTCATACAAGCACAAAAAGGGCACAACTACTCCCCCAGTAAAACTAGGTATTTTGAAAAATCCTGTGAAGTCTCTGATGATTACCACAAGCTACATCTGATTATAAACACTGCTTACTACACAATTTAAATAGAGTAGTGTTAATTGAATTACTTATCTTACATGAGATAACATCTGATTATTCCTGATATATGCTAGAGCATCTAGCCAAAATATCAAGCGAGTCAATTTAAGTTATTTCCAGAGAAAGTGATTATTTATCTCTACTATGTCAACTGGGAAGTTTGTGGAGAGTATATATATCATTATTTGGGTTTCGACTAACGTTTTTTACTATGGTGCGTCCCGAAATTTGCAAGTACAGTGTAACACTTCTCAGAGGATTTCTGGCATAATTTTTGTGGTCAATTGCTATATGATTATTAGGCAGAGCTGAACACATGAGGATGTAGATATTATTGTACCATTACTTTGTAAGACCTGGGACAAAACAGATGTGAGAAGCCCCACTTCTAGGGTTTGGATGTCGGCAGAAGATATGCTAATTCAATGCTAACCTCTGTACAGGAGCATAAAAATAAATGCTTTATAGGGGTTTACTTCCATCATGACTGTCAGCAGTACCTTCAATTTTCTGTTCTTGATAGGTGACTATATCTCACTGCTCAGCATAAGAATTTACTGTATCTTAATGGCACTCAACATGAACTCCTTTAAAGTACAATCGATTTAAATTCTGCTAATGCACCTCTGCTGTCGATGCTGTGGAGCAAACTCTTTAACCATACTCTTTCTGTAGGTAATCTCTAGAGTTATTATTATTACATAATGGCATGGCTAGATCTCACTTGTCATGTTAGGTGGGGCAGAAAAATTTGCTGATTGTAGTCTAAGTGACTGACTTGGCGGGGCAGTACAATTATCCACAAACAAGGCCATGTTATGTCTTCAAGTAAGTTTGGAGTCCTATTTCTGCAAAGGAATCTAAAAAATAGCTGATACTGTTTACCACATACAGGAATATATCTAACTCCATGAAACACTTGTTAGAAGAGGAAGTTTCTTAGTCCCTCTTATATTGGCACAAAAAGTACAACTTTTCTCTCTTTACAAAGAATAATTATGTATGAGTCTTGCCTTCCCATAAAGTGCAGTTTTGTCTCGAAGCTAGTGGCAGTTAAGGCCCCTCTCATCAACAACAATAGTATAACTTTGTAGTAATGGCAACAGTACCCTCTGTTTCCAACCATTACCTGTTTCCAGATCTACACTATTCTCACCACATCCAGTTTGGAACAGATGTTGTTCTGCTTCCTGGTAATTAGAGCACGTCTACTCATTGATCCAATAAATAATAAACTGTTAATAAACATTTCAACCATTTTAATTAAATAAACATACGCACAAGTTAACCTTTGCAAAAGAATAAACAATAATCTTTGGTAAGGTAAATTAATTTAATTCCACCTTATCCCCATATACTGACCTTGTAGCTACCTACTCAACCACATTTTTTTAATTTACAAATCACATTCACTTGTATGGATGGTAAGGGGAAGAATTTGATTTGATTTGAGTATTTGGCTCAACAATGAATCTTCAATTTCTGACTAATAACAATACCATTAAAAAAATTAAATCTTCAAAAATTCACTCTCAATCACTAAACAAGAACTTTACTATTAAATTTTGTTCTATTTCTCACCCAGACTTTGAATTCCTATCACCTTCTGTTCAGAACTAATCCTAAACTATAGAGTGTGTGAATTTCTAATGCCTTCGGTGCAACACTTGGCAAGGTATTTTACATTCATTGTTTTTATCCGATAAGATAATTTCTGGAGTTATATAATAGTAATACAATATGCCATCATCTCACGTAACAGAGTTAATAGAAACCATAGTCGGCTTATATCCTGTCTGACAGCCAAGAACTCGACAATTTGAAGGAGGATATTGCAGCAGAAACACGCATAGCGGGTCCGAACAATAGTTGCCAGCAGCCACCGTCTCAGATAGAAAACAGGTACAGATTTATACTACCTTTTGCAAGATTACTTTGTTTGTGGTGCAGTGAACGAAGACTTAGCTTGGTATGCATGATTATGATGGTTTATACACCCACACGCAAGCTCGCGTAGCCAGACCCTTTACCAAATCAGAGTGCAGCAAGTGTCTGCGAGACTCACTCCCTTAAAGACATTCAGTGCAATTACACTCCTATGATTCGATTCAATTTCAGGATAATTCTAAAATATACATTGTCAAGGCTAAAGCTAGGTCTATAAATTATAGTGATCGCAGTATAAACCCAGACTAGGACTAGGACGGTATTGGTGCGTATGTCTATAGGGCATACCTACACAAAGATTGTTTAAGTCTTTCTAAGCACCGAAAAAGGCATGACTATGCTTCTGAAACTACTAGGTATTTTGAAAAATCCAGTCTGATGTCTGAATGATAATCTTTTTAAAAGATAGCCACTAGCTACTTGTGATTTTATTATCAAAAGTGTTTATCACACAATTTAGGTTTATTTCAATTACCATAATTGTACATTCATAATGGCAAGCAAGCCCCACCACCAGCCCTAGCCCTATATAGCATCAGATTATTCCTTATGAAAGCTAGAGCATTCCAAAATTACATATAATTATATGAATTGTTTAGGTGTCAACTAATGTTTAGTACTATACAGATCCCAGAATAAAAAGATTTTCAGAGGATTCTTTTATATTTCTGGCATAATTTATGTGAAAGACTCTTGGACAGAATTGGATTGATGTGAATGTGGATATTATTACGCCCATTGATTGGTCTTGGCTGCAGGCATCCTGATTGGGACTTGACCCATCCCCATGGGATGGAACTCGGCAGGATTAGTTGGCTGCATCTAAAGTGCACTCTGCTCGACCAAATGCTTGACCATATTCCTTCTGTATTCAGTGATCATAAAATGTAAAAACTTATTGCAGTGGTCAGAAATAAGCAGTATCTCCAAAATATCAAGCACTGAGCAATCTCCAGATACTATTAAATTTCAGATTATTTGCCCAAAACTATGGACTGTGCGAAACTAAACTTTTTTAAGGTACATTATTTTAGATGGTCGTCTTGACTCAGAAGTCAGAGTATACATTAATGGTGTTAATGGTGTTACAAATCAGATTAAAAGATTTGACTATTTCTAAGGGTCTTCTATTTTACACTCCATTCTTAGGCACCCTTGATAACTTGAGCAAGAATCACTAGCTCAAAAAAATTTGCTACAGAAGGACAACACTTCGCTAAAATGACACTGACTACCCTTAAGGTATATAAGTGATTATTATTATTGTAGTGATAGATTGTGCGTAGCTGGATAGTTTTTTTTTACGTCTTTATACTGTTATCAGCTGCATTACCAATACATTTGACCAGAAAGACTTATATAACGAGTTAGAAAATTTGCTTCTGAGTGGTGGCCCAAGGGAATGAAGATGGTGATAATGATAAGAGCCACAGTCGCTCCATGCAAATTTCATAATTGACAGGAGCTTTAATACATTTTAATATTTAATATTGCTAAAAGAATCTCAGAGGCAGAGAATAGTTTATACTCGCTGAATCAAAGTTATTCACCTACTGCTTGTTGCAACAGCAACTAATGTGGTAAGTGAGCTTTCGTTTTCTGTTATGAAGAAAATAAATACTTTGACGTCTGCAACACTCCAGGAGTGATTAAATGTGATTGTAATGAAGGCATGTCCATATGGATTGAAGTAAGGGTTAGACTTAAATGTATAAAGCTAATGAGTTTTGATCAATTCTTTATAGGAATCAATCAATTCATTATAGGAAAAATAAATTTCCCACATTTTAAAGTAAGTTATTATTACATGTATATATATTATTTATTTTATTTTTTGTTTTATTAAACAAAAACAATCCCGAGCTTCCAACAACAACAATCCCCTTAACTCCAGCTGATGACGTCACTGTTCATCAGCAGTGGATTCGTCACTCCGTAAATGAACCCGTAAGGGCACTGTCTCATAGCCCTCTGCTGGCCTTCCGTTGCGAAGATTCCCTTTGTGAGCTTTGTGAGCTTTGTTGGCAACCACATGTCCTTTTGGAGAGCTTTCCTTTCGTGTTGAGTATTTCTTTTTGGCTTTGTTAATTGCTCATTACTGTTCTTATTAGTTTGTAGGTACTGTGCTGTCTCGTACTTGTCTAGGGCTAGGCACTCTGTAGTCAGGGTTGAGATCCCTGACAATGCACGAGTTAGCCCAGAAGAAAAAGTATAATGTGTAGTAAAGATAGAAAGTTGTTGATAGTTATCTGCACAAATGCATCTAGCATTTTTAACTTCTATAAAAAATTACCTATATATATAATTATATATATATATATTCAGCCTCTCTATTATGGTTCCAATTATAATTGTAAATAGTTGCCAAGTGTTACCTAAATAAACAAGGTAGAGCAATGTTAAATTAAAGTTGGAATTATTCTGGTATAGCTCTACAATTTGGATTACTCCATGACAACATTCTTCATTGTCATCAATCAAGCATACTCCATTTGTTGGATGTAGTCAAATAAATGTCAATGGTGCATATGGGATAAATTCACTATCATTACATGTTCTACCATTCATCTATTCCACCTTCACTGTGGTTCATTATGGTAACTGCAAGTCTAAATAATTATAATTAATAAGGTAATTGTAATTATATGTTATTCTTATTATAATATTTCCAGTACACTTAATAGAAGAGTTTAGTATCTTTGGAACAATATTTGATCTCTCTAATACAATTTGTATAAAGCATAGTATTTATGTTTATCTAGACGTATGTTATTTCTGTTGAAGACTTGATGGCTGTGAGAACGTTATTGCTTCAAACCACAGCTATAGCTATAGCAGCTACTACATTAGGCCTAAAGAAGCAAGTCAACAATTATAAACTTTATACAGTCGCATATGGAAAGCTATAGGGAGGAACATGAACATACATGTAAATCCCAGAACACAAGACAGCAATGTAACTTGGATTTGACAAGGGAAAAGGTATCAAATTACATTAGAGGAAAAATTGCTGATTCAAAATTTCTGACTGGTAGATTTTTACCTTCCTTGAGCAGTATAGAAGTGGTATCAAAGATGTTTGAAAAAATGTTAGATCTATGACCACACAGTATATGCAAGACATTGACCACAAATAATTAAATGAGTGCTATAAATGAGGTGTCAAAATGATGTGCACATATATTTAAATATAAGGACTCTGCAAAAACAAAAGCAAGGTAAGTCATGTATTAAAGACTTTTGAGAGGACAGGTGAAACAGATGTCTTATACAATATAATTCGGCAAACTGGAAGTTCACCACCACTGATTTATGGATGCCCTAAACATTATATACTGAGGCTCCCATAATGCCAATTGTGTCTTGTATCCATGCACCACCATATAATCTTTAATAGTTTATATACATAGCACAGTTGATATAATTATGAGTACACATTTTAAGGATTCTGGGCAAGATGAACATTTATCATGGGATGGTTTTTTTGATAGTTTTGATTCTTCCTCTCCAATGTTCCCATAGATAAGGCTTTATTTGAATGTTGAGGAAAGAAGACAGCTTGCGAAAGGACTGTACTAAATAGTGACAGGATTTCTGAACTATGGAATAAGTGCTTGGTCAGTTTTGATGATTCCCCTCTTTTTACAATTTTCCCATACATAACGCAGAGGAAGTCTATATTTGAATGTTGATAAAAGATGACAGCTTGAGAGGATTGCACTAAATGCTGAAAAGATTTCTGACTGTTGGAGTCATGCCTAAAATCCACTTATTGCAGGTACCATTTAACCAGAAAGTACGTATAGCAAAGGATCACCCGAATACAGTGGTAGCCAAATTTTACATGGAATTCTTCAAGGAATTGGCACTCGCAACTTCACCCTTGAACATAAAGTTTAGGAGAAGATGGTGGATAAGCCTTTTAGTAAGGAAGGAGAGGGAGCGAGAGTTGTTGGACAACCTGAGCAACATAGGGCCATCCATAAAGTTTACCATGGAGCTCATGTTGACAGATTCTTGTCCTTTCCCTACTGAGAAAGTATGATGAAAGGCTAACTCCAACAATTTATGGAAAACCCATATGCACCAACTTGGTTGATTATCAATCATATCATCTTATCCAGATCACAAGGGGAGTAGTGAAGTGCTGTATGATAGAGACAGGAGAGGAATGATAGAGAAGTAGCACCTATGGATGGAAGAACATCACTGAATAGAGTTTTTATGGGAATGGGGTCCACAATCATCATTCCTCTGCAGGTGTGTACATCTAAACGCAGAAAGAAGAAAGAAAGATAAATACACTGATATAGGCAAAAAAAATGTCTGGAAAGAAGAATCCCATGGTAGTAATTCCTTACGTAGCAGGAACAGTCCAGACATCAGGAGGGTCTGGAAGTTTGTCATCAGATTTGTTTTGGGATAGGGTAGAACTCTGAGGAGACAAATGATCAGAATTTGGTTTACCAGTTAGGATGAATTCATGCATTGTGTACTGCAACCTTTGTAGCTCTGGGAAGTGCTACATATGAGAGACCAATGGAAGACTGGAGACCAGAATTAAAGAACATCAAGATGCCTGTAAAAATTGGTCTAGAGGGAAATCTGCAATTGCTGATGAACATGTGCAAGACAAAGGAGATCCCATTTGGTGGGAAGAAGCTACCATTTTACATCAGGCCAGAGGACAGAAGGAACTGAGAGTGGAGGAAGTATTACACATAAGACTAGCACCCAAGTGTGAGCAGTTCAATCAAAAAATTTGAATTGACTTACCAGGATGCTGGTTGGCCACTCTCATGAGCCTGAAGTTGAAACCATGAGCATCGTATTATATTTGTTACTTATTTTTATTATTTCTATTGTGAGCAAGTAATATTAGATTCAGGATGTCTATTTTATTATTGTTTGGTGTAGTTTGATATAAATTAATATTATTAGTTTTAGCTACATCCAATTCATATGCTGGGTATGTGTGCCAGGGTGTGGTTTGCATCACATGGTTGTTATCTAGCTACCCATGTATATCTCACCTGAGTCTCAGCATCATGATTAAGGCACTTTCTACTAGTTCATTGCCTGTAGGGACACTTTTAATACTATCTGAAGTGATAGTTTTAACATTTTCCCCAAAATACTATTCTACCTTCAAGACACTCCAAGTGGATCATTCTATTTCTAATCCTTGATTAGAAGATAGGTAGAATTGTGAAGATTTTAGTTGAAAGAGATTATAGCTGTTTTTGCTGTACCTGAAGTCCTTTAATCAGACAATATCATTAAATAAGGATGTCTCTAACCTTATTGCTATTAAAAAATTAATACTTCTGCATATTACTCAAAAGGTGATACATTGACAGAAAAATTCAATCATTTGTTGAAAGCTCAGATTTTTTTAAATACAGCGAAGTTCAGACTATATTTGGATGAGTACTTTCTTGGAGATTTGTGGGATTATAGAAATATGCCATGGAAGGGTACTGGAGAGAAACCCTCATTGTTACTCTATAGTTTATTGCAGACCACCCACAAATGATGTTCTAAAGCAAGACATTCTCCTCTTGTCACATAACTGTGAGTGACTACTAAAATGAATTACTCGAAACTCTCTCTATATCACGAGGATAGCAACCGAATATATCTGAGAACCTGGCCTAGGTCACAGCAGGTTGGAGATAGAGAATTACAGTTTCCACATGTTAAAATTTAATAAGGAACTCAGCGAAAATTATTAGGAGTTGCCATGGTCTTAGTGCTACTGTAATTGTTGCAGTTAAAGTGCATTTCTCCAATTAGAGGACATATATACCAGAAACTCGAGTCAATCAAGTTTACATAAGAAGGGGGTGAGATGGAAGGGGGGTGGGTGGATGGGTGGAGGAGGGTGGGGGGGGAGGTTGGATGGCAGGTGGGGGTAAGTGTCTGAATTATCATTATTGCATATGTGTATATTTGTAAATATGTAATGATGTAACATAATGTAATCAAACCAAATTAATTTTTGCTGGAAAAATTATTTCTGAACATATTTATGAGCATAACATAGTGAATGAGATATAGTCACACATCTCCTTTTCATCTTATTTTAAAATGATTAAGCATGTAGAGCAATATTTTCATAATTATGGATATTAGGCAACTATGCTATGATTACTACACTTGTTAGTCAGTATGATCAGTCCATGAAAATATCCTGCACATTTCGTGCACGTATTATTGGATGGCAACATCACGTATTTCATCCTCCTCTTCTTCATACTCCATTAGCACTGCTCTATTGTAGTGAATTTCAACAATCCCAGGCACCACATCTAACTTATTTGGTTCATAATCTCCTCTTTCTTCGATGACCAATGAATCATTTAGCTCCTTAAACATCGTCTCAGAATATATATTAGATTTATGATTCTCCTCAATGTTCATGTTGGATAAGTCCGCTTTCTTTTCTTCTTTGATAGGTTGTTCTGGCTCTGAACACATATTGGAGCCATTTTTGTTGCCAGCACTATGCTTACAATCCAAAGGAACGACAGGTGATCTTTTCCTATTGCTTAAGATAATTCCCTGGCCCAAAGTATTCTTTGATGTGCAATCTGAGGATGAAGTATGGTTGTGGTGTATATTAGCACCTGCTTTATTACTGGTCAATTTCAATGAAGGGTTGAGATACACTGATATATATCGGCCAAAACTCAGGCGCTCTTTCCAAGACTCACGAGCTTCCTTGTTCAAAACACAGAAAAAAACAAAGATAAAGAGACCTTGAAGTGAGTTAAAGACAACAAAGAGAACTTGACCGGGTGTGCGAATTTCTTTGACAGTAAATGTGAGAGCAGCAAATAACCATGATATTCCAAACAAGAACATTATTCCAGCCATATTGAAGACCAAACAAAGCACTGTTTTTATATCCACAGATTTCTTAATACGAGATAATCTTGCTCCTGTTTGTCTAACCGTTTTGACTATGACCATGATGAAGATTCCAAAATTAATCAGAATAATCACTAATATAGGCACCAAGAAAGCCAACCAGAAAGCAACAGGATCATTTAGGAAACAGCTGCAATAAAATAATAGAAAACAGATGAGAACCTTAACAAAATATTCACATAAAAAAATTCATGAGGAAATTGCATCATTTGTTCATAGAAATGACGTTAGAAATAAATGGAAAAATAAAAGTGGATATTTTCTTCCCTAATTGATCTTCTCCATCTGCTCTTTGCAGTCTCCAAGAGTGGATGGTAGAGAAGGAGGATAGTAATGTTACAGATGCAGATACTACAATTGTATGCAAAATCCAAGGGATGTGTCCTTTCCTCCCCTCTAAATCGATTATTCATAAAGTATCAGGCTGTACAAAACAGTTAACTAAACAGCATAAAGTATATTCACCACTTATTAAGCTATTTGCAACTAACAGATCTCGAAAAGTTAGATCATAGGATCCATGTAAAGTTACGAGTGATAGAGTAAAAACATTTTCCTTCATCTGATGGCCATAACTGTAACAAAATGGTCCTCTCCCTCATGATCAGGTCAATCATTCCATGTATGTTTGTCGATGACAAACTTTATCAGCTCTCTTTTGTAACACATATTGGTATGTTATTTTAACCTCATATCTAACCTTATTCCTGCATATGAAAACTCTGCATGATGATACAACACCCATCATCATAATTATTATGTCTGATCTGGTGCTGTTTTTCTATTAAGCAGCAATCTGACAAATGTGCAACTTTTTAGACAAGATGAGACCCTCAAGCTGGTGTTGGTAGAATCTTGGACATCACAGAATTTTGACTAAGTTATTTGTGCCCACACAAATGCAGCTCTCAAAAGAGCTGGATTAGAGTGCATTCTAACTTCACAAGATAATTTACTTGTCCATATTATTCATAAACTAACCTATATATTGATACGTAATGAAACAAGATTGTAACATGTACACATGTGAACCTGAAATACAAATGCTTTTGAATATCTTGTAAACCTACATTATACTACTTTATAATCTGTGTAACAATATTTTTAAACAGAAACAATATATTTTTTTAACCTACAATTTTTCTCTATTGATGATGACATCAGTTGAAACTTCCATGCCATTGGCCAATTCAATTATTAGAGGTATTGCTACTGGAACAAAAGGAGCCACTATGGAGGAGAGAAAAATATTATTTCAAATTCTAAATTAAAAATATCAACCTATAATAATCATGTAAATAACACCAATGCATTGAGTGTGTTGGAATAATTGTTTTGAATGAAAAAAATTGGATTGGCTAAAATATTGACCTTGGTAAACTTACACCAGCACACTAGTGAAATAATGATGAGCCATTTCCTGGTGACTTTCTGAAAGACAAACACCAATTTCTGGAACAATAGAAGGGACTCAGCTAACATCCACATTATGGATGCTAATGTAAAGTAGTGTATCAAAACAGATGCAGCCATGCATCCTCCAACTACTGCTGTCTGGTTCACTCCAGCCATAAATACTATTAGCATAAAGCATATGGCAAGAGAGAGCTGGATGTGGAATTTGGTTGCATCTCGATCCCTGAACCTCCTACATAAATAAATATATATTTATTTAAATGAAGTTAAAGAATTTTCATAAAATCATGGTAACTAGATACAATGGGTGCAATGTGAACTGTATGGGCAATGTTTTGTTGGAACAAATTAATTTGTGAATGAATTAACTCCGTCACTGCAACTTTATAAAAGATTCAAAGATCATGATGTGGTCCCCCCCCCCCCCCCCATGTATGAAACCATGCATACACAGCACTGTACACACATACACACAGCACTGCACACACATATATAGCACTGCACACACATACAAAGCACTGAATACACATACACAGCTAAACTACACAAAAGTCAACGACACAAATAATTGAGAATTGCTTAGCAACCATATATCACTCACTAGATTGCTCTAGAAGTGACCAACATTGTAGTGAAATTTAGTTTCCTAACAGTGACATACCCAACAATATCTCTCTGATCTGGTGCAGTGTTTCTATTCTGTGTTCTGTCATCACACCTAATATTATAGTTTATGTGTACCTAAGGCAACTTGCATTTGGACACATTTTTATCTTGTCCATTTAAGCCTTTCGCCCTAATGTAATTTTATAGTATATCACAATGAAGTAGGAGAAATTATGTTGGATGAAATTTGGTTTTGCACTTGTGTTAAAGTAAATCTCTACAAATTGACGTGCGAAAAAAGGTACAAGAATTGAAAAGAAATTGCACAAGAATGTTACCATTCCCACTTTTGTAAATTACAAACAATAGAAAAACTCTATACAAAATTATATAGTTAATATTCTACTTAGTGTTTATAAATTTTTCACCTTTTTCTTCAATTACAAAAGATGTTTATGAGTAAGAGTAAATCAATTCAAGTTATAATTAAACCTTTTTCTTTTTTATACAATTTTTATATGGATTAATCATGGATTAATCATGTTGCTATACTTACTTGAATACGAGCATTGTGATAACAGTTATGACCAAGCCAACAACAGAGAGGGATACTCCAATAAAAGTGATGAGAGAGAGAGCAGAGTCAAATGATGCTTCTTTTATACAGCTATCTGGTTGATGTCTGGGGCAAATATCCTGAACATGAACAATAGCACAATTCTAAAATTTTGTTTGAAAGAAAGGATGAAGTCATAGCTGCACACCAATCATGTCACATATATACCAACATTGGAATAACTTTAAACCTTACTGAACTTATCCAATTAATATTAATCTTCTTGGCTGTAATTTAAATTAGAAAAATAATGTTCATATAATTATGATCAAGTTGCTTAAATTGACTGATTTGGAGTTAAATTTCATTTTCATTGCAAAAAGTTTGGAAAAAAGATAAAGGCATGGTCACACCATCCTGAGATCAATGGCTTCTGTTCTGCATTCTCTAATATTGAGACATAGATCTTTTTACAATTATAGAATAGAAATCCTTGATGATAGTATGCCTCGAAATGTTCCATCTGATCATGACTTATTACCATCCTTATGATAGACAGTGTGTCATATTCCAACACCATATCTAGTAAAGATATTTAAACAACACTCCCAAGACTCAGAGAAAGTACTTTATTTGAGGTTATTACTCCTTTTGTTTGTTTCTTAGGAAGTTTTTTTTCTTCCTTTCATTTTTTGGCTTTAAACTTGCTCCAGTGCTGAAACAATTACAGTGGAAGAATGCAATTTAAGGTAGACTAGATAGTATTTATTTATATACTGGCAAGATAAAATCTCTATAAAAATTAGAAGTAGGAAGCTCCAATAAAACATATTCTGAGTATGGCTACCACCCTATACACCATAAAAAATTGCCCTGAGGTTGTTCAGGCTGCATATCTCAATTGCATTAGCAAATGAGAAACAGCAAATATAATTTAACTAGACTTACATAATTCTTATAAATATTCCTCATATATCACTCACAATAAGGACTGCAAGGTTGGTGAGATGATTACACTGGCAAGTAACTACTCCATCAACACTGGCAACTTTAAAACAGCCTATCGGAGTCCAATTACCATGGTTTTCTGCTGCACTAAAATCCCAAGAAACACAGACTTCAGACCCTTCATGAATCACCTGAATTAAAAATACACACGAGTAAGTAGGAATTTCACTTTTCAAAAATAGTATTATATAATTAGTCTAAAAAGAACTAGAAATGCTTAATAGATGCTCATTTTTTTAAAATATATTTGAAAATTATATTACATGCTCACAAACTAATTAAACTATCGTTCAAAATACATTAAAAATATAATATTTACACTGTCATTAATCTCAGTAAGAATACTCAAGTTTATCTGCACTGGTGGCTGGAGATCTTTGAAGGAGAGTCCCGGTCCCACAATTGCAGCAATGATAGGGGAACCCACTATGGTTGTTTTACCACCTGTTGTATTTTCCAAAGCGCGAACAGGGAAGAGAGTTGGACGTATGTATAGTGCAGTGAAGATCCCTACTCGAGTTCTGTTGCTGATTTTGGCAAAGAGAGTTGATGGAAGGGATATCGAAGCCACTAAATTACGATCGATGGCATCATTACCATTGTTAAGAATTTCTATATTGTACATTCATAAGAAATACAGTATTTAATATTCAAATTTGAGGTTAAGAAAGTGGTATAGTATTATTATTGATACATAAGCATTAATTGATCTCTTATTGTACAAATAAATTCGTAAGTGCACCATCTACCTTGGTTTAGAGAAATATTCCAACCAATTAACTTCAATCTCTCCAATGGAAGCTATATATATAAGAAATAAAATATATAATAATAACAACACAATAGTAATAATATAAGCAACAATAATAGCCATGAATACAACTACAAAAAATTAACATTAGTATTACTATACTACTACTACTACACTAGTAACTACTCTAGTACTCTACTACAATAGTATACTAATACTAATACTATCACTACTACTGCTGTAGCACCAAAAAAGGGTTACATTTATTGTCTTAACGACAAAGTCAGCTTCTGTGTTGATGATTAATTGAGTCACTGGTAAATTTTGAGCATATTCCACAAGCAGGGCCTCAAAGGACATGATAATCCTGCAAAATCAATAATTGCTACATAATTACAATTTTCATTATTACAATTTTGTAATAATCACCTGTAAGATGCATCAGTTTCCAAAAACAGATAAGCCGACCATTGCTGGAGTGAATTTATAATATTCACTAGTTCCACCACCTATATTGTACCAAAGTGACGGTATAGAGTATCATTCGTAGCATTGTACTTAACTTGTAATTTTATTAGAAAATGTGTTTGATAAATAAAATTATATATAATACTTGAAAATTTGTACTTGAACTATTAATTACTATGCACCAACCTATACTAACATGACAAATTTTTTTTTCATAATCATTCAGATGGATATATA
Organism: Cladorhizidae sp. MBARI D1340-BT2; assembly: GCA_028752905.1. Classification (NCBI taxonomy): domain Eukaryota; kingdom Metazoa; phylum Porifera; class Demospongiae; order Poecilosclerida; family Cladorhizidae; species Cladorhizidae sp. MBARI D1340-BT2. Next base: position 31,499,414 of record JAQNBH010000010.1, on the reverse strand, counting down.
CTATAAACTTTTATAAAATGCATATAGATTTCGAAAACCCTCATCATTTAAAATCATGTAAAGAAATATTTAAAAAGCAGCAAATTACTAGAGCAAATGAATATAAATCTTTCACTAAGGCTATAAAAATTGTCAAATTCTCAAATTCCTTGCAACAACTAATCTATTTCTTAATTCAAACATGAAATCAGTAAAGATTGTCAACATGCTCATATGTGTGCAATATTGAGCCTAGTTCAGTAGTTATTGAAAAGCTAACACTTGCAGAAAATAGATTAGACTAATAATTATTAGCCAACTTTGAGCATGTCATAATAATAATAATCATCAGTAAAACTGTCACTATGTATGAAATGATTATGAGGTAAAAAATAAGATAGATACGTGCAGGAAGGAAGAACTTAAAAAAAAATCTGCTACTGCAGAGCATGTGTACATCCAACACCACTGAACTTTATGTGGAGAGTACTTGATTGATAGAGCTAACTAATGGAGGGAATTGCTCTTGTTCACTTCACATCTATCTTACTGATTCAATTGAGATTTAGGACTGGATCTAACAATTGCTCGGTCTCGCCTCTTGTAATTATGCATGTGAAACTATATCCATCATTATCTGTCTGTGCTTATTCATAATCATAAATCACATAAATTTCATTTATGAAACACATTGCCAGTGAGTGCAGAAGCATTTTGTGTGTTTTTACATTGCTCTGAACATAATTAAATGGTTGGACATTTCCAATTATATACTAATGAAGGATAAATCTATAGTGCAAAATGAGGGAATTGATTTAAATTGCACTGTCTTTAAAGTTGAAACTCAGCAATCTGGTAGCTACAACTCTACATCTAAACTGTAGTGCTAATCAATGGTTTAATTAAAGATGGCTATACAGTGCATTCTGAACCGCATTTCCGGCATTTATCTTTCAGTGAATTCTTGTTTCCTAAATTGGGTGGTGGAGATAGCAGGCATGCTAATAAATTACAAACTTCCAAAGATCTCCAACCTCTTCCTTGTATCTCCAATGTATACTTTCCCACAGATGCAAGGATTATAATACTAGCAGATGAATTGTAGTAACTGAAACATGCATCACTTGAAAATGACCTGGGTGTTGAATTATCCATACACCTTTTGACCTCCTCATTTACGCCATCCACATTGAAGGTTAAAACGTATGTAGGTTGTACACTCTATCTTCTTCAACTTCCTTGTCTTCTCTCCTCACTTTCCAAGGTAACTCTTTTAAAGCAGAGTTGATGAAATGTAGTGGGTAAACACTACTTAAAAATACTTTGTCAAGGTGGTCATTCTTCCCACCCAGTTTTATTTGGTTGATGACCAACACAGGGAGCAGCACTTCAGTCAGATGTAGGACTGCACCTATGTGATACTTGTCAACCCATACCCAGCAATAACAAGCTTAATTATTGATGCTTTGCTAATACTCAGACAAAACAATAAAAAGAGGAAACCACGTGCATCTCTCCCCCAAGCCGACTTTAAATTAACTGCCATCATTAATGATATTGCGTTGGATACCGGATAATCATGAATGGATTAGGTTATATAAATTTACTCCTTGTTGTTTGATAGTTTCTAGCATGGGTGGGCCCAAAATAAGCCTTGCTTCACTCATAAACTCCTTCATTTGTGATGAAATATGCCCAACTCAGATTCATGTCGCAAGGAGTAAGAGAGCCCATTTTAACAAAGATCCCTTGGATCTGCTTTCCAAGAGTATTTCATCCAAATTGGAGGAGGAGGATTTCAAGGGAGTGATCCATCTTGCTAGCAGTGAGGATTCTCTAGCAAATTTTGATGAGAACACACTCAACAGTCTCAAAGACAAGCATCCCTAACCTGACCAGAATACATCTCTGCCCCGTCCTCCTGTCTGATGAAAGTGTCTGTGTTCAAGTCTCAGAGAAGTTAATCGTAAAGGCTATTCGATCATTTCCTTGTGGGTCCACTGGGATCATAGATGAATCTCAAAGTAAATATCGTTAACATGATTAAAGCCTTGAAATCATTAGCAAATCAGGTTCTTGCAGGTACAACTCTCTTTCCTGTGTGACATTTTTTTTTGGTGCCTCCTTAGTTGCCCTCAATAAGAAGGATGGGTGTGTGAGGCCTATAGTGGTCTGTTGCACGCTGAGACGCTTAATTTTGACAATGTTTCTAGCATTATGTTGAAAATGCTATGAGTGAACTTCATACACCTTATCAGCTCGGTTAAGGTACTAAGCTTGGTGCAGAAGCTACAGTCCATGCAGCCAAAGTTTATTTGCAGTCCCTTCAACCGGGCAATGTCCTGCTTAAACTTAACTTTCATAATGCATTCAACTCAATCCATTGGGATAAAATGCTGGCAGCTACTGAGGAATGTACACCTGAAATTTACATCTATGTGCACTCTGCCTACAGCTCATCCTCCTACCTTTTCTTTGGAAGTGACACTATTGATTGTGCAGTAGGAGTTCAACAGGGAGATCCATTGGGCCCCCTTCTTTTCTGTCTAACTGTCCACAGTTTCTTGAGGCATTTAAAGTCAGAGTTCAATGTGTTTTACCCGGATGACGGAACTCTTGGTGGTTTGGTGTCAGATATTGTTGATGATTTTCGTAGCATAGGATATATGAGGCTTGGAGAGTTGGTTTACAGTTGAACCAAAGCAGGATCATCAGAGAATTCTTATGTGCTCTCCCGGGTATTCAAGTACCCTGAAATATAGGCTCTCTTATTGGTGATCTGTAAGACTTTGAGAGATGTATTGAGTACATGACTAAACTCTTGGAGCTCTTGGGCAGTAGGATTCACCCAATGCTTTGTGTCTCCTCCATCATGTCTTCTCCATGCCAAAGTTACTATACAATCTCCACACTTCTCACTGCTTTTTTTCTCAAAGCTCAAAGAATTTGACTCTGTTCAGTGTGCCATCCTCAGCAATATCACCAATGTTAGCATCCCATCGCACAGCGATACTTGGCTACAGGCCACCATGCCAGTAAATTTTGGTGGCCTTGGGATCAGAAGAGCTGTCATGTTGGCTTTATCAGTTACCTGGCATCTGCATTGAGTTCCCTCGTTCTAGTACCGAATCTTGCACAGTACATTTGAGAGTTGTAGTGATTCTGTTTTTCAGCAAAGACATAAATGTTCCTGCTCACTCATTCTCCTTTTCCCCAAACTGTTGGGACATTCCGCATTATTATTATTGTTGTTGTTGTTGTTGTTGTTGTTGTTATTATTATTATTATTATTATTATTATTATTATTATTATTATTATTATTATTATTATTATTATTATTATTATTATTATTATTATTATTATTATTATTATTATTATTATTATTATTATTATTATTATTACTACTACTACTACTACTACTATTATTACTACTACTACTACTATTATTACTACTACTACTACTACTACTACTACTTTATTATTATTATTATTATTATTATTATTATTATTATTATTATTATTATTATTATTATTATTATTATTATTATTATTATTATTATTATTATTATTATTATTATTATTATTATTATTATTATTATTATTATTATTATTATTATTATTATTATTATTATTATTATTATTATTATTATTTCTACTAGATGCATCAGGAGCATGCTCCTGATGAAGACTATAGCATCTAGTCGAAATGCCATGTAAAAATTGAAGTCAATTATTGTGAAGATGATTTTAATATATTATAAGTTGAAAGTTCACCAACTTACTAGGTGTGAGGTAATTGTGGTCCCATTATTCAAAATTAAAGTAGTGAAGTAGGTGGACAGCATATCCAACAGCATGACTGTCTCACTGACTTTCCTATTTCGCAGTGCAGATGAAACTATTTTCAGTTGGTTTTCTAATGTATCCAAGTTTACCTAGAAATGAGTGTAGAAGTAAACTTGTAACAACTATCGCAAAAATATATTTGTATGCAGAATTAGTATGATATAATTGTAGACATATATAGAGGTGTTATAATAATTATCATAATTAGATATACTGATTTAGGATTTTAGACAATCCCAGCAAGTAAAATAAATCTTAATAAAATACTACATTGCATAATTTGATTAGTGCACGATGTCAGTTAGCCATACAAGAGCTATCTGCTTATTTATGAGTTTGCAATACAAGACTACTCCTGCTATTGCTTAATGAGACAGTTATAAGGGTAATTCCACAATTTTTTTTTAATTCACATTATATAACTTTTAACTATTCACTATTATCTATTCAATACATTTTCATGGTGTCGATGTGCAGTCTCTGAAGGTAGGCAAGACTGTTAGATAGTTGCGTTTAATCACAGCACAGCAACTGTGGTGTGTTAGTGTTGTCCAGTATATACACATGTCAAATAGTCAGGCAAAAATACCATTTTTTATCTGATGGAAGTCATAAAGGTTCAGGAATTATTAGCATAATGAATTCGAGTCTCACATCTAGAAATGTACTTGAATGGATGATTACTGATTGAGTACTTCTTATGCCTATACTCTGTAGCTATGTACAAGTTTTGCTGCCATCCAATATAGGGAATGGTCAGAAAATTATGTTGTAGACTGGAAGTCAGTGTAACAAACACAAGCTCCATATAGGCATGACCGATGGGACTGAGTGTAGCCTAATTCTTGACGTTCAAGAGCTGAGGTTACCAAAAGCTATGAGTTCCATAAGCTAAGAGGTTGTGAGCAGAGCCTAGAAATGAATTCCATAATGAGTTCCATAAGCTAACAGGAGTGAGGCACAGACATGCTCTTCTGTACAAATGCATGTGCTAATCCAATATTGTAGTGACGTCTGCATTCTGGCAGCATAACTCCATGATGCTAACAATTCCAAAACCTTAGCCGCATGGGAGAAAAGGGTGTTTCTATGACAGATGGCATATCCAGTGGGTCACACACAGCTAAATTATTATAGTCCAAATTACTTTCCTATTTTCTTGCATTTGATAATTATGTATGTAGCACAGGCAAGAGGTGCACAGTTTATGTAAATTAAGTTCCGATAATTTCCAACAAGAGTTTACTACAAAATACTAAGTGAAACTAATTAATAGTGAAAATGAAATACGATTGTTATTCCCTTACAGTCTCATTGAAGACATGGATGAGAGCTCTATCTGCACTTCCACAGAGTGAGTTGTTTGGTTCTACCCACAATCTTCCAGGACCACATTCCCTGGTGGCTATATCAGGGTAGAAGTAACATGGCAAGCTAGCAACAACTCCAACTTCAGTCTCTGGCCATGAATATTTAGCATCCAAATACACAGTCTGGTTAGCAGTACAAGATCCTGTATATATAGAATTGGAGGAAAAACAATTTAGTTAATTCTGTAGTGTGTTAATTCTGCTAGAGTAACAGCCCAAAATTAGTACTTAATATTTCCTGGTACTTGCTAACAGAGAGGCACAAATGATATTTTGTAGCATATTTAAAAGTAGCCAGTAGATTCATAACAAAAATGGGTGATTGTTTCCAAGTTTATTATATACAAGCAATATTTACTAATAAAAAAAAGTTAACAATCCAATGTGCATAGTTATTAATATAACAGTATGGGTGTGTATGTGTGTGAGTGTTCTGTCGTAGGTACATATGTGCAATTATGTTATCTGTCATAAAGATTGAAACCAGACTAACAGTCTATAATATTGAGTTAGCTCGTAGTTTCTAATGGTATAGCATCGGTTAAACCCTTAACTAGATACAGGCCTATTCGGATTAGCGATGTTCACCACACTGATAAAAACTACAATACATTCATAAGATCATGCACCATGCCCTGTGTGAGATGAACTTAGGCTGATTCCTAACAACATAGGAATGTAACAATAATCCACATGCCCATGCTATAATAATGTGTGTTACTGACAAGTAATCCTATCATCACTACACTTCAGCCCATTACTACTAGAATAGGAACATTAACATTCCAAAAAGGGTAAGGATATAGACTAGTAATCCACACAGTTTGTATTTATACATCTATATATAGTATAAATAAAGCCCGTGCGCATGACGACATTTCATTTTTTGTATAAGTAATACTAGGCTTTCCAGTGCTTGTGTAGGAAAAAACAAGAAAGAAAGTGCAATTGAGGGTGGTTGTGAAATGGTTGCTTGGTAGAAGGCATGTAGGTTACTTGGTTCTAGAAAGAAGTTAAAATATAATATTGAAGCAACTAGGCATTGTAAATATTCTATAATATTTTCTATACATTTAAAAAAAATTTTACTCTGATAACATTTTATGTTTATATGAGTTTTCAGGTGATTTCACTCCAAATGTGGGCCAATAAACTATTCATACCTTAGTTACTTATAAGTGAAAATCTTAAATTTACACATAACCTTCATAAAAACTATTATTTAACAACAGTTCATGCTCATATCTTGGATATTTTCTTCTCTATTATTTTGGGTTTAATCAGGCAGTGAGAGAACATGCCCTATAGATTGGTCTGGTCTTTAGCAGCCATAGAACACACTTTCTAGACAGCCTATGATAAGTGGTCAAAGACTAACCCACAGTTCGCCTACTAAAGTTTCAGGGATATAGAACCAAGGTACAAACGTACTCCAAATCTGGACATTGAAGAATCTATTTGCAGAGTCCAAGCTGTTTGTAGCAACACATGTGAATGTGCCAACAGTGTCCATAGATGTATTCACCCATTGAAATTTAGAAGTGCCACTAGACAGACCACTGGTGGTGGTTGTGATGCTGATCGAGTCATTGCTGTTGCTGATACATAGTCCATTGTGCATCCACTCCAGTGAGGGGAGAGGTACTCCTTCAAAACCACACATCAGAGTCAAAGTGCTGTTTATGTCAAATGATTCCAAGAGACTATTGCTGGTAGTCACATTAGGTGCAGCTAAAATAGTGAGCAACAGGAATAAAGTCAATATATTGGTGCTTGTTGTTGTACAGTATTTGTAGATAAATATAAAGTACAAGTGCATACTGTAAAAAATTAACTTCAACAGGTGCATCTAAATGGGCGTGGAGTGTCAGAGGTGCATAGAACTCACCCTGTTGTGAAATCTGACAAATGTACTATATTGACCAATATGTAATGAAATATTCATGAAAAACATATGAAAACTGTAAAATATACCATGCATAGCTTTATAGCATTTAGAAAAACCTAGAAAATTTCATGAACAGGAAGAAACCCTGTACCATGGTTACCATAGGAGAGACTAGATATCTTGGAAGAAAATTTAAGCCAGCTATGGCAAGCTGTGTTAGCCTACGAGAGATACTTTCAGTGGAAGAGATATTGCAACTGTATGCTGTACTAGAAGAACATGCTGACCTGTTTGCAGATTAACCAAATGTTTTGGATGGTAAGACAAGATCAAGTATGTCTTTATATTCTCTGTTGTCAGCAGACAATTAACTCAGCTAGAGTAGCTAGGTAGACCAACTACAAACCTAGAGACCTATTACACCAGCATCTGGACTTCTGAAGTTCGTGCAGTCACAACCTTTATTGGTTCTGTGTCTTTCCCTCAGCTCTCCTGTATTTTCTCTGCAGAAAATGTTTCCTGCACATCTGTAGGTAATTGAACAGCAATAGCGAGGGAAAAAATCGATCTCAACTACAGCTAGAGTAGATGAGTTTGAATTACTTCTGGTAGACTGATAATTTTTCCTTATTTCGATGTTACAGTGGACGTAACATATGAGCATTGACTCGAAAGGTTTTTTTCTTAGCAAATGAATGTGCATTAATGCACATAAGTATTCAGATATTAGGTAGGCTACTGATAATTAGAAAACAAATATTTGAAGTAAAAAATTACATTAGAAAATAGACACAATTGGGCAATTACATCAAGTTCCTCACAGGCCTGCATGCAAGTCAACCTGGGCTAGTGAAATGCCAGACATCACTGAATACATACAGTTACACTGTTGGATTCACTCCCTACTTGAATTGCACTATTGGATTCCCTTCTTTCTCAACTGAAATTACCCTATTGGATTCCTCTGCACACCACATGACACTTATGTGATTAAAACATCAACAAGTCAACAACCGTTACAAGAACTAGCAAACAGTGTTTGTTTGTGAGTGTGTATGTGTGTGCATGTTGCATTTACATATAATAGAACTTAAAATGGAAACAAAATTAATCATTTATACAACTACAGTTAGAATACCCTTTACGAAATGCTATGGCAACCATATCAATTTATACATGCATGTATGGTGTAATAGATAATGTACAATCTCAATACATCATGTAGACACTTTATAACCTCGTATATAGTACACTCGTCACAAAGAAAAGACTAACTACCATTACTCAGAAGTTAACTGCTATTTAGTTTATTGTAAACGCAGCCTACAGTACACTAATAAATTACTGACCACCATTACTCAGAAGCTAACCGAATATTAAACATTTTAGTTAATTGTAATACACAGTAGTCACCTGTACACATGTAGTGCTATATAAATTATTACAACTACAGTACTAATTATACAGTTTGAGTATTACAAACCAATTAACCAATGAAACACTAGATACTGGCCTGTTCGAATTAGCAAGTTGCATTGTATAGTAAAAACCATTCATAACCACATGCACCATGCCCTGTGTGAGATGAACTTAGGCTGAAACTCAAAAACACAGGAATGTAAGAATAATCAACATGCCCATGTTAAATGTGTTGTACTGGCTAGTAATTCTACCATCACTAGACTTCGGCTCATTCCTACTGTCTAATAATCCTAACATCATTAGACTTTGGCTTAGTCCTACTGGCGTATGAGATGTAAAAGAACCCTAACATTCCAAAAAGGGTAAGCATATGGTCTAGTAAGTTTGACACATAACATATGGTATAGATAATATATATAAGGCCCATACATGGCTACATATTTTGTATATAAGTAGCACTAGGCTTCCCAGTGCTTGGATAGGGGAATACAAGTAAAAGTAAATGCAATTGAGAGTGGTAGTAAAATGGGTGCTTGGTAGAAGGCATAATGGTTGTAGGCTACTTAGTTCCAACAAGATGTTAAAAAATAATATTAAAGGAACTAGGCATTGAAATATTCAATATTTTCCATACATCTTTCATTTTCTATACTTTCTTAATATTTTATGTTTCATAGGGTTTCCAGGTGCATTTGACCATTAATATCTATTTTCTGGACCAAAACTCTATGAAACATTTAGTTACTTAAAAGTGAAAATCATAAATTTACACATCACTTTCTTGAAAAATAATAATCATATTTCATGCTCATAACTTGGATATTTTCATCTCTATTCTTTTCGGTTTATTCAGGTAGTGATATAACATGCCCTATAGATGGGTCTGGCTTTCTCAGCCCTATTCTAGCCATGCATACCACATATTCTAGACATCCTGTGATAAGTGGACATAGACCAATCCAGAGTTCATCTACTAAATTCACAGTGACATAAAAACAAGGGACGTACTTACTCCGAATCTGGACATTGAAGGATCTATTGGCAGAATCCAAGCTGTTTATAGTGACGCATGTGAACGTGCCAACAGTATGCTTAGATGCATTCACCCATTGCAATGTAGAAGTGCCACTAGACAGACCACTGGTGGTGGTGGTGATGGTGATGGAGTCATTGCTGCTGCTGATAGGTAGTCCATTGTGCATCCACTCCAGCAAGGGGAGAGGTACTCCATCAAAACCACATATCAGAGTCAAAGTGCTGTTTATGTCAAATGATTCCAAGAGACTATTGGTGGTCGTCACATTAGGTGCAGCTAAAACAGTGGGCGACGGGAATAAACTCAATACAATGGTGCTTGTTGTTGTATAGTATTTGATAAGGTATATACATGTGTATACTGAATAAAAAATCAACCTTCAACAGGTGCACCTAATTGGTGTGTGGTTTCAGAGGTTCATTGAACTCACACTGTAGTAAAATCTTGTATATATATTTGGGCAATAATAATATATAGACTAATATGTAAAGAAATGTTAAAGAAAAAAACATATGAAAAATGTTTGAAATGTTAAAATGTACCATGCATATTTTAAGCACTTAAGAAAAACCAAGAAAATTTCATGAACAGGAAGGAATCCCATATAATGGCTACCTTAAGAGAGAGACTGGATATCTTGGAAGAGAAGTGAAGCCAGCTATGGCAAAATGTGTTAGACATACGAGTGATACTTTCAGTGGAAGAGAAAATGCAACTCTATGCTGTACTAGAAGAACTTGCTGACCTGTTTATGGGCAAACATGATCAAGCACAACTTTATACTCTCTGTGGCCGGCATCTAAACTAGCGAGCTAGAGTAGACCAACTACATAGCTAGAGGACTGTTGCTAAATTTGTACACCTTGCATCTGGACTTCTTAGGTTCATGAAGTCACAACCTTCGTTGGTTCTGGCTTACCTTATTCTCTCTCCACTAACTTCTCTGCAAAAAAATGTTTCCTGCGCATTTGTAGGTAATTCTTTGGCAATAAAATGAATGCAAAAACAAACTCGATCTCAACTACAGCTACAGTAGATTAGTCTGACTGAAATTGGCAGATGGATTATTTCAGTACTAGTGTGGATGTGGCCAATGTGCATTGACGTGAAAAGATTTTTTCTTAGGACCAAATGCGTATTAATACACATCAGTTTAGGTAGAGTGTAGACAGGTTTAGTCTTCTCAAGTAATTATATATCAGGTAGACTACTGATAACTGCAAAACGATCACCATTTCAAGTATCAAAATTACATTAGGAAATAGTTACACAATTGGGCCAATTAAGTCAGGTTCCTCACAGGCCTGCACACTAGGCAACCTGGGCTAGTAAAATGCCACACACTACTGAAAACCTGAAGTTATACTATTAGCCTTCTTCAATTCCTGGAATTACACTATTGGATTTCATTCCTCCTCAACAGGAATTACTCTACGAGTTTTCTATGTACACCTCATTATTATGACACTTATGTGACTTCAAACACCAACAAGTCAACAGTACTTACAAGAACTGGCCAAAATGTGTATGAGTGTGTGTGTGTGTGTGTCATATATGTATGTGCATGTGTGCGCATGTTTGCATTTGCTTATAATTTAATTTAATGTCAAAAAGAATGGAAACAACCATCAATTATAACAACTACTGTACTAATTATACAGTTTGAATAAACCAAACCAATTTACCAAATCGAACCCTAGGTACAGGCCTATTCAGATTAGAGAGGTTGCATTGTATTGCTAAAATCTAAAACAACACATTCATAAACACACCCACCATACCCTGTGTGAGATGAACTTAGGCTGATTCCCAACAGTGTAACAATAATCCTTGGGCCCATGCTACATGTGTGGTACTGTCTAGTAATCCTAGACTTTGGTATATTCCTACTAGCATACGAGATGTAAAAAACCCTAACCTCCCAAAATGGGTAACGATATGGATTAGTAATCCACACAGTATAACACAGAACTGTTATAATATAATAATTATAATATAAGGCCCATGCATGGTGTATAAGTTGCACTAGGCTTCCCAGTGCTTGGATAGGGGAATACAAGTAAAAGAAAGTGCAATTATTGTGATGGGTGCTTGGTAGAAGGCATAATGTTTGTAGGCTACTCAAGAAGTTAAAAAAGCAATTAGGCATAGCAAATATTCATACGCTTTTCATTTTTGATACTAGCTTAACATTTTATGTTTCATAGGGTTTTCAGGTGCATTTCACCATTTATATATATTTTTGGGGATGAAACATCTTAGTTACATATAAGTGAAAACCTTAAATTTACACTTAACTTTCTTGAAAACAATTTAAACTAACAAAAGTTAATACTATTATCTTGGATATTTTATCTCTATTCTTTTGGGTTTATTCAGGTAATAAGGGAACATACCTTATAGATGGGTCTGGCTTTCCCAGCCATAACCAACTATGGATAGACCACACCTTCTATACAGCCCATGATGAGAGAACAGAGACTAACCCAAGGTTCTCCTACTAAAGTCACAGTGACAACAAAACCAAGGGACAAACTTACTCCTAATCTGGACATTGTAGGATCTATTTGCAGAGCCCAAGTTACTGGTGGCGACACAAGTGAACGTGCTAACAGTATCCTTAGATGCATTCACCCATTGCAATGCAGAAGTGCCTAGACCATGGGTTCTTAACCTTGGGTCCATGGACACCTTGGGGTTCCGTGGATGGGATTTAGGGGGTCCATGAACTAGGTACACAACATAACTAAAATATATAGCTCATAATTTGTGGAGGACCCTAAAGAAGCTCCTCACGTCATTGTCACTCACTGTTTTCTACATCGCCATGCACTGGCATCAAAAACTCTGCCAACAATCCTGAAAGGAGTATTGTCCACTGCAGTGAAAGTTGTAAACTTCATCAGAGCCATGGTTCTGAATCATCATCTTTTCAAGGATGTTTTGTCAAGAAATGGGAGCAAAACATGAAGTTCTTCTTTACGACACAGAAGTCCGCTGGCTTTCCAGAGGAAATTTTTTGAAGTGTTTGATGGAAGTTAGGGCAGAAGTTTCATATATTTTTTAGAATGCCCCACTCTTTGAACAATTTGAAAGGGAGGAGTTCATATATGGCTTGGCTTATTTGGCAGAGTTCTTTGGCAATGTGAATGAGGTGTGTTTTTCGATAGGCCAAGCAGTGACCATAATGGATGCTGCTGAAACACTATATACAAGCTTTTTTGGCCAAACTGCCACTTTGGAAGAGGAGACTGGAGGTACACAATTATGCAAACTTTCCAATACTTGAGGAAGTGCTTCTGCCAAGTGGAGTAGAGAGAGAGAAAGCACTGTCGGTTTCTCTGCATATAGAAATGTGGAGACACCTGTAAATCCTGCAGAACTCTTTCAATGGTTACTTCTGCTCAGATGACCTAAAAGTCGAGGCATGGATTCGTAATCCTTTCCTTGCTGACATTAATCAAATTAGTGATGCAGACCTTGCCTTATCGACTTGAGAACAAAAGAAATGATACGGTTTGAATTCAACACAAAATGCCTTGGAGTTTTTGGTGCTCCTTAACACAAGGTTATCCTCACCTAGCAAAGAGGGCTATGGGGTATTTGATACTATTTGCAACCACGTAACTTTGTGAATCAGGATTTTCAGCTCTTGTTACAATTAAGACTAAAAGTAGAAATCTATGTTAGACATGACATGCGTGTTGCCTTATCAAAGACAACTCCAGAATTTCAACTTCTAATTCATAAGAAACAGCAAGAACTTTCTCATTGAAATGTATTTTGGAGCTAACATGAATATCTTTTATTTTATTTTTTTATTCAGACCTAAGGTAACCCTCTCACTATCAATGGCGCCATACGGTGCCACGGCTTTGAAAAATAAAATAAAATATAAGCATTTGTCATAAGGCAATAATTTTTTATGTCATAAGATAGCTGAATTCATACTCTATTTACACCAAAAAATTACGGCAGTTGGACGGAGGAAAGTTAATGAAATTATATTTAAAACACGAACGATTTTCAGTCGGACGATATCAACGAGACTGTCAATAGCTGAAATTATTTCCCAAGTGACTAGGGCAGCTTGGGACATTTCTGGTGATGAATCAAGTGACGAAGAATGTGAAGGCATCCATTCCTACCTCGGAGATAGTCGTGTGCAATGCAAATACTGCAATGTTCACCTTTGGATTATGGAGGATCGGAATTGTTTCCATGCTTTCCACAACTTGGTTGACTTTTGCCACAGACACTGATTTCACCTTAAACTCCACCCAAAATGTCTTTCGATTACATTATGTCAAACAATTATATCAAATGTTTACTGAATGTTGTATTGACAAAGTTCTTGTTGATAAATAAGGTCGATTTATGAAGACCTTATTATGGGTTGGCATAACTTTTGTATAGTAATGTATATTCCTATCTTATGAGCTATATATCGAATCCATAACATGAACTATGGAGAAGTTATGACACTCCTAATCATGACCATTGTTTGCATAATTATATTCATAGTATGTGGTCAGTTTGTGGTCACACCTTTTGACCTCAACTTCTAAAACAATCATGCTATCACATGACCAAATGGTAAATGGTTCAGCTAAATATCTGATTTGATATAAATTTTTTAATGTGGCTATGTTAAATTAAAAATAATTTCCACAATGCTGACAGCGAGGAAATCACCAATACATTCTTTCCAAATTGTTTATTGCATTTTTCTGGAGAGGGGTCCGTAGCTTTGGCAAGACTACAAAAAAGGGTCTGTGACTAAAAAAGATTAAGAACCCCTGTACTAGACAGACCACTGGTGGTGGTGGTGTTGGTGATGGAGTCATTGCTGCTGCTGATAGGTAGTCCATTGTGCATCCACACCAGTGAGGGGAGAGGTACTCCCTCAAAGCCACATATATGCTGATTATGTCAAATGATTCCAAGAGACTATTTGTGGTTGTCACATTAGGTGCAGCTAAAACAGTGAGAGGCGCGAATAAAGTCAATACAATGGAGCTTGCTGTTGTATAGTATTTGTTGATAAAGATAAAGTACATGTGCATACCAAACACAACCTTATACTGCTGCATCTAAATGGACCTAGGTTATCAGAGATGCATAAAACTTAACCTGTTGTAAAATCCGGCAAATGTATACATATGTAGAGTACAATAATACTAATATAAAGAATTGTTCATGAAAAACAAAAGAAAACTGGCTGAAATGTTAAAACATACCATCTATATTTTTTATAGCACTTAGAAAATCCTAGAACATTTCATGAACAGGAAGGAACCCTGCCATAGGAGAGAGACTGAATTTTTCTTGGAAGAGAAGTGAAGACAGCTATGGCAAGTTGTGTTAGACATAAGGGAGATACTTTCAGTGGAAAAAAATATCCAACTCTGTGCCATACTAGAAGAACATGCTGACCTGTTTGCAGATTACCCAAATATTTGGGACAAACAAACATGATCAAGCACATCTTTATACTCACCATGGCCGGCAGCCAAACTAGGGAGCTAGAGTAGCTAGGCAGAACATCTAGAATGCTAGAGAACTGTTGCTAAGTTTATACATCCTGCATCTAGACTTCTGAAGTTCATGCAGTCACAATCTTCGTTGGTCCATCAGCTCTCTCCTCTTTCTTCTCTGCAGAAAATATTTCCTGCACATCTGTTGGTAATTGATCAGCAATAAAAAGAATCCAAAAACAAACTCGACATCAATGACAGCTACAGTATTAGAGGTTGACTGACTCTGGTAGACTGATTATTTCGTTGCTAGTGTGAACATGACAAATGCACATAGACTTGAAGAGTTTCTTTCTTAAATGCGCATTAAAGAGCATCAGTTTATGTACAGTGCAGGCAGGCTTAGTCTTGTCAAGTATTCAAGTACCAGGTAGGCTACTGATAACTTCAAAAGGATTAACATTTGAAATAACAAAATTACACTAGGAAATAGAAAGTTCCTCACAGGCCTGCATGCAAGTCAACCTTTGCTAGTGAAATGCCAGACATCACTGAATACACAAAGAAAAACTGTTGGATTCACTCCCTTCTTCAATTCCTGGAATTGCATTATTGGATTCCCTTCTTTCTCAACAGGAATTACCCTTGTAGATTCCTATGCATTCCCCATTATTATGACACTTATATGACTTCAAATATCAACAACTCAACAGACTTAGAAGAACTAGCACTGTGTGTGTGTGGGTGTTGCATATGTGCATGTGTCAGCATCCATCTGTGCATTTACTTATAATTGAATTGAACCATTAAAGAGCAAAATTAACCATCTCTCCAACTATATTTAGAAATCCCTTTACAAGATGCTATGGAAACCATATCAATTTATGCATGCACGTGTTGTGTAACAGATGACATACAATCTCCTTCGGTCATGTAGACTAACCCTGCCTACTGTACGCTCTACACAAATAAATAAATGACCACCTTTACTCAGAAGCTAATTGAATATTTGTCTTTTTAGTATATTGTAAACCCAGCCTACAGTACATTATTTATTAATGAATGACTGACCACCATTACTCAGAAGCTAACAGCTTTTTAGTTTATTGTAATACATCCGTACACATGTAGTTCTTATATAAATTATTACAACTACAGTACTAGTTTGAGTAAACCAAACCAGTTCAACAATCCAAACCTTAACATACCAAAAAGGGTAAGGATATGAACTAGTAATCCACAGAATTAGACACAGAACAGCTTATATACATATTAATATATATAAGGACCATGCAATACAACATTTTATGTATAAGTAGCACTAGGCTTCCAAGTGCTTGGATGGGGGTATACAAATAAAAGTAAGTGCAATTGAGTGAGGTTGTGAAATGGTAGAAGGGATAATGGTTGTAGGCTACATGATTCTAATAAGATGTTAAAAAAGCAACTCGGCATAATTTTTCATTTTCTATACTCTCTTAATATTTTATGTTTCATAGGATGTTCTGGTGCATTTCACCATTAATATATATTTTGTGAGCCAACAATCTACGAACATTTTTCATATCTTAGTTACATATAAGTGGAAATCATAAATTTACACATATTTTATATACAACAATTCATTCTCATATATCTTGGATATTTTAATCTCTATTCTTTTGGGTTTATTTATTAGGTAGTATGAGAACATGCCCTATAGATGTATCTGCCTTCTGCAGCCATAGGCCAACCATGCAGATACACAACTTGTAAACAGCCAATGGTAAGTGGACACAGGTTAACCCACAGTTCTCCTACTAAAGTCACAGTGATAAAACCAAGGGACAAACTTACTCCGAATCTGGACATTGAATGATCTATTTGCAGAGCCCAAGTTGTTTGTAGCAACACATGTGAAGGTGCCGACAGTATCCATAGATGCATTCACCCACTGCAATGTAGAAGTGCCACTAGACAGACTACTGGTAGTGATGGTGTTGGTGATCAAGTCATTGCTACTGCTGATAAGTAGTCCATTGTGCATCCACTCCAGTGATGGGAGAGGTACTCCCTCAAAACCACACATCAGAGTCAAAGTGCTGTTTATGTCAAATGATTCCAAGAGACTATTGGTGGTCGTCACATTAGGTGCAGCTAAAACAGTGAGCGACGGGAATACAGTCAATACAATGGTGCTTGCTGTGATGTGGTATTTGTTGATATATTTGTTGATAAAGGTAAAGTCCATTTGAATACTGAATTAAAAATCAACCTTCAACAGGTACGCGTAATTGGTGTGGTGTGTCAGAGGTGCATAGAACTCACCCTGTAGTAAAATCTGGTGAATGTATGCATATCTATGTTTGCAATAATAAGAAACAGGAAAATAACATATGAAAACTGTTTGAAATGTTAAAACGCACCATGAATATTTTTATAGCACTTAGAAAAACCTAGAAAAGTTCATGAACAGGAAGGAATCCAATATAATGGCTACCATAGGAGAGAGACTTGATATCTTGGAAGAGAAATGAAGCAAGCTATGGCAAAATTTGTTAGACATACGAGTAATACTTTCAGTGGAATAGAAAATGCAACTCTATACTGTACTAGAAGAACATGCTGACTTGTTTGCAGATTGACCAAATGTTTTACATGAACAAACAAGATCTGGCACATCTTTATACTCTCTTTCACCGGCATCCAAACTAGCTATCTAGAGTATCTAGGTAGACCAACTACATAGCTAGAAAACTGCTGCTAAGTTTATAGACCCTTCATCTGGACTTCTGAAGTTCATGCAGTCACAACCTTCGTTGGTCTGCTTTACCTTCAGCTCTCTCCTCTAACTTCTCTGCAAAAAATGTTTCATGTGCATTTGTAGGTAATTGTTCATCAATAAAAAGAATGCAAAAACAAATTCGATCTCAACTACAGCTACAGTAGTTGAGTCTGACTGTTTCTGGTAGATAGATTATTTTTGCTTATTTCAGTGCTAGAGTTGACGTGACAAATTTGTATTGACTTGAAAAGTATTTTTCTTGGGACCCAATGTTAGAGTGTAGATAGGTTTAGTCTTGTCAAGTATTCAGATATCAGATAGGCTACTGATAACTGCAAAATGATCAACATTTGAAGTATCAAAATTACATTAGGAAATAGTCACACAATTGGGCAATTATGTGAAGTTCCTCACAGGCCTGCACACAAGTCAACCTGGGCTAGTGAAATGCCACACATTATAGAAAACCTGCAGTTACACTATTGGATTAACTCCCTTCTTCAATTCCTGGAATTACACTATTGGATTCCATTCTTCCTCAACAGGAATTACTCTACTGGTTTTCTATGTACACCCAATTATTATGACACCATTGTGACCTCAAACATCAACAAGTCAACAGTACTTACAAGAATTAGCCATATTTACAAAGTGTGTATGTGCGAGTGTGTGTGTGTGTGTCATATGTGTATGTGTATGTGTGTGCATGTTTGCATTTATTTATAATTAAATTAAACCGTCAAAAAGAATGGAAACAAAATTAACCATCCATGAATTATAACAACTAATATACTAATTATACAGTTAGAATAAACCAAACCAATTTACCAAACTGAACCCTAGGTACAGGCCTATTCAGATTAGAGAGGTTGCTAAAATCTAAAACAACACATTCATAAGCACATGCACCATGCCCTGTGTGAGATGAACTTAGGCTGATTCCCAACAGTATAACAATAATCCACATGCCCATGCTACATGTATGGTACTGTCTAGTAATCATAGACTTTGGCATATTCCTACTAGCATACGAGATGTAAAAAAACCTACCTTCCAAAATGGGTAACGATATGGATTAGTAATCCACACAGTTTGACATAGAACTGTTTTAAACATATATAATATATATAAGGCCCATGCATGGCTATATTTCGGTATAAGTAGCACTAGGCTTGCCAGTCCTTGGATAGGGGAATACAAGTAAAAGAAAGTAAAATTGAGGATGATTCTGAAATGGGTGCTTGATAGAAGGCACAATGGTTGTAGATAACTTGGTTCTAACAAGAAGTTAAAAAATAATATTAAAGCAATTAGGCATAGCAAATATTCAATATTTTCCATACACTTTTCATTTTCTATACTACATATTATGTTTCATAGGGTTTACAGGTGCATTTCACACCTAATATATATTTTGTGGGATGAACCTTTTTTCATATCATAGTTGAAAACCTTAAATTTACATTTAACTTTCTTGAAAACAATTTAAATTAATACTAAAGTCACAGTGACAACAAAACCAAAGGACAAACTTACTCTGAATCTGGACATTGAAGGATCTATTTGCAGATCCCAAGTTGCTGTTGGCGACACAAGTGAATGTGCCAACAGTATTCTTAGATGCATTCACCCATTGCAGTGTAGAAGTGCCACTAGACAGACCACTGGTGGTGGTGGTGATGGTGATGGATTCATTGCTGCTGCTGATAGGTAGTCCATTGTGCATCCACTCCAGGGAGGGGCGAGGTACTCCCACAAAACCACACATCAGAGTCAAAGAGCTGTTTATGTCAAATGATTCCAAGAGACCATTTGTGGTTGTCACATTAGGTGCAGCTAAAACAGTGAGAGGCGGGTATAAAGTCAATACAATGGTGCCTACTGTTGTATAGTATTTGTTGATAAAGATAAAGTACACGTGCATACCAATCACAACCTTATACTGCTGCATCTAAATGGACCTAGGTTATCAGAGATGCATAAAACTTAACCTGTTGTAAAATCCGGCAAATGTATACATATGTATAGTACAATAATACTAATATAAAGAATTGTTCATGAAAAACAAAAGAAAACTGGCTGAAATGTTAAAACCCATCTATATTTTTTATAGCACTTAGAAAATCCTAGAACATTTCATGAACAGGAAGGAACCCTGTATCATGGCTACCATAGAGAGATACTGAATTTTTCTTGGAAGAGAAGTGAAGCCGGTTATGGCAAAATCGGTTAGACATGCGAGTGATACTTTCAGTGGAAGAGAAAATGCAACTCTATTCTGTACTAGAAGAACATGCTGACCTGTTTGCAGATTACCCTAATATTTGGGACAAATAAACATGATCAAGCACATCTTTATACTCACCATGGCCGGTAGCCAAACTAGGGAGCTAGAGTAGCTAGGCAGAACATCTAGAATGCTAGAGAACTGTTGCTAAGTTTATACATCCTGCATCTAGACTTCTGAAGTTCATGCAGTCACAATCTTCGTTGGTTCCTCAGCTCTCTCCTCTTTCTTCTCTGCAGAAAATGTTTCCTGCACATCTGTTGGTAATTGATCAGCAATAAAAAGAATCCAAAAACAAACTCGACATCAACGACAGCTACAGTATTAGAGGTTGACTGACTCTGGTAGACTGATTATTTCGTTGCTAGTGTGAACATGACAAATGCACATAGACTTGAAGAGTTTCTTTCCTAAATGCGCATTAAAGAGCATCAGTTTATGTACAGTGCAGGCAGGCTTAGTCTTGTCAAGTATTCAAGTACCAGGTAGGCTACTGATAACTGCAAAAGGATTATCATTTGAAATAACAAAATTACACTAGGAAATAGAAAGTTCCTCACAGGCCTGCATGCAAGTCAACCTTTGCTAGTGAAATGCGAGACATCACTGAATACACAAAGAAAAACTGTTGGATTCACTCCCTTCTTCAATTCCTGGAATTGCACTATTGGATTCCCTTCTTTCTCAACAGGAATTACCCTCGTAGATTCCTATGCATTCCCCGTTATTATGACACTTATATGACTTCAAATATCAACAACTCAACAGACCTTAGAAGAACTAGCACAGTGTGTGTGTGGGTGTTGCATATGTGCATGTGTCAGAATCTGTGCATTTGCTTATAATTGAATTGAACCGTTAAAGAGGATGGAAACAAAATTAACCATCTCTCCAACTACATTTAGAAAAGCCTTTACAAGATGCTATGGAAACCATATCAATTTATACATGCACGTGTTGTGTAAGATGACATACAACCTCCTTCATTCATGTAGACTAACCTTGCCTACAGTATGCTCTACACAAATAAATGACTGACCACCTTTACTCAGAAGCTAATTGTATATTTGTCTTTTTAGTATATTGTAAACCCAGCCTACAGTACATTATTTATTAATGAATGACTGACCACCATTACTCAGAAGCTAACAAAATATTTAGCTTTTTAGTTTATTGTAATACACCCGAGTAACCACATGTAGTTCTTATATAAATTATTACAACTACAGTACTAGTTTGAGTAAACCAAACCAGTTCACCAATCCAAACCCTATACAGGCCTATTCAGATTAGCGGGGTTGCAACAAACTGCTAAAACTAAAACAACACATTTGTCATAAGCACATTCACCATGCCCTGTGTGAGATGAACTTGGGCTGATTCCCAACAACATAGGAATGTAACAATAATCCACATGTCCATGCTACATGTGTGATACTGTCTAGTAATCCTCCCATCATTTGACTTTGGTATAATCCTACTAGTGTATGAGATGCAAAAGAACCCTAACATACCAAAAAGGGTAAGGATATGAACAAGTAATCCACAGAGTTAGACACAGAACAGCTTATATACATATTAATATATATAAGGACCATGCAATACTAAATTTTTTGTATAAGTAGCACTAGGCTTCCAAGTGCTTGTATAGGGGAATACAAATAAAAGTAAGTGCAATTGAGTGAGGTTGTGAAATGGGTACTTGGTAGAAGGGATAGTGCTTGTAGGCTACATGATTCTAACAAGATGTTAAAAAAGCAACTAGGCATAGCAATATTTTACATAATTTTTCATTTTCTATACTCTCTTAATATTTTAGGTTTCATATGATATTCAGGTGCATTTCACCATTAATATATATTTTGTGAGCCAACAATCTACGAACATTTTTCATATCTTAGTTACATATAAGTGGAAATCGTAAATTTACACATATTTTACATATATACAACAATTCATTCTCATATATCTTGGATATTTTAATCTCTATTCTTTTGGGTTTATTTAGGTAATATGAGAACATGCCCTATAGATGTATCTGCCTTCTGCAGCAATAGGCCAACCATGCATGGACACACCTTGTAAACAGCCAATGGTAAGTGGACACAGGCTAACCCACAATTCTCCTACTAAAGTCACAGTGATAAATCCAAGGGACAAACTTACTCCGAATCTGGACATCGAATGATCTATTTGCAGTGCCCAAGTTGTTTGTAGCAACACATGTGAAGGTGCCTACAGTATCCATAGATGCATTCACCCACTGCAATGTAGAAGTGCCACTAGACAGACCACTGGTAGTGATGGTGTTGGTGATCAAGTCATTGCTGCTGCTGATAAGTAGTCCATTGTGCATCCACTCCAGTGATGGGAGAGGTACTCCCTCAAAACCACACATCAGAGTCAAAGTGCTATTTATGTCAAATGATTCCAGGAGACTATTGGTGGTCGTCACATTAGGTGCAGCTAAAACAGTGAACGACGGGAATACAGTCAATATAATGGTGCTTGCTGTTGTGTGGTATTTGTTGATATATTTGTTGATAAATGTAAAGTACATTTGAATAATACTGAATGAAAAATCAACCTTCAACAGGTGCACCTAATTGGTATGGTGTGTCAGAGGTGCATAGAACTCACCATGTAGTAAAATCTGGTGAATGTATGCATATCTATGTTTGCAATAATACTATATGGAGCAATATGTAAAGAAATGTTTAGGAAAAAAAGATATGAAAACTGTTTGAAATGTTAAAACGCACCATGAATATTTTTATAGCACTACTATAGGCTTGATATATTGGAAGAGAAATGAAGCAAGCTATGGCAAAATGTGTTAGACATATGAGTAATACTTTCAGTGGAATAGAAAATGCAACTCTATACTGTACTAGAAGAACATGCTGACTTGTTTGCAGATTGACCAAATGTTTTACATGGACAACAAGATCTGGCACATCTTTATACTCTCTTTCACCGGCATCCAAACTAGCTATCTAGAGTATCTAGGTAGACCAACTACATAGCTGTTGCTAAGTTTATAGACACTTCATCTAGTTCATGCAGTCACAACCTTCGTTGGTTTTGCTTTACCTTCAGCTCTCTCCTCTAACTTCTCTGCAAAAAATGTTTCCTGTGCATTTGTAGGTAATTGTTCAGCAATAAAAAGAATGCAAAAACTAATTCGATCTCAACTACAGCTACAGTAGTTGAGTCTGACTGTCTCTGATAGATAGATAATTTTTGCTAATTTCAGTGCTAGAGTTGACGTGACAAATTTGTATTGACTTGAAAAGTATTTTTCTTGGGACCCAATGTTAGAGTGTAGATAGGTTTAGTCTTGTCATGTATTCAGATATCAGATAGGCTACTGATAACTGCAAAATGATCAACATTTAGAGTATCAAAATTACATTAGGAAATAGTCACACAATTGGGCAATTAGGTGAAGTTCCTCACAGGCCTGCACACAAGTCAACCTGGGCTAGTGAAATGCCACACATTATTGAAAACCTGCAGTTACACTATTGGATTAACTCCCTTCTTCAATTCCTGGAATTAGACTATTGGATTCCATACATCCTCACAGGAATTACTCTACTGGTTTTCTATGCACACCCCATTATTATGACACTTATGTGACCTCAAACATCAACAAGTCAACAGTACTTACAAGAACTAGCCATATTTACAAAGTGTGTGTGTGAGTGTGTGTGTGTGTCATATGTGTATGTGTATGTGTGCGCATGTTTGCATTTATTTATAATTTAATTGAACCGTCAAAAAGAATGGAAACAAAATTAACCATCCTTGAATTATAACAACTAATATACTAATTATACAGTTAGAATAAACCAAACCAATTTACCAAACTCAACCCTAGGTACAGGCCTATTCAGATTAGAGAGGTTGCTAAAATCTAAAACAACACATTCATAAGCACATGCACCATGCCCTGTGTGAGATGAACTTAGGCTGATCAGTGTAACAATAATCCACATGCCCATGCTACATGTGTGGTATATACTGTCTAGTAATCCTAGACTTTGGCATATTCCTACTAGCATACGAGATGTAAAAAAAACCTAACCTTCCAAAATGGGTAACGATATGGATTAGTAATCCACACAGTTTGACATAGAACTATTTTAAACATATTTAATATATATAAGGCCCATGCATGGCTATATTTCAGTATAAGTAGCACTAGGCTTGCCAGTCCTTGGATAGGGGAATACAAGTAAAAGAAAGTAAAATTGAGGATGATTCTGAAATGGGTGCTTGATAGAAGGCATAATGGTTGTAGATAACTTGGTTCTAACAAGAAGTTAAAAAAATTAGGCATAGCAATATTTTCCATACGCTTTTCATTTTCTAAACTACATTTTATGTTTCGTAGGGTTTACAGGTGCATTTCACACCTAATATATATTTTGTGGGATGAAACTTTTTTCATATCATAGTTGAAAACCTTAAATTTCCATTTAACTTTCTTGAAAACAATTTAAATTAACAAAAGTTAATACTATTATCTTGGATATTTTTATCTCTATTCTTTTGAGTTTATTCAAGTAGTAAGAAAACATACCTTATAGATGGGTCTGGCTTTCACAGCCATAGACCAACTATGCATAGACCACACCTCCTATACAGCCCACGATGAGAGGACAGAGACTAACCCACAGTTCTCCTACTAAAGTCACAGTGACAACAAAACCAAAGGAAGAACTTACTCCGAATCTGGACATTGAAGGATCTATTTGCAGAGCCCAAGTTGCTGGTGGCGACACAAGTGAACATGCCAACAGTATCCTTAGATGCATTCACCCATTGCAGTGTAGAAGTGCCACTAGATAGACCACTGGTTGTGGTGGTGATGGTGATGGATTCATTGCTGCTGCTGATAGGTAGTCCATTGTGCATCCACTCCAGGGAGGGGCGAGGTACTCCCACAAAACCACACATCAGAGTCAAAGTCCTGTTTATGTCAAATGATTCCAAGAAACTATTTGTGGTTGTCACATTAGGTGCAGCTAAAACAGTGAGAGGCGGGAATAAAGTCAATACAATGGTGCCTACTATTGTATAGTATTTGTTGATAAAGATAAAGTACAATCACAACCTTATTCTGCTGTATCTAAATGGACCTAGAGATGCATAAAACTTAACCTGTTGTAAAATCCGGCAAATGTATACATATGTACAGTACAATAATACTAATATAAAGAATAGTTCATGAAAAACAAAAGAAAACTGGCTGAAATGTTAAAACGTACCATCTATATTTTTTATAGCACTTAGAAAATCCTAGAACATTTCATGAACAGGAAGGAACACTGTATCATGGCTACGATAGGAGAGAGACTGAATTTTTCTTGGAAGAGAAGTGAAGCCGGCTATGGCAAGTTGTGTTAGACATACGAGTGATACTTTCAGTGGAAGAGAAAATGCAACTCTGTGCCATACTAGAAGAACATGCTGACATCTTTGCAGATTACCCAAATATTTGGGACAAACAAATATGATCAAGCACATCTTTATACTCACTATGGCCGGCAGCCAAACTAGGGAGCTAGAGTAGCTAGGCAGAACATCTAGAATGCTAGGCAGAACATCTAGAATGCTAGACAACTGTTGCTAAGTTTATACATCCTGCATCTAGAGTTCTGAAGTTCATGCAGTCACAATCTTCGTTGGTTCTGCCTTTCCCTCAGCTCTCTCCTCTTTCTTCTCTGCAGAAAGTGTTTCCTGCACATCTGTTGGTAATTGATTAGCAATAAAAAGAATCCAAAAACAAACTCGACATCAATGACAGCTACAGTATTAGAGGTTGACTGACTCTGGTAGACTGATTATTTCGTTGCTAGTGTGGACATGACAAATGCACATAGACTTGAAGAGTTTCTTTCCTAAATGCGCATTAAAGAGCATCAGTTTATGTACAGTACAGGCAGGCTTAGTCTTGTCAAGTATTCAAGTACCAGGTAGGCTACTGATAACTGCAAAAGGATTAACATTTGAAATAACAAAATTACACTGGGAAATAGAAAGTTCCTCACAGGCCTGCATGCAAGTCAACCTTTTCTAGTGAAATGCCAGACATCACTGAATACAGAAAGAAAAACTGTTGGATTCACTCCCTTCTTCAATTCCTGGAATTGCACTATTGGGTCCCCTTCTTTCTCAACAGGAATTACCCTCGTAGATTCCTATGCATTCCCCGTTATTATGACACTTATATGACTTCAAATATCAACAACTCAACAGACTTAGAAGAACTAGCACTGTGTGTGTGTGGGTGTTGCATATGTGCATGTGTCAGCATCCATCTGTGCATTTACTTATAATTGAATTGAACCATTAAAGAGCAAAATTAACCATCTCTCCAACTATATTTAGAAATCCCTTTACAAGATGCTATGGAAACCATATCAATTTATGCATGCACGTGTTGTGTAACAGATGACATACAATCTCCTTCGGTCATGTAGACTAACCCTGCCTACTGTACGCTCTACACAAATAAATAAATGACCACCTTTACTCAGAAGCTAATTGAATATTTGTCTTTTTAGTATATTGTAAACCCAGCCTACAGTACATTATTTATTAATGAATGACTGACCACCATTACTCAGAAGCTAACAGCTTTTTAGTTTATTGTAATACACCCGTACACATGTAGTTCTTATATAAATTATTACAACTACAGTACTAGTTTGAGTAAACCAAACCAGTTCAACAATCCAAACCTTAACATACCAAAAAGGGTAAGGATATGAACTAGTAATCCACAGAATTAGACACAGAACAGCTTATATACATATTAATATATATAAGGACCATGCAATACAACATTTTATGTATAAGTAGCACTAGGCTTCCAAGTGCTTGGATGGGGGTATACAAATAAAAGTAAGTGCAATTGAGTGAGGTTGTGAAATGGTAGAAGGGATAATGGTTGTAGGCTACATGATTCTAATAAGATGTTAAAAAAGCAACTCGGCATAATTTTTCATTTTCTATACTCTCTTAATATTTTATGTTTCATAGGATGTTCTGGTGCATTTCACCATTAATATATATTTTGTGAGCCAACAATCTACGAACATTTTTCATATCTTAGTTACATATAAGTGGAAATCATAAATTTACACATATTTTATATACAACAATTCATTCTCATATATCTTGGATATTTTAATCTCTATTCTTTTGGGTTTATTTATTAGGTAGTATGAGAACATGCCCTATAGATGTATCTGCCTTCTGCAGCCATAGGCCAACCATGCAGAGACACAACTTGTAAACAGCCAATGGTAAGTGGACACAGGTTAACCCACAGTTCTCCTACTAAAGTCACAGTGATAAAACCAAGGGACAAACTTACTCCGAATCTGGACATTGAATGATCTATTTGCAGAGCCCAAGTTGTTTGTAGCAACACATGTGAAGGTGCCGACAGTATCCATAGATGCATTCACCCACTGCAATGTAGAAGTGCCACTAGACAGACTACTGGTAGTGATGGTGTTGGTGATCAAGTCATTGCTACTGCTGATAAGTAGTCCATTGTGCATCCACTCCAGTGATGGGAGAGGTACTCCCTCAAAACCACACATCAGAGTCAAAGTGCTGTTTATGTCAAATGATTCCAAGAGACTATTGGTGGTCGTCACATTAGGTGCAGCTAAAACAGTGAGCGGCGGGAATACAGTCAATACAATGGTGCTTGCTGTGATGTGGTATTTGTTGATATATTTGTTGATAAAGGTAAAGTCCATTTGAATACTGAATTAAAAATCAACCTTCAACAGGTACGCGTAATTGGTGTGGTGTGTCAGAGGTGCATAGAACTCACCCTGTAGTAAAATCTGGTGAATGTATGCATATCTATGTTTGCAATAATAAGAAACAGGAAAATAACATATGAAAACTGTTTGAAATGTTAAAACGCACCATGAATATTTTTATAGCACTTAGAAAAACCTAGAAAAGTTCATGAACAGGAAGGAATCCAATATAATGGCTACCATAGGAGAGAGACTTGATATCTTGGAAGAGAAATGAAGCAAGCTATGGCAAAATTTGTTAGACATACGAGTAATACTTTCAGTGGAATAGAAAATGCAACTCTATACTGTACTAGAAGAACATGCTGACTTGTTTGCAGATTGACCAAATGTTTTACATGAACAAACAAGATCTGGCACATCTTTATACTCTCTTTCACCGGCATCCAAACTAGCTATCTAGAGTATCTAGGTAGACCAACTACATAGCTAGAAAACTGCTGCTAAGTTTATAGACCCTTCATCTGGACTTCTGAAGTTCATGCAGTCACAACCTTCGTTGGTCTGCTTTACCTTCAGCTCTCTCCTCTAACTTCTCTGCAAAAAATGTTTCATGTGCATTTGTAGGTAATTGTTCATCAATAAAAAGAATGCAAAAACAAATTCGATCTCAACTACAGCTACAGTAGTTGAGTCTGACTGTTTCTGGTAGATAGATTATTTTTGCTTATTTCAGTGCTAGAGTTGACGTGACAAATTTGTATTGACTTGAAAAGTATTTTTCTTGGGACCCAATGTTAGAGTGTAGATAGGTTTAGTCTTGTCAAGTATTCAGATATCAGATAGGCTACTGATAACTGCAAAATGATCAACATTTGAAGTATCAAAATTACATTAGGAAATAGTCACACAATTGGGCAATTATGTGAAGTTCCTCACAGGCCTGCACACAAGTCAACCTGGGCTAGTGAAATGCCACACATTATAGAAAACCTGCAGTTACACTATTGGATTAACTCCCTTCTTCAATTCCTGGAATTACACTATTGGATTCCATTCTTCCTCAACAGGAATTACTCTACTGGTTTTCTATGTACACCCAATTATTATGACACCATTGTGACCTCAAACATCAACAAGTCAACAGTACTTACAAGAATTAGCCATATTTACAAAGTGTGTATGTGCGAGTGTGTGTGTGTGTGTCATATGTGTATGTGTATGTGTGTGCATGTTTGCATTTATTTATAATTAAATTAAACCGTCAAAAAGAATGGAAACAAAATTAACCATCCATGAATTATAACAACTAATATACTAATTATACAGTTAGAATAAACCAAACCAATTTACCAAACTGAACCCTAGGTACAGGCCTATTCAGATTAGAGAGGTTGCTAAAATCTAAAACAACACATTCATAAGCACATGCACCATGCCCTGTGTGAGATGAACTTAGGCTGATTCCCAACAGTATAACAATAATCCACATGCCCATGCTACATGTATGGTACTGTCTAGTAATCATAGACTTTGGCATATTCCTACTAGCATACGAGATGTAAAAAAACCTACCTTCCAAAATGGGTAACGATATGGATTAGTAATCCACACAGTTTGACATAGAACTGTTTTAAACATATATAATATATATAAGGCCCATGCATGGCTATATTTCGGTATAAGTAGCACTAGGCTTGCCAGTCCTTGGATAGGGGAATACAAGTAAAAGAAAGTAAAATTGAGGATGATTCTGAAATGGGTGCTTGATAGAAGGCACAATGGTTGTAGATAACTTGGTTCTAACAAGAAGTTAAAAAATAATATTAAAGCAATTAGGCATAGCAAATATTCAATATTTTCCATACACTTTTCATTTTCTATACTACATATTATGTTTCATAGGGTTTACAGGTGCATTTCACACCTAATATATATTTTGTGGGATGAACCTTTTTTCATATCATAGTTGAAAACCTTAAATTTACATTTAACTTTCTTGAAAACAATTTAAATTAATACTAAAGTCACAGTGACAACAAAACCAAAGGACAAACTTACTCTGAATCTGGACATTGAAGGATCTATTTGCAGATCCCAAGTTGCTGTTGGCGACACAAGTGAATGTGCCAACAGTATTCTTAGATGCATTCACCCATTGCAGTGTAGAAGTGCCACTAGACAGACCACTGGTGGTGGTGGTGATGGTGATGGATTCATTGCTGCTGCTGATAGGTAGTCCATTGTGCATCCACTCCAGGGAGGGGCGAGGTACTCCCACAAAACCACACATCAGAGTCAAAGAGCTGTTTATGTCAAATGATTCCAAGAGACCATTTGTGGTTGTCACATTAGGTGCAGCTAAAACAGTGAGAGGCGGGTATAAAGTCAATACAATGGTGCCTACTGTTGTATAGTATTTGTTGATAAAGATAAAGTACACGTGCATACCAATCACAACCTTATACTGCTGCATCTAAATGGACCTAGGTTATCAGAGATGCATAAAACTTAACCTGTTGTAAAATCCGGCAAATGTATACATATGTATAGTACAATAATACTAATATAAAGAATTGTTCATGAAAAACAAAAGAAAACTGGCTGAAATGTTAAAACCCATCTATATTTTTTATAGCACTTAGAAAATCCTAGAACATTTCATGAACAGGAAGGAACCCTGTATCATGGCTACCATAGAGAGAGACTGAATTTTTCTTGGAAGAGAAGTGAAGCCGGTTATGGCAAAATCGGTTAGACATGCGAGTGATACTTTCAGTGGAAGAGAAAATGCAACTCTATTCTGTACTAGAAGAACATGCTGACCTGTTTGCAGATTACCCTAATATTTGGGACAAATAAACATGATCAAGCACATCTTTATACTCACCATGGCCGGTAGCCAAACTAGGGAGCTAGAGTAGCTAGGCAGAACATCTAGAATGCTAGAGAACTGTTGCTAAGTTTATACATCCTGCATCTAGACTTCTGAAGTTCATGCAGTCACAATCTTCGTTGGTTCCTCAGCTCTCTCCTCTTTCTTCTCTGCAGAAAATGTTTCCTGCACATCTGTTGGTAATTGATCAGCAATAAAAAGAATCCAAAAACAAACTCGATATCAACGACAGCTACAGTATTAGAGGTTGACTGACTCTGGTAGACTGATTATTTCGTTGCTAGTGTGAACATGACAAATGCACATAGACTTGAAGAGTTTCTTTCCTAAATGCGCATTAAAGAGCATCAGTTTATGTACAGTGCAGGCAGGCTTAGTCTTGTCAAGTATTCAAGTACCAGGTAGGCTACTGATAACTGCAAAAGGATTATCATTTGAAATAACAAAATTACACTAGGAAATAGAAAGTTCCTCACAGGCCTGCATGCAAGTCAACCTTTGCTAGTGAAATGCGAGACATCACTGAATACACAAAGAAAAACTGTTGGATTCACTCCCTTCTTCAATTCCTGGAATTGCACTATTGGATTCCCTTCTTTCTCAACAGGAATTACCCTCGTAGATTCCTATGCATTCCCCGTTATTATGACACTTATATGACTTCAAATATCAACAACTCAACAGACCTTAGAAGAACTAGCACAGTGTGTGTGTGGGTGTTGCATATGTGCATGTGTCAGAATCTGTGCATTTACTTATAATTGAATTGAACCGTTAAAGAGGATGGAAACAAAATTAACCATCTCTCCAACTACATTTAGAAAAGCCTTTACAAGATGCTATGGAAACCATATCAATTTATACATGCACGTGTTGTGTAAGATGACATACAACCTCCTTCATTCATGTAGACTAACCTTGCCTACAGTATGCTCTACACAAATAAATGACTGACCACCTTTACTCAGAAGCTAATTGTATATTTGTCTTTTTAGTATATTGTAAACCCAGCCTACAGTACATTATTTATTAATGAATGACTGACCACCATTACTCAGAAGCTAACAAAATATTTAGCTTTTTAGTTTATTGTAATACACCCGAGTAACCACATGTAGTTCTTATATAAATTATTACAACTACAGTACTAGTTTGAGTAAACCAAACCAGTTCACCAATCCAAACCCTATACAGGCCTATTCAGATTAGCGGGGTTGCAACAAACTGCTAAAACTAAAACAACACATTTGTCATAAGCACATTCACCATGCCCTGTGTGAGATGAACTTGGGCTGATTCCCAACAACATAGGAATGTAACAATAATCCACATGTCCATGCTACATGTGTGATACTGTCTAGTAATCCTCCCATCATTTGACTTTGGTATAATCCTACTAGTGTATGAGATGCAAAAGAACCCTAACATACCAAAAAGGGTAAGGATATGAACAAGTAATCCACAGAGTTAGACACAGAACAGCTTATATACATATTAATATATATAAGGACCATGCAATACTAAATTTTTTGTATAAGTAGCACTAGGCTTCCAAGTGCTTGTATAGGGGAATACAAATAAAAGTAAGTGCAATTGAGTGAGGTTGTGAAATGGGTACTTGGTAGAAGGGATAATGCTTGTAGGCTACATGATTCTAACAAGATGTTAAAAAAGCAACTAGGCATAGCAATATTTTACATAATTTTTCATTTTCTATACTCTCTTAATATTTTAGGTTTCATATGATATTCAGGTGCATTTCACCATTAATATATATTTTGTGAGCCAACAATCTACGAACATTTTTCATATCTTAGTTACATATAAGTGGAAATCGTAAATTTACACATATTTTACATATATACAACAATTCATTCTCATATATCTTGGATATTTTAATCTCTATTCTTTTGGGTTTATTTAGGTAATATGAGAACATGCCCTATAGATGTATCTGCCTTCTGCAGCAATAGGCCAACCATGCATGGACACACCTTGTAAACAGCCAATGGTAAGTGGACACAGGCTAACCCACAATTCTCCTACTAAAGTCACAGTGATAAATCCAAGGGACAAACTTACTCCGAATCTGGACATCGAATGATCTATTTGCAGTGCCCAAGTTGTTTGTAGCAACACATGTGAAGGTGCCTACAGTATCCATAGATGCATTCACCCACTGCAATGTAGAAGTGCCACTAGACAGACCACTGGTAGTGATGGTGTTGGTGATCAAGTCATTGCTGCTGCTGATAAGTAGTCCATTGTGCATCCACTCCAGTGATGGGAGAGGTACTCCCTCAAAACCACACATCAGAGTCAAAGTGCTATTTATGTCAAATGATTCCAGGAGACTATTGGTGGTCGTCACATTAGGTGCAGCTAAAACAGTGAACGACGGGAATACAGTCAATATAATGGTGCTTGCTGTTGTGTGGTATTTGTTGATATATTTGTTGATAAATGTAAAGTACATTTGAATAATACTGAATGAAAAATCAACCTTCAACAGGTGCACCTAATTGGTATGGTGTGTCAGAGGTGCATAGAACTCACCATGTAGTAAAATCTGGTGAATGTATGCATATCTATGTTTGCAATAATACTATATGGAGCAATATGTAAAGAAATGTTTAGGAAAAAAAGATATGAAAACTGTTTGAAATGTTAAAACGCACCATGAATATTTTTATAGCACTACTATAGGCTTGATATATTGGAAGAGAAATGAAGCAAGCTATGGCAAAATGTGTTAGACATATGAGTAATACTTTCAGTGGAATAGAAAATGCAACTCTATACTGTACTAGAAGAACATGCTGACTTGTTTGCAGATTGACCAAATGTTTTACATGGACAACAAGATCTGGCACATCTTTATACTCTCTTTCACCGGCATCCAAACTAGCTATCTAGAGTATCTAGGTAGACCAACTACATAGCTGTTGCTAAGTTTATAGACACTTCATCTAGTTCATGCAGTCACAACCTTCGTTGGTTTTGCTTTACCTTCAGCTCTCTCCTCTAACTTCTCTGCAAAAAATGTTTCCTGTGCATTTGTAGGTAATTGTTCAGCAATAAAAAGAATGCAAAAACTAATTCGATCTCAACTACAGCTACAGTAGTTGAGTCTGACTGTCTCTGATAGATAGATAATTTTTGCTAATTTCAGTGCTAGAGTTGACGTGACAAATTTGTATTGACTTGAAAAGTATTTTTCTTGGGACCCAATGTTAGAGTGTAGATAGGTTTAGTCTTGTCATGTATTCAGATATCAGATAGGCTACTGATAACTGCAAAATGATCAACATTTAGAGTATCAAAATTACATTAGGAAATAGTCACACAATTGGGCAATTAGGTGAAGTTCCTCACAGGCCTGCACACAAGTCAACCTGGGCTAGTGAAATGCCACACATTATTGAAAACCTGCAGTTACACTATTGGATTAACTCCCTTCTTCAATTCCTGGAATTAGACTATTGGATTCCATACATCCTCACAGGAATTACTCTACTGGTTTTCTATGCACACCCCATTATTATGACACTTATGTGACCTCAAACATCAACAAGTCAACAGTACTTACAAGAACTAGCCATATTTACAAAGTGTGTGTGTGAGTGTGTGTGTGTGTCATATGTGTATGTGTATGTGTGCGCATGTTTGCATTTATTTATAATTTAATTGAACCGTCAAAAAGAATGGAAACAAAATTAACCATCCTTGAATTATAACAACTAATATACTAATTATACAGTTAGAATAAACCAAACCAATTTACCAAACTCAACCCTAGGTACAGGCCTATTCAGATTAGAGAGGTTGCTAAAATCTAAAACAACACATTCATAAGCACATGCACCATGCCCTGTGTGAGATGAACTTAGGCTGATCAGTGTAACAATAATCCACATGCCCATGCTACATGTGTGGTATATACTGTCTAGTAATCCTAGACTTTGGCATATTCCTACTAGCATACGATACGAGATGTAAAAAAACCTAACCTTCCAAAATGGGTAACGATATGGATTAGTAATCCACACAGTTTGACATAGAACTATTTTAAACATATTTAATATATATAAGGCCCATGCATGGCTATATTTCAGTATAAGTAGCACTAGGCTTGCCAGTCCTTGGATAGGGGAATACAAGTAAAAGAAAGTAAAATTGAGGATGATTCTGAAATGGGTGCTTGATAGAAGGCATAATGGTTGTAGATAACTTGGTTCTAACAAGAAGTTAAAAAAATTAGGCATAGCAATATTTTCCATACGCTTTTCATTTTCTAAACTACATTTTATGTTTCGTAGGGTTTACAGGTGCATTTCACACCTAATATATATTTTGTGGGATGAAACTTTTTTCATATCATAGTTGAAAACCTTAAATTTCCATTTAACTTTCTTGAAAACAATTTAAATTAACAAAAGTTAATACTATTATCTTGGATATTTTTATCTCTATTCTTTTGAGTTTATTCAAGTAGTAAGAAAACATACCTTATAGATGGGTCTGGCTTTCACAGCCATAGACCAACTATGCATAGACCACACCTCCTATACAGCCCACGATGAGAGGACAGAGACTAACCCACAGTTCTCCTACTAAAGTCACAGTGACAACAAAACCAAAGGAAGAACTTACTCCGAATCTGGACATTGAAGGATCTATTTGCAGAGCCCAAGTTGCTGGTGGCGACACAAGTGAACATGCCAACAGTATCCTTAGATGCATTCACCCATTGCAGTGTAGAAGTGCCACTAGATAGACCACTGGTTGTGGTGGTGATGGTGATGGATTCATTGCTGCTGCTGATAGGTAGTCCATTGTGCATCCACTCCAGGGAGGGGCGAGGTACTCCCACAAAACCACACATCAGAGTCAAAGTCCTGTTTATGTCAAATGATTCCAAGAAACTATTTGTGGTTGTCACATTAGGTGCAGCTAAAACAGTGAGAGGCGGGAATAAAGTCAATACAATGGTGCCTACTATTGTATATTATTTGTTGATAAAGATAAAGTACAATCACAACCTTATTCTGCTGTATCTAAATGGACCTAGAGATGCATAAAACTTAACCTGTTGTAAAATCCGGCAAATGTATACATATGTACAGTACAATAATACTAATAATTATAAAGAATAGTTCATGAAAAACAAAAGAAAACTGGCTGAAATGTTAAAACGTACCATCTATATTTTTTATAGCACTTAGAAAATCCTAGAACATTTCATGAACAGGAAGGAACCCTGTATCATGGCTACGATAGGAGAGAGACTGAATTTTTCTTGGAAGAGAAGTGAAGCCGGCTATGGCAAGTTGTGTTAGACATACGAGTGATACTTTCAGTGGAAGAGAAAATGCAACTCTGTGCCATACTAGAAGAACATGCTGACATCTTTGCAGATTACCCAAATATTTGGGACAAACAAATATGATCAAGCACATCTTTATACTCACTATGGCCGGCAGCCAAACTAGGGAGCTAGAGTAGCTAGGCAGAACATCTAGAATGCTAGGCAGAACATCTAGAATGCTAGACAACTGTTGCTAAGTTTATACATCCTGCATCTAGAGTTCTGAAGTTCATGCAGTCACAATCTTCGTTGGTTCTGCCTTTCCCTCAGCTCTCTCCTCTTTCTTCTCTGCAGAAAGTGTTTCCTGCACATCTGTTGGTAATTGATTAGCAATAAAAAGAATCCAAAAACAAACTCGACATCAACGACAGCTACAGTATTAGAGGTTGACCGACTCTGGTAGACTGATTATTTCGTTGCTAGTGTGGACATGACAAATGCACATAGACTTGAAGAGTTTCTTTCCTAAATGCGCATTAAAGAGCATCAGTTTATGTACAGTACAGGCAGGCTTAGTCTTGTCAAGTATTCAAGTACCAGGTAGGCTACTGATAACTGCAAAAGGATTAACATTTGAAATAACAAAATTACACTGGGAAATAGAAAGTTCCTCACAGGCCTGCATGCAAGTCAACCTTTTCTAGTGAAATGCCAGACATCACTGAATACTGTGTGTGGGTGTTGCATAAGTGCATGTGTCAGCATCTGTACATTAATTTTACTTATAATTGAATTGAACCGTTAAAGAGGATGGAAACAAAATTAACCATCTCTCCAACTACATTTAAAAAACCCTTTACAAGATGCTATGGAAACCATATCAATTTATACATGCACGTGTTGTGTAACAGATGACATACAATCTCCTTCGTTCATGTAGACTAATCACAGATAGAGGCGATTATGTAGGGGAATAATGTTCCCTCCTCTGCTAAACCTCTTTGGTAAATAGGGTCTCAAATCAACGAATTGGACTTGTCAAAAACAAAGGAAACGTACACTTCATCCAGCTAGATCACTGTTTACTTTATACTTTATTGTAATACACCCTAGCATAACCACATGTAGTTCTTATATAAATTATTACAACTACAGTACTAGTTTGAGTAAACCAAACCAATTCACCAATCCAAACGTATACAGGCCTATTCAGATTAGCGGGGTTGCAACAAACTGCTAAAACTAAAACAACACATTCATAAGCACATTCACCATGCCCTGTGTGAGATGAACTTGGGCTGATTCCCAACAACATAGGAATGTAACAATAATCCACATGTCCATGCTACATGTGTGATACTGTCTAGTAATCCTCCCATCATTTGACTTTGGTATAATCCTACTAGTGTATGAGATGCAAAAGAACCCTAACATACCAAAAAGGGTAAGGATATGAACTAGTAATCCACAGAGTTAGACACAGAACAGCTTATATACATATTAATATATATAAGGACCATGCAATACTAAATTTTATGTATAAGTAGCACTAGGCTTCCAAGTGCTTGGATGGGGGTATACAAATAAAAGTAAGTGCAATTGAGTGAGGTTGTGAAATGGTAGAAGGGATAATGGTTGTAGGCTACATGATTCTAATAAGATGTTAAAAAAGCAACTCGGCATAATTTTTCATTTTCTATACTCTCTTAATATTTTATGTTTCATAGGATGTTCTGGTGCATTTCACCATTAATATATATTTTGTGAGCCAACAATCTACGAACATTTTTCATATCTTAGTTACATATAAGTGGAAATCATAAATTTACACATATTTTATATACAACAATTCATTCTCATATATCTTGGATATTTTAATCTCTATTCTTTTGGGTTTATTTATTAGGTAGTATGAGAACATGCCCTATAGATGTATCTGCCTTCTGCAGCCATAGGCCAACCATGCAGAGACACAACTTGTAAACAGCCAATGGTAAGTGGACACAGGTTAACCCACAGTTCTCCTACTAAAGTCACAGTGATAAAACCAAGGGACAAACTTACTCCGAATCTGGACATTGAATGATCTATTTGCAGAGCCCAAGTTGTTTGTGCCGACAGTATCCATAGATGCATTCACCCACTGCAATGTAGAAGTGCCACTAGACAGACTACTGGTAGTGATGGTGTTGGTGATCAAGTCATTGCTACTGCTGATAAGTAGTCCATTGTGCATCCACTCCAGTGATGGGAGAGGTACTCCCTCAAAACCACACATCAGAGTCAAAGTGCTGTTTATGTCAAATGATTCCAAGAGACTATTGGTGGTCGTCACATTAGGTGCAGCTAAAACAGTGAGCGACGGGAATACAGTCAATACAATGGTGCTTGCTGTGATGTGGTATTTGTTGATATATTTGTTGATAAAGGTAAAGTCCATTTGAATACTGAATTAAAAATCAACCTTCAACAGGTACACGTAATTGGTGTGGTGTGTCAGAGGTGCATAGAACTCACCCTGTAGTAAAATCTGGTGAATGTATGCATATCTATGTTTGCAATAATAAGAAACAGGAAAATAACATATGAAAACTGTTTGAAATGTTAAAACGCACCATGAATATTTTTATAGCACTTAGAAAAACCTAGAAAAGTTCATGAACAGGAAGGAATCCAATATAATGGCTACCATAGGAGAGAGACTTGATATCTTGGAAGAGAAATGAAGCAAGCTATGGCAAAATTTGTTAGACATACGAGTAGTACTTTCAGTGGAATAGAAAATGCAACTCTATACTGTACTAGAAGAACATGCTGACTTGTTTGCAGATTGACCAAATGTTTTACATGAACAAACAAGATCTGGCACATCTTTATACTCTCTTTCACCGGCATCCAAACTAGCTATCTAGAGTATCTAGGTAGACCAACTACATAGCTAGAAAACTGCTGCTAAGTTTATAGACCCTTCATCTGGACTTCTGAAGTTCATGCAGTCACAACCTTCGTTGGTCTGCTTTACCTTCAGCTCTCTCCTCTAACTTCTCTGCAAAAAATGTTTCATGTGCATTTGTAGGTAATTGTTCATCAATAAAAAGAATGCAAAAACAAATTCGATCTCAACTACAGCTACAGTAGTTGAGTCTGACTGTTTCTGGTAGATAGATTATTTTTGCTTATTTCAGTGCTAGAGTTGACGTGACAAATTTGTATTGACTTGAAAAGTATTTTTCTTGGGACCCAATGTTAGAGTGTAGATAGGTTTAGTCTTGTCAAGTATTCAGATATCAGATAGGCTACTGATAACTGCAAAATGATCAACATTTAGAGTATCAAAATTACATTAGGAAATAGTCACACAATTGGGCAATTATGTGAAGTTCCTCACAGGCCTGCACACAAGTCAACCTGGGCTAGTGAAATGCCACACATTATAGAAAACCTGCAGTTACACTATTGGATTAACTCCCTTCTTCAATTCCTGGAATTACACTATTGGATTCCATTCCTCCTCAACAGGAATTACTCTACTGGTTTTCTATGTACACCCAATTATTATGACACCATTGTGACCTCAAACATCAACAAGTCAACAGTACTTACAAGAATTAGCCATATTTACAAAGTGTGTATGTGCGAGTGTGTGTGTGTGTGTGTCATATGTGTATGTGTATGTGTGTGCATGTTTGCATTTATTTATAATTAAATTAAACCGTCAAAAAGAATGGAAACAAAATTAACCATCCATGAATTATAACAACTAATATACTAATTATACAGTTAGAATAAACCAAACCAATTTACCAAACTGAACCCTAGGTACAGGCCTATTCAGATTAGAGAGGTTGCTAAAATCTAAAACAACACATTCATAAGCACATGCACCATGCCCTGTGTGAGAAGAACTTAGGCTGATTCCCAACAGTATAACAATAATCCACATGCCCATGCTACATGTATGGTACTGTCTAGTAATCATAGACTTTGGCATATTCCTACTAGCATACGAGATGTAAAAAAACCTACCTTCCAAAATGGGTAACGATATGGATTAGTAATCCACACAGTTTGACATAGAACTGTTTTAAACATATATAATATATATAAGGCCCATGCATGGCTATATTTCGGTATAAGTAGCACTAGGCTTGCCAGTCCTTGGATAGGGGAATACAAGTAAAAGAAAGTAAAATTGAGGATGATTCTGAAATGGGTGCTTGATAGAAGGCACAATGGTTGTAGATAACTTGGTTCTAACAAGAAGTTAAAAAATAATATTAAAGCAATTAGGCATAGCAAATATTCAATATTTTCCATACACTTTTCATTTTCTATACTACATATTATGTTTCATAGGGTTTACAGGTGCATTTCACACCTAATATATATTTTGTGGGATGAACCTTTTTTCATATCATAGTTGAAAACCTTAAATTTACATTTAACTTTCTTGAAAACAATTTAAATTAATACTAAAGTCACAGTGACAACAAAACCAAAGGACAAACTTACTCTGAATCTGGACATTGAAGGATCTATTTGCAGATCCCAAGTTGCTGTTGGCGACACAAGTGAATGTGCCAACAGTATTCTTAGATGCATTCACCCATTGCAGTGTAGAAGTGCCACTAGACAGACCACTGGTGGTGGTGGTGATGGTGATGGATTCATTGCTGCTGCTGATAGGTAGTCCATTGTGCATCCACTCCAGGGAGGGGCGAGGTACTCCCACAAAACCACACATCAGAGTCAAAGAGCTGTTTATGTCAAATGATTCCAAGAGACCATTTGTGGTTGTCACATTAGGTGCAGCTAAAACAGTGAGAGGCGGGTATAAAGTCAATACAATGGTGCCTACTGTTGTATAGTATTTGTTGATAAAGATAAAGTACACGTGCATACCAATCACAACCTTATACTGCTGCATCTAAACGGACCTAGGTTATCAGAGATGCATAAAACTTAACCTGTTGTAAAATCCGGCAAATGTATACATATGTATAGTACAATAATACTAATATAAAGAATTGTTCATGAAAAAAAAAAGAAAACTGGCTGAAATGTTAAAACCCATCTATATTTTTTATAGCACTTAGAAAATCCTAGAACATTTCATGAACAGGAAGGAACCCTGTATCATGGCTACCATAGAGAGAGACTGAATTTTTCTTGGAAGAGAAGTGAAGCCAGTTATGGCAAAATCGGTTAGACATGCGAGTGATACTTTCAGTGGAAGAGAAAATGCAACTCTATTCTGTACTAGAAGAACATGCTGACCTGTTTGCAGATTACCCTAATATTTGGGACAAATAAACATGATCAAGCACATCTTTATACTCACCATGGCCGGTAGCCAAACTAGGGAGCTAGAGTAGCTAGGCAGAACATCTAGAATGCTAGAGAACTGTTGCTAAGTTTATACATCCTGCATCTAGACTTCTGAAGTTCATGCAGTCACAATCTTCGTTGGTTCCTCAGCTCTCTCCTCTTTCTTCTCTGCAGAAAATGTTTCCTGCACATCTGTTGGTAATTGATCAGCAATAAAAAGAATCCAAAAACAAACTCGACATCAACGACAGCTACAGTATTAGAGGTTGACTGACTCTGGTAGACTGATTATTTCGTTGCTAGTGTGAACATGACAAATGCACATAGACTTGAAGAGTTTCTTTCCTAAATGCGCATTAAAGAGCATCAGTTTATGTACAGTGCAGGCAGGCTTAGTCTTGTCAAGTATTCAAGTCCCAGGTAGGCTACTGATAACTGCAAAAGGATTATCATTTGAAATAACAAAATTACACTAGGAAATAGAAAGTTCCTCACAGGCCTGCATGCAAGTCAACCTTTGCTAGTGAAATGCGAGACATCACTGAATACACAAAGAAAAACTGTTGGATTCACTCCCTTCTTCAATTCCTGGAATTGCACTATTGGATTCCCTTCTTTCTCAACAGGAATTACCCTCGTAGATTCCTATGCATTCCCCGTTATTATGACACTTATATGACTTCAAATATCAACAACTCAACAGACCTTAGAAGAACTAGCACAGTATGTGTGTGGGTGTTGCATATGTGCATGTGTCAGAATCTGTGCATTTACTTATAATTGAATTGAACCGTTAAAGAGGATGGAAACAAAATTAACCATCTCTCCAACTACATTTAGAAAAGCCTTTACAAGATGCTATGGAAACCATATCAATTTATACATGCACGTGTTGTGTAAGATGACATACAACCTCCTTCATTCATGTAGACTAACCTTGCCTACTGTACGCTCTACACAAATAAATGACTGACCACCTTTACTCAGAAGCTAATTGAATATTTGTCTTTTTAGTATATTGTAAACCCAGCCTACAGTACATTATTTATTAATGAATGACTGACCACCATTACTCAGAAGCTAACAAAATATTTAGCTTTTTAGTTTATTGTAATACACCCGAGTAACCACATGTAGTTCTTATATAAATTATTACAACTACAGTACTAGTTTGAGTAAACCAAACCAGTTCACCAATCCAAACCCTATACAGGCCTATTCAGATTAGCGGGGTTGCAACAAACTGCTAAAACTAAAACAACACATTTGTCATAAGCACATTCACCATGCTCTGTGTGAGATGAACTTGGGCTGATTCCCAACAACATAGGAATGTAACAATAATCCACATGTCCATGCTACATGTGTGATACTGTCTAGTAATCCTCCCATCATTTGACT
Source organism: Cladorhizidae sp. MBARI D1340-BT2 (assembly GCA_028752905.1). Classification (NCBI taxonomy): domain Eukaryota; kingdom Metazoa; phylum Porifera; class Demospongiae; order Poecilosclerida; family Cladorhizidae; species Cladorhizidae sp. MBARI D1340-BT2. The sequence continues at coordinate 31,456,619 of JAQNBH010000010.1, read as the reverse complement.
TTGGTATAATCCTACTAGTGTATGAGATGCAAAAGAACCCTAACATACCAAAAAGGGTAAGGATATGAACAAGTAATCCACAGAGTTAGACACAGAACAGCTTATATACATATTAATATATATAAGGACCATGCAATACTAAATTTTTTGTATAAGTAGCACTAGGCTTCCAAGTGCTTGTATAGGGGAATACAAATAAAAGTAAGTGCAATTGAGTGAGGTTGTGAAATGGGTGCTTGGTAGAAGGGATAATGCTTGTAGGCTACATGATTCTGACAAGATGTTAAAAAAGCAACTAGGCATAGCAATATTTTACATAATTTTTCATTTTCTATACTCTCTTAATATTTTAGGTTTCATATGATATTCAGGTGCATTTCACCATTAATATATATTTTGTGAGCCAACAATCTACGAACATTTTTCATATCTTAGTTACATATAAGTGTGGAAATCGTAAATTTACACATATTTTACATATATACAACAATTCATTCTCATATATCTTGGATATTTTAATCTCTATTCTTTTGGGTTTATTTAGGTAATATGAGAACATGCCCTATAGATGTATCTGCCTTCTGCAGCAATAGGCCAACCATGCATGGACACACCTTGTAAACAGCCAATGGTAAGTGGACACAGGCTAACCCACAATTCTCCTACTAAAGTCACAGTGATAAATCCAAGGGACAAACTTACTCCGAATCTGGACATTGAATGATCTATTTGCAGTGCCCAAGTTGTTTGTAGCAACACATGTGAAGGTGCCTACAGTATCCATAGATGCATTCACCCACTGCAATGTAGAAGTGCCACTAGACAGACCACTGGTAGTGATGGTGTTGGTGATCAAGTCATTGCTGCTGCTGATAAGTAGTCCATTGTGCATCCACTCCAGTGATGGGAGAGGTACTCCCTCAAAACCACACATCAGAGTCAAAGTGCTATTTATGTCAAATGATTCCAGGAGACTATTGGTGGTCGTCACATTAGGTGCAGCTAAAACAGTGAACGACGGGAATACAGTCAATATAATGGTGCTTGCTGTTGTGTGGTATTTGTTGATATATTTGTTGATAAACGTAAAGTACATTTGAATAATACTGAATGAAAAATCAACCTTCAACAGGTGCACCTAATTGGTGTGGTGTGTCAGAGGTGCATAGAACTCACCATGTAGTAAAATCTGGTGAATGTATGCATATCTATGTTTGCAATAATACTATATGGAGCAATATGTAAAGAAATGTTTAGGAAAAAAAGATATGAAAACTGTTTGAAATGTTAAAACGCACCATGAATATTTTTATAGCACTACTATAGGCTTGATATATTGGAAGAGAAATGAAGCAAGCTATGGCAAAATGTGTTAGACATATGAGTAATACTTTCAGTGGAATAGAAAATGCAACTCTATACTGTACTAGAAGAACATGCTGACTTGTTTGCAGATTGACCAAATGTTTTACATGGACAACAAGATCTGGCACATCTTTATACTCTCTTTCACCGGCATCCAAACTAGCTATCTAGAGTATCTAGGTAGACCAACTACATAGCTGTTGCTAAGTTTATAGACACTTCATCTAGTTCATGCAGTCACAACCTTCGTTGGTTTTGCTTTACCTTCAGCTCTCTCCTCTAACTTCTCTGCAAAAAATGTTTCCTGTGCATTTGTAGGTAATTGTTCAGCAATAAAAAGAATGCAAAAACTAATTCGATCTCAACTACAGCTACAGTAGTTGAGTCTGACTGTCTCTGATAGATAGATAATTTTTGCTTATTTCAGTGCTAGAGTTGACGTGACAAATTTGTATTGACTTGAAAAGTATTTTTCTTGGGACCCAATGTTAGAGTGTAGATAGGTTTAGTCTTGTCATGTATTCAGATATCAGATAGGCTACTGATAACTGCAAAATGATCAACATTTAGAGTATCAAAATTACATTAGGAAATAGTCACACAATTGGGCAATTAGGTGAAGTTCCTCACAGGCCTGCACACAAGTCAACCTGGACTAGTGAAATGCCACACATTATTGAAAACCTGCAGTTACACTATTGGATTAACTCCCTTCTTCAATTCCTGGAATTAGACTATTGGATTCCATACCTCCTCACAGGAATTACTCTACTGGTTTTCTATGCACACCCCATTATTATGACACTTATGTGACCTCAAACATCAACAAGTCAACAGTACTTACAAGAACTAGCCATATTTACAAAGTGTGTGTGTGAGTGTGTGTGTGTGTCATATGTGTATGTGTATGTGTGCGCATGTTTGCATTTATTTATAATTTAATTGAACCGTCAAAAAGAATGGAAACAAAATTAACCATCCTTGAATTATAACAACTAATATACTAATTATACAGTTAGAATAAACCAAACCAATTTACCAAACTCAACCCTAGGTACAGGCCTATTCAGATTAGAGAGGTTGCTAAAATCTAAAACAACACATTCATAAGCACATGCACCATGCCCTGTGTGAGATGAACTTAGGCTGATCAGTGTAACAATAATCCACATGCCCATGCTACATGTGTGGTATATACTGTCTACTAATCCTAGACTTTGGCATATTCCTACTAGCATACGAGATGTAAAAAAAACCTAACCTTCCAAAATGGGTAACGATATGGATTAGTAATCCACACAGTTTGACATAGAACTATTTTAAACATATTTAATATATATAAGGCCCATGCATGGCTATATTTCAGTATAAGTAGCACTAGGCTTGCCAGTCCTTGGATAGGGGAATACAAGTAAAATAAAGTAAAATTGAGGATGATTCTGAAATGGGTGCTTGATAGAAGGCATAATGGTTGTAGATAACTTGGTTCTAACAAGAAGTTAAAAAAATTAGGCATAGCAATATTTTCCATACGCTTTTCATTTTCTAAACTACATTTTATGTTTCGTAGGGTTTACAGGTGCATTTCACACCTAATATATATTTTGTGGGATGAAACTTTTTTCATATCATAGTTGAAAACCTTAAATTTCCATTTAACTTTCTTGAAAACAATTTAAATTAACAAAAGTTAATACTATTATCTTGGATATTTTTATCTCTATTCTTTTGAGTTTATTCAAGTAGTAAGAAAACATACCTTATAGATGGGTCTGGCTTTCACAGCCATAGACCAACTATGCATAGACCACACCTCCTATACAGCCCACGATGAGAGGACAGAGACTAACCCACAGTTCTCCTACTAAAGTCACAGTGACAACAAAACCAAAGGAAGAACTTACTCCGAATCTGGACATTGAAGGATCTATTTGCAGAGCCCAAGTTGCTGGTGGCGACACAAGTGAACATGCCAACAGTATCCTTAGATGCATTCACCCATTGCAGTGTAGAAGTGCCACTAGATAGACCACTGGTTGTGGTGGTGATGGTGATGGATTCATTGCTGCTGCTGATAGGTAGTCCATTGTGCATCCACTCCAGGGAGGGGCGAGGTACTCCCACAAAACCACACATCAGAGTCAAAGTCCTGTTTATGTCAAATGATTCCAAGAAACTATTTGTGGTTGTCACATTAGGTGCAGCTAAAACAGTGAGAGGCGGGAATAAAGTCAATACAATGGTGCCTACTATTGTATAGTATTTGTTGATAAAGATAAAGTACAATCACAACCTTATTCTGCTGTATCTAAATGGACCTAGAGATGCATAAAACTTAACCTGTTGTAAAATCCGGCAAATGTATACATATGTACAGTACAATAATACTAATATAAAGAATAGTTCATGAAAAACAAAAGAAAACTGGCTGAAATGTTAAAACGTACCATCTATATTTTTTATAGCACTTAGAAAATCCTAGAACATTTCATGAACAGGAAGGAACCCTGTATCATGGCTACGATAGGAGAGAGACTGAATTTTTCTTGGAAGAGAAGTGAAGCCGGCTATGGCAAGTTGTGTTAGACATACGAGTGATACTTTCAGTGGAAGAGAAAATGCAACTCTGTGCCATACTAGAAGAACATGCTGACATCTTTGCAGATTACCCAAATATTTGGGACAAACAAATATGATCAAGCACATCTTTATACTCACTATGGCCGGCAGCCAAACTAGGGAGCTAGAGTAGCTAGGCAGAACATCTAGAATGCTAGGCAGAACATCTAGAATGCTAGACAACTGTTGCTAAGTTTATACATCCTGCATCTAGAGTTCTGAAGTTCATGCAGTCACAATCTTCGTTGGTTCTGCCTTTCCCTCAGCTCTCTCCTCTTTCTTCTCTGCAGAAAGTGTTTCCTGCACATCTGTTGGTAATTGATTAGCAATAAAAAGAATCCAAAAACAAACTCGACATCAATGACAGCTACAGTATTAGAGGTTGACTGACTCTGGTAGACTGATTATTTCGTTGCTAGTGTGGACATGACAAATGCACATAGACTTGAAGAGTTTCTTTCCTAAATGCGCATTAAAGAGCATCAGTTTATGTACAGTACAGGCAGGCTTAGTCTTGTCAAGTATTCAAGTACCAGGTAGGCTACTGATAACTGCAAAAGGATTAACATTTGAAATAACAAAATTACACTGGGAAATAGAAAGTTCCTCACAGGCCTGCATGCAAGTCAACCTTTTCTAGTGAAATGCCAGACATCACTGAATACAGAAAGAAAAACTGTTGGATTCACTCCCTTCTTCAATTCCTGGAATTGCACTATTGGGTCCCCTTCTTTCTCAACAGGAATTACCCTCGTAGATTCCTATGCATTCCCCGTTATTATGACACTTATATGACTTCAAATATCAACAACTCAACAGACCTTAGAAGAACTTGCACAGTGTGTGTGTGGGTGTTGCATATGTGCATGTGTCAGCATCTGTACATTTACTTATAATTGAATTGAACCGTTAAAGAGGATGGAAACAAAATTAACCATCTCTCCAACTACATTTAAAAAACCCTTTACAAGATGCTATGGAAACCATATCAATTTATACATGCACGTGTTGTGTAACAGATGACATACAATCTCCTTCGTTCATGTAGACTAATCACAGATAGAGGCGATTATGTAGGGGAATAATGTTCCCTCCTCTGCTAAACCTCTTTGGTAAATAGGGTCTCAAATCAACGAATTGGACTTGTCAAAAACAAAGGAAACGTACACTTCATCCAGCTAGATCACTGTTTACTTTATACTTTATTGTAATACACCCTAGCATAACCACATGTAGTTCTTATATAAATTATTACAACTACAGTACTAGTTTGAGTAAACCAAACCAATTCACCAATCCAAACGTATACAGGCCTATTCAGATTAGCGGGGTTGCAACAAACTGCTAAAACTAAAACAACACGTTCATAAGCACATTCACCATGCCCTGTGTGAGATGAACTTGGGCTGATTCCCAACAACATAGGAATGTAACAATAATCCACATGTCCATGCTACATGTGTGATACTGTCTAGTAATCCTCCCATCATTTGACTTTGGTATAATCCTACTAGTGTATGAGATGCAAAAGAACCCTAACATACCAAAAAGGGTAAGGATATGTAACTAGTAATCCACAGAGTTAGACACAGAACAGCTTATATACATATTAATATATATAAGGACCATGCAATACTAAATTTTATGTATAAGTAGCACTAGGCTTCCAAGTGCTTGGATGGGGGTATACAAATAAAAGTAAGTGCAATTGAGTGAGGTTGTGAAATGGTAGAAGGGATAATGGTTGTAGGCTACATGATTCTAATAAGATGTTAAAAAAGCAACTCGGCATAATTTTTCATTTTCTATACTCTCTTAATATTTTATGTTTCATAGGATGTTCTGGTGCATTTCACCATTAATATATATTTTGTGAGCCAACAATCTACGAACATTTTTCATATCTTAGTTACATATAAGTGGAAATCATAAATTTACACATATTTTATATACAACAATTCATTCTCATATATCTTGGATATTTTAATCTCTATTCTTTTGGGTTTATTTATTAGGTAGTATGAGAACATGCCCTATAGATGTATCTGCCTTCTGCAGCCATAGGCCAACCATGCAGAGACACAACTTGTAAACAGCCAATGGTAAGTGGACACAGGTTAACCCACAGTTCTCCTACTAAAGTCACAGTGATAAAACCAAGGGACAAACTTACTCCGAATCTGGACATTGAATGATCTATTTGCAGAGCCCAAGTTGTTTGTAGCAACACATGTGAAGGTGCCGACAGTATCCATAGATGCATTCACCCACTGCAATGTAGAAGTGCCACTAGACAGACTACTGGTAGTGATAGTGTTGGTGATCAAGTCATTGCTACTGCTGATAAGTAGTCCATTGTGCATCCACTCCAGTGATGGGAGAGGTACTCCCTCAAAACCACACATCAGAGTCAAAGTGCTGTTTATGTCAAATGATTCCAAGAGACTATTGGTGGTCGTCACATTAGGTGCAGCTAAAACAGTGAGCGACGGGAATACAGTCAATACAATGGTGCTTGCTGTGATGTGGTATTTGTTGATATATTTGTTGATAAAGGTAAAGTCCATTTGAATACTGAATTAAAAATCAACCTTCAACAGGTACGCGTAATTGGTGTGGTGTGTCAGAGGTGCATAGAACTCACCCTGTAGTAAAATCTGGTGAATGTATGCATATCTATGTTTGCAATAATAAGAAACAGGAAAATAACATATGAAAACTGTTTGAAATGTTAAAACGCACCATGAATATTTTTATAGCACTTAGAAAAACCTAGAAAAGTTCATGAACAGGAAGGAATCCAATATAATGGCTACCATAGGAGAGAGACTTGATATCTTGGAAGAGAAATGAAGCAAGCTATGGCAAAATTTGTTAGACATACGAGTAATACTTTCAGTGGAATAGAAAATGCAACTCTATACTGTACTAGAAGAACATGCTGACTTGTTTGCAGATTGACCAAATGTTTTACATGAACAAACAAGATCTGGCACATCTTTATACTCTCTTTCACCGGCATCCAAACTAGCTATCTAGAGTATCTAGGTAGACCAACTACATAGCTAGAAAACTGCTGCTAAGTTTATAGACCCTTCATCTGGACTTCTGAAGTTCATGCAGTCACAACCTTCGTTGGTCTGCTTTACCTTCAGCTCTCTCCTCTAACTTCTCTGCAAAAAATGTTTCATGTGCATTTGTAGGTAATTGTTCATCAATAAAAAGAATGCAAAAACAAATTCGATCTCAACTACAGCTACAGTAGTTGAGTCTGACTGTTTCTGGTAGATAGATTATTTTTGCTTATTTCAGTGCTAGAGTTGACGTGACAAATTTGTATTGACTTGAAAAGTATTTTTCTTGGGACCCAATGTTAGAGTGTAGATAGGTTTAGTCTTGTCAAGTATTCAGATATCAGATAGGCTACTGATAACTGCAAAATGATCAACATTTAGAGTATCAAAATTACATTAGGAAATAGTCACACAATTGGGCAATTATGTGAAGTTCCTCACAGGCCTGCACACAAGTCAACCTGGGCTAGTGAAATGCCACACATTATAGAAAACCTGCAGTTACACTATTGGATTAACTCCCTTCTTCAATTCCTGGAATTACACTATTGGATTCCATTCTTCCTCAACAGGAATTACTCTACTGGTTTTCTATGTACACCCAATTATTATGACACCATTGTGACCTCAAACATCAACAAGTCAACAGTACTTACAAGAATTAGCCATATTTACAAAGTGTGTATGTGCGAGTGTGTGTGTGTGTGTCATATGTGTATGTGTATGTGTGTGCATGTTTGCATTTATTTATAATTAAATTAAACCGTCAAAAAGAATGGAAACAAAATTAACCATCCATGAATTATAACAACTAATATACTAATTATACAGTTAGAATAAACCAAACCAATTTACCAAACTGAACCCTAGGTACAGGCCTATTCAGATTAGAGAGGTTGCTAAAATCTAAAACAACACATTCATAAGCACATGCACCATGCCCTGTGTGAGATGAACTTAGGCTGATTCCCAACAGTATAACAATAATCCACATGCCCATGCTACATGTATGGTACTGTCTAGTAATCATAGACTTTGGCATATTCCTACTAGCATACGAGATGTAAAAAAACCTACCTTCCAAAATGGGTAACGATATGGATTAGTAATCCACACAGTTTGACATAGAACTGTTTTAAACATATATAATATATATAAGGCCCATGCATGGCTATATTTCGGTATAAGTAGCACTAGGCTTGCCAGTCCTTGGATAGGGGAATACAAGTAAAAGAAAGTAAAATTGAGGATGATTCTGAAATGGGTGCTTGATAGAAGGCACAATGGTTGTAGATAACTTGGTTCTAACAAGAAGTTAAAAAATAATATTAAAGCAATTAGGCATAGCAAATATTCAATATTTTCCATACACTTTTCATTTTCTATACTACATATTATGTTTCATAGGGTTTACAGGTGCATTTCACACCTAATATATATTTTGTGGGATGAACCTTTTTTCATATCATAGTTGAAAACCTTAAATTTACATTTAACTTTCTTGAAAACAATTTAAATTAATACTAAAGTCACAGTGACAACAAAACCAAAGGACAAACTTACTCTGAATCTGGACATTGAAGGATCTATTTGCAGATCCCAAGTTGCTGTTGGCGACACAAGTGAATGTGCCAACAGTATTCTTAGATGCATTCACCCATTGCAGTGTAGAAGTGCCACTAGACAGACCATTGGTGGTGGTGGTGATGGTGATGGATTCATTGCTGCTGCTGATAGGTAGTCCATTGTGCATCCACTCCACGGAGGGGCGAGGTACTCCCACAAAACCACACATCAGAGTCAAAGAGCTGTTTATGTCAAATGATTCCAAGAGACCATTTGTGGTTGTCACATTAGGTGCAGCTAAAACAGTGAGAGGCGGGTATAAAGTCAATACAATGGTGCCTACTGTTGTATAGTATTTGTTGATAAAGATAAAGTACACGTGCATACCAATCACAACCTTATACTGCTGCATCTAAATGGACCTAGGTTATCAGAGATGCATAAAACTTAACCTGTTGTAAAATCCGGCAAATGTATACATATGTATAGTACAATAATACTAATATAAAGAATTGTTCATGAAAAACAAAAGAAAACTGGCTGAAATGTTAAAACCCATCTATATTTTTTATAGCACTTAGAAAATCCTAGAACATTTCATGAACAGGAAGGAACCCTGTATCATGGCTACCATAGAGAGAGACTGAATTTTTCTTGGAAGAGAAGTGAAGCCAGTTATGGCAAAATCGGTTAGACATGCGAGTGATACTTTCAGTGGAAGAGAAAATGCAACTCTATTCTGTACTAGAAGAACATGCTGACCTGTTTGCAGATTACCCTAATATTTGGGACAAATAAACATGATCAAGCACATCTTTATACTCACCATGGCCGGTAGCCAAACTAGGGAGCTAGAGTAGCTAGGCAGAACATCTAGAATGCTAGAGAACTGTTGCTAAGTTTATACATCCTGCATCTAGACTTCTGAAGTTCATGCAGTCACAATCTTCGTTGGTTCCTCAGCTCTCTCCTCTTTCTTCTCTGCAGAAAATGTTTCCTGCACATCTGTTGGTAATTGATCAGCAATAAAAAGAATCCAAAAACAAACTCGACATCAACGACAGCTACAGTATTAGAGGTTGACTGACTCTGGTAGACTGATTATTTCGTTGCTAGTGTGAACATGACAAATGCACATAGACTTGAAGAGTTTCTTTCCTAAATGCGCATTAAAGAGCATCAGTTTATGTACAGTGCAGGCAGGCTTAGTCTTGTCAAGTATTCAAGTACCAGGTAGGCTACTGATAACTGCAAAAGGATTATCATTTGAAATAACAAAATTACACTAGGAAATAGAAAGTTCCTCACAGGCCTGCATGCAAGTCAACCTTTGCTAGTGAAATGCGAGACATCACTGAATACACAAAGAAAAACTGTTGGATTCACTCCCTTCTTCAATTCCTGGAATTGCACTATTGGATTCCCTTCTTTCTCAACAGGAATTACCCTCGTAGATTCCTATGCATTCCCCGTTATTATGACACTTATATGACTTCAAATATCAACAACTCAACAGACCTTAGAAGAACTAGCACAGTGTGTGTGTGGGTGTTGCATATGTGCATGTGTCAGAATCTGTGCATTTACTTATAATTGAATTGAACCGTTAAAGAGGATGGAAACAAAATTAACCATCTCTCCAACTACATTTAGAAAAGCCTTTACAAGATGCTATGGAAACCATATCAATTTATACATGCACGTGTTGTGTAAGATGACATACAACCTCCTTCATTCATGTAGACTAACCTTGCCTACTGTACGCTCTACACAAATAAATGACTGACCACCTTTACTCAGAAGCTAATTGTATATTTGTCTTTTTAGTATATTGTAAACCCAGCCTACAGTACATTATTTATTAATGAATGACTGACCACCATTACTCAGAAGCTAACAAAATATTTAGCTTTTTAGTTTATTGTAATACACCCGAGTAACCACATGTAGTTCTTATATAAATTATTACAACTACAGTACTAGTTTGAGTAAACCAAACCAGTTCACCAATCCAAACCCTATACAGGCCTATTCAGATTAGCGGGGTTGCAACAAACTGCTAAAACTAAAACAACACATTTGTCATAAGCATATTCACCATGCCCTGTGTGAGATGAACTTGGGCTGATTCCCAACAACATAGGAATGTAACAATAATCCACATGTCCATGCTACATGTGTGATACTGTCTAGTAATCCTCCCATCATTTGACTTTGGTATAATCCTACTAGTGTATGAGATGCAAAAGAACCCTAACATACCAAAAAGGGTAAGGATATGAACAAGTAATCCACAGAGTTAGACACAGAACAGCTTATATACATATTAATATATATAAGGACCATGCAATACTAAATTTTTTGTATAAGTAGCACTAGGCTTCCAAGTGCTTGTATAGGGGAATACAAATAAAAGTAAGTGCAATTGAGTGAGGTTGTGAAATGGGTGCTTGGTAGAAGGGATAATGCTTGTAGGCTACATGATTCTAACAAGATGTTAAAAAAGCAACTAGGCATAGCAATATTTTACATAATTTTTCATTTTCTATACTCTCTTAATATTTTAGGTTTCATATGATATTCAGGTGCATTTCACCATTAATATATATTTTGTGAGCCAACAATCTACGAACATTTTTCATATCTTAGTTACATATAAGTGGAAATCGTAAATTTACACATATTTTACATATATACAACAATTCATTCTCATATATCTTGGATATTTTAATCTCTATTCTTTTGGGTTTATTTAGGTAATATGAGAACATGCCCTATAGATGTATCTGCCTTCTGCAGCAATAGGCCAACCATGTATGGACACACCTTGTAAACAGCCAATGGTAAGTGGACACAGGCTAACCCACAATTCTCCTACTAAAGTCACAGTGATAAATCCAAGGGACAAACTTACTCCGAATCTGGACATTGAATGATCTATTTGCAGTGCCCAAGTTGTTTGTAGCAACACATGTGAAGGTGCCTACAGTATCCATAGATGCATTCACCCACTGCAATGTAGAAGTGCCACTAGACAGACCACTGGTAGTGATGGTGTTGGTGATCAAGTCATTGCTGCTGCTGATAAGTAGTCCATTGTGCATCCACTCCAGTGATGGGAGAGGTACTCCCTCAAAACCACACATCAGAGTCAAAGTGCTATTTATGTCAAATGATTCCAGGAGACTATTGGTGGTCGTCACAGTAGGTGCAGCTAAAACAGTGAACGGCGGGAATACAGTCAATATAATGGTGCTTGCTGTTGTGTGGTATTTGTTGATATATTTGTTGATAAACGTAAAGTACATTTGAATAATACTGAATGAAAAATCAACCTTCAACAGGTGCACCTAATTGGTGTGGTGTGTCAGAGGTGCATAGAACTCACCATGTAGTAAAATCTGGTGAATGTATGCATATCTATGTTTGCAATAATACTATATGGAGCAATATGTAAAGAAATGTTTAGGAAAAAAAGATATGAAAACTGTTTGAAATGTTAAAACGCACCATGAATATTTTTATAGCACTACTATAGGCTTGATATATTGGAAGAGAAATGAAGCAAGCTATGGCAAAATGTGTTAGACATATGAGTAATACTTTCAGTGGAATAGAAAATGCAACTCTATACTGTACTAGAAGAACATGCTGACTTGTTTGCAGATTGACCAAATGTTTTACATGGACAACAAGATCTGGCACATCTTTATACTCTCTTTCACCGGCATCCAAACTAGCTATCTAGAGTATCTAGGTAGACCAACTACATAGCTGTTGCTAAGTTTATAGACACTTCATCTAGTTCATGCAGTCACAACCTTCGTTGGTTTTGCTTTACCTTCAGCTCTCTCCTCTAACTTCTCTGCAAAAAATGTTTCCTGTGCATTTGTAGGTAATTGTTCAGCAATAAAAAGAATGCAAAAACTAATTCGATCTCAACTACAGCTACAGTAGTTGAGTCTGACTGTCTCTGATAGATAGATAATTTTTGCTTATTTCAGTGCTAGAGTTGACGTGACAAATTTGTATTGACTTGAAAAGTATTTTTCTTGGGACCCAATGTTAGAGTGTAGATAGGTTTAGTCTTGTCATGTATTCAGATATCAGATAGGCTACTGATAACTGCAAAATGATCAACATTTAGAGTATCAAAATTACATTAGGAAATAGTCACACAATTGGGCAATTAGGTGAAGTTCCTCACAGGCCTGCACACAAGTCAACCTGGGCTAGTGAAATGCCACACATTATTGAAAACCTGCAGTTACACTATTGGATTAACTCCCTTCTTCAATTCCTGGAATTAGACTATTGGATTCCATACCTCCTCACAGGAATTACTCTACTGGTTTCTATGCACACCCCATTATTATGACACTTATGTGACCTCAAACATCAACAACTCAACAGTACTTACAAGAACTAGCCATATTTACAAAGTGTGTGTGTGAGTGTGTGTGTGTGTCATATGTGTATGTGTATGTGTGCGCATGTTTGCATTTATTTATAATTTAATTGAACCGTCAAAAAGAATGGAAACAAAATTAACCATCCTTGAATTATAACAACTAATATACTAATTATACAGTTAGAATAAACCAAACCAATTTACCAAACTCAACCCTAGGTACAGGCCTATTCAGATTAGAGAGGTTGCTAAAATCTAAAACAACACATTCATAAGCACATGCACCATGCCCTGTGTGAGATGAACTTAGGCTGATCAGTGTAACAATAATCCACATGCCCATGCTACATGTGTGGTATATACTGTCTAGTAATCCTAGACTTTGGCATATTCCTACTAGCATACGAGATGTAAAAAAAACCTAACCTTCCAAAATGGGTAACGATATGGATTAGTAATCCACACAGTTTGACATAGAACTATTTTAAACATATTTAATATATATAAGGCCCATGCATGGCTATATTTCAGTATAAGTAGCACTAGGCTTGCCAGTCCTAGGATAGGGGAATACAAGTAAAATAAAGTAAAATTGAGGATGATTCTGAAATGGGTGCTTGATAGAAGGCATAATGGTTGTAGATAACTTGGTTCTAACAAGAAGTTAAAAAAATTAGGCATAGCAATATTTTCCATACGCTTTTCATTTTCTAAACTACATTTTATGTTTCGTAGGGTTTACAGGTGCATTTCACACCTAATATATATTTTGTGGGATGAAACTTTTTTCATATCATAGTTGAAAACCTTAAATTTCCATTTAACTTTCTTGAAAACAATTTAAATTAACAAAAGTTAATACTATTATCTTGGATATTTTTATCTCTATTCTTTTGAGTTTATTCAAGTAGTAAGAAAACATACCTTATAGATGGGTCTGGCTTTCACAGCCATAGACCAACTATGCATAGACCACACCTCCTATACAGCCCACGATGAGAGGACAGAGACTAACCCACAGTTCTCCTACTAAAGTCACAGTGACAACAAAACCAAAGGAAGAACTTACTCCGAATCTGGACATTGAAGGATCTATTTGCAGAGCCCAAGTTGCTGGTGGCGACACAAGTGAACATGCCAACAGTATCCTTAGATGCATTCACCCATTGCAGTGTAGAAGTGCCACTAGATAGACCACTGGTTGTGGTGGTGATGGTGATGGATTCATTGCTGCTGCTGATAGGTAGTCCATTGTGCATCCACTCCAGGGAGGGGCGAGGTACTCCCACAAAACCACACATCAGAGTCAAAGTCCTGTTTATGTCAAATGATTCCAAGAAACTATTTGTGGTTGTCACATTAGGTGCAGCTAAAACAGTGAGAGGCGGGAATAAAGTCAATACAATGGTGCCTACTATTGTATAGTATTTGTTGATAAAGATAAAGTACAATCACAACCTTATTCTGCTGTATCTAAATGGACCTAGAGATGCATAAAACTTAACCTGTTGTAAAATCCGGCAAATGTATACATATGTACAGTACAATAATACTAATATAAAGAATAGTTCATGAAAAACAAAAGAAAACTGGCTGAAATGTTAAAACATACCATCTATATTTTTTATAGCACTTAGAAAATCCTAGAACATTTCATGAACAGGAAGGAACCCTGTATCATGGCTACGATAGGAGAGAGACTGAATTTTTCTTGGAAGAGAAGTGAAGCCGGCTATGGCAAGTTGTGTTAGACATACGAGTGATACTTTCAGTGGAAGAGAAAATGCAACTCTGTGCCATACTAGAAGAACATGCTGACATCTTTGCAGATTACCCAAATATTTGGGACAAACAAATATGATCAAGCACATCTTTATACTCACTATGGCCGGCAGCCAAACTAGGGAGCTAGAGTAGCTAGGCAGAACATCTAGAATGCTAGGCAGAAGATCTAGAATGCTAGACAACTGTTGCTAAGTTTATACATCCTGCATCTAGAGTTCTGAAGTTCATGCAGTCACAATCTTCGTTGGTTCTGCCTTTCCCTCAGCTCTCTCCTCTTTCTTCTCTGCAGAAAGTGTTTCCTGCACATCTGTTGGTAATTGATTAGCAATAAAAAGAATCCAAAAACAAACTCGACATCAACGACAGCTACAGTATTAGAGGTTGACTGACTCTGGTAGACTGATTATTTCGTTGCTAGTGTGGACATGACAAATGCACATAGACTTGAAGAGTTTCTTTCCTAAATGCGCATTAAAGAGCATCAGTTTATGTACAGTACAGGCAGGCTTAGTCTTGTCAAGTATTCAAGTACCAGGTAGGCTACTGATAACTGCAAAAGGATTAACATTTGAAATAACAAAATTACACTGGGAAATAGAAAGTTCCTCACAGGCCTGCATGCAAGTCAACCTTTTCTAGTGAAATGCCAGACATCACTGAATACACAAAGAAAAACTGTTGGATTCACTCCCTTCTTCAATTCCTGGAATTGCACTATTGGGTCCCCTTCTTTCTCAACAGGAATTACCCTCGTAGATTCCTATGCATTCCCCGTTATTATGACACTTATATGACTTCAAATATCAACAACTCAACAGACCTTAGAAGAACTTGCACAGTGTGTGTGTGGGTGTTGCATATGTGCATGTGTCAGCATCTGTACATTTACTTATAATTGAATTGAACCGTTAAAGAGGATGGAAACAAAATTAACCATCTCTCCAACTACATTTAAAAAACCCTTTACAAGATGCTATGGAAACCATATCAATTTATACATGCACGTGTTGTGTAACAGATGACATACAATCTCCTTCGTTCATGTAGACTAATCACAGATAGAGGCGATTATGTAGGGGAATAATGTTCCCTCCTCTGCTAAACCTCTTTGGTAAATAGGGTCTCAAATCAACGAATTGGACTTGTCAAAAACAAAGGAAACGTACACTTCATCCAGCTAGATCACTGTTTACTTTATACTTTATTGTAATACACCCTAGCATAACCACATGTAGTTCTTATATAAATTATTACAACTACAGTACTAGTTTGAGTAAACCAAACCAATTCACCAATCCAAACGTATACAGGCCTATTCAGATAAGCGGGGTTGCAACAAACTGCTAAAACTAAAACAACACATTCATAAGCACATTCACCATGCCCTGTGTGAGATGAACTTGGGCTGATTCCCAACAACATAGGAATGTAACAATAATCCACATGTCCATGCTACATGTGTGATACTGTCTAGTAATCCTCCCATCATTTGACTTTGGTATAATCCTACTAGTGTATGAGATGCAAAAGAACCCTAACATACCAAAAAGGGTAAGGATATGAACTAGTAATCCACAGAGTTAGACACAGAACAGCTTATATACATATTAATATATATAAGGACCATGCAATACTAAATTTTTGGTATAAGTAGCACTAGGCTTCCAAGTGCTTGTATAGGGGAATACAAATAAAAGTAAGTGCAATTGAGTGAGGTTGTGAAATGGCTGCTTGGTAGAAGGGATAATGGTTGTAGGCTACATGATTCTAATAAGATGTTAAAAAAGCAACTAGGCATAACAATATTTTACATAATTTTTCATTTTCTATACTCTCTTAATATTTTATGTTTCATATGATATTCAGGTGCATTTCACCATTAATATATATTTTGTGAGCCAACAATCTACGAACATTTTTCATATCTTAGTTACATATAAGTGGAAATCGTAAATTTACACATATTTTACATATATACAACAATTCATTCTCATATATTATCTTAATCTCTATTCTTTTGGGTTAATTTAGGTAATATGAGAACATGCCCTATAGATGTATCTGCCTTCTGCAGCCATAGGCCAACCATGCATGGACACACCTTGTAAACAGCCAATGGTAAGTGGACACAGGCTAACCCACAATTCTCCTACTAAAGTCACAGTGATAAAACCAAGGGACAAACTTACTCCGAATCTGGCCATTGAATGATCTATTTGCAAGGTGCCTACAGTATCCATAGATGCATTCACCCACTGCAATGTAGAAGTGCCTCTAGACAGACCACTGGTAGTGATGGTGTTGATGATCAAGTCATTGCTGCTGCTAATAAGTAGTCCATTGTGCATCCACTCCAGTGATGGGAGAGGTACTCCCTCAAAACCACACATCAGAGTCAAAGTGCTATTTATGTCAAATGATTCCAAGAGACTATTGTTGGTCGTCACATTAGGTGCAGCTAAAACAGTGAGCGACGGGAATACAGTCAAAATAATGGTGCTTGCAGTTGTGTGGTATTTGTTGATATATTTGTTGATAAAGGTAAAGTACATTTGAATAATACTGAATTAAAAATCAACCTTCAACAGGTGCACCTAATTGGTGTGGTGTGTCAGAGGTGCATAGAACTCACCCTGTAGTAAACTCTGGTGAATGTATGCATATCTATGTTTGCAATAATAAGAAATGTTCAGGAAAATAATATATGAAAACTGTTTGAAATGTTAAAACGCACCATGAATATTTTTATAGCACTTAGAAAAACCTAGAAAAGTTCATGAATAGGAAGGAATCCCATATAAAGGCTACCATAGGAGAGATATTTGATATCTTGGAAGAGAAATGAAGCAAGCTATGGCAAAATGTGTTAGACATATGAGTAATACTTTCAGTGGAATAGAAAATGCAACTCTATACTGTACTAGAAGAACATGCTGACTTGTTTGCAGATTGACCAAATGTTTTACATGGACAAACAAGATCTGGCACATTTTTATACTCTCTTTCACCGGCATCCAAACTAGCTATCTAGAGTATCTAGGTAGACCAACTACATAGCTAGAAATCTGTTGCTAAGTTTATAGACCGTTCATCTGGACTTCTGAAGTTCATGCAGTCACAACCTTGGTTGGTTCTGCTTTACCTTCAGCTCTCTCCTCTAACTTCTCTGCAAAACATGTTTCCTGTGCATTTGTAGGTAATTGTTCAGCAATAAAAAGAATGCAAAAACAAACTCGATCTCAACTACAGCTACAGTAGTTGAGTCTGACTGTCTCTGATAGATAGATAATTTTTGCTTATTTCAGTGCTAGAGTTGACGTGATAAATTTGTATTGACTTGAAAAGTATTTTTCTTGGAACCCAATGTTAGGGTGTAGATAGGTTTAGTCTTGTCAAGTTTTCAGATATCAGGTAGGCTACTGATAACTGCAAAATGATCAACATTTGAAGTATCAAAATTACATTAGCAAATAGTCACATAATTTGGAAATTAGGTGAAGTTCCTTACAGACCTGCACACAAGTCAACCTGGGCTAGTGAAATGCTAAAGATTATTGAAAACCTGCAGTTACACTATTGGATTAACTCCCTTCTTCAATACCTGGAATTACACTATTGGATTCCATTCCTCCTCAACAGGAATTACTCTACTTGTTTTCTATACACACCCCATTATTATGACACCTATGTGACCTCAAACATCAACAAGTCAACAGTACTTACAAGAACTAGCCATATTTACAAATTGTGTGTGTGAGTGTGTGTGTGTGTGTGTCATATGTGTATGTGTATGTGTGCACATGTTTGCATTTATTTATAATTAAATTGAACCGTCAAAAAGAATGGAAACAAAATTAACCATCCATGAATTATAACAACTAATAATTATACTAATTATACAGTTAGAATAAACCAAACCAATTTACCAAACTGAACCCTAGGTACAGGCCTATTCAGATTAGAGAGGTTGCTAAAATCTAAAACAACACATTCATAAGCACATGCACCATGCCCTGTGTGAGATGAACTTAGGCTGATTCCCAACAGTTTAACAATAATCCTTGGGCCCATGCTACATGTATGGTACTGTCTAGTAATCCTAGACTTTGGCACATTCCTACTAGTATATGAGATGTAAAAAACCCTAACCTTCCAAAATGAGTAACGATATGGATTAGTAATCCACACAGTTTGACACAGAACTGTTATAAACATATATAATATATATAAGGCCCCATGCATGGCTATATTTGTGTATAAGTAGCACTAGGCTTACCATTTCTTGGATAGGTGAATACAAGCAAAAGAAAGTGCAAATGAGGATGATTGTGAAATGAGTGCTTGGTAGAGGGCATAATGGTTGTAGATAACTTGGTTCTAACAAGAAGTTAAATTAAAGCAATTAGGCATAGCAAATATTCAATATTTTCCATATGCTTTTCATTTTCTATACTATCTTAACATTTTATGTTTCATAGGGTTTTCAGGTGCATTTCACACCTAATATATATTTTGTGGGATGAAACTTTTTTCATATCTTAGTTACATAAGTGAAAACCTTAAATTTACATTTAACTTTCTTGAAAACAATTTAAATTATCAAAAGTAAATACTTATCTTGGATATTTTTATCTCTATTCTTTTGGGTTTATTCAAGTAGTAAGAAAACATACCTTATAGATGGGTCTGGCTTTCACAGCCATAGACCAACTATGCATAGACCACACCTCCTATACAGCCCACGATGAGAGGACAGAGACTAACCCACAGTTCTCCTACTAAAGTCACAGTGACAACAAAACCAAAGGAAGAACTTACTCCGAATCTGGACATTGAAGGATCTATTTGCAGAGCCCAAGTTGCTGGTGGCGACACAAGTGAACGTGCCAACAGTGTCCGTAGATGCATTCACCCATTGCAATATAGAAGTGCCACTAGCCAGACCACTGGTGGTGGTGGTGGTGATGGTGATGGATTTATTGCTGCTGCTGATAGGTAGTCCATTGTGCATCCACACCAGTGAGGGGAGAGGTACTCCCACAAAACCACACATCAGAGTCAAAGTGCTGTTTATGTCAAATGATTCCAAGAAACTATTTGTGGTTGTCACATTAGGTGCAGCTAAAACAGTGAGAGGCGGGAATAAATTCAATACAATGGTGCTTGTTGTTGTATAGTATTTGTTGATAAAGATAAAGTACATGTGTATACCAATCACAATCTCATCTAAATACCTAGGTTATCAGAGATGCATAAAACTTATCCTGTTGTAAAATCTGGCAAATGTATGCATATATATAGAGTACAATAATGCTATATAGACAAATATAAAGAATTGTTCATGAAAAACAAAAGAAAACTGGCTGAAATGTTAAAACGTACTATCTATATTTTTTATAGCACTTAGAAAATCCTAGAAAATTTCATGAACAGGAAGGAACCCTATATCATGGCTACGACAGGGAGAGAGACTGACTATCAAGAAGTGAAGCCGGTTATGGTAAGTTGTGTTCAACATATGGGAGATACATTCATGGAAGAAAATATCCAACTCTATGCTGTACTAGAAGAACATGCTGACCTGTTTGCAGACTAACCAAATATTTGGGACAGACATCCTTGAGGTAATAGTGGCAATTAGGTCAAGTTCCTCACAGGCCTGCACACAAGTCAACCTGGGCTAGTGAAATGCCACACATTACTGAAAACCTGCAGTTACACTATTGGATTAACTCCCTTCTTCAAATCTGGAATTACACTATTGGATTCCCTTCTTCCTCAACAAGAATTACCCTACTAGATTATTATGACACTTATATGACATCAAACATCAACAACTCAACAGACTTTAGAAGAATTAGCTATATTTACACAGTGTGTGTGTGTGTGGGTGTTGCATATGTGCATGTGTGAACATCTATGCATTTACTTATAATTGAATTGAACCGTTAAAGAGAATGGAAACAAAATTAACCAGTACTACACAACTGCTGTTAGAAAACCCTTTACAAGATGCTATGGAAACCATATTAATTTATACATGCATGTGTTGTGTAACAGATGACATACAATCTCCTTTGTTCATGTAGACTAACTACACAAATAAATGACTGACCACCTATACTCAGAAGCTAATTGAATATTTGTCTTTTTAGTAAATTGTAAACCCAGCCTACAGTACATTATTTAATAATGAATGACTGACCATCATTACTCAGAAGCTAACTAAATATTTCGATTTTTAGTTTATTGTAATATACACGAGTTACCTGTACACATGTCGTTCTATTATTACAACTACAGTTCTAGTTTGAGTAAACCAAACCAATTCACCCATCTAAATCCTAGGTACAGGCCTATTCAGATTAGCGGGGTTGCTAAACAACACATTCATAAGCACATGCACCATGCCCTGTTTGAGATGTACTTGGGCTGATTCCCAACAACATAGGAATGTAACAATAATCCACATGCCCATGCTACATGTGTGTACTAACTAGTAATCCTAATATCATTAGATCTTGGTATAGTCCTACTAGCGTATTAGATGTAAAAGAACCCTAACATTCCAAAATTGATAAGGATATGTACTAGTAATCCACAGAGTTAGACACAGAACAGCTTATATACATATATAATATTAAATGGACGGAGGTGTCAAGGTTGGAATTCCTCACCACCCTTCCTATTTTGGAACAATGGCCCCCCTTTTGAAAAACTACATGACTGTAACTCTCTTGCAATACTCACTCAGGCATATTTAATGCTATTTCTATCTTTCAATGGACTCTCAGTTGACATAACATTATAGTCTCTGTCTCAATAATCAACTTCAAATTATATTCACTCGACGTTCCGACTAGATGCTCTAGACCTGATGAAGGTCAAGCATCTAATCAAAATGTCGAGTGAATACAATTTGAAGTTGATTATTGGGAAGGTGGTTATAATTGTTTCTTCTTATACACTTCACAAATCAGTACATCCATATTTTATTGGTATTGTAGACATTAGCTAGATATATTATAAGTAAGAATCTCCCAGGATGCTGCATTGCTCCATGATTATAACTATTTATCTCTTTCTTAAAAGAAAAAATTCTCTATATAGCCACAAAACACTCTCTTCTTTGCCAGTTGGGACAAATGCAACTGCAGAGAACGCAGCTGCTATTTGCAGACCTTGAACTGTTTAGATTGTTGATGATCTTTCTGTTTATGTCAGGGTGTCCTTTCAAATAAGTGGAATCAGTTCAGAGGCTAGGTTGAATATTGTACACACACCAATCTTTACTTTGTTGAGAAACATTTACCTATTTCTTTGGTGTTATTATGAATCGAGAAACATTCTAGTCGCTTAAATGCAATCAGGAATCCTCTGCTATTAATATTTTAATGAGTGTACATTTTTTAGTAATCAATAGGGAAGAAAGGATATTGATGATAATATATGCATAGATAGATTCAATACCTTGAAGCTGAATTCATATTTTTTATGATTTTTGGGGGTGTTAGTAATAAAGGACTCAAGATTGGCTGGAATTCTTTTTGAGCTAAGATATAAGAAGCTGCCAATGTGAGTTTGAATGAACTCATTGAACGCTGACTTTATTAGTGGTTTGTTGTTATAATTGTATTTTAAACTATTGCTAACATAAGAAGAAATAAACTTCTCAAATTCATTACATGGAAATAGAGGAAGCAAAACAATGAGCTCCATTGAAGGGAGAAAACAAAAGTGATGCAACTCAATGTTGCTATATTATGTCTTCAACAACATTTACCAGCAAATCCACCCAAGAATCCCTTGCTCAAAGCAAAGATATTCAGAGTGATCATTTGTAAGTGTAGGTGCTTCTGCTTCTTTCTAAGAAAGAAGAACTACGGGAAACAGTAGCAAATGCCAGGTGGAGAATGATCAAGAACACAGTTGCGATTGTCGGCCATTAATATTTTTTTAATTTTGCTCCCAGTCTCATCTAAACAGAACTAAAGTTATTTTAAATTGTCTATAGGGCATGAGAATCAGTGTCTAATGCAAATTCTCGGTTTTAATTTTTTTTCCCGAAGACATCTGAGTTTTCGCCATAACGTGCTTATGGTGTTTAATCTGTTTTATTAGTGTTTTTTTGTGTTTTTTTGGTTAAATCAAACGTATTTATGCTTATTCATATAGTTTATAGTTTTTATATCCATAAGTATACATAAAATAGGAGAGAGAGTGCTACACCACGCCAAATACAAGAGCAAAATGTTTGAAAGTAAGACTGAGATTTCAAAGAAGAAATGAAACAAGAAATTACCATGCGATCACACACATTTAGATCCTTTACCTATTAAGGTGTGGAACACCAATATCTATTTGGTGTCCTATTTATGGTTGTGGTCGGCATTGGCAAATCTCTTAACAAGACAACCCAACTATTTTTGTTTTCTTTACCATTTTCTGTCTTGTGTAATTGCTCTTCTGGGAAGTTAGAATTTACCATTGTGAAGGCAACCATGTCTATTTATACACATAATTATGTTGTGTATTACCATCTACTTCTGATGTAAATGTAGTCTGATTCACTGTAGTTGTGGTCATCATAGTTTTGGGAAATGTCCTTAGTGGTTTATTTGGCAGTGGGTGTGGCTTTTTTAGCTAAAAATAATCTGATTAACAATAAGTTGAAATGCACTAGATATGTCTGCTATTTGTAAAGCTGAAGTGATCCTAGAACACCAGAGAAAATATATGTCTACCAGGGCTGATCCTCCATAGCTTGAGAATTCAACTAGAAACCTAACATTATAATTATTATCTTAATAAATTAATAAACATTTTTACATAACACTGCTATAGATAACCATTGCCATAATTATAGCTAACCCTTGTTGCTTCCCTGGGTTTAACCCTAGCTGAAGCCATTACTAATTTGGACCTTATCGAAGACACCATTATGACAGAGTATTTGAGTGCATGTGTGGTGTGTGCATGTATATGTTTATGTGTGTGCATGATGCATGTGTATGTGTGATATGCATGTGTGTGTGTGTGTATGTGTGTGTATATGTGTGTGATATATATGTGTGTTTGTGTGTAGGTGTTTTTTTGTCTGTCTTTGTGTGTGTTTATGTGTGTGTTGTTTAAATGACAGGAACTTTTAACAGAGCTGATGTAGCTGATGTAAACCTAGGAAAAAACAGGACTAATATACATCATCCCAGAAAAATGAGAGGGCTAATTATCTTTTTATCGCTATTTAACACCAACTACAACTACTTAAATATCACATTCATAAGCCCATGCATCTTTCCTAGTGTTAGATGAAGTTTGGTTGATTTCCAACAAGTAACAAGAATCCCAACTCCATTGCACATGTGTGGCACAGGCTAGTAATCCTGCTATCCCTAGACTTTGGCTCATTCCCAACAATATTATAGGAATGTAACAGAACTCTAACATTACATCGTAGCAATGACATCACTCTAGGCGTGTCACTAATCTTGACCTGGCCCAGCCCTAGCTATTGCCTCTGTCCTAACCTTAACCATTGCCA
The DNA here is from genome assembly GCA_028752905.1 of Cladorhizidae sp. MBARI D1340-BT2. Lineage (NCBI taxonomy): Eukaryota > Metazoa > Porifera > Demospongiae > Poecilosclerida > Cladorhizidae > Cladorhizidae sp. MBARI D1340-BT2. The sequence continues at coordinate 31,432,258 of JAQNBH010000010.1, read as the reverse complement.
AGACCCTAACCCTAATTGAGGACCTAATCTAGCACTGATTTGTACAATATTGTTGATGACATCATATGATGTAATGCCAAAACTTAGAAGCAATCCATTTTTTTGGCATCTGAGTGCCTTCTGGGCGCCTGTGTCATGACAGTGACCATGCTTTGCACATATGTGACATGGGGTAATAATCCTGTCACTCTTTATTACCTTGTTGCTAGCATGCATGAAAAACAGGTAAAGGATATATATCTATTAGTATATATAAATTTATTCTATTTTAATATATAGGTGCAGAATTAGATATTCTCCAATATTCTACTCTACTGCACCTCCCATAGTCATTAACCAAAAATTACAGAACAATTTCAAAAACAGAAGCCGTTCTTTTGGTCACAAAACAGTTCAGCAATGCAATAAAGACACAAGTACTGTTAAGAAAATTAGAAGTTAATTCAAAGTGTGTTATCAATGGTATCTATCTGGACCAACTCAACGATCGAATGACCGATGCACTGATCGACCATTATAAGAAGTTATTATGAGTATATCAGCTATAGAGTAAACAATTTTTCACACCTCTGTTGACTGAAGTTTCCTAGCTCTAGCACATGACTACATAATACCTATACTGTAGTGCAGTTTAGTGATGATGTCATAATCTCTGAACTGGTCATGAGCATGATGTGTCATGGGACACAAAGTATGACCAGTGAGATATATCAAATCAAATAAACAGGACACTTTCAGACATAATATTTTATTGCCACAACAGACATAACCAAACATGTGAACTATTGCATGAAGTTAGGAAGCCATCTCAAAATTTAACATCTAGTAGGTCATAACAAATCATAGGCAGTTTGCACCATGAATTTTTTTTGTCAAACTTCCTTTTTCATTTGCCCATGCCAATAAAATAGCAGATCATAACCAAAACAACAGCACTTACATGTATTAATATAATTGTGTGTAATTTCAGAATCTATAAGAGTGATACCTTATATAACAAAACAACAACAAAAATGAAAATCCAAAAAAACAACTTATTCTCACCTTTGTCTTCATAAGACACTGAAATATTGGTCACAATTGCTACACAAAAACGTAATGTAGGGGCTGAAATACTTCCTCTTTCAAACACAAGGAGACCACTTGTGTTAACTAAGTAACAATGTTGGTCATGTCTTTTTCCATTATACAAGAACAAATAATTAAACTTTAATTTATTATCAATGAAATCTTCACTCAATATTTCCAAAAAGCACGCCCCATTCCAAATCCTGATAGTGATATCATTGAGGATCCAAGCAGAATCGTCATTATTGGATTGTTTTCCAAATCTCTGTACCCAGCGCAAACGTAGATTCAGGTTTCCAGTAAAATTCCATTCATGTGGTATGCAGATATACTCCCGGATGAGAACTTCTGATTTCGAGGGTCCAATAAGGATTAGAGGGAGGGTGAAGTTCTGCCCAACTGCTTGAGCTGTCACAGAGACATTTGAAGGATCCAACTCCACTAGACTTGTACCATCATTTGGCATCTCGAGAGTTGGTGCATAATACCTGATTGGAATCCAACCAGTGTTGGTGGAGGAAACTGTTGACCTCAATATGACCTCGAGTCTTACACCCTGATCAATGCGAGTTAGAGCACGGTTGTCAATGCATCCAAAATCGAACAGAAATTCAACCTCACTAGAAATAAATGGTATAAAAATAAGGAAATAAAGATGGTCATTTGAGATAGCTATGCAAGGATGTCTTATTTACATTTGTCAGAGACAATGTTGCATTATTTACATATGATAGTGAGAATGTAGGTAAGAAATACCAACTAATTAATTAAAGTTAATTATCCATACTAAATATTACAATCACTTTTTTCCAGGTATAAAAAAAAAAATTTAAGCTTATTTATTTTACTTTAGGTCAGTGTGTTTGTTTGCTATGGGATTAGTGTAAAGTTTGTGAAAAAGAGGTCTATGCCTATTTTGAGAGAAAATGCCTCTAGATTATGAAAAGTACAAATTAAAAAAAGTTATATTCTAGATATACAAAAGTTACATATACTTGAGTTAAATTCAGAACAGAAATTATTACATTTCCAGGTTATAAGTAGTGTTCTCCTTATGACAAGTAAAAGCTTGGCCACACTCAGCTCAACAATAAGCTGGATTCTAACCAGCTCCTTGGAACTTGTTAGGAACTACAACAGTCATGTCCACACTACCAAAAACACAAGTTTTGCCAATGTGATTCAAGGCAACTGTGCAAAAATGGTCATGATGATAAACACTTCCTGTTTGACAAGCCATGGTTTTTAATTCAGCTTTCTTGTTGTATTAATGCAGAGCCACATTTAGGATTGAGTTGAAGGGGTGTGGAGCAAAAGTAGTATTTTGTAAACAGAGGGGGGCAAGAGTTTTGATGTAACGTAAAGCCTAAAAGCTAGGGGGTTCTGGGAGCACTATCCCCAAGGAAACGTGTTCATTTTAGACTTCCTGAGATCACTTCTGATGCTTTTTCAGATATTTTGCTGAGAATGAGGTAAGAAATGACTCAGCATTGGAACTATTAACAGTTAATTCAGTCACCATTCTCACAATAATCAGCAGATAACACTATTTTGAGAATGCCGATTGTATTAGGTGTTAATAGTTCCAGTGCCGAGTCACTTCTGCTAGTAGACAATAATTAGTTTCTTAGAATCAGTTTTCTTGTTTGATTATCATAGTAGTCATGAGCAGGAGTGTCTCCCTTTTACTTCAGTGCTACTTCTTCCTCTACTCAAGCTCAGTCTAGCACCAGTGCTGAAAGTGTAGAGGCAGATTGCTCCTATTCTGAGTCTGATGAGGCCATTGCGCTCCCTCCCGCCCCCACCCACCCAAACAAGCAGTACACTGATAAAGAGAAAAAATGTCATTCTCCCACTAGTGTCATGCAGTATCCAGGATCTGGTGATTTTCATTGAAAATACCTCCAAAATGCAGTGTACACATCTCGTGCAGCAGTGCTCAACTTCAATGAAGTACTCGGTATATGAGTCGAAGAAGGTTTCCTTAAAACAACTTCAGAAAACATCTGTCTTCATTTTAATGGCGGACGAATGGACAGACATTAATTTTCAACTGTCGAAGAATTGTCCATCTTCTGTCTGTGGGAGGAAAATGGTGTTCCTATTGAGTGTTTTCTGGACAACTGAGTGGTGAAGCTTTCGCTCTCTCTCTTGACCTGCAGACAGCACTGCTTTACAGCTGAAGGACCTGGTTACTAATGATATGTTGATCGCAATGTTTACAAACCTAAACAAGATTGCCACTATCAATTTGTCGATTCCCGTAAAATTGCTTCTGTTTAGAGAACTTTTTCAAAGATGAAACTAATTTATGGAACTCTCTTGCTGAATGTAGTCTGTTGCATCTAATAAAAATCTCCATAAAGTCACCAGAGCAACTAATAGAGAATGACCTTGACGAGATATTGGAAGTATGGAATCGAAAACCATGAAGAATAGCTATTTAAACTCTAACAACTCTAAGTAATATGTTAACTGCCTACATGTAAATAATAGTATGCATTTAGTTTGACACTACATCACTATACAATAATACAATACCCCAAGTATCTAGGATGGGGGGTGAAGGATCAGGAAGGGGGGCTGATGGCCCAACCACCCCCATTCCCTATTCCTTAGATGCAGTTGTGTGATGAGAGAAAAGAGAGAAAAGGACTTGGTAGAAAGCATGGGATGTTTACCATGGAACTACATGGACAATGAATCTGCTTTTATCCCACTGCAAGCAGCAGCACAACCGTCACGGCACCAACACAACTAATAATGTATTCTACTCTGATACAAAACATAATTATTGTGAGGTCATTTTATAGAGCTGAATGCAAACATATTGTGGCCACATCCAGAAACTAAACAGGAATCTGGTATGCCTTAGTGGCTGGAGGCTTGGTTTAACAAATGGTCGAGGCATATACCATACCCAATGATAAAGGTAGTGATTAACGTTGTGCTGCTTTTCTCCATTTGAGCAAATGAAACTTATCCAAGTTGACAATTTGAGTGAAGTATTTGAGGAGATGTGTGTAAACTAAAAAGTCAAGGATTACCACTTATCACCCACATTCTAATGAAATGGTGGAGGGTTTAACTAGACCTTGCTGGACTTGCTGAAAGTAAATATTAAGGATCACACGAGTGCTGAGAGGATAATCTTTGTGAAGTGTGTCTTGCCTACATTTGCCACAAGTTTCTCTCCTTTTATATTGATCTCTTGAAAACATTCTCTGCAGACTTAATGTGGGGCACAGAAATCGGGATATATTTCCAACCCACAATATGCCCAATACTTGCAGCAAGTCCTTAAAGAGGCTTATGATGCTATTAGGACAAACCTGTCATCACAGCACCAAAGAAGATGACACTAAGGTGCATAACTAACCACACAATAAGTCTGTGTCGGTTGTTTGTGGTCCTCTATTCAGCGAGCATGAACAAGGTACAGCCAGTGATTATAACTTGTGGTTTTTCTACACTAATCTTCTATATATTGATAAAATTATGTGGAAAATACATGGTTGACAAGCATTTAATTGTTTTGGATTCTGAAGATGGACCACTACTCCCTCTCTCCCTCCTACCATCTGTCTCTACTACTGCCCTCACCTCAACCAACCCACCCCACACCACAGACTTGCATCTTTTCAATCCAGGTAATCTAACAAGAGATGGATATGCTCCAGCATTTTGTGCATGGATAAATCACGTATTTATGGCAAGATTGACTTAGCTGTCTTTAAAGCCTGTGAACACGGCTTACTTAATGCATAAAAGATTACCAAAAATGTGCTTTGGTTGTGTGTGCACTAAATTTGGAATTAATTATTTTGTACTATTACCAATCAGTTTCAGAGAGATGATGGAGTGCTAACTGATGCAGAGCAATGAGTTAGCTACATGAGCATACTGTAAACCCAGAAAAGTTGGCGACCGTTTTATTTAGCGTTTTTGATATCATGCACATTTTAGCGACCATTAATGTTAACGTTTTATAGCATGAAAAACAATGTGAAATCCTTGTGAAAATAAGAACAGTACATTAATCATTAATAAAGTCCATGATTCCAGTTTTTTTGAATGCTTGTTTTAGTCTTTCAGTATTGCATGCTAAGACTGTTGATTAACCAGTTTGCATGCATGGGGCTTGATCAATGATGCACGGAGATTCACTTTAACAGCTGATATCTCTTTCCCACCATCCAGGGCTTCATGGATTTCATTAACATACCACCTGTCCTCGTGAAGGAGTCCTTCATTAATTAAATCTTCATTTACGCACAAATCAAGTGGCTGCAACTCTCCTGTGCAGCTTGCAGGAACAAACACTTGGTGGATATTGTTGTCTTGAAGCTTTTTAAGAACAGAACTACAGCGATGAGCTGCAAACACATCGAATATTGCCAATGCAGGCTGATCGTCAGCCAAATCCAGTCTCGCTCTAGTAGTAGTGACATATGGAATGAATTGATAATTTGTTGGCTGCAGCTGTTGCACCGTCGCCTTCTGGTAAACAAACTGAGCTACTGAGCTAGATCCACCAGCATTGCCTTTCAACCAACGAACAATCGACATAGCTGTATTGTAAGTTCGCAGTTGCTCGATCAAAACTCGAAAGCTCCTAATCAGCGACGACCTCGTGCTCTGCTGACAGCTAGCACGCGCGCGTGAGTGTTTTTGAACTTTGTACTTATATTGCCACAAATGTTGGCTGCCTATTAACTTAGCGATTTTTTCCTCATCGCTAAATTCGCTAACATTAATGGCCCGCTAACTTTTCTGGGTTTACAGTAATTATGCGAGAGTGAATTAGAAACAACTTTAACTTCACTGTCGCTATTCAAGGAAACTTCATTTCTATTCAAGCTAGAATTGTTTGTAGGACATAAGGTAGCTAGATATTTAACTAACCATACTGTAGCAACTGATAAAACTAATTGCAAACCTCCTGATTTTTTCTTTTGGAGTTTGAGGAGCATCCTCTTTTGATGGATTCTATCTTTTGTTTAGCTCTATTCTCGTTCTCTTCTGCAGCACATGCCTCCATCAGATCTTTAGGTACCTTACCCATAACCAGAGATAATCAGCTACTTGCAATTTTTTCCTGCATGTGCTATTGATTGAAATGTCAGTGTGGATGTGCCCCCCAATATATGTTGTAACAACATGATCAATGCCACCCTCTCACTTTCCAATTAGAATAAGCACAAGACTCACCTCTGATTACCAGGTGAATAACTCATGTGTATTTGATTTGTTCTTGTGAATTCTGAAGCCGATGTTATTTAGGCAGTAAAGAAACTGAATTGAAGGAAACTGAACTGCTGCTAAAAAACATGATCACACTACCTTAAATAAGTACTTAATCTTGTTTGCTTGTAGATTAAAACTAACACATTTTTTATGATAGCAAGACTAGTGCTTCACAGTGAAATACCTTTTTGATGACTAACAAAATATTTTGTAACAAGTATAAGAACAACAGGTAGAAATAAATCGTATTCAACTAGGTAATGGGGTATCTACCCGACTGTGATGCTAATTTTGGATCTTGATCATATGCTGCATGCTGATGACTCCAGCATTGTACTACATGTATTCTGAATCAGCAGCTAATCCAGTGGCATGCACTACTGAGCTCACGAATAGCTACAAGAAACTTGATGGTACACAAGCTTAACTCATGAAAACGTAATGCACATCAGGCCATTGTTTTGCACTTAGCTCAGCCTTCCAAGATCAATGAGGGGGTAGTGGGTTTAGGAAGGATGAGGGAGGAGAAAGCCCATAGGAATCCAATACAGTAATTACTTTTGAAGTGAAAGGGAACCCAATAGTGCAAATATAGGAATTGTGTTGGGAATTTAATTCAACACTGTTGAATTAAATTACACTGTAAGTGTAGGTATTCAGTGATATATGGGGCCCAGGTTGACTTGTGCAGGCCTATGAGGAACTTAATCTAATTGCCCAATTATGTTTTATTTCTTAATGCAATTTTATGACTTTAAAGGGTAATTGTTTTGAGCATTTTTTTAATACCTATACTACCTGAGAACCTATTTCAACTTGGACACTATTTCCCTGCCTAGTTATCTTTAGGTTCCAAAAGTAGTTAATGCAATTTTATGACTTTAAAGGGTAATTGTTTTGAGCATTTTTTAAATACCTATACTACCTGCGAACCTATTTCAACTTGGACACTATCTCCCTGCCTAGTTATCTTTAGGTTCCAAAAGTAGTTTTACTGCTTAAGAAGTTATTTTGTTATGCAGTAGATATGTTCTACCTGACTTTGCCTGTAGCCAACTTTGAAACCATGAACTGAATTATATTGTTAGATTAATAGATCATTAGTATGTCATGCTGTACCTTGAGGGCACTGTTTAGCCCAAACACACATGAATTGAAGGTCACAAACTTGAAGTCTAGAAATCACGGCTTCACAACTTTATGCACATAACCAAAAGGGACTACTACCATTTTAAACATTATAACCGAGGTACTGAGTTGTAATGTTTATCCACAATTTTATGTCAAAGAAATGGGGAAGGTCATAACAAGGCCCGATAACTTCTTCCCAATGCATGACACAAAAGGTATTTCAAAATACATTAGAATAATACATAATTATTATAGCTTGGTAGTCAATGACATGCCATGTTGTGGGGAGAGACATATAGAAATGTTGGGTGTGTGAATTGTTAAAGCCTTCAGTGCAGGGGGGACGATAGTATATATTTTATTAACCTGTGGTTAAAACTTTAGAGCTCCGTAGAATCTGCCAACTTCATGGTATGGACTTGATATATAGCTCAAAAGATAGGTCTCTCTGTGTGCTCTCTTTTAATACTTAAATATCTTTCATAGGTATAACTATAGGCAAGTTACTAGAACCTAAAGCTCAAAAACCTGAATCGCCGCAACCTCCACTCCGAGTTGCGAAGTGCCAAAAAATTGAAAATGGTAACGAGTGGCTAGAGGAAGCAGTCAGACAAGTGGTGCTCAACGCCCTCAATTTTCCACTCGCGCGCTTGATCAGGTAATAAAAATTTTAACGCCAATTTTTTGGCATTCGCAACTCGGAGTGGTTTCTGTGGAAGGTTGCGGGGTTTTGAGGTCCCTCCGCTTTAGGGTCTAGTAACTTGCCTATAGTTTTACTTATGATACATCTTTTAGTATCAAAAGAGAGCACACAGAGAGATCTATCTTTTGAGCTATATATCAAGTCCACACCAAGAAGTTTTCAGAATCTACGCAGGTAAAATAAAAATTAATAAAAAATACCATCGTCCCCCCTTAATTAACACAATGAATCTCCAATGTTCTGAGCATACACAAAAAAAATTTAATTCCCTCTCAATCGCTAACAACAAGCACTTAACTCCTACTTCAACACTAATCAAAACTCCCCAGACTTTGAATTTGCTCGGAATTCGTGTTCTGTTTTGAACCCCAGCTAGTGTGTAAATTGTTAAGCCTTCAGTGCAATACTTAGCCAGCTCTTTCACATTCATTATTTCTACAATGGTAAGTATATAATCATCTCACATGACTGGGTTAACCGAAAGCTTTGTAGGTCTAGATCCGTTCTGAATACCGCCAAGATTTCCCACGTCATCTGGACAATTAGGAGGAGCATAGTTTCCAATTTGCGCTGAGACAAGCTTAGCGTTTCCTAAAAATAGGATGATAGCTGCAGTTAGAAAACAGGTAGAACCACGGAGATTCATTTTGCGTTTTGCAAGACTACTGTGTATGAATGCCCTCAAACAGGATACTTTATAGTTGCTTGGAATGCGTCGTTATGATGGTGTATACTCCCACTCTTCTCGCTCACATGATTCGATTCTGTATTTCATTTAAAATCCCCCCAAAACGTTCGTAAGATTAGGAACAGATGATGCGGCCGTGCGGCGCTCAGACAAAGAAAGAAAAAAGTGGGCGTGGAAAAAGCGGAATGCGCGAGACTAATTATCTTGGCTTGTAGCAAGATAACATCTCTAGCCCTCTCTAGCCAACAAATATTTGATTTCTTCGAGATCTTTTAGTAGCAAGGGAGAAAAAAGAAGCTTTAAAGACTTAAAAAAGAAGACTGCTTTGTTTCAACTTTTCTCAGGCAGACAAAAAATGCACAGCAAAAGAGAGGAAGTTTTCATCAGTCGAGTTTATATCAATTGGAAAGATGCTTTTCAAGATTTAGGTTAGGTTGGTTATTTAGAGCTATAGCTACATAGGTCAACATAGGTCATGTAATAAATTTCTAACTATTTTTCATGCATACCACACTGTAATCAATGCAGGAGAACGCTACCTATCAAAGTGCCAGCTGATGCTGTTAAAGTAATAACCAACTCATATAGCTGAAATGTTGGAGAGATGTTAGATGAAGCTCACAAAGAAGAAAGGAAGTAGGTCTCCTACCATCTATCTTAAATAACCTGAGGGCAAGATGGCAGGGACCTTTACCCATCACGGAGAAGCCCGCTAGGACAACCTACAAATTTAAGACTGGTCAGAGAGGGAAAATCTAGCAAGATATTCCATGTGAATGTGCTTGCATGCTGGGAGTCGCCATTAAATTGTGGAGTAGTGAGATGTCATTACCACCACCACAGATCAATCTAAACTTGGAACCAACCCAACACGACCAACTGTTGCAGCAGCTGCATGATTGCCGATGCATCTTTACTGACCAACCCTACCTGACGATGATGGGAAGATTGACACAGGAGAAGCAAAAGCTATTAGCTCACCACCCTACCATACCATATGCAAGGCTCGCAACAGTGAAGAAAAAGGTAGCCCAGATGCTATGAACAGGACTGATTCAGGTCAACACGGGCCTGTTGCCAACATCCATTGCGCTGGTCCACAATGGGTCACTGTGTCTCTGTGTTGATTATAGGAAACTCAATGCAGTCTCTCACACTGATCCAGCCATTCTTCGAGGACCTCATTGATGGATTAGCTGGAGCTCATTACCCTGGATTTAAAAAAACGGATACTGGCAGATGCCAGTGGCTGAGGGATTGCGGGAGAAGACGGCATTTAATACTCAGTTTGTAAATTACCACTTCTTTGTGATGCTCTTCAACCTGGTCATCCCTGCCACTTTTTTCCAAAGAACAATGAACACAATGTTAAGAGATGCCCTGGGCACTACATCTCAGCATACATGATGGTATAGTCATTTTCAGTCATACTTGGAGACGACACCTTACCTACTGGCCAAGACACTGATGACTGTAGGGTGGATGATCAAGCTGTGTAAGTCCCAGTTTTGGATGAAAGGATGTTTGTATCTGGGACATGTGGTGGGGCGAGGCCAAGTGAAGATGGACCCAGCGAAGATTAATGCAGTAGTGAAGTTTCTGACCCCCAGGAAGAAAAAGGATATCATGGCATTCCTGTGCTTCACTGGCTATTATTAGCACTTCATACCCAGCTACATGGAGATTGCCACTCTGCTAACGGATCTGATGAGAAAGGATCTGCCAGACAAACTGGTCTGGCAGGACTGATATGAGCAAGTATTTGAAGCACTGAAGACAGAGTTATCCTCCGACCCCATTCTGAAGGACCCATACTATGCCCTTGACTTTCTCCTGCAAATGGATGCATCCTATGTAGGGATCGGAGCCGTCATCAACCAAACCATGGACAAGTACGCAGATCGACCAGTAGCCTCTTACTCGAAGAACCTGCGCCCAAATAAAAAGGACTTTACAGTAGTGGGAAAAGAGTGCTAGGCAACTGTGGATGGTGTCAGACCCTTTGCAATTTACCTGATGGGAGTGTCATTTTATCATTATCTCTTTCCACAGCTGTCTGAGATACTTAGATAAGGTAAAGGATATTGGAGGCAGACTGACGTGATGGTTGCTTGTTTTTAGCCATTAGACTTTATTATCAAGCACCTCTTAGGAACTGCCAACATCTATTCAGCTGCAGGACAGTACTTCACCAATGGACAACCTGCCAAGGATCTCCCCAACAGTTGAGGACCTCATCATCCATTTATTCCTAATGAAGGCTAGTCGAGTGATGAAGTTGAGAAGGTAATTACTTAACTCTTCGCGGATACAGGCGCACGACTAGTTCCGAAAAATAATTGTCTAAAATCAATTGTTTGCTCTGGGCGTCTAGAATAAACGTGTGCACATGTCCAGTAGTTAAAATAAAAGAATTGAAGCCCAACTATAATTACAGGTAGCCGCGACAACCTTATCGTTTGTCTCAAAAGTTTACTGCCGATGATGTTCTTGAAATGTGCTACAATAGCGATTTTGGCCTTTCAGAAGACTAATCTAGCTGTGATGAAGGATAAGAGGTCCATACCTACAGGGGACAGCGGCCTGAGCAACTGACAGCTCTTTTCAGAGCTGTCATTTCTGGCCAGGCTTGTAGCTTTGTCCAGGACTGTGATTCTAGTGATGACGAGAGGAACTTTGAAGGTGAGTCAAGATTTATAAAGAGAGTATATACATAGATAGAGCTAATATATAGACAGGGGGGCTGAGCCACTCTAAGGTTGTGTATGGGCCAGAGGTGGCTCAGCCACTTTAAGGCTGAATGGGTCAAAACGAGGATGAGGCAGCTTGAGGCCACGAAACATTATTTTTTAACACTTTGACTGCTGTAGACAAATATATATGTCTGACAAAAATTACACTCATACACAAAAATTGCACTCATACATGGTGGAAATATATATATGTCAGTAAAGGACTAATGCTTTATTGACTGCAGCAAGATGCTGCTTATTGGTACAGCCACTCACCAAGCATCTGCTTATTGGTACAGCTGTTCAATGTGTTTAATTCACTTTGACCTGACTATCTTTGGACAAACTTGGTTATGTAAGGTGATTATGTACCTTCACTTTAGATCCTTGATAGAGTATTGTGCTGAATACAAGTGATGGATTATAATAAAGCTGAAGTGCACTGTGTATGTTAGAAGGAGGTGACAGTGATGATGATTTTGGTGGATATATTTATGAGAATTATTGTGAAGGTGTGTGGAGGATGGTAAAAAGGATGTGCAGGATAGTAAAGAGGGTGTGGAGGATGGTGAAGAGGTTCTGGATAGTGTAATGATGAAGTAGGTTGTAGGAGTAGCTCCAGTGAAAGTTCAAGCAGCTCCAGTGTCAGCTCCAGTGCCATCAGCTCCAGTGCCATCGGCTCCAGTGCCATCGGCTCCAGTGCCATCAGCTCCAGTATCAGCAGCTCCAGTGCCAGCAGCTCCAGTGTGATATATCTCATTCGGTCAGAAATCTGATAGCATGGTTGATATGGAAGGAAAAGAGCCCATTGACTTTGCTCAGCTTTTTCTCGATGACACTATCCTAATGAGAATTGGGAGGAAACAAATTTATACGCAGACCAATTTATAGCTTCAAATCAAGACCTACCTCCTCGATCTAGAATGAGAGATTGGCACAGTTAACAAGATAAAGAGCTTCATTGCCCTCATTATTGCCATGAGCGTGGACAATCATACCAGCTTGGAAGAGAAATTGCTGTCGATGAATCAATGATTGGATTCAAGGGGAGGATCTGGTTCATCCAGTACTTGTCCAAAAGCTAATGTCCTGGCAGACAGCTCTAGTGGATATACCTACAGTTGGAAGCTGTATGTAGGTGAGGTTTAGTACACACATAATAATATGACTCGTCTCACTCTAAAAAGTAGTAACTTTGGTGCATGTGGTACAATTCGGGTGAACAGGAGGAAGGCACCTGCATGTATCAAGGCCAAAGACAAAATGAAAGTACAAATGTTGTCCTTGCCTTGAAATGGATGGACAAGAGAGCTGTGACCATTCTGAGTACTATCCACAATGATAGCACTATAACAAAGAGGAGGAGAACAAGGCTGTCAAAATGGCATGGAGGAGATCATACCTCCAGTGCTAGCTATATTTTTTTAGAAGAAAGGCTTCATTGAAGGATGGTTGGACTTGGGCATGTTCAACATGCAAATCTACTAAATCAATTCGCCATGGTATACAGATTGAATGCAGTTGTGTTGATTAAACTGAATCATACCATTGACTTATATACAGGGAGTTTTGTTTCTAAATCACGGCTCCCGCTGCGAAGCTGGATCATCCTTATGTGATCCAGGGAATACCAGTAACAAAGATACTGCAGTCAATGTGTACCAGTGGCTGCGGGAGGTATTTCCACAGAGCTGTGTGCTCAACCTATTGTGTTAGGTGGGTCTGGCGTGGTTGTGCAAATCGATGAGTCCCAGTTCTCACATAAACCAAAGGTATTTCAAAGCAGTCATATATCATATTGAACAAGAGATAAACGTTTGTTCTTTGTCAATGAATAGCATCACAGAGGACGCCCTTGGGTGTTTGGGATGGTGGATACTAACCACACACCAGCTCTTGGTATTCATGACCACTTGTGTTTGCGATAGTCAATTATTATATCCAAGGTTTCATGCAGATTGTGGCCCAACGGGATGCAGCAACACTCCTGCCAATAATTCAAGCACATGTTGCACAAGGAACGATTGTGCACTCTGACCAGTGGGCAGCATACAGGAGGGTGGCAGCTGTGCCTGGTGTGGCTAGCCATGCTACGGTCAACCACTCGATTCAATTTGTCGACCATACAACGGGGATGCACACTCAGCACATAGAAACGTATTGGAATAGGGTAAATATATATAACTGGTATTTAATAATACATAACTTGAATAACATTCTACATTCTTTACAGGCAAAGATAAAGATGAAATCGATGAAGGGTGTCCATCGTCACCAGCTACCATCGTATCTAGATGAATTCATGTGGAGGGAGCGTAAAGGACGGGCAACGGAGGAGGCGTACAAGAACATCATCCATTGTATAACTGCACAATATCAATTTTAAATAAATAAATGCAAAATACCAATTTTAACTCATTATACTTACCTGGGGGGGTCAAAAGTACCCTACTGCAACAAGAGTTTTTGAAAACGATGCTACTGGACCAGTTTTTATCATAGGAAAATATTTCACATATAATTAGATCGCTTACAGTCTAAAGTTCATTTTGATATCGAGTTTTGTCTATGATTAGTCTATAAGATTCTCGAGTGAAATGGCTAGGAATACTTTCACGGCTAAAGAAGTGATAGCCTTCCTGGAGAGTGATGAGGAGTGGAGTGAATTTGAACAGAAAGAAAGCGTGGACGGAGATCGAGAAGTGCCAGAATAAATGAACTCTCTGGGAGTAGCAGAAGTTGCTTCTCACTCAGTACTGGCCTCTAGCTTTGTTCAAGAAGATGCTGAACCTGCTACTCAAGACTCCATGCTCTTTCAAAATGTGGTCAAAGTTATGCGATATTTATCATTGCTATGGTAACTATAATGTAAGAAATGTAAAGTTTAGATCATGCAGTATCATATGATATATATATTGCCTATACTAATTCCCTTTGGTTTCAAAGATATAGTTTTTTTTAGGGAAAGGGTCAAATTTGTTGAAATGTTCTATATTTATAATGGTAGGTAATGAGTTAAATAAATAACTAATTTTAAATGCACAATTAATTCGATCGTGGTAAAAAATATATATTGTAAATAATTATAAGATATATCATGGTAAAAACATGGTAAAAGATATATCATGGTAAAACCATGGTAAAAACAAAAACTATATATTTTAAATAATATTAATCAATGTAATTATAGATTATAATGTGCATATAAGTTTCATTATAAGTTTCATTAACACATTCGACATCTTTTGGTACCGCTCGCGCACGATTTTTTCGACCCTTGGAGGCTTATATTGGGATTGATCCCTCCAGTTATCAAGCAACTTTCTAATCTTTACTGAGAGCACTCTCAGACTCTTCTCCAGCCAGCTCTCTTCAGTTGTCTTATTTCAAAATTCAAATGAAGCCCACCAAACCACGCCCCTAATATTTTGCGCAGGCATTATAGCGAACGGATCATGGCAGTAAAATTCCTGACCAGCCTAATAGGCTCTACAAGTTTCTGAAACGGAAATTTGGAAAAGGCAAAGATGAGAGGTATATATCTATTTAAAACTGAGCTGAGAATTATAGCTAGCTATATAGGTTTATCTGTACTGCATCACAGCAAGGCATTATTTTAAATCTACTATATACATGCCAACCAAGGACAGTCCTGAGATTTTTTGTGTTTTTCACAATTCAGACTAGGACAGGACTATCAGCACTGCCAATCATTTGGTATCTAGTGACCAGCTACCTTGTTCATGTGGTCACTGACACTGTATTATGTTACTGTAGCACAGTGCTAGAAAAATCATGAGGCTTAACCACCAGCAATAAAGGCAAAATAGAGTTTGCATTATCAGGACAATGTATTTATGATCCATTTCAAAGTAAATAACTAGTTTAACTTATTTTAACCGAGCTGTACACTAGAGCCATGTTTGCACAAGGCCATAATCCAATCATCCAACTGTAATACAATAATCCAGATTAAAAACACCAGGTAATAATAGCTAACCTATAAAAATAGGTGGAGAATATACAATCCTTTAGAGATATCTTGAGTAAATAGCTACAGCAAGATGAATGAAAGTGCATAGGAAAGAACCACTAATGTACATAATGGCCAGGGAATGAACAAAACTAGCGTTAGTTGTCCAGGTATTTGACCAAGCCATATTGGCATGGATGCCAAGAGTCCCGGAATGATCCATTTTTATAATATTTTTCGGAATCTAAAAGCTCCAAAGCGTTTTGAGAATGGAACAGGAGAATCTCATTAGTACACTGCAGTTGAAGATTATTATCGTTGCTTTTACTTTGAAGCAATAGACTTGGCCATGTCAACAATTCAAGATTGCTTTGATCAGCCAGGATATGCTGTTTACCAAAATCTTGAAGAATTGCTTGTAAAAGCTGCCAATAAAAAGGATTATGCTGAGTTTAAGTGAAGTTGTTTCCTTTTATGGAGATGACTTCAATAAGAGTGAGCTTTCAACTCAACTTCAAGTTTTTAGTTCAAGTTTTAGCTCACGTGAGTCAGATAGAACTGTAATACTGAAAGATATCTTGACCTTTCTTCGCAATCTTTGTGATGGTCAACGTGCCTTTTTTAAGCATGTGTGCTGGGTTGCCCGTCTAATCCTTGTCATGCCTGCTATGGAATGCTGCAAGTGAAAGATCTTTTTCCTGCATGAAAAGAATAAAAACATACTTACGAGTTACTATGAAACAGGATAGACTTAATGATACTAAACATTTACAAATGAGCTTTGGATCGCCTTGATCTAATCAAAATTGCAAATGAATTTGTGAGGAACAATGAGCACAGACTCCGAGTGTTCGGGAACTTGTGAACTTATTTCAGGTTTATTTCAGATATATATAATCTTTTCAATTACAATGATATTTCTTTTCAATAAGGTGCATGTATCTCCCTCCCCCACACACACTTTCGCCTGACCAATCCCAAAATGCTTCCTACCCCTCTGACCTAACCTGTGAGTATGGCATTCCCTCCAGGCCCTACACCTGTGAGTATGGCATCCCCTCCAGGCCCTACACCAGTGAGTATGGCATCCCCTCCAGGCCCTACACGCCCTACACCTGTGAGTATGGCATCCTTTCCAGGGACTTCCTCTTCAGAGGTGCCTCCTCCTTCTGCATTTCGATGTCCCAGTCTATTCTGCTGGACCCAGTAGCTGGATAGTTTTTTTGGATGTCTTTATACTGTTATCAGCTGCATTACTGCATTACCATCAAGTTTGACCCTGAAAGACTGCCAAATATATAGCAAGTTAGAAAATTAGCTTCTGAGTGTTGGCCCGAGGGCATGACGATGGTGATAATGTTTTCTCCTGTTCTAGTAAAGGATTATCTTCTGTCACAGCCACAGTCGCTCCATGCAAATTTCATAATTGACAGGAGCTTTAATACATTTCAATATTTAATATTGCTAAAGGAATCTCAGAGGCAGAGAAAAGTTTATACTCGCTGAATCAAAGTTATTCACCTACTGCTTGTTGCAACAGCAACTAATGTTGTAAGTGAGCTTTCATTTTCTGTTATGAAGAAAATCAAAACTTATTTGACGTAGGCTATGGTCCAGGAGTGATTAAATGCGATTATAATAATGCATGTCCATATCAATTGTAGTAAGGGTTAGACTTATAATGAGTTTTGATCATTTCATTATAGGAAAAGTAAATTCCTCACATTTTAAAGTAAATTATATTAAATATATATTTTGTTTTATTAATTCATATTATACTTGATTGAACTAAATATTATAATAACAATAAGACTAATCGTTTTCTGTCAAGTATTCAAATGGGATAACTTTAAAATGTCTGTGTTTCTTAAATGATATTAATAATTGCCTCATGCCTAAATATTAGTTATATATTAAGTTTTATTTTGGGTATGAATATTGGGCAGAGCTGAACACATGCAGATGTGGATATTATTGTTCCCATTACTTTGGAAGAGCTTGTATCAAGTAGGTGTGAGTAGCTCCTATTGAACCCATTTCTTGGGCTTGGATGCCGGCATCCAGGCAGGGACTTGACCTGGCCCCAATTGATGCAATTCAGCAGTCTGTGTCTGGGATTAGCTGGCTTGCACCTACATGATCTCGTCTTTTAATATGTGAGGTGTGTGGGTGTGTGTGTGTGTGTGTGTGTGTAGTCTGGGTAGTGCAGGGTGCCTTGGCCTACGAAGAGCTCGACACATCCAACTAGAACGGACGCATGACCCTTACAATTACAAACCTTCTTCTCCATACTATGTCGAGTTACAGGGAATGTTGGAGAAACTTTGACCAATTTTTTGGTGTTTTACAGAATCGAGAAACTCTCTAGTCGATTAAATGCATTGCTATTAATATTTTAATGAATGTATATTTTTCTCAGTGTGAACAAGGAGAATTGGGGCCTAATACAAATTCTTTGATTAATTTATTCCCCCCCCCCCCCCCCCCCCCCCAAAGATCTCCAAGAGTTTGTGCCATAAGGTGGTTATGGTACTTAATTTTGCGAGTGTTTTTCGGTATCCACATATATAAAATAAGAGTCAAACAGATATAGTGCACACCACACAGTGCCCAATGCAAGAACTAAATTAAAAAATAAGACTGAGATTTCAAAGAAGAAATGAAACAAGAATTTGCCCATGTGATCACAAACTTGTAGACCCTACCTATTAAGATGTGCACACCAATATCATATTTGGTGTTTATATTTATCGTTGTGGTCAGCATTGGCAAATCTCTTTCTTGACAAGACAGCCCAACAATTTTTGTTTTGTTTATTAATAATTCTGTCTTGTGTAATTACTGCTGTAGCTCTGGCAAGCTAGAATTTACCATTGGGAAGGCAACCATGTCCATTTATACACATATGTTTTGCACCTGATTGCAAACCCATCTCCTCCTGATGTAAATAATAGTCTGCTACTAATTGTACTAGTGGCTTCTTTGGCAGTGTGTGTGGCTGATTAACAACAAGCTGAAATGTCACTAGAAATATCGGATATGATAGCTTTTTGTAAAGCCAAAGTGATCCTTGAACACCAGTGGTAATATATGTCGACAGGGCTGACCCACATAGGTTTAGAATCCTAACGTATTATTATAGATATCATAATCATTGTTACATAGCACTACTCTAGTCAATGCCGAAGTCTTAGCCGTAGCCCTTGCCTCTTATCTGGTTTTAGCCCTAGCTCAAGGCTTCATGCATTATTGATTTAGATCTTATTGTTGGTGTCATCATGATAATTTCATACTGAGTGTGTCAGTGTATGTGTGGTGAGTGCATGTTTCCTGTGTATGTGTGTGTGTGAGTTTGTGTCTGTGTTGTTTAAATGCCAGGAACTTTTTACAGAGCTGTGGTCAACCTAGAGCTAATATATATTAACCCAGAAAATTAAGTGGGCTAATTATCTTTTTTTAGCATTATGTAACACTCTAACTATGTAACACTCTAACTACCTAAAGTAACACGTTCATAAACACATGCAGCATGCCATATGTGAGATGAACTTGTGTGGATTCCCAACAAAATAGGAATGTAACAAGAATCCCAATTCCCTTGCCACATGTGTGGCACGGGCTAGTAATCCTACCATCCCTAGATTATGGCTCATTCCCAACAACATAGGACTGTAACAGAACCGTAACGTTAGATTGTGACAATGGCATCATCAGCACTTTAGTTTCATTACTCTAGCGGTTCCACTAGTTTTGACCTAGACACAGCCCTAGCTATTGCCTTTACCCTAACCCTAACCATTGACTGGCCCTAACCCTAACTGAGGCCCTACTCCAGCTATGATCTGTACAGTATTGATGATGACATCTTATGCTCTATACCAGAACTATCCTATGAGGAAGCAACCTTATCTCCTGGTGGTATATGAGTGCCTGCGTCTCAGTGCTGTATAAGAACATTGGGAGTGGGTCTTGACAATGACCATGCTTTGTACATGTGTGGCATGGTATAACCATATCTTTATTACATTGTGCTACCATGCATGAAACAAGGAGAGATTATCACATAGTCTATCAGTATATAATTCCACCATGCTATGCTCCCTGTATGTCCCAATATACTCTACTCAGATTATTTAACTCTCCACTGCACATATGCATATTCATTATCAATTTCCAAAAATTATGGCAACTTTTTCAAATACAGCAGAAACAAACAGTTCAGCAATGCAATAAAGCCCTAAGTACTATCGAGACAACTAGAAGTTAATTCAATGTGTGTTATAGATGGTATATATCAATCAGCTGACACACCAATTGACTCTGACCGACAGACTTACCTACTATTATACAAAAGGTATAGAGGAAACAATTTATCGCACTCATTGTGGCATAAGGTGAGTAATTTCTTTGGCTCATGAAATTACACATGTCTGCTCGTGTTTTAACTTGCTATATTCCACTCTGACTTACGCAATAAGATACACACACACACACACACACACATGTATATGTACATATATGTTCGTTGTTTGTAAAGAGCTATGACATTTCCACCTTTTACTTCCAGTAGGGCTAGCAAAAGACACATCAGTATTCTTTATGGAATTTAGAAGCTGTCATGATTCCTGGAAAATAATTTAATCCTCCAATTCTCTAGGCTAGGTCCACAAAAACAGGTGCCTCTAATTATAGAGAATTGTAGCTCCGCCTTCTTCACATATATTATACGGTCCATACTAACCCTTTATTAGCATGTCACTTCAGGACTGCAACAATTGTTATGGGATTCATGGCTGTGGACAAGTTAGTGGAAGTTTAGGATGGCTTTGCTGCATAACTATAGCCTCATCCCAGCATGCTGCAGTCCAATGCAAGCCTGGAATAGGCAAACATTATATATTCAATGGTTAACACTTTTGAAGAGCTCAAACCATTCATGGAAATATAGTAGACACTCTAACAGTAAGCATGGACAGGAAACAAAAGTTTACGCCAATGAAGCACTGGCACTAGCAACATGTAAAGCAAAGCACAGCAACAAAGTCCTTTTTATAGCAGATTTGATAAAACGATCAACCACAGTGGTACTCAATATCATCCACGTAACATCATCAATACAGCATTTTAATAGCATTTCCATCTATCGCTCCCTCCCTCCCTCTCTCCACCCACTACTCACACTCAAACCCATACATCGACCCGTCCATCCATCCATCCATCCTCCATCAATCCATCCTTCTGTCCATCCATCCATGTATCCATCCACCATTTATGCAAACATATCATGGGTCCTCTCCCAGAAACCAAACAAAAAACTGGTATGCCTTAATGGCTGCAGGTTATTCTACCAAATGGGTCGAGGCATATAAACCATACACAATGATGAAGATAGTGCTGTGGCTACAAAGCTGTTGTTTAATGTTGGCTGTTTATCTCTAACAGAGCAACTTGTTCTTATGACGGTTTAGGTAATGTATTTCAGGATATGGATACGCTTTTTTTGGTGAAAACATCAAGGACTATGTCATAAAACCCTCAGTGTGATGGGATAGTGGAGGGATTCAACCTGACCTTTTTACACGTGCTCTCTGCAATTGTTAAAGATCACTCAAGTGATAAGAGTATAATCATCATGAAGTGTGCGCCTTGCCTACATTTCCTACACAAGTTTCTCTCTTTTATCTTATCATCAGAAATACATGCTTTACTTCCAACCACATAATAAGCCCCAAACATGCAGCACTCATCACAGCACCTGAGAAGATGACACTAAGGTGCAGAGATAACCTCACAATAAGTGTGATCTGGTATTGCTCTACTTTCCTGTAATTGCCTGTGTTAGATTGGGGATTATTCAGAGAGCTTGAACAAGTTACCGACATTGATTAACATATTGGGATTTTCTACCGAATTCTGCTGATGGCAAAATTGATAACTCCTGCTCTTGGTAACATGCAATTAAATTCTGAAGATGAACCACTACTTGAGCCTCCCCCTCACACCTCCCTCCTATCTGCTCCTTTCTCCTCACCAATTCCATCCCTTCCACCTCACACATGCTTGCCTTGATACGATCCTTTCAATCCCGTTAACAAACAAGATATGAGCATGCTCCAGACTATTTTGCTGCCTACATACATCACCCAAGAAGGACTTAGCTATTTTTAAATCCTGTACACCCCTCACTCATAAAAGATTACCAAAAAATGTACATCGGTTGTGCACAATAAATTTAGAATTAAGAAATTGTGTCCTAATGAAACACAGTTCAAGTGAAGTGAGAGGTGTGCTCAGTCGATGCAGGACCATGCTATGAATTAGCAACTCGATATAATTATGCGGGAGTGAATCAAACACAACTTTACTTTCACTGTATATGTCAGATGAGCTTGGATGAAAATTGATTGTTACTGAGGTAAACTAACTAGAATTTTGTAGGACATAAGCCTGCTAGATATAAACCTACCCTTGCTGTAGCAACTGAAATATATAGCTGGATTTTAATGCATACATCCTAATTTTTTTATTGTGGAGTTTGTAAAACTGTCTTTCAATTTCACTACCTTTGACTTAGCTCTATCCTTTTTCTGTTCTCAGCACAGGTCTCCTTCAGGTATCTATGTAGCTCACCCGAAAGAGGAGTTAACAACAAGCAACATGTGATTTCATCCCTGCATCTGCTGTTCATTGAAATAGCAGTGTGGACATGAAGAATATATGTTGTAACACCATCACGGACATATTATAACACACACTCTCACATTCCCTTATATTAGTAATTCTTCTCTGATTTCAGCCCGCATTATTTGATTAGTTCTTGTGCATTCTATAGTTATTTAGGCCCTGTATTACTGTTAGGGCTAAAGTCACACTGACCATTTTCTAGTAGTAAACATACATAGAAAAAATCTGTTGCATTTGTAATGCTATTTCAATGCCATTTTGTAACCACATGAGAGCAGCTCTTAACGGTTAGATGGTTACCAAAATATTCGATGCACTAAATCTTTATAGAAAAAATCTTATTTATGCAGTATCTACCTGGCTCAGGTGATAATTTGGGATCTGGATTGTATGCCTCAAGCTAATGGCCACATAATTCTAGCATACCGATCCCGTTGAACCAGCATGTTGCCCACTGGCATGCACTATATACTAGTTCCCAAAGAGCTACAAGAAATTGAATGGCACACAAGCTGAGGAAACATTGAATTATGAAAAGTTATTACATTATATCAGGCCATTGTTTTGCACCAGCTCAGCTATCCAAAAGGAATGAGTGTTTTGGGGGAAGGGGTATAGGCATGCATTGGGGTAACTCATGTTTAGAGGAAAGGAATCCAATAGTGCAATTCCAGGTATTGAGGAAGGAGGAAATCCTAATTGTATGTATTCAGTGATGCCCTGAGATTTAACTAACCCTGGTCGACTTGTAAGCATTATGAAGAACTTGATCTAATTGCTCAATTATCTTGTATTACCGAATGCATGAATACCTGAGAGGATTTATATTTCAACTTGTAGATATTATGTCCTTGGAGTTAATTGCCAATTATCTTTATGTTACAAAAGTACTTTAGTGCTTCAAAAGTTATTTTGTTATGCAGTACATTTGGTCTAACTGCCGTTGCTCTAGCTAACTTTAAAACTATGAACTGAGAGTGCAATATTAATACGTCCTTTGTATGCCAAGCCATGCCCATTAGTTGCACTGCTAATCACAAACATGCATGAACTGAAGGTCAAAAACTTAAAGGCTAGAAATAAAGCTCCAATTTTGATGCATAAATGTGTAAGAAACTTCATACTATTTTAAACATTTTGTAAACTTACAAAACTCTCAAGTTATAACCACAATTTTATTTTAATCAAATTGCGAACCATAAGGTCAATGAAATGGAGAAAGTTATGATAAGGCCCCATAACTTCTTCCCCATACCCAACATGCAAGGTAGATTTCAAAATACATTAGACATAGGGTCAATAACATGTCGTGTATTGTGGAGAAACATGTTTGGTGAGGATTATGCAGACAACTCTAGTATTGTGATCGCTAAGTATTAATGCTTTGTACAAAGTAGTTCAAGTGGTCTTATAATCTTGTTTGTTGGTTTGATAGCATCACACCTCCCTATCCCAATATTAGCACGCCAGGATACATGAGAACACACACTAATTGTTTGTTCAGAGCATATCTGACAAATTATTACCCTCCCACCGCAACCCACACCACACACACCCACACACTCACACACCCACACACACTCCCCCAAAGGTCCAACTTATCTGCATGCTACTGACCTTGTAGCTACCTACCTGACCGCAAACAATTTTTTTGCAGAGAAATCAAATTCACTTGTATGGATGGTAAGGGGAAGAATTTGATTCAGTTTGAGTATTTAGCTCCAAACAATGAATCTTCTATATTCTGACTTAACAACCATTCCCTAAAAAAATCAAAATCTTCAAAATTCACTCCCAATCACTAACCAAGAACTTCACTACTTCTTCGACTTCTCACCCAGACTTTGAATTCACTAGCACCTTCAGTTCAGAACTAATCCCAAGCTTTATCGTGTGTGAATTTCTAATGCCTTCAATGCAACACTTGGCAAAGTCTTACATTTATCATTCTGTAGATACGATTATTTCTGGAGTCATACATCCAACATAATGGCCATTATCTCACGTGACTGGGTTAACAGAAAGCATGGTAGGCCTAGACCCGTTCTGAATATCGCTAAGAACTCATCATCTGGACAATTTGAAGAATATTGCGCTGAGACAAGCTTAGCGGGTCCAAACAATAGTTGCCAGCAACCACCGTCTCAGTTACAAAACAGGTACAATCACAGAAATGTATACTACTTTGCAAGATTACTTGTTAGTGGTGCCGTGAACGAACACTTTGCTTGGTATGCATGGTTTATACTCCCACTCGTCTTGCTCGCATAGCCAGACCCTTTACCAAATCAGAGGACAGCAACTGTCTGCGAGACTATAATTCCCTTAACATTGATGGACTTTGCCACCCGTTATCCCGAAGCAATCCCACTCTGCAGACCAGATGCATAGTCAACAGCCTCAGCAATGCTCCATCTCTTCTCCCATTTCGGTATACCACAAGAAATCCTGACTGACAATGGCAGCAACTTTGTGTTAGGCATGTTGACAGAACTATTCAAATTAAACATATCCATTCATCCCCGTACCACACGCAATCCAATGGCATGATGGAGCGTTTCAATGGTACCCTCAAGTCCATGTTTTCCAAAACTTGCAAGAATAAACAACATTGGGATGAAGAACTACCTGTCTTGCTACTTGCTTATAGAGACTCTCCGCATACAGCGACTGGCTTTTAGCCATTCGAGTTGATGTTTGCATGATATGTCCGGGGACCCCTCATGGCCATATTTGAACATTGGACGGCCAGCAAAACAATGAAACAGTCAGTCATCACCCACATTCTAGACACTACGGCCTGGTTACAAGAATATTCTAAACTAGAATATTCTAAACTTGCCCAACAAAAAGAAGAAATAGCTAAGACCACAGCAAAGATATGGTACGACCAATCTGCTAGGGAACGTTCCTTTGTGCCAGGAGACCAGGTTCTAGTACTTCAACCGGTGGTAAGAGTCAAGCTTTCAGCTGAGTGGCAAGGACCGTACACTCTACTTGAAAAAGTCTCACCAGTGTGATATGTGATCGACATGATTGACAAACGACAATGACGAAAGCAATGGCATGTGAACATGCTCATGAGCTGGAAAGAACCATTACCGGCAGTACTCATGACAGTCATTGCCCAGCCAAACGATGTCGATGAAGATGACTAGTTGGTAACTTTGGACATCGGAGATGACAGTCTGCCAGAAATCAGCATCCAGCTGGATGAACAGTAAGTGCACACCCTCAAAAGATTGCTACAACAACACCGCCAGTTGTTCAAGACAACACCAGGCCAGACATCTCTCATCAAACATTCTATCGACACAGGAATGGCACCACCTAGTAGGATGCCCCAATACAGGGTACCAAAGGTCTGGGATGTAGCAGTCAGAGCAGAACTGAAAATGATGCTGGAGATAGGCATTATCAAGCCATCGTCTAGTCTGTGGTGCTCGCCTATGGTATGTGTCCCCAAAAAGGATGGATCCATCAGGATATGTATCGACTATCGCCGTGTAAACGCTGTGACGACACTGAATCCGTATCTTATGCCGAGGACAGATGACATGTTAGACTGCCTCAGCTCAGCTCAATTTATTACCATCCTCGACATGACCAGTGGCTACTTCCAGGGACCAGTGGCAGATGAAGACCAACCGAAGACAGCGTTCGTGTCTGGCAAATTCGAGTACACCAGAATACCATTCAGGTTGAAAGGAGCACCCATCACGTTTCAGCGTTTAGTGAACATCCTACTAGCTAACACACAGGACTATGCCAGGGCCTATCTGGATGACATTGTGGTCTTTAGCAGCTCCTGGGAAGACCACATGACCCACTTATACCACATTATGTCCATCCTGGAGGAAGACGGCCTAACTATAAAAGGGAAGAAATGCCAAATCGGCATGGCCAGATGCAAGTACCTCGGCCATGTCATCGGCAGGGGCAAGGTCTCACTTGACAATGCCAAGATCGAAGCAGTCCAGCTATTTGCACAACCGAAAACTAAGACCGATGTATGGAGTTTCCTTGGCCTCACCGGCTAATACAGACGGTTCGTCAACGACTATGCAAACATCTCAGCTGCCCTCTCAGACACAACCAGAGCAACAGCACACACAAAGGTGAAGTTGTCCGGAGAATGCCAGACGGCATTTGATGCCCACAAATTAGCTCTCACCAGCCGACCAATCCTTATGTGCCCCAGAATCAACCAGCCGTTTGTATTACAGACAGACGCATCTGACCGAGGAATAGGCGCTGTCCTGAGCCAGGAAGAGGAGGGAGTAGACCATCTATGCGCATTCTTTTCAAAAAAGTTACTCCCAAGACAACAAAGGTACTCCGTCACTGATAAAGAATGTCTCGTAATTGTGCAAGCCATACAGCACTTCTAGGTCTAGAATTTATGCCCAAAGATTCGACATTCACACCAAATTTAAACTTCATGAAAACTAATTATGTAAAAGAACGGATATGTTTATTTTAAAAAGATTAAAAATGCACATTAGTAAGCTAATAAAACAAGATTATAAATTCCTAACATGTTATCTGTGTGATTTTTTATGATGGCCACTATAGCTGCCTAATGTGTACCGCAGTAGTAATGGTTTGATTAAACTTATTCTACTAAATCAAATAAGAATAAGCCTTCCACCTTCTTATCAACCTGCAAAATCAAACAATCATTAATAACAATATAATTATGGAGGTGATGTATGCATTTGAATAACTCACAGAATGGCTAAAATACTGAATTTCAATATTAATAAGATTTTCAATTGTATAATTATTGGAGCTACAACTTCGGCCAATGCATCTCAGAGTGGCTAACACAACAGGATATCCCAGAAGAGCCATTTGATGAAACATACATTTAGATTTAGAAAGATGCCATGAGATTGTCCCCCTCCCTCCACAAAACCTGACCATTTGCTTTGATATTTGAAGTATTGAACTAACAGCTTAACTCATTATATATTTCAATTTTTAAATAATTCCCCCAAATTATTGTGCGAAATGTGAAACATTATGCAATTCACTCATGATGCTGTTAGCTTTGTTAGCTCCAAATATAATTTAACCTTGATAACAACAATTTTGCACAATCTTTCTTTGTGTTGTTTTTATCAGTCTTCTGGCAAAGTTCCTGAAAGATTCTTGAAGATAAAAGAAGCATCACAAATCCCTATAAAATTTAACATAATTATCAGGCCACAGAAGGAGTAAGACCAAAACAACCTTCCTTTCTCCAACTCTTCAAGTGTCTAGCTTATCGTCTTCTATAGAACAGGCTTTGACTTTATATATCAGTTTCATTTTTGAAAGATGAAGAGAGTGGATTAGTTTTAGCTAGTTACACTTTTCTCTACCTCGTTCCATGAATCATTGTTTTCAGGATACTTTCAGAGAGCAGGTGTAACATAACATTAGTTAGCATAAAATTGTATTTTTCAGAGGTGAGTGGGTAAAAAAACTTTAAGTAATTTTGAATTTGTGAGCTGAGGTGATAAACTTAATTTTGTTTGTACAGTTGTGTTGAAGCCAATTGTGGAGTTAAGTTGATGACTGTACACTCAATGTCAAGCACCTGAGAGCGGGTCTGGCTATGCTTTTTGTATAATTATAACAAAGCAATGTCAGTAAACACATGAAGCCGTGTGGCTGAAAATATTAGATTTTCAACATCTTAACAAAGGCACTACATTCCCATTTCCAAGCCAATTTCATAGTCTCATTAATTGCAGTACATCTGATGTGATCATGTGATAACAGTATGGGAGAGAGATCATTGTTATTACTTATAACCTGAACAGTTCCTAAAACAAAATTGGACTCCAAGGATGGGATTACTAAGAGCAGTGGTTTGTGGACTAGCCAAACATCATTACAACAATGCAAGTGACTTTTTTGTTGCATGTGCTGAACAATGGTAGAGTAAAAAAAGACGATCCTTCTATCCGAGTATGCTGATCATCCCCAAAATGTTGCCTCTCTAATTATAGAAAATTTAAGCTCTGCCTAAGTTGTAATAATATGGAACTGAACTGTGTGTTAAAGTTCGATGAATGTATATGTCTTCAATAACCGCCTGCCTATCGAATATCAAAGGTGGTGAGCAAGCTTCACACAGAGTCGAAGTTTTATCTACATAATATATGAGAAGGTACAAATAGACATATATGATATTCATTCTAGTACTCAAGTATGGAATGCTACCTTTTTAATGCTACTCTATGCAAAAAATGCCAAGAAGAAAAAGTTCAATATTTAAATTAATGACAAGGATAATAAGCTATTTTCCTACTTAGCAAGAGAGCAGATAATTGCAGGAATTAAATAATTATAACTATGTCTCTACCTTACTTAAATAACACCTGTTAACATAGGCACATATTTTTGCTACCTGGTGTATCCTCTGAAATAAATGACAAAAATAGTTCCATGGTAAGAATATTGTGCCCTCAGGTCCACGCAATACCTCCTATTCTTTTCCAAATTTCATCTACTTCCCAGGTATAAATCTCTCACATCCATAGCCATATGTTAAAGTGGTTCAAATTTCATAATTACTCCTATATAGTTTATACCAGGAATGGGTCATAACAGTGATAAAACAGTGATCAGATGTCTGCATCTGACTCAGCACACTTCAACCAATCCTCTAGAAGAGCTAATGTGAAAATGAATGATATGAAAATTACAATTCTGAGATTCCAATGTAACCTGCACTAACACACTCCAGATATACACAAATTTGCTCATATATACAATCCACACACTAATATATAAAGGTAGATCGTGATATATTAATGAGTATTGAAAATTGGCAGTTAAAGGAACTATCACAATATGCAAGTGCCAATCTTTTTTAGCTTTTGTGACGACCACCCCAGAGAATACCAGTAGGAATTGTGAAGGCTTAGCAGTTGAGTTTGGAGAAAAGAGAGTTGATCAAATAATGAAGATACCTTAATTCTCAGTCTTTTTGATCTTTTTAGAAACAGCAACACACATTCCCATCTGGCCAAGGTGATAATAAAAAAGAAGTCCAACAGAGGACACACCCAAACCACCAACATCCAAACCATAACCACCACAGAGGATAAACCAAACACTAATACCTAAAACATAACCCCAGTCAACAATTATAAAGTAGTCCAATCAATCCGTACTGGGTGTTCCATCACATGAATGTTGAGCAGCTTTATGTTGCTGTAGAGATGAAAAATTATTGATGACAATGCAGCAGATGCAAGTATCCAATATTACAGCAAGTTTAGGAAGGACCAAGCAGGAAACCCTATGGTTGGCAAAATATAGCCACTGGGTTTTTAGTAACTACTTTCAAGTTTCTAATAACACTATGGGGAGTGTGCAGTATGTGATAGCTCCTTTACATATATCTTACTATTGAGCACTCCTTTTAATGCTAGGAACCTACTCCACTCTTAGGTATAGCTACCTCCATAATCAGTAGGTGAGGGAGTCTATGAGCTGTTTCACATTCAATGTGATCAATGAAGATTGCAGCTATTTTCATTCAGAAAGTTAGTATTGTCTCTAGTTGCTGAAGCTATTTATTTCACTTTGTGAACAACTATTCATTCAGCATAAACATAGCTACCAGTGGACCAAAAATTTAGCTTCTAGATGTA
Source organism: Cladorhizidae sp. MBARI D1340-BT2 (assembly GCA_028752905.1). NCBI lineage: Eukaryota > Metazoa > Porifera > Demospongiae > Poecilosclerida > Cladorhizidae > Cladorhizidae sp. MBARI D1340-BT2. Next base: position 31,402,380 of record JAQNBH010000010.1, on the reverse strand, counting down.
TGCTTGTGAGCCAGAGATTTTTCTTACAAATTACCCACTTCCAACAATCAAACGTTGTTAATGGCAAACAGGTACTTCCACATTACTAAATAATGCACATACATAGGTTCTTTATAACTTTACATCATTTTAGATGGAAACAAGTAATTAGTGTCACAAGCCATTTAAATAGGAAAGAACTAGATTCTATAGTTAAAAGAGGGACAAAGTGAGAACTTCTCAAGCATGTATCGCTAGCTACTGAGTTCATACATTAAGGTATGGGGGGGGGGACAAACAAATTATTTCATACTTTTCATGAAAGGAGAACAATTTTTCAGTCCTTCTGTTTGCCTAGTTACTGAATGAGCCTGATACAATCATTGTAAATAATTATTAGGATTAAACTCTTAAGAGAGAAAAAGTATAACTTCTATCTCAAGCGTGTACAATGAACCTGACCAAGATGCATGGAGTTGAAGAACACGGCAGAGTAGATCGCCTTTCTAATCTATCAGGATCTTCAAACAGACACTAAGAGCATGAGACACGATATGCCATAAAATGTTTGAGATAGCTGTGATAACTAGAACTACAAACCTGCTATAAGTACTGCATTCATGATCCAAAGAAAGAAATCGCTACTATCTTTCTAAGCACCAACAGTTTTGGTTAGCTTGAGCTATACAACTTAGTTTGTTATGGTTTTCAATAGAGCTCTTAACTCTAGCATGCTGCAAGAAAGCTATAACTACAAACTAAGCTGTATTAGATGCTGCTCTGGTCGGGGCTAGGACCAAAGAAGGAAGTCATCTGATAAAATAATACAATGCAAGCACTCCCCTATGCCCATATGGTGATATTTTTTATATTTGTCATGGTAGTATATCAGCGGATTTCTGCATGCATATGCACCTATCATCTTCATAGATCATGTTGATATAATGCCATAAATATTGTTCAGAGTTTAATGTTATTAGACATTATATCTATCACCGGGGATTGCGAAGGGTGTTTAAAGAGAGTGAACCAGCTTAATTGAACCTGTATACCAGGTCAGAAGACCCTAGCAATCACTTACCTTAAACTCTGGCTGTTAAACCTTTCCTTGTTTAGGCACAAAAGTTAGTTTAGAGAACTAACAGGCTAATAATATAGGTAGATCCCATTTACAAACCAAAGAGTCTTCTTAGTATCAGATCCAAGCCATCACCTTTTACTGTAGCATTAAGCTCATCCAACTGTGTTCCGACAGTAGCTATCTTATCCACACTCCACGTTTAGAAGAAGGCTCTCCCAAGTAAAAATTGATGCTGCAATCTTTTCCTTTTCTTTCTAATGAGACAAGATACTGTCTGTCTCTAGAAAAAATACTTCTGAACTTAGTGGGATCACCATATTTTGGGGTCTTCAAGACCACGAATGGTCCACATTTTAAGATTTTTCCCTTCTACCTGTGTGACATTGTCAGATTTTCCCGGTTTCAGATCATCATATTTCTATTGCATTATGCACCTAATATCAGCATAAACTGTGACAATGTATACCAACGGTCTTGTGTCTGTACCACACTTGCATTGTGGTGCCTTATTCCAAGGCTCATGCTATATTTCATGACTCACTTTGACAAAGAAGTCATTCACAAACCTTGAGCATATTAATCCAAACACACTGACTGAGAAGAAGAAATGTAACACAGAATTCCCAGAATGCTGTGAAAAGCAGAGCAAAATAAGACAAGGACAAACTCAGGACGAACTCAGACTCAAATGTCCGCCTGAAGTGTAAATGCTTGTGAGAATGCACACCATCAAACTTTGGCAATCCTAGTCTTGGGTAACCTGATACTGTCACAACAGAAAGTAATGCACTTCAAATTAGCATAAGTAATATTGCGCATAAACAATCTTGCACAAGTTTCACCATATGCCACTGTTGGGCCGAGTGGGTAAACCGATTATTAATCCTTGGTAGATATAAAACCACAAAAATGTACGGAATTTGACCTTAAGGTTAATTCATTAAAAAATCCATTCTTACAACATGGTCTTTTCTTAGGAACTTTCAAAAGGTCCTTATCCAAATAAAAATCACTTGTATAATGATTATTTATTTTAAATGTTCAAAGATTACTACTGAGCTATGCTATGAATGCTACTTGCAAATATTACCAGTTATATAGCAAGTTCAGTTAGTGGATTGGTCAAAAGCAATCCCCACTAATTTATATCATCTATTGCAGATGGAGTGTGATCTCTCTTACATTATCCTCTCCTACACACATTCAATGCAAGTGATGGACAAGATATTTTTTTCTTCTTTTCTCGGATGTACTGGTTCAAAATCAATATTCGGACATTTTTTCTTCTCAGTAGAAGTATCCTCCAACTCCGTAGGAGGGATGGATGAACTCCTGTTACTGTTAGGTGCTTAATTTTTCTATTACTGTGTCATTCATTGAAGAAGTTTTGCCAGCTGATTGACCTTTACTCTGGTCCTTGCACAAACCTTAAATATTCTTGCTCAATTTCGAAGTGCAGTTTATAAAAGCAAATATATATAGGTCAATGCACAGCAATTTTCTCCAAGTCTCACGTGTTTCCTTTGATAATGTAGCATAAGTATGCAGAGATGAACAAACCTTGAAGAGAAAGGGAGATAGTAAACAAAACTTGACCAGGCTTATGGAATCCTTTGTAACTAATGGTGGGAACAGACCATGACAATCCAAATAAGAATATTATCCCAGCCAGACTGGTAATAACATGAAGAATTGTTTTTGTATCCAGAGGTTTCTTCTCACGAGACAGCCTTCGTTGTGTATGTCTGATTAATTTGTAGACAATTATGACCAGTTAACCAAATAACAGCAAATATTGTTCCCATGAAAATCATCCAATAGATAATTGGATTGCTGAGACAACTGCAAAAAAGAAATAAAAGCATGGGGTTTGAAAAAATTATAATATAAGTTTAAGAGTACTAAAGATTATTTACGTGTAGCTTTGACAAAGCTTGTTACTCAACCATAAGTTAGAATGTATACTGTTAGGCATGATATTAATGGGGGGAAATGATTTTTACTTTCCATGTAAACCTACAGCTTCATCAGAGTTCCATATTCTGAGCATAAAGTAAGCTGAATATTTATGAAGTAGATGGGTAGGAGGGTGGGTAAAAACATACTATGTTATTTAAGTAGATGATGCCATATAAAGTTGGACCTTTCCCCTTGTAGACCATGCATTCTTTACTGCCTTGAGAAAAATAGTGTGTACCTCCCAAATTATATTTGCATTGGTATATGCATACTCAGAAATCAATTTAAATTAGTATTACAAAAAATATATTCTGTCCATGCATGCAATTTTTTAACTTTGTCTTACAGAATGCAAAGTTGACCAAATGAACAAGCACAATATGCAATGTCTATGTCACAGCTATATTTATAAAATTTAATCATTTTTCCTTGTACTGATTGTTTTGGCAGCCTTTTTTTAAATAGAAGTGGTCTAAACAATACAAAACAAAAAAGCTTATATCACATTACAACTTTTCTTGTGATCTAATTAGCAGTTCAAACACATTTCATCTGCTTTTTTAACAAAGATCTCTTTCCACAGACTTTAAACCAGTCATCTCCAGGTGTTTAAAGAACATAAGTGTACCTGCAAGATATGAAAGCTCACAAAGTCTGTCACTATGCTAAAAATGCATGGAAAGAATATTATCAGATCATAAGAGACCTTAGTGGTATATAAGCCAGCAGATGGAAAAAACTAGTTTTTAAGGAGGCAGTCGACATCCATTGTCATCCGAGTATTAGAACTTCAACAGCATTGTTGGTTGGAGCTACAAACCTGTTCTCAACTCAATAGTCTATGCTAGGTCTTCATCTATCTGATCCAGTGGCAGCATTTCGGTGTTGCAGTAATCAAACACAGCATGGATCATATGTACCTCATGTGATTTTTTTTTAGATAGGTCCACTAGTTACTTTAAATCACCTTTACTTTGTGGTATTACTTCAAAATCACCATGAAGAAGGCCAAATCATGTCGAATTAAATTAAGCTGTTATGAAGATGATTATTTGGTTATCAGTAGAGAGTCAATTTTGTGAAAAAGGGATGTTGTACCAAAATAAAAATAAAGTATATAACAACTGTTATAATTTTTTGTTTCATATAATGCAATCTTAATATCTCCAATACTGAAGCATTCGTAATAAAGGTTTACTTCAAACTTCAAGCTTTTTCAAGAATAAATTCAATTAAATATAATATATATTCAGTAGATTTCAAAAAAATAAACGATGATAACTTATGAATATGAATCGAAAATAGTTGGGAACATATAACCTTTTAAAACATTGTACACAGGTATTAAAAAAATATTATAATCATAAATTATTTTTACATCCCATTTGCTAGTTTTCTTTATTACAATGGCTATGTGACAAGATTTGGAAAAACAACAACTCACGAATGCTATTTTGTTTTTTAAAAAGTCCAACATAATTTTTAATAATATTATTGGACTGATTAGGCCTGCAGATCATGTCTTGGTTCTTTAAGATGGTTGGTTTTGTCTTAATTGCATTCCAAATGTGCTGTTTGGCCTATTCGAAGTAAAGTAGTATACTTCTCATATACTATTAACTTCGTGTGAGTTCGTAAATGTTGAAGCCTCCCACCATATTCAGTCCCATGATCTACCTAGATCAACCTGTTGAGAGAAATTGCCTAGATGTCAATAATGGTTGGTGGCATTTAGACACGTTTTAACGTATCTGGTGAAATATGATAAAAATAATTTTTTGTTTAATGTTTTAGTTTCTTCTCTACTTGCTGCTTCCTTCGAGAAATTGATTAGGATAAACTCCTGCACTGACAAATCATGGATGATTTAATAACTTATCATGTTTATATGTAACTAGTAGGGGTAACCAATCTTTTTGTTTCTAAAACCAATATATTTGTTAAGATATAGTATAGCAACCCTTATCAATACAGTGTACAACGATTAGATATGAGGCATAATAGCAATATTGTAGTGACGATGCTGTTGCCCTCTGTAAAGTTATCATTTCTTAAGTAATTAGTGTTTCTAATAGAAATAAGAATGGATGTAGCCTTGTTTAGCAGCTATTTGCACTATGCAAACTCTAGTTTATTTGCTTTGTTAGTTAATGTTGGAAATAGGAACATGAGCATTAATAATGGCATTCTCAATCAACTTGAATTATACTTTCTCTACATTTATACTAGATATTCGAGGAATATTGATGAAGGCTAGAGCATTTAGTCGAAAGGTTGAGTGAGTAAAATTCAATTTGATTATTGAGAAGGTCATTCTAAATGCATTTGTATATACATCAAAATGGCAATTATGTCTTGTGTTTTTCCTCGATTTATTTTTTTAAATAAAAAGAAAATTTACATAATTATTATGATCATGCAAATTTTATGTAGTTGATTACTTTTTTTGAGTGTAATATACAAAACCATGAGATTTATATATATATATAATTATTATATTTATAAGTAGAGCTACAATGTTATATTTAAAGATCTAAATCTGTAGTTTATAATTTTTTAACTAAATTGTTGGAGTCATTTAGTTGGAGTCTTATATTATAAAACATAGCAGGCTGTTTAGAATATTATGTTTACTGTTTTCCAAATGGGAGAAAGTACTAATTTCACAACTGACCTTTCACTTCTTTGCAACTAACTTAGATGATGTATTTCCATGTAGAGAAACTGAAGATAAGCTAATCAAGGCTAAATATTGCATGCACAAAATATATTTCTTGTATTGACAATTACTGCAAATTTGCATGTTTTATTCAATCAAGAAACAAATTAATCATTGCACTGGATTGGAAAATATGGAGTGTTTTGATATAAATAGAATGGACCTTTTTATGCAAGTTTTGCAACAGAACAACAAGGATACATAGAAATATAACTAAATAGATATAAGGTAGACCTATAAAGTTGAATATCTAGGTTTCCAAACAGTATTATTGCCTAGGTCAGCTATGTTTTGTGACAGAAGCTGAAGTACTCTTATTGCAGTGGTTGCATTTTTGCATTGACACCAATGATAAGAAGGCTACATACAAAACTAGTTGCTAATTGGTAATTATCATCCCTGGGCATGTTGTGCGATACTACTAATCCCTCAACCTATAGCATTTAATATAGCTACAGATACGCCTATTAGGTTGACTCTCAACAAAATTCAAATGCTCAATTTTTCCAGCGCTCTTCTGGTAAGTTGATGGTTAATCAGGTATGGTAGTTAAGCATTTTTTGTTGAGCGTAATATAGGTATCCATCAACAGTGTGTTTGACATATTCAGATAAATTAAGAGGGTAGTCAAGGAAAGCTCTCTGACTTTAGTACTAAATAGTCCACCAAAATCTGCATGAGTCCGTGAATGGCTCAATATAGCTCTGGATAGTCAATCTACACAGGTTTAGCTTCATAAACTACAATGAAAGATATAACTAGAATATATTTACTAGACACAATTATGAGCCTGGTAAATCTTGGATGGATAATCTTTATAACAAAAATGCAACTTACAAGTTTAATGTAATTTTTTAAAAAATCTTCAAAGCTAAGAGGTAATTAATAACTTCTAAGGTACTTTGGGAGAACAAATTAAGCAAAACCACTAATTAGACAACTAAGATGTTGCCAATAATTATGATATTTAGTGGTACACTATAAGTTTTATATGATTTTTTTTCATCAACATTTAAAAAGTGGATATAACAAATAACGAAGAATTACTTTACTCTAAATAAAGTGTCTAGAGAGATTAAAGTGTATCTTACAATATATCCTTATTTATGATGAGGTGTGTAGAATTTTCCCCAACATTAGTCAAGTCAATAAATAAAGGTACTGCCACAGGAACTATGGGAGTCAGTGGAATAAAGATAGTAGATATATAATACATTATTATTTATCAAATGTTATCTCTATATGCTTCTAATCATCATCTAATTATATAATAATTATGCATACACTGTGAGACTATAATTATTTTTCTGCACAAAAATTTAGAAATAGGAATGAGATGTTAAGGGTGGGTGTGTAGGGAAAATGGGATTGGAAACATAATATTTGCATTTTTTAACTTACACCAGCAAAGAAGTGAAGTAATAATAATCACTTGCTTGGTGACTTAAAAAAAGACAACAGACACTTTCAGAAAAAAGAGGATGGACTCAGCAAACATCCACAATATGGATGTCACAAAGTGAGGTAGTGGATTAAGACAGAGGCAGTAATGCATCCGCTTACTGTTGTCTTGTCAACTCCAGCCACAAACGCTCTTTTAGCATAAAGAATATGGCGAGTGAGAGCTGGATGTGGAACTTGGTTGCCTCTCGATCCCTATGTAGAGAAAATAAAAACTTAATATATTTCATTCTGTTTATGAATGAGTATTTTGGTAAAACCAATAAATAAGCTACTTAGATATTTTATGTAGAACAATAGATTGTTAGACTAATTGAAATCAAGAACAATAAAGCTACACTGTAAGAAATATAATTATAAAGTGAGACTTAATGAAAGGAAGCAATAATTTCTCTTGAGACGGCAAACTTTTAGACTGATATATAGTGTTTTATGTGAAAGAGCTATAAAAAATACTTATAAAAATCTTGAAGTGACTTAGTAAAACATTATGACTTGGAAGTTACAGGGGCTTTTATTTCATCCCGTCAGGGACGAGAAAAACGCCTCGAACAAAATTCATTTCCGCAATGCCTTCAATTCAATTCGCCGTGATAAAATGTTAGCTGCAGTGGAGGAGTTGGCCCCATATTTACTCCCATTTGTCCATTCAGCCTATGCCTCTCCTTCTTCTCTCTTCTTTGGGAATGAGTCAATCCTGTCTTCTGAGGGAGTTCAACAGGGCGACCCCCTGGGCCCCCTTTTATTCTGTCTCACCATCAACAGAATTACACTTCAGTTGATCTCCGAGTTTAACGTGTTCTATCTGTATGATGGTACTCTCGGAGGTAGTTTGAGCGAAGTGCTCCAGGATCTGGATGTGGTTGAGTCTGCAGCTCAGGAGGTGGGTTTGCAACTGAACCGGGACAAGTGTGAGCTCATTTGCCCCGACCCAGCAACATTGGGGGAGGCTCTTTGTGCTGTTCCAGGGCTCAGGGTAGTCAATCCGGAGGTGGCCACTCTTTTGGGGTCCCCTATCGGTGGTAATGCTGGTATTGAAGCAATGATCAATGCCAAGATCGATTCCTTGAGGTTTATGGGCAGCAGACTCAGACACCTTCACGCCCACGATGCCTTCTGTCTCCTTCGCCACGCCTTCTCGATTCCAAAGCTCTTATATTCCTTGAGAACCACCCCTTGTTTCCTTTCACCCACACTCCATGATTTTGATTCATTGCAATGCTCCATCCTGAGTGAGATCTCCAACATTCCTCTTGATGTCAATGACCAAGCTTGGGCTCAGGCTTCTCTCCCAGTCAGTTTTGGTGGTCTTGGGATCAGAAGTGCTGTTATGCTTGCTTCTTCTGCCTTTTTGGCATCAGCAAACGTGCTTTCGATCTTATTCATCAGATCCTTCCTACTAGTCTTCATTTTAATTACAGTGATTGTGACTCATCTTTGGAAGTTTGGAGCCTTGGTCACAATAACCTTCCTCCCGATAACACCAGCTGTTCGCAACAAAAGGCTTGGGACAATCCTCACGTGAAGATGGCGTATGCTTCCCTTTTAGATTCTGCAGTGGATTTAACATCTCCTGCGAGGCTTCAGGCTGCAGCTTGCAAGGAGTCTGGAGCATGGATTCATGCCCTTCCCATGTCCTCACTTGGGCTTCGTATGGATGATGATGTCATCAGGGTTGCTATGGGTTTACGCCTAGGGTTACCCATCTGTCACCCTCACTCATGTCATTTGTGTGGTCTTAATGTTGACAAGTACGGCACACACGGCCTCAGTTGTAAGTATAGCCAATGGCGTCATTCAAGACACGGGGAAGTGAATGAGATCATCCGGCGGTCCTTGGCAGCCATCAAGGTTCCCTCGCACCTGGAGCCTCCGGGCTTGTCACGTTCTGATGGTAAGCGTCCGGATGGGGCTTCCGTCATTCCCTGGAAGAATGGGCGTATTTTGGTATGGGACGCTACAATTTTAGACACCTTCGCTCCCTCCTACGCCTCCTTGTCTTCTGATGGTCCTGGCTCGGTGGCAAGCAATGCCGAATACCGTAAGAGGATTAAATACTCCTCTTTGGCTGTCTCCCATTTTTTTGTGCCAATTGGGATCGAGACGGCTGGTTCATTTGGCAAGTCTGCAGGTCTTTTCTTTTCAGATTTGGGTAACCGTCCAAACGGGAAACGGATGATCCCCGCTCCTCCTTTTTCCTTTCCCAGCGGATTGCAGTAGCCGTGCAGCGAGGTAACACTGCAGCTGTGCTGGGCACCAGCTTTAGTTGTAATGACGATTATTTTTTATAAGTAGTCTATTAAGATATTTTGTTTTAATGTTTGTTTGGTTAATGTTTGTTTGTTATTCTGTTTATTATAATAATTAATTAAAAAAAATTGTAATTAAGCTTACAACTATGGGATGACTATAGAGAAGCAAGAAAGGAAGTAAAAAAGACTATTAGGATAGAGAAGAAGGAATTGAGGAAGAGAACTATAAAGAAGATTAGAGAGCAGGGTGGGACTAGTTGTAAGCTTTTTTGGAATGATTTAAGAGCAAAGAGGAAGGAGAGAAAGATAAAAGGAGTGAGAGATGAAGAGGGAAGGATGGTAGAGGAGGAAGTCGAGGTGTTGGAGGTGATGGCAAAACACTGGGAAGAGCTGGGGAGGAAAAAAGAGGATGCCACAGTACAAGAAGTAGAGATGGGAGAAGTGGGTGGGCATGAGCTGGGTATGTGTGAAGAAGTAAGCTGGGAAGAAGTAGTAGAGGTATTAAAGTGTTTGAAGAGAGGAAAGGCACCAGGCCCTGATGGAATGTTGAATGAGATGCTGATGTATGGAGGTAGAAGGTTGGTGGAAGTGATGGTGCAGGTGATGAATGTGGTGATGAGGATTGAGTGCTGCCCAGTGGACTGGAAGAGGAGTTTACTAGTACCTCTCCACAAGGATGGTGACGAGGATGAAGTAGGGAATTATAGGGGAATTTCATTGTGTTGTAATGTGGTGAAGGTGTTTGCGAGAGTGTTGGCAAGGAGGTTGGGAGTGTTCGCTGAGGATAAGATTTTGACGGAAGCACAAGGAGGATTTAGGAGACAGAGGAGATGTTCAGACCAGTGGTTGGTGTTAAGAGGAGTTTGTGAAGTGAGGAAGAGCGAGAAAAAAGCTTCATATCTGGCTTTCCTGGATATAAGTAAGGCATATGACAGTGTGTGGAGGGAGGGACTGTGGCAGAAGTTGAGGCAGTATGGAGTAGAAGAGAAGCTTGTGAGGACATGTGTAGGATTGTATAGTGGGGTGGAGACGACGGTGGTATTGAATGGAAGGAGGTCAAGGTGGTTCACTGTGGAGAATGGACTTAGGCAGGGATGTCCTTTGTCTCCACTTCTTTTCAATATATATCTGATGGGAATGGCGGAGGAATTGGAGAGAGCTGAGCTAGGAGTCAAAGTGGAAGGCTGCTGGTGTGGGGCACTCATGTATGCAGATGATGTTGTTCTTCTGGCTGACTCAGGGGTGGAACTGCAAGCTATGTTGGATGTGGTACAGGCGTATGTGTTAAGGTGGAAGATGAAATTTAATAGCAAGAAGAGCAAGGTCATGGTAGTAGGGAAGAAGGAATCAGAAGTGCATTGGAGGATTGGTGAGGAGATATTGGAAGAGGTCAAAGAATTCAAGTACTTAGGAATATGGTTTGATAGGAAGCTAAGGGGTAATGTTCAGTTAGAGAAGATGGCAAAGAAGGCAGAAGAGTGGGTTGGAAAGGTAATATGGATGAGTAGAGTGAATGGGCAGGTGGAAGTAGACAGAGGAAGAATGGTGTGGGAGCTTCTAGCGAGACCCAGTATGGAGCATGCAGCCGAAGTGTGGTGGACAGGAGGACGGAATGCTCGCAAGAAGTTGGAGTCAGCACAGATGAGAGTGGGTAGGAGACTGTTGGGGGCAAGTGATACAGTAGCAGGAGTGGCAATACGGGGAGATATGGGGTGGAGGAAGCTAGAGGAGAGGAGGGAAGAGATGAAGGTTTTGTTTGGCAAGAGATTAGAGGTGTTGGAACAGAGCAGATTGGTTAAAGTTGTTGTAAATAAACTACGAGAGGATGGAGGAATTGGATGGTGGGAAGAATATGATATCTTGAGGAGAAAGTACAAGATAAACAACGAGGCTGGGTCAGTGCGCAAGTGGAAGGGGAAAGTGAAGGTGAGAAATGAGAAGGACTGGGAGGAGGAAGTAGACGGGAAAAGTACGCTGAATTATTATAAATTGGCACAAAGAATGGTGCAGGGGTGGAGAGGTATGTGAGGTCCATGCATGGTCAGGAAGGTGTGCGGCTGCAATTTCGACTGAGGACTGCATCAGCTGGGTTGTTAGAGGATAAGAAGAGATGTGGGATAGTTAGGGATGAGAGGTGTATAATGTGTGATAGTGGAGCAGGGGAGGATGTGGAACATTTCTTGGTGACATGTGGGGAATTTGAGAGGGATCGGCTGGTTCTGATAGATGAGGTACGCAGAATTGCAGGGGCAAGACAGTGGCTGGATGAATTAAGAAGAGTGAGTAAGGATGGAAAGGTGGCATTGCTTTTGGGGAAAGATGTGGAGGGAGTAAGTGATGCAGTGATGGAGGAGGTGGGTGAGTGTGTTATGTATTGGGTAGGGAAGTGGTGGCAGAGGAGAAAGGAATTGTTGTATGGTCAGCTGAGGAATGATCTTTGGTCCACTCCTGTCCCCCCCTTCCTGAGCAGCGGGACACTCGTAACTTAATATTGTGGATAATTGTATTAATTAAGTACTGTTGACTTCTTTTTTAAATATAGATTGTTATTAGGTTAGTTACTAAATAGTTTCACACTGTGCTGTATTATATATGTGATGGCCTTAACAGGCTCAGCAATAGCAACATTAAATCATTAACTTCCGTATACTTCCGCGCGTATCTCCGTGTATGTCGTCACAATTTAAAAAAATTGGGAAAGACGGATGTTTTGGTGCAAGTTTACTTCGAGCGCTTCGGCGCTACTCAAAGTTGAAACGACTGCTAAAGTGAGGAGAAGGGTCTTGAAACTGCTGAGGTAAGTCTTAGTATGCATAGCTAGATAGCTACTAGCTGTGGTCGTAACTTTTAAAAATATAACAAGAAAAACAAGGCTAACCTGTATTTTTTCCTAGGTTGCTATAAGCTTTGGGATAGAGACTAGCATCTATAGATTGTCATTGGTTAGTAACTAGCAAAAGCAACTAGCTAGAAAAATAGCTAGCTAGTCCTCTAGCAAGCAACTGGCCATCTAACTAGCTAGCAAGCAGTCTAGTAGATAGCAAGCAATAACTACCATACATTACTAGCTATAAGGCAGGTGGCAGTTAATTCGTAGGTACTATCTAGGTATACACTGACCATGGCCATGTAAAGCTTTTATTTGAATAATAAAGTCAGTGTATTAGATGATCTTCATAACCCCCATTCCCATCATGTCCACAATCCTCAGTATGGTGACCTTCATCCTCCATGTGGCAGCCCCAATCTTCCTCCAAGCTTGCTAATGTATGTTGTGATTGTAATGTCCATGTGATTGTAATTATAAGAATTGTATTTTGTATGTCTTCTTACTGCAACATTCCAACTCATCAAAATTCTCTTCATCACGCTCATCATCAAGAGTGGGGAGAGTGAAGTAGTCTGCAATGACCTCCAGCATAGATGCCTGGTCCTGTGCATCCAGTTTCATGACCCGATTGATAGTCAAAGCTATCTCATTAGCTTGTTCTGTGGACATTATCAAACCTTTTGAAAATTGCACTGTTGACCCTTTCCAACTACAAACTATGAATGTTATTATAAAAAGGGAAAGTCCCTATTACGTAATTATTATTATTCCCCGCTAACGTTTGGTCAGTCCAGTTCTAACTGCTGTAACTTCTGAGTGAGAGGGATTCAAGGCTTAAAATTTTATGACCAGTTAGGAGAAAGACCCTAAATAATAAATACAAAAAAAAAGTCAAATTTCATAGTATATGACAATAGGCTCTAAAACTTGTATTATTGAGAAAAGTACTCTATTAAAATTTGGGTCATAAGGCATGTCACGACAAATTTGTTCCCCCCATATTTGGTTCCCCCTGGAACTTTTTCTTTGAAAAATACGTTCCGCCTGGAACTTTTGACTTGAAAAATACGTTCCGCCTGGAACTTTTTACTTGAAAAAAGGTTCCCTCTTGAAAAATAAAGGGCTAGGGCGAGGACTAGGGCTAGGGCTAGGGCAAGGGCTAGGGCAAGGGCTAGGGCTAGGGCTAGGGTGGGAACAAAATTTTCAATAAGGGGGGAACAACTTTTGGGGGGGAACAAATTAAACGTTACAGGCACGTTTTCGCAGATCCTATATATCACATATATATTTTGAGAGGTCATCTTTTTATTTAGCAACATATATACCAGATATTTTATATGCTACTGTAATTAGTGATTTACTCAAGTAAGTTTCCAACACATTTTTATGCTGACAACATTAGTGGTAGCTACACACTATAATTCACAACTGTAAAAAAAAATTGTTGAGAAAACTAGTTATCCAACAGCAAGTGTTTCTCTTCATGTTGCCTTGATTTTCAGAATGCTCCTACCATACATGTATAATGGTGTAAAACTTGTATAACTACCATGTTTTTTTTACCAAAAAAAAGCTCATTTCTCAGGAACTTGTAAAGAACTTGTAAACCTATCCAGACCAAACTTTATATATCATTTAATAACCCAAAAGGGTTTTAATCAAATAATATAATTATTGGTTTTGAACATTTAAAACTTTAAAGCCTTGGTTTTGAACATTTAAAATGTAACAGCAATAACCTTCTCAAAAATCCACTTGCAATCAATATTTCGACTAGATGCTCTAATCTTCATCAGGTTCAACTTGCAACATCGACGGCCATTTAGTACATTGAATATGGCAGCTTTTCTTGGAATGGCATTATGGGGAGCTAAACTTCTGTGTTATATCTCATTTCTTATCTAGATTCGATCAATTTTTGGACCTTTGACAGTTTTAAGGGCATTTTCACCACTCTGTATACATCATATCAGTTTTTTTATTTTGGAATCTAACTGTGTTTACCGCTTCTCTTTTATCCTGCCCAACCACCTGGGAATTGCCAGATAATTATGCTATTTTGTTTTCGAGCAGGTGGGGCATCCATAAAGATTAGAATAACAATATTAACATCTGTTATCAATACTTTTACTAGTCCCAATAATGTCCTGGCAGTGACAGATATACAGAAATATCATGGGACCCATCCAGACAAAAGTTTGTGTGAGTTTTAAGGACCTCCTAATGGCGGCTTTAATCCAACCATATTCTTGATTTTGCATTTTTGTAGTGGAAGAACTTAATGGGGTGATTTGCAGTATTTTAGCTGGCCTGTAAGTTGGATTTCACTCACTTTTCTACCAATCAAAGCAGTTATTAGGAGAACTTAACAGATATCATTAAAGATGATTTTTGCTTTTGGGAATTCTGGAAATAGATAATTTTATGTGGTTTTGTTTGAATTTTACCACCATGTAGGATTTGCTACATCTCATCTATCTACAAAACTAGTTTGTTGGTTGTAATTTTTTATAATGATCTTGCTCTGTTGACAAAATACGAGATTAATAACAGCTGATAAGGCTACAGAGTATAGATATTTCAATTTATCTAAGTAGAGTGTCAATGTTATTTCTAGTTGATAATTCTATAGCTATACGCCATAAAAAAAAAGATATATACTCTTCAAAGAATGTTGAGATGTTTTGTTGCTAAATTCTCCATGCAGCCTAGCAATAATTTATAGTCTATACATCTCATTCTCTTGTACAAGTTTATTAGATCAGTTCCTCCATCACTTCCATATCATGTGTTTTTTAATGTTTCCATATTTTACAAAATAAACACGTGGTTATGATCTTAGAACTCAGATTCTCCACACTTTACTTTATAAGCTTGTCATTAGCTCACAACTTAATGTGAGCTTTCTTTTAATACAAAAAGTATTGTATAGATTTAACCATGCCAAACTTACATGCAGTCAAATTTGGGAACCACAACACCTGCAGGCCTGAATTCTCTGCAGTTCTGGCTCCTGCGTGGAAAACTATAAGTGGCAAGTGGGAGTCCTACTGAATGTGTTTTCATTATGCATTCACTATCCAGTCAAGTGTGTCGGATAATTAAGCAATTGGCAATAACCATATTCATGATATTTCTTTTAATAACTGTGTTAATAGCATCTGCATGGGTTAAAAACCTACACTGTTATGTACACTGTTATGTAGTTTTCAATAGAATACCTGATTGCTGTGACAAAGCTTAATTTATAAAACATAGCAATAGCTGTACTGGACTAGACTTGAGCCAAAGAAGGAAATAGATTGCTTAAAAGCTTTAATGCTATAGCTACTGGTTGATATTAGAAGACATGTTAAATGTGTTTGAGTGAAATTTTGGTTGGACATATAAATATATTGTCAATGCATTCAAAGAATTAAAGATATATCGGACATGTGTCTAGGATACTATTGTGAGCTGCTTACTCCCACACCAACTCAGCTTCTTAGTTATGCAAGCTGTGTAGAGATGGCTCTCTCGTCCAAGCCTGCTGATACTAGTCTGCCTACTAGCAACCCTTCTTGGACAGAACTCAGTCACTCTACTCTAGTGACTGGTTTAACCCTCCCTGCAGTTCCTTGACTGCAAGGGACTAGCTTTAGCTATATAGTTCAGTGAGAAATAGATCAGTGATACTTGGCACAAATGAGGTGTGCCGCCTTTTACAAAATTACAACAATGTCAATAACTCAAGTTCACTTGCTATACAACCTATTCTAACATTAATAACAGTTCTGTTCTTTTTATATTTGCAGGCTGTTTCGTCACAGCTGGTCATGAGGTGTTTCATTATTCGGAAGAAACCTCAGAGTTCCTGTTGACAACTTCTTTGCCAGCTGGTCCCATAGTACTCTCACTGTCTAGACATCCTGTGGATAGTGGTCCTTGATCTTTGTACACACATTCCTCATTCTCATTACATTCATCAATCTCACTCTTATTATTTAATGTCGACTGTTCGATGTAAGTTGCTCTTCTTTAGGTAGGTCCTGTGAGTGGCCCTCTGACAACTATAGGATGCCATAATCAAATTCAGCTAACGGAAAACAATCTCAAATTCTAGACCCATGAAAACAATCACAGTATGTGGTATTAAGATTGTAGTTTGCAATTGCTTTTGAGATGTAGTCACAGCATAAATTGTGGCTGAGATTTAATTGCAGTTTTTGATTGCAGAGAAAAAGAATAATAGTGAGGAACAAAGGACGCAAGCAGAAAAGTGTGTGATGTAATATGGACAATTGGCGAAGTCGTGCAGATGATTTTTTCCCCAAATACTTACTCTTCAGACTTGATTTTATCATATGTGATGGCATGTAATAGCTGCTCTAAAATACATATAATATAATATGGACAATTGGCGAAGTTGTGCAGATGATTTTCCCCCCTAAATACCTACTCTTTGTTTAGTTATATGGATCATATGTGATAGCATATGATAGATGCTCTAAAATACATCCTGCATTTACCTAAGTGTAACATGTAAAACAACAACTTAACATTAGTCCTCTTATTCATATAGTTTATAGAACCCCCTTCCCTCAAGTTCAAATGTTCAAGTGATGACTAGGGAAATGTTTCATCCCCAACCCTGATGGCAAAGATCCCATTACTGAGGCTGCATTCCCATGCTGCACAGCCACAGAAATCCATTGAAGAAGATGTTGATGGGAGTTCTCTTCATAAGTCACTGACCTCAGGCGGCGTTCCAACTCCCTGAAGAATGCCTTTGCTTGAGGCCCAAAGGATCCACAAGTCTCTACCGCCACAGGTACAAACTTGTATGCTGAGTCCAGGTGGGCGTACTTCTCACCCTTCAAAATCTCCGCCTGGGCTGCCACTGCACCAGCCTCAGTGACTGCAGCCAAAAGGTTGGATGGGGCAAAGGTGTCACTGCAGGTTGCATCCCATACCAAGGGTCTACCACTTGACCATGGAATGATGGACATACCACCAGGTCTCTTTCTATCAGAACAAAGCAGACCTGAGGGCACCACCCGTGAAGGGACATTTGCAGCAGTTAATGACCGATGGATGATGGTTTTAAAGCACCTAGGCGAGAAAGCCTTCCCTGACTGTGCCTGCAGCTCAACCCATGCGTGCCAAACTGGTTGACATCCGATTCACAGTAACTACAAGAGTGTAGCTGGCACAGGGGTGCTCCAAGACGTAGCCCAACTGCTATTCGAACTACATCATCGCTCATTCCGAGACCCAGTGAGGAGATTGGCAGAGCATTAAGCCAGGCACCAGACTCACATGCAGACACTGCAAGGAGACGAGCTCTGGTTTTGGGGTCACTTGCATTCCTCAAAAGTGACTCTGCCCTTTCCAAAATACGAGGGATGTCCCATGACTTCTGCTGATGGGAAGCAGGCAGTGCTGGAGGAGGCAAGACAAGGTCATCACCCCAGAGTGAAAGGGCAACCTCAATCTCAGGGTACTGGACAGCACTAAACTGAGGGGGGAGGATATGGTGAATGAGATTGGACGATCCATCAGCAGAAGCCAAAAAGGCAGAGGGAGAAGATGAACCGCACTCCTAATTCCAATTCCCACATGGTTCACTGGAAGGGTGGCCTGTAGTCATTGTTCTGAAAATCTATATTAGTGATTTTGCTGAGGATCGACTTGAGAAGGTGGTCATAGGCTGGGAGATGACTGGACGAGAAACAGGGAGCAGAGTGGAGAATGTGCATCATCTTAGGGATCGCAAATGAGTGACGCAACAATGTGATAGCATCATGTGATTGCAAATGACAAAGTCTATCACCCATCAACTGCAGCAGATCTGTCTTCTCCCTTACACATGCATCCACTGATTGTAACCCTCCAATACGAGAGCACAAGGGATTGGCATCCTCTGGGTTAATGATGCTAACTCCTGGAAGAGCAATGAGGACGATCCCTCGAGAGGTAGGATCCTTACAGATCAATTCTGTCTTTCCTCTGTTAGCTCAAGGCCCAGAGCACTTGCTTCAACCTCAATGGTCTTGAGATCATGAATTACATCTTCCCGGTTGCCTCCCAGAGTTCCATCATCCAGATAAAAAACACAGAACTCTGACCTCAGCTTTGCACACAGTTTCTGAATAGTCAGGCAAAAGAGGAGGGGTCCCAGCGGGTCGCCATGCTGAACCCCTTCTGAAGACAGCACCACTTCATCACCCCATGAGAGTCAAGATGGCTAGCAGTATACTGAGTGGACAAAAGGGAGAAACTCGGGAATGTACTCCTCTACAGCACCCAACATCTTGTCCCAGAGAATACTGTTGAAGGCATTTCTGAAGTCCACTTTCATGACACTTGGTCTTCCTTGAGGTTCTGGAGGTAGATGCGAGCAGCATGCACTGCCGCTTCAAACCCCCGCGTCACTCCAAAACCTAACTGCCGAGGGGCCAGGAAATCAGGAACTTTTTGCATGGCATGAATGCAAGCACACTTAGCAGCAAGTCTATGCAGGGTACAGCCTACAGCGATAGGGCGAAACCCACCATCCTTCTTACAGGTGAGGCACCAAAGAAATGAGGATGGATGGATACAGGTGTGTCACCTCTTAGGATCAGAGATACCAAAGAAGTGAGCGCCCTCAGTAGTGAATGGCCACCTTCACCAGCGGACGGACCCGTGAGGTCTTTGAGATGTTGTGGTCTGAGGCTATCCTGGCCACCTGCAGATCCATTTGGGAAGGAATGTATGGCTTGAGTGATGATAGCCTCGGTGACTGAGAAAGAGAATGAGGAAGAATCCGGGTGAGCCGCTGCTTCAAGGCTTCCAGATTGTCAGGTGAGTGATCAGCTAAAACATCCTCAGCACATGCAAGCCTGACAGCGCCCTTAACATCGCCCTCTTCCAGCTTGGATGTCACCTTTGAAGACAAGAGCTCTAGGGGATCACGAGACTTCTGTATCCTGGAGCAATGGCTAGGCTTCCCTGATGTAGCATCAGCATCAGCTTCTTCCCTTATGAGATTGTTTACGGCTGATGCTAAATTCCACCTCTTCCCTCCTCTCCGCGGCAGCCTAAAACAGTGAGATGCAAAATGGAGGATGCAATACTACGTGGAATGGTCATTCCTCGCCACCACACTTAAGACGATGGATGCTAGCTTCCTGGCGGCCAGCTCTCTCTCGAGGCTCTAGGGACTCTCTTCAGTACATTAGAGCGCAGCCTTGAGAAAGGAGGAGCAACTACAGCATCTTCAACCGACTCATTCCCACGTGGTGTTGGACTGGAACTAGCTGGCATTGACACGGGGGTATCTCCCAGAGCTCTTGGCAGTTGACTGGAGCCAGGAGAGTGGCAACTCAAAGGCCCATGTGTTCGAACTAGGCCTGCAGATGTCACCGAAAAGCTCCTCAAGCAGATAAGCAGACTACCATTCACACGCAAGTTCAATTGTTAGTGTAACATGTTATTTATTTATTTGAAAAACATATATGAGATATTATAAAAAGATTCTACCAAACATCTTTACCACATGCCCCCTCCCCAATGACTTTAGTAAACAAAAAATTTGTTGCCTGATCATGTTGCTGCACTTTATGATGATAAGAATTTTTCATTTTCTAGCACAACATGATACAGCTTTACCGACCAAAACATCAAATGATCTCTCTGCATACTGTTTAAATATCGATGTCTTACCTGATAGACACCAAAGTAGAATACTCACATTAAATTACAACCCAAATCACCCTTTTACTAATTACCAATGCAATATTTATGAGATTACTGTAATAGCAATTTTTCAAATAAACTATAAAACATTATTTCCATGCTGAGCTAAACACTTTTTGGAGGACACAAATTCAAGGATGTATCCATGGGATTTCAAATCATGTTGCTATTGCATACTTCTAGTTACTACATGGGTTATGCTTCTTCTCCATCTACACCCCTCCAAAAAAAGTCAGCATAATTTAGCTATTATTGTTTCATTATTGACAAGTGATGACAATGTATTGAACTTTTTAATTAATCTCCATTAACAGCAATAGCTATATCCTCATAAATAATGTATATTTGAATAATTATAGCAAAACCTGTTATAAGTGATAGAAAAGTAACTAAATCTACTCTCATTTAAAAGCTAATAACTTAACATAAAGCACTACACATGTTTAAAAAGAATACTTATAATGTAACACAGTCATATTTTTGTATACCACCAGTATATGACAATAATAATTCCAGATATGTCAAGCTCATATCAAGCAATAATGTAATACAAATATGCATGTAGTATAAAGTACTATGTTATTACTTACCTCTACACTGGGACTGAGGATGATGGCAAAATGAGTAAGGTGGTTGCACTCACAGACAGAGAAGAAGAGTTGGACAAAATGTTGTCACAGGTACAACCTTTAGTTGACCAGACATTCCTGTGATATGTGTGAAGTCATTGAGTATGGAGTGGGAGGGTTTAGAAGTGTGGAAATAAAGCAGTGAGGGAGGAGGAAAGATTTGGTGTACAATGATTAGCATTTTTAAGATTTTTTATCAAATTCTGCTTGATTATCAGGATTTTAACCAGATTACTATGACCTGTAAAACTTAAATTGACTCATTCAATGTTTGGGCTAGACGCTCTAGCCTACATCAGTAATAAAACAAGAGTCTATATTTTTCTATTGCACCTTTAGTTTTCTGGAGGTCTAGATTTAGCATAAACATTCATATACACTATAAATGTATTGTATGATAAGTTGGAGTAGCCATAAACTCTGTGGTCAAGATCCACTCTCAGTTTAAGATGAATTTACCTATTAGTGGATGAAATAACAACCTACGTGAATGTCCACGTGATTGAGGTTCATCTACATCTCATTATCTTTATAATATGTATAAGTTGTTATTTTATGACAAATGAATCTTTAAAATGTATAATGTGCTTATCAATATACAAATTTTTTGATATTTATTGTTTTGGTGTTATTCATTTCTTATAACTATTATTATAATTTTTGCCACAAACAGTTGATGTGGTATATGGGTAAGTGTGCCAGGATATGGTTTGTATCACAGAGTGCTTGCCACTGGTATATATCAGGGCATGCCATTATTCTCGAGAGATTAAATTTCAAGTAACAATTAAAAATGTATAAAAAATAAATATCAAAAAAAGGAATACCTGATTTTGTTAAATTTAATCCAAACAAAATATTACCTATATTATAGCTTGATGAATAAATAATTATATCATGTGAATATGGTATTGACCACAAATATGCTTTGATTGTCATTGTTGAACAAAGCTATATTGGACTGACTTGTCAACAAAGTGGCTTCTTGAGAAGAGGTGGGGTTAGTTTCAATAGTAAACTGCTTACACAATGCCAGCTCTAATAAGTTTATATAATTTCTCATGTTGTGAGCCAACATGAAATACAGACGCACAGTATTTGTTAAATAGCAGAAACTCTCAATGGTTTTGGGTGTAATGGTCTTAAGTCGGTTGAATTGAGAGTGGAGTCGGCTATCTTAGGCTTTCCCTCAAACTTCACTGAGGAACAGCTCCATAGGCCCAACAGGTCTAGAAATCTCTAGACTACATTTTATATAAGGAAGAGATGCATTCTCTTTGTAAATAGTAAAAACATATATATACTTGTGTATATAAATATATATAATATCAACACCAATTCTGAAAGCAGTGAAGAAAGCTATGCAAATTTACTCCAGTCTACTTAGAAAACCAGCAGCCAGCAGTATAGTTTTTTTTTATACATGGACTTCCTTCTTAGGTACACACATAGACCAGTACAGCAACTAATGATAGAGCTATGGTTAACAGATATTGCTTTCCCACATCAATCAAGCACTCTATTAAAAACCACAACATATTAACTCTAAATAAATGGAGTAGGTAGCCTTATCAATTCGTATTTTGGAACTTACCAGCAATTCTGATAACTTCTTTCTTTGGACGAAACCTAGACCTGTGCAGCATTGCTTTTTGTAGCTATAGCTTTCTCACAGTGCTATTTTGAGGTTTTAAAGTGCTCTTTCTAGAACAATTCATATCAAGTAAGTTGCATAGCTTATATAATTAGTTTAGAAATATTTGTAAATTGCCAGGGGAGTTTCTTATAAAGTTTTCCTCAAAGAGTTCTAGATATTTGACAGATAATTAGAGCCCAAAAAAAAACAGAGTACGCTTCTTTTAGAGAAGTGATTGCATTATCGAGAAATTTTTTTTTTATACATTTATTAATTAATTAATGCTAGAGAAGCATCGAAAAGCAAAAGTTGATTATTGAGAAAGTTATTGTATCCCCTGCATTATCCTACAATTATAGCCAAACAGTGAAGGTTTATGGAATTTTTAATTAAACCATTCACATGTGGCTCAAGGAAGATATTAAAAATGTATTAATCCAATGATCTCCACCTCCAATTGCTTAATTATAAACAATATTGACATTAAAATTGACTGATCTTTTGAAAGAAAATCAGAGAATAGTTCCCCTGGCAGCGCTATTGTTCCCTAAGGTTCATGCAACACTCATCAGGCCTCATGTGTCATCACATGAGACATCAATCACCTGGAATGCTACATGTGAGATGCATTATAGGCATTATAATTAATAATATTCATGCTGCATCTGCAATGAAAGTAAATGGACCAAATGCTTGCTCTCTCTCAAATTCCTCACTATAATTCCAAATAAAAAAGGGAATAATTCAGAGGTGAAATTTGTTCATTGCAGCTAATGTCACAGCAAACCTTAACACACAAAAATATATATTCATGATACACACCTATGAAATATGTATCTACATGCTTTTTTAACACACACAAACACACATATATATAGACCAGACCTTTATGCACATATATGCACACTCCACACAAATACATAAACATATACATGAGAAATGTGTTGAACTGCATGGGAAATGTCCTGAATATAATAATGCAACACTATATCTGTTGCTTAACCACAAAGTCCTGTATAATGTGAGAGAGGATTCAAACTAAACCAAATATGCAATCCATCTGCTTGATGTTTTGTTTCCTATTGTGTGAATGTTCTCAGAAACTTCCAAGCCATACCTATAAATTGCTGTGTTAATGTTAAAAAATAACTTAGAGTTAACTTATGTATTTATGGTCTATGCCATTTTTTATGTCGAAACTTTGAAACTCTAGCCTGCATGACACCTATTGGATATAGCTACAATAAACAAATTAAAACCAATGAAACACAGCTAGGTATATCCATGTTATAACAATATTTTAATTGATTCTGTAAATATTGAATGAAAATTAAAAATTTTATGAAGTGTGTTTCGTAGATTTAACCCATGTATTTATTTCATAGGGTGGTCATTGATTCAATCAGCTGTTTAAGTTGACCATGACATGTTTTGTTTATTATAATGTAATTAAAATTGGATACCTATATCTAAGTTACAAGGGAAGGGGAGAGGGGGTGGAGAGGATGAGATTTTAGCACCTTAGTCAGTTTTCAATAACTATTTCTTCCTAAATCCGATAATTTTTTAGTACTAATATTTTAATGTAAATTAAAGCCATTTGCAAATAAATTGTGAAAAGCTAAACTGATGATGAATATAAGGTAACTTTATTATTTGATATTATGGTCTTATGGTATCACTGTATCCCCTGATCTGATAACACACTTGTTTAATTTTAATCAGTATCATTTTGGTTTTCACCAGGTTCCATTGCTTCAGAAAAGAACAGATGAAATCTAATATTTGGTCCACCTTTTATTGCACTATTGTGAACTTTTTGTGTCTCATAATTATAACAAATTTTTATTTACCACTTATGAACAAAGAATGAAAAAATTAAGAAAAGCATAAAATTAACAATACAATACTAGTTTGTGTGACATGGAAATCTTACTAGCTATTAAAGTAAATACATTTAGCTATCAGACTTTTTTTTAAGTAAGGAGCACTCCCTTCTTCTCTATGCACTCTTTAATGGTGTTGCATATATATGTGCAAATGAAAAATAGCAATCCTAATTCATTATTGGTAATCTTCAGCAGAGGTACTCATAGTTGCTAATAATAGTTATTGAAGTGGCAATCTGTCTTGCAATGTGACCTAGAAATAGAATTCTGGTGACAAAATTTGATCATTCTCATGTATTATTTGATTGCTTTGATACAAATTTCATGAATATCAATAGACAAACACCCCAAGAGAATATTTTGATCATCCACACAATATTACACCTAACATCATGATAATTGAAGAAAGAGGTAATGATTCAATACATGTGTATGCCAACACAAACAGGGCCATACCTAGATACCAATAATTTGCAATTGGGGGGGGGGGGGGGGGGGGGGATTGGAGGGGAACAATTAGTTAGCTAATAATACATGACTCTTTTGAGAGCAACAAGACCTGATATATGGAATCATGCATTCATGAATTATCATTATAATTAAACTATTATCAAAGATTGATTGTCATTTAACTATATTCAGTTAGCATTTCTTCAATCAATTGTGACATATCACAGGAAAAGGGTAGAATTTGGCATTTTTTCAATATTGTTTTTATATTTTTATCATACTCCTTAGATAATGAATAATGTTTGCTCAAAATATTTCAGGTCAATATTACCATTATCAAGATAAAGTATTTATTAATCATGTAAAGAATAGTGAAAGTAACCGGATTTTACTAGTTTACATGCTTTAAGATGAGTAGTGATAACAGGAAACGAAAAGGCAAACTAAACACCAAAACACAACTGTTCCACATAGCAAAATCTTGTCTAACATTCAAGTTGAGTCTATATACCTCATCACATAAAAAAAAATTTAGGGCAAGTTTTCTTGTTATGTCCAGGATTGCTACAGATGCTGCACAAACGTCTTTTGGAGCCCAAAGTTCTAGCAGGAAGTGTGGTACTTATAGACATTGAAGGTATAGCTGGTGAGCTTTCAACGTCATCAATTATCACTCTTTTCTTGAACTTTTGCTTGCGATGGTTTTGGACAGGTAATGTAACAACTCAAATTCGAGTGATAAAGTGTCTCATACAAGTACAATTGCCTTTCTAAACTTAATCCTTTTGGTAAAATTTCTGAAGGAAAGAGAGACTTGTCAACTGCCATTGGACTCTTTAAAATGTTGACAGCTGTCTCTGATTCATTAGAATATTCATTCAGATAAACAATTCCTGGATGTGATGCATCAACATGAAAGACGCGGTAAGTGAGAATGCCAAGGATGGTTTTACATCCTAGAGAATGAAAAAAAATCCACCCAGTCTTAACAATCTACCTCAAGTTCGCCAGTGTATGTATTTCTTACGAGAAATTCCAATCATAGTTTAGAATGTAAATACTTTTTCATTATTTAACCAAAGACTATCGGTCACAACTAAACTTGGTATATATGACCAACAACCATAAAAGACATTGTGATATTTTCCTGCTTTCTAGTCATGACCCGCCACATAAGGTAAAAGATGAATGCATTATTTTTATTCCGACCTACACTATGAAACGGGATGTTCATTTTTCCAACCCCATAATTCTCCAAGTATTGGTAAATGTAGCTGATAGTTGAATTTGCTCCTTTCAGTAACATCGGCTTCATCAATTAGATAATTAACCTGTTTGGACTGGTCATCATTATAAACACCAAAAATTTGGCATTTCCTTGCAGTCAAAAAGTATGCAGGACCAGGCTGTTATTCGTTAAAGGGATAGTGCACTTGGCATTATCAAAACTGTAGTGTTCATTACCCTCATATAGCAAGCATGGGGTTTTCTCACAATGCACCTTCCACTGCTCAACAGCGTTCGAACATTGCAAGCATTAGTTATTTCGTTCTGTTCGTGCATGGAAAAGATGCTCAGCAGCTGTTAAGTGAAGTTGTTCTCTTTCTTCTTCAGCTAAAAAAAAGATTTAGAAACTTTTTCAGTATTAAGCTGGAAAGTCAAGCAGAGATCTGTAGCAGACTTGATTGTTATCACATATGGATGCAATTCATGCTATAATTCTTCAAACCTCCTGCACTGGTACAAATATTAACTGTGAACTTCATACTGCTTTCTACATACTTTTGGTACAAATTAGATAAGTAATAATAATATGGGACATTAGAATCCTGGTGATTAGGCATTCTACCAGGGAGTGGTCCATGGAATTCAGAGAAATTATCAATAAAATCAAGAACCAGAAACGTGTCTTCTTGTGGCCGTTTATTATGAGGAAGATGCTTAACATTACCATGAACAAGGGGACATAATCCCACTTTATCAAGATACCTTTGTAGTGCTTCAAACCATTTGTGACACTGCATGTATAAACAAGAAGGTTTTCAAGGCACACTTTCAGCTTATGGAAGATAAACACTGTATGCCGTTGTAATTTAGATAACGAATACGTTGATTTGGGTGACTACGAAAAGCTTGAAGCTGAGAAAGAACAAATGATAATAATAATAATAATAATAATAATAATAATAATAATAATAATAATAATAATAATAATAATAATAATAATAATAATAATAATAATAATAATAATAATAATAATAATAATAATAATAATAATAATAATAATAATAATAATAATAATAATAATAATAATAATAATAATAATAATAATAATAATAATAATAATAATAATAATAATAATAATAATAATAATAATAATAATAATAATAATAATAATAATAATAATAATAATAATAATAATAATAATAATAATAATAATAATAATAATAATAATAATAATAATAATAATAATAATAATAATAATAATAATAATAATAATAATAATAATAATAATAATAATAATAATAATAATAATAATAATAATAATCAAACAATAATATGCCGAATAACTACCAATAAAGAACTTAGTAATTTAAGTAAGAAATAGTCACCACTAGTATACTGACTAGTGCCTAACACCGCTGCAGTGTTCCCATGCTGAATTGCAATGGAAATTCTCTGGAGGAGAAAATGAAAATAATAATAATAATAATAATAATAATAATAATAATAATAATAATAATAATAATAATAATAATAATAATAATAATAATAATAATAATAATAATAATAATAATAATAATAATAATAATAATAATAATAATAATAATAATAATAATAATAATAATAATAATAATAATAATAATAATAATAATAATAATAATAATAATAATAATAATAATAATAATAATAATAATAATAATAATAATAATAATAATAATAATAATAATAATAATAACAACAATAATAATAACAATAATAATAATAATAATAATAATAATAATAACAGCAGCAGCAGCAACAACAACAACAATAATAATAATCATAATAATAATATCTCAGTAATAATAATAATAATACTAATGATGATGATGATGATGATGATGATGATGATGATGATGATGATGATGATGATGATGATGATGATGATGATGATGATGATGATGATGATGATGATGATGATGATGATGATGATGATGATGATGATGATGATGATAATAATAATAATAATAATAATAACAACAACAACAACAACAACAATAATGATAACAATAAAAACACAACAACAACAATAATGATGACGATAATAATGGAATGTAACGATACTCAACAGCCCTGTGTTATAATTATTATATGTAGTGCTGACTAGTGATCTTACCATCGCTAAATTTCGGCCCATTCCTAATAGCATAGGAATGTAATAGAACCCTAACATTCCAAAATAGGTAGGGATATGGATTAGTAATCCACACAGTTTGACACAGAACCGCTTATATACTTATATATAATTGAGATAATATAAATAAGGCCCATGCATCACTACCCTTTTTGTATAAGTAGCACTAGGCCTCCCAGGGCTTGGATAGGGGAATACGTAAGTGTAATTGAGGGCTGTTGTGAAAAAGGTGTTTGTTAGAAGGCATAATGGTTGTATGCTGCCTAGTTAGTAGTAAGTCTTAACAAGAAAAGTACGAACTTAAAAAATGTATAATAATATTAAATCAAAATAGGCTTACCAAAAAAATTAATATTCAATACTTACCATGTTTTTCATGTTCTACACTTTTTATCATTTTATAATTCATGGGATTTTCTAGTACATTTCAACCCTACTTTATATATATATATATTTGGTGGGCTAAACGCAACGAAAGAATAAATTTCATAGTTTAGTGTCATATAAAGTGTCATATACAGTAAGTGAAAATCATAATTTAAATCTAAGATTATATCATGGCTATTTTCATCTGTATTCTTTTTCAGGTAGTGAAAAAACATTGTGTCTGGCTTTTGTAGGCATAGTCCAACCATGCATAGACCACACATTCTAGAACAGTCTGTGATAAGCAGGCACTGACTAAACCACAGTTAAACCTATTAAAGTCACAGTGACATAAACCAAGGGTCAAACTTACTCTGAATCTGGACATTGAAGGATGTATTTGCTGAGCCAAAGTTGTTGGTGACGATACAAGTGAATATGCCAACAGTGTCCATAGAAGCTTTCACCCACCGCAGTATAGAATTACCACTGGACAGACCACTGGTAGTGATGATGAGGATGGAGTCATTGCTGCTGCTGAGAGGTAATCCATTGTGCATCCACTCCAGTGAGGGGAGAGGTACTCCCTCAAAGTCACACATCAGAGTCAAAGTCACGTTTATGTCAAATGATTGAAAGAGACTATTGCTGGTAGTCACATGAGGTGCAGCTGAAATAAGACAGAATATAATAATCACTGCCATTGTGTAATCACTAACATGGTCTTTTGTTTTGTAGTAGTTTTATGTGTGTATATATAGGATGCCTTCTGTGTAGAAATTACTTTCAACAAGATGTCTAAAATGGTCGAGAAGGGTCTTGCTTACATGGAAGAAACATGAAATGTCCATAAAAAGTGAAATAATCTGGTTGCAATTCAAAAAACCAGCAAGAATATTTTCTTTTTTAGCACTTAAGATAAAAACATTAATGAAAAATTTGTCAGTATGACAAAAAAGGATGAGTGGTATTTTTGTCCATCTCTTACAGCCTTTATCCATACTTGTAAATTTGGTGCTCATTTGAATCACATGAATAATTGACAATTAGCATGCTTTCATAGTGAAAGATTTGCACAATTACATAAAAAGGTACACCTATACCATGTCTGAAAGTCACTCTCCACATGAGATCAGGCTTTTGCATGATGATGAATACAACAATTAATAACAACTCTATGAATGCATAGAGCAATAAAAGAGCTAAAGTTTGAGCAAGTGTAGATAGAGATATAATTATTGTTTTATCCGTGGGAGAGAAAATCATGTTTTGAGAAATCAGGCTTTAAAGTTGGACAATTTATACCATATTCTACATAAAACAATGGAGCAAATGCATGAATAGAAATGTCCAAAACTTCAAAATTCTCCAATTTTATTGTGAGTCAGTTTAATTTCATAAATATTAAGTCAGGGGCTGATCTAGTTTGATTCAAAAGTTTGCATTGATACCCGAGTGATCATATAATTATGATGTAAATTGTTACAAATATCTAAGCCTTGGAAAGTTGACTAAGTTAATTTTTTTGGTCAATATAACAGTAGTAGTCCGATGGTCTGAGAGTTCCAGTTTTGGCTGGACAACTTCCAGAATATTATTAAATCTATAAGT
Source organism: Cladorhizidae sp. MBARI D1340-BT2 (assembly GCA_028752905.1). Lineage (NCBI taxonomy): Eukaryota > Metazoa > Porifera > Demospongiae > Poecilosclerida > Cladorhizidae > Cladorhizidae sp. MBARI D1340-BT2. The sequence continues at coordinate 31,372,402 of JAQNBH010000010.1, read as the reverse complement.
CTGTTTAATAAGGAGGCACATTTGCCTATTTAGGCAGCTATGAACCACACCAGTGAACCATCATTTGTAGCCGTGTCTCAAGTGAAATCGCAATATGTCACAAGAAAGAGTGAATCACTTGATATTGTGCATGTCACAAGGATGCAGACAAACTTACCATACTTTCTCACAATTAGACCGTCGTTTACTATCCCAGAATGTGCCCTCAGTTTAGACCACAAAACTAAGCAGCTCATGAAATGAATTTAGAATTCATGCTTTCTAATAGAGGAGATGTGGTAATTTATTTGATGTTCTCAATGATTTTGTAGATAATGATGAATTGGACAACAATAATTGTTTTGTTTAGTTTAATAACATATTTTTGCAGAAATAAAATATAATGTCAGCAATTGTGTTGACAATAATCTTGTCATAAAAACCACATCCATACCTCACCCACTTCCTGTCCAGGCCATCTTAAAATTGCCCAAGGTCCGCTTGAGTATTAACCCCTTCCCCCTCCCCACCCACATACCCATCTCCTGCCGCTTTTCCCGATCCGTCCTATGGATAGCTTCAAGTTTTTCTACGTGGTGGTGGAATGAATTTCGAGTTAGTGACTCAGACAGAATGCCAAGGAAGGTTTTGTGGTTTGAAACTTGAGAAAATTCTTATATGTAATTTGTTAAAAGTATGCCACATGTTTTCAGGCGAAAATACCTTCTCTCCCTACAATTCTGAGATTGGCCGATCCCTTTCATTCCCATGACCCCCTTGGGCCTTCCACCCATTAGACTCCTTTTTAGAGCCTCCTTCCCTTGATTACACTCAAGCTGTTATAAAAGAAGACTGAGCTATATCTTTCTAATCCCTCATGAAGGCATTACAATTATGTATATTATATATAATATGAATAAGATTCCTGATTACTGCATAACTGAAGTTAAGACTGGGCCTGTCCAGTACTTGGACGGTTAGGGAAAGTAAGTATAATTAGAGGTTCCTATGAAATAGGTTGGTACAGAAAAAGAGGAAGAAAAAATGATAACGTTATTTTGGAAATTTTTAGCTATCATTTTAACCCTTATAACCCTTATCACCGCATGATTCATGGGTTTTTTATGTACATTTCATACCTAACATTTCATCGGCTCAGACACTATCACACTATAAATCCATGCACTGATCCCATGAAAGTTACTTGAACAAATTCATAATTTTCATCGAAATATTTTATTGAAAATCTCAAGCTTATATGGATGCTTTCAATATCTGTCATATTTTTTTTATTTTTTTTTCTGCTAGTAATAGAACACACCCTCCAGGTGGGTTTCAATTATGCAGGCATAGACCAGCAGTAAATAGAATGCACATAGAAGTGTCTATGATAACCAGAAGTCCACCAAAATGCAGTTACACCCAATAAAAGTCACATTGAAACAAAAACAAGACAAGTGATAATCTTACTCCCAATCTGGACATTGATGGATCTACTTGCAGAGCCCAAGTTGTTGGTGGCGACACAAGTGAACATGCCAGCAGTGTCCGTAGATCCATTCACCCACTGCAATGTAGAAGTGACACTAGAAAGACCACTGGTGGTGGTGGTGGTGATCGAGTCATTGCTGCTGCTGAGTGGTAGTCCATCATGTGTCCACTCCACCGAGGGACGAGTTACACCCTCAAAGCCACACATCAGAGTCAAAGTGCTGTATATTTCAATAAACTCCTGGAAACTGATAGCAGTCACATCAGGTGCAACTAAAATTGTGAACAGTGAGAATAAGATCACCCAATGCTTCCTGTTATTGTAGTTGCGGTGGTTGTTTAGTAGTTCAAGGACAAGAGCGCATGCATAAACTATGCATGTCTTGAATGATTACCTGTACAGTTATAACCTACCTGCAACAAACTGGATTGAACCATGAAAACTTTGTGTTTGAATTATTCGTATGAAGATAATTAATCACATTATATTTTTGTTGGTATACATGATCTAAGAATTAATTTTGGCTGACCCAACTAACCCCAAGACAATATAAATTTGACCTATGAAGAGAAGCCAGCTGAAAAGCTTTGACTCTAAAGACAAGACATTAATATTATTTCCTACTGTTCTTTTATTCATTCTCTTGCTATGGTATGTTAACAGCTAATTTTAATAGAAGGTTCATTCATTGTACACTCGAGTAAATCAATATTCACTTCAGTCATGATCTACCCCATTGCATTCCCTAAATATAGAAAAATTCATTAACTTCTTTAAACTTTGAACTGCGTCCAACAGCTCCGATATTCTCGTGAAGTCGACAAAGGAGTAGCCTCCCTACAGCAACTTTACTCTTGGTGTGGATATATTATGCTCTTATCATTAATGCAAACTTACATGCATGGATATATCTGCTAACAACCCTAAACAGAGATTGCTACAGAGTAGTGATGAAAATTAAGGTATTATTGGAGGATACCAACCAATAAAAAATGTTAAAATTGTTTTTACCGAGGATAAAAAATCTCCAAGACTTCTAGTAGCTAGTTGTCTTGTTCAGCCACCTAGTATGTGTGCACAAGCAGCACAGCTAATGAAAATACCTTACCCATGGATAACATCTAGGTTTAGCCAACTTTTATTTTGTTACAAATATTTATCAATAACAGAGAATTCCATATTTAAGGTAAACCGTTACTAAATGATGTAATGAGGACAATAGGTACCTCATTAATGAGGCGCAGTTAGTCACTTTGTAAAAAAAAAGTCACATGGCTGGACTCGTAATATGTGTTAATTACTACCAACTCAAACCATACACAGAATGAGACATTAACACTTTGAACGCAAGTACTATAGTCCAAGAGCACTAAATTTGTAGGTGGCATGGCTAACCTAATTTCTATTGCATTATAAGCTAGTTTGTTCTTATTCTAGTTGGGGCTTCCAGCACAATTGCTATATAGATATATCTAGATGCACAGGGAATTCTCAAGAGTAGCTTCTAGGTTTTGTTTCACTAAATAGTCTTCTAGATAAGACTTCAGATATAGTAGCTGGTCTTTATAAGTTTCGTAACTAGATATATTGGAAGTTAGAACTAGTGTAACTATTTACCAAGAGACTTCTCAGACTTCCCTTCACAGTACACTTGTAGTTCTGGATGACTAATAATATGAACACCGAGTGGGTCACTTTTAGGCAAGTCAATCATTGATTCTTTTTACACCATGTCAGTGGTGAATGCCAGGTTATAGCTAGGCATCCAAAGGGTTAATATGCCAACGCACAACAAAAAACAGACACATGGATGGTTATCAGTCACACAGCATATCAAATATAGTGACACTTACTTTTAGTTGAGCACACACACACACACGCATACACACTGAGATGTGTGTGTATTTGTGCTATATGTGTGTTATTTGCTATGTTACATGTGTATCGGTATGAAATGTAGTGCAAGAAGTGTTCAGTTCAGATGAGACATGCAATACAATTTTTAATACAATCAGTGCAATAACTAACACAATTAACACAATTTGTGACTCATTACCTCATGAAAACTACCAATAAGCATGAATGAACTGGCCTGCGGGTCCTATAGCTGGGCCACATTATGTATTACGTAATACTTTTGTTTTGCACACATACTTTTACAACTTACAATGAACCACAAGAAAAAAGTAGCGAGTTGGAATTTCCACTGCAACTTCTGCCATCACAACACATCTATATAGTCCTGCATGACTTCTCGAAATGTTATCGAATGGTAAAACATCTCCCAGTCCAACTGACATATTGGCATCATTAACCCAAAAAGGATTCCCCAGAAATGGTGCAACATTTCTGTTAACACAAAAAATTTGTAAAGTACTACCTTCCACATAAAAGTCTGCAACCTCTCCTGTGAGTTCAAGTTGAACTGGGTCTTTAGCATGGAGGAAGACAGAGGAGGAGAATAATGGAAAAGATGTGCATATCAAGATTAGTGAGTGTGGGGATAAAGAGAAAGAGAGATAAATAATGTCCATTAAAGAGACCAAATTCAATACACATTCCTTACTTAGTGTTGTCACCATCCTTATGAATAGATTAGCCATTGAATCAAGACATTCGAAAGCATTCGTTGTGCCGTCCACTAACAGTGGCAAACTGGTAAAGTTTGTCACAAACAGTTGGTGTGCTGTTTGTGTGATGTCATCGTTCAGGGGGATTATAGTGGGATTAATGGACAGAGACAATGTAATTGAGAAACAGGTGGGTGTGCTGGCTGGCATATTATTCGCATCTAAACAGGTGAAGCATGTGGGGACAATGGTTGTGTTCACCATGGCAACACTGGTGTAGCCTCCTCCTATTATTACTTCCTGATGACACTGATCATTGCCTGAGGGTATAAAAACATCATAATAATTGTATTCAGAATATACATAATAATCATACTAATTTTTTTAACTGCCATGCAGACTCCATTTAACTACCATAAAAAATATATTTGTGATTCATCTTCACTTAGAATTTTAATTGAAGATGTGTTGGACATTTACAATATATACGTATGGCACAAGGTTATGCTTTAGAGCTAATAATAGTAGCTGAATATCACCAGGGAAGGCTCAATGTTGACACTTATGACATAAGCCAATTAGCAGTCATCATAAGACATAGGTGACTTCACACTTCAAGAAGTCAACAGCTCTTACAAGTTCTAGATTATATTTACACAGTGTGTATGTGTATGTATGTGTGTGTGTGTCGTATGTGTCATGTGTACATGTGTTAATTCAGTTATAGTTGATTTGACATGTCAAAAAGAGTGGAAACAAAATTAAACATCTTTACTACTACTACAGTTAGAAAACCCTTTACCATTTAATACAACAATGTTTATACCTCTGCATACAAGTATGGTAAAGATCATTGTTATGGATGCACTATCATGCTCATATTCTACTATCACAGGTCAATGCAAAATAGTTTATATTTGTTGTTTTGTTTTTGGTTAGTTTGTTTTTGTTGATGTGTCTAATTGAGCGGTAAAAAACTACACTGCTGCCAAACTCCCCCATAGTACTCAAGCACTTTTAAATGGTATTTCTACTTCTTTTATACTTCAGAAATCAGCACTTCCACATTTTGTTGCTATTAATGATTGCACCCATAAATATTATTCCAGGCTGTTTTGGTTCCCTTAGAAGAACCTCTCTCTTAGGAACGGGATTCTCCATGTAGCTTACTTGTTTCTTAATGGGGGAAAAATTTGCAGCTGTTAATAATAAATCCTTAGAGCTATTCCCGACACTTTTCCCAGAAAAAGATGCAGAATCTTTCATGCTAACTCCGGTTGTTTTCACAAGTTCTGCTATAGGCATACATTGAGAAGATATATCCATTCAAGGAGAGTCATTGTCAGCAGATGCATCAGCAGTTGATGCATTAGAAGCAAGCTTGTCTCTAAGATTGAAGACAGGAGGGGTACACTCTTAGCCAAATCTTCAATGCAGACAAGACTGGCTATGGTGGAAACTTATGCCATCGAAGACGGGATTCCACTGTGGAGGAAGTAAAGCAAAAACTTCAAGCAGTTTGAGGACAGAATTACCTTATTAGGACGTGTGAATGACTCTGGGACCTGCAAACTTCCTTTTACATTTGTACACAAGAGTGCAAAACCACGCTCTAAACATAAGCATATGAATTCCCTCTCTCTCCATTATTCTTCACAGTTAAGGCCTGGATGGATGCTAAAAAAATTTAATCATAGTTACACGACAAGTTTGTGCCCCATGTGAAGAAATGTCAAAATAATGGAATACAATATAAAATGTTGCTGCTTCTTGATAATGCAATGTGTGTGTGTGTGTGCTATGCTTTGTTTGTGTCATGTGTCTGTGTCGATAGTGTGTGTGTGTGTTTCCTGTATTTGTTTGTATGTGTATGAGCATGCGTATGTGCATGTGTTATAATATAAACCGAAAACAGAAGTTAGGTAAACCTAGAAAAAAACAGAGCTAGTTAAAACATTATCCTAAAAAGAGGAGGAGGACTTATATCTTTTTAACACTATATCATACCTACTCTAAAACAAAGCACACCATGTCATGTGTGAGATGAACTTTGGCTGATTCCCAATAAGATAGGAATGTAACAGTAATCCACACACACATGCCACATGTGTGGCAGTGTGTAGTAATCCTGGACTTTGGTTATTTTGTTATGTGACATAATTAAAGAATGACCAATTAGATGCATCTAACAAAAAGACACTTCCTGATATAATTTCTCTGACACCTCAACATTATATTGGAGTGAACTATTGCATGAAGTTAGGATGATATCCCAAAATTAAACATGGAGAATATCCCAGCTAAATATAGACATTTTTATATCATGGAAAATTTGTCTAATTTCTTTCCCCATTTTCCCAAAATTTCTAATCAACATTGAAAACATAGTTATGTGGTATCTATAATGGTGATTATTTCTAATACAATATTGAAAAGTTAGTTATTTTATAGATTGTGGTATCTATAATGGTAATACAAGAACTAAAACAATCAAAAACATCAAACTCATTAAACCACATTCTCACCTTTCTGTTCATAAACGACTGAAATGTTGGTTATGTTAACAGTAAGAAGGCAGGTGGTAGCAGGGTTCATATCACCTAGTTCGAAGAGAAGGCTGTTTTTGGCATTGGACAATGGTATTGGACAATGCTTGTCTGTTTTTCTTTCGCCTAACCTCAATTCATGATATTCAAAACTCAAGTTATCATCACTGAAATCTTCGCTCAATACTTCCAAAACGTGCGTCCCATTCCAATTCCTTATATTGATGTCATCAAGGATCCAAGCAGCGTCACTTTCATTGGATTGTTTTCCAAATCTCTGCATCCAGCGTAGTTGCAGGGTTTCAGTCAAATTCTGTTCATTTGGTATGCAGATGTACTCCCGGATGAGAACTTCTGATCTCGAGGGTTCAATAAGGATTAAAGGAAAGTCGGAGTTGTTTATAGATGCTTGAGCTGTCACAGAGACATTTGAAGGATCCAGCTCCACTAGACTCATATAATTATTTGGTTCTTCAAGACTTGATGCATAGTATCTGATTGGAAGCCAATCAGTGATGGTGGAAGAAACTACTGACTGCAATCTGAACTCTAGTCTTACACCCTGATCAATGTGAGTTAGAGAACTGTTATCATAGCATCCAAAATCTAACTTGAATTCAACTTCACTAGAAAAGAAAGGTATGAAAAAGAGAGGGAAATAAGGATTGTGCAATAGTTATAATGCAGGACTTATTATAGGTTGAGTTATGTAAGTAGATGATATTCTCATTTGTCAGAGCCAAGTAGGCATATGTATGTATTTACATTATATTAGAATGTGTAGTAATGATTTAATCAATATTATTGCTTTTCATCCATACCCAAATTTTTCCATCGTTGTTTACCAGATTTGGTGTTTTTTTAAGGCTCACTCATTGAATTTCAGATCAGTATGTTGGTTACGGGATTAAGATAAAGATCGAAATTATATAGAAAAGATGAGTGTGCTTATTTGGACACATTCAGCCTCCACAGTATTACATACCAAATTAAAGAAGCTGAATCACTAGGAATATATTGGTTTACTATTAAGTTATATGCACCTAATGTCAGGAAAAAAATCATTACATTTCCAGGTTCCAAGCTGTGATTCTCCTTATGACATTGACATAAACCGGTAAAGATCCAGTCACACTCAACACAAAAATACATCCCAACCAGTTCCTTGAAACTTGGTAGAAACCACAACAGCCTTGTCCACACTGACAAAACCAAGTTTCACCAAAGTGATTCATGCTTATCAAAAGCAACCGTGACTGAGGGGATAAAGCTGAAACATATAACGGGCCCATTTAATGGTCGGAAAGTGAAAGGGTTGGTCCTGGGACTCTGGCTGTCAAATCACCCAGATCCATCCAAGATGGTTGCCCCACCATTAGAAGAGAAGCACCTGCTTAAGTCAAGTGCGTCCATGGGGATATCAGGAAGTTCAACACCACCCTGATCAATTTAGAAATCCAAGGGAAGATGACCCGCACGAGAGTCGTTGTGAACCCAAGGCTGCCCTTGGATGGGATTGTTGGCATAGACGTGATGCCAAACATGGATTTTTCACTGGCCTGCTTGGCTACAAGCAAAGAGTCGAAAGACACAAAGAAAAGGAAGAGAAGACGACAGAGACAACTTATCACAACCACCTCAGACTCAGACGAATTGGAGAAACACTCAGAAAACAGCACGTCCATGAACATGAGCCCATCATCAAGCAAGGATACGAGTCAACCATCCTCCAACGATGACAGCCAACCCTCACCTACAGAAGAGAGCCAGAGGTTCCAGACGGACGTGGAAGAACAGAGATCTATAGAGGAAGAAGATCGCAAAGCAGCAATCAAGAACCTGCCGTGCTTCTCAGACAGAATGTTTTCTCCTACCAGAAGGATGTCCAGACGACAAAAAAGGCAGGAAAGACAACTCCATGCAACTAAATGGGGAGCATCAATTGAGCTGGATGGAGGGGTTGGCCAGCTTAAAAAGTCTCAGCAAGCAGATCATTCCTTGAAAGAAATAAGGAAAGCATGTGATAGCGGAAGAGGCCCCCACTTTTTACAGGATGAAGTGATCTACAGAAGAGCGAGTCTGCCCACACAAGATAATGAATCCAACAGTTAGGACTGCCAGGGCAGTACCAAGAGGTCACCCTGAGGCTAGCCCATCTGTTGCCGCTGGCGGAACACCTGGGCAGAACCAAGACGATAAATCAAATTCATAGGCAATTTTTCTGGCTTGGCCTGAGAAACGACGTTGCTGAAATGTGCAGTAATATGCCAGACATGCCAGAAAATAGCCAAAGGCACCAAAAGAAAAGTGCCACTAGTCACAATTCCCATCATAGAGACACCCTTCAAGCATATTGGGATGGACATGATAGGTCCATTGCCAATAACAGAGGAAGGCCACATATAAATTTTGACAATTGTAGACTATGGGTCAAGGTACCCAGACGGAATACCTCTGAGGACCACAACAACCTCGAGTACGTGTCCAGAGTGGAGCTGCCGGAGGAGATCATCACTGACAGAGAATCGAACTTCACCTGGCAACTGATAAGAGGACTGTATGTGTTACAAGGTTTCTCTGCAATCAAGACGCTGGCGTACCATCCCCAAAGCGACGGGATGGTCGAGAGGTACAACGTGACCCTCAAAAGCGACCTCAGAAAGTACGCAGACAAATTCCCCAACAACTGGCAGAAATCCATCCCCTTCTTGCTATTTGCATATAGAGGAGTACCTCACAGGGCTACATGGTTCAGCCAGTTTGAACTCATATTTGGTAGACAGTCAAGAGGCCCCATGGATGTGTTGAGGGAAGAGCGGGAGGAACCGCAGAAGTGTTCGGAGAACACGGTATCATACCTCCTGGCTTAAGAGAAACTAGAGGTGGCCAAAGAAGCAGCGATGAAGATGGAAGAGAAGTCAAAAGAGGAGATGGTAACGTACAACCAGAAGGCCAGAAACAGAGTTTTTACTGGCTGAGATTTAGTGTTGGTGCTCCTTCCATCATCGTCCAACCGGCTTCTTGCAAAGTGGGTTGGCCAGTTCCTGGTTGAAGCAGTGAAAATCAAGGCAATCCATACGTTAAAAGTACCCAGAAGAAAGAAGGATGTCAGATCTTCCCTCCGCCTGGCGGGATACTACCTCAAATTTGTGAAGAACTATGATCCATAGCAGTCCCTCTCTCTGACTTGACGGGAAAAGTCCTTCCAGAAAAAGTAAAGTGGCATGACAAAGCTTTCAAGACGCTCAAGGAAGCCCTCCAATGCGACCCAGTCTGGCTGGACTAGATTACCAAAAAATTTCACGCTGCAGACAGATGCCTCGGATGTAGGGATAGATGTGGTGCTGAGCTAAGGCCATGGAGAAGACCAAGATAGACCGGTGGCGTACTTCGACCGAAAGTTGAAAGAAAGCAGAGAAGAATTATGCCACTGTGGAGCAGGATTGCCTAGTGATAGTGGAAGGGTTAGGCACTTTCAAATTTACTTGACTGGAGTGAGGTTCAAGGTAGTTACAGACCATGGCTGCCTACAGTACCTGGCCAGCATGAAGGATGCCGGGGACAACTAACTAGATGGTTGATGCGACTGCAGCCATTCCACTACACCATCTCTCACTGCCCAGGACGAGATAATGGCAATGCAGACGGTCTATCCAGACAAGCATGGGAGCCTACTGAACCAGAACATGAAGATCTGGGCTCACTGCAAATCGGGGGAGTGAGGAGTGTTGGGGATCACCCGCCTGGGCAAGCCCCAACTATAAGCCCTGACTTGAAGAATGATAGATAAGAGGCCTGCACAGGCAAACCTTGAACATGATAGAACATGAACTGATACAATGTGATGAATGTAATGTATGCATAAGTAGTGAAATGAGGTAAAGGGGCGACTGGGGGTCTAAAAGGAGAGCACCATCATCCCACCTCATGTCAGGCTGGGGATTGTGAAATAGTGTTTGTGAAGCTTATCAATTTTGTTTAATCCTGTAGTTGTCGTAGTAGTATGGAGACATTGTAGATCACAGAGGTTGATCTACAACATTATCCCCTATGCTTTTTGGACACTAATCTTCTAATTGTAAAATTGTATGGAAATTCTTGCCCTTGTAGACATGATTATAAATGTTTTGTATTCTGATGATGAACCTTTACTTCAGCCTCACCCTCCCGCCCCTCCATTAGGTGCTAAAACTTATGTACGTGGTCAAGATAGTTCCCAATTTGCGCTGAGACTAGCTTCAGAGGTCCCAGAAATAGGTTCACAGCAAACGCCGTTGCAGTTAGCAAACAGGTAGAATAACGGAGATTCATGCTGCGTTTTACAAAACTACTATTGATGTTGTGCCCCTGATCTTTTATATTACCAGAATTGCAAAAACCCGAGATTTAATTTTTCCTTTTTTTAATATATTTTTTACACCGCAAGAACCGTCAGTAAGATTATTTTTCTAAAGTATGCAGTTATATTATAAGCGCTAACTAACGCTCAAATAAGTCGCTAGTGATAAGTTTTTTGCCAGTGTCCGGAGGCTCTGGTGACACCCGGTTTCCTAATCCTAATCAGTGACTCCATTAGGATTCTGTGACCACTTCCCCCCCCCCCCCCCCCCCCTTCCCCCTACCAGGCGTCGACGAAGTAGTAGCGAGCTCGACTAGGGACACCTCTAGCTACCTTCAGCGACTAGGCGCTCCACTAGCGGTGTCCACTTGCTATTTCTAGAGTTTAGCTTAGCCGTAGCTGACTTTATACAGAGGACAAACTAGATTGTAGTTAGAACCTCTGACAGACTTGCCAACTATGACGTGTCTTTTGCAGGATAACAACTCTTGTTTTGCAGGGTTTTGGTAGCTTTTGGTAGCTTTTGCAGGATTAACCCCCCTCCCCCAACTTTCCTGATCCTCCCTTCCACTTCCAAATATTCTAAGATACAATACTTAATGAGAGTGATATGAGAAGGAATTAGGAGGTTTTCTTTAAAAAATTCATTTTTTAATTTTTTTATTTTTATATCATTAAAATCACGGTCAATAACGGTCAATATAGCCATTGGCTAGTATGAAGAGCACACAATGCATACACAACATGTGAACTACATGAATATTAAGAAGTTTGTATATAAAGTTGAAATAATAATTATAAGAGAATGGAATTCCTTTGGAGCTATGAGAAAGAATTATGAAGTCTCTGGAGAAATTTTCTTCAGGCTTTACTGAACATTTTAATAGCATCGTGTCATTAATAAGGTGTGAATTTGAGTAACATGGCTTATCATTATTTATTTTAACACTTAGGTCACACACCGTGGATGGATCTAGTTGCTGTCTTTCTTCAGTTTCTATCTTCCTAACCACACTAAAGAGGCGTTCTGGATCTGAATTTGACTACCAGAAAAACTTGTGCGAAGTTGGACAAAGCACTGAAACGAATTACTTTCAAATCTATGACTGAGTGAACTTTAACCATTGAAACGATAATCACTCCTGATTCATCAGCATCAAATTTGGGAAGTTGATGTGATGGTGTAGAACGATAATCCCGAATCTCCATGCTCAAAAGGTCCAATTAATCGATAAGAGATGCAAAGCGGTTTGCCAATTGAAGATGCCATTAATTATTCCTAGGATCAAGAAAAGCGAGTTGTTGTAGAGTTCATGAAATAGAAATTTCTCTTTCATTTTAGTTTCATAGAATGTACGTACACACTTAAAGAAACGTCTCTCAAGAGGACTTCCTACCATTTCTTCAAGGTCACCAAGGTCACCATACCACAATAAACAGGTGGATGTACCAATACCAAGCTCATCATTACTTAGCTGGATTTTGCTATCAGTGATATCGATAGAAGTGATATCATCGGTGGACTTGATAACATCGGGGTCAATGAAATTGCTGACAAAAGAATCAAGAGTCGACATACATCAGTCTGTAAAGTACCAATACGAGTTTGAAAAACAGTGGAAAAGACATTCAAAGGCTTAAGGGCATATAGAACGAATTTACACGTCAGGATCCTTAAGCTGCCTGGCCACCCTCTGTACACGCTCATTGTCAGGTTCAGTCTCAGCTATCCTGTCAAAATAGCAATGAAGAGATGGCCACTTCTGAATCAATCTCTTCAAGCAGCGTTCTAAACTCAGCCACATGGTTGAACTGTTTAGAACTCGAAGTGGTTTAATATTGCTAAACTCAAGTTGAATTTTATTGAACTCGTACCTCTTGGAAGAATGTTTGAAATGATAAAATATAATTAAAAGATCATCAAGAGAGACTGGAAGTTTTTTAAAGAGCAGCAACAGTGCATTATGCACCCAAGTGGCTAAGAGAACCAAGGCTAAATAACTTTGGTTGTTTCCCAAGAAACCTAAAACTGAATTGCTTTCCCACCATAACACTTGCGGTGTCTGATGCGTAACCGATCATGTTACTCCATGGAATCTTACACAAATCAAACTCTTGCTCTATTGCAGTGAAGAGTGACTGGCCTGTAGCTATATTGCACACAGAAAACGTGTACTGGCTATTGTGCCACTCTATCCCAATACCTTACCATGATTCCAAAGTAATTCCTATTATCTGTTTATCATTGCCACCATCACAAGGGTGAAAGGAGAAGTGCAGCAAGATTTAATGAACTCATCATTCAATGCGGAGCCAGTGCATATTTCACAATTGCTGTGGTTTTTGTCCTACCTGATGCAAACCCCTGGGCAATTTTGCTGTCAGGAAACATTACCTTACAATTTATTGAAATAATTGGCAGCTAAAAAGGGTATATTATGTTCTGCAATGAATGTTGAAAAACAAATTTCAGCAGCTGTAATCTGATCAGCTAGTGTGTCCTTTCTGAACAGAGCACAGCAGTAATTCTAGTCTGACTGTCAGGGCTGAGGCCTGACAAACATACTATCCAATTTTCAGCCCTCACCTGAGATGACTAGTCCAGCACTCCTTAATTATCTGGGAGTAGTATGGATATAGACAATAATTATTAATGGTTATTATATAAAAATACGTATATGCCCTGAGATAAATAGCCTCTACATACACTAGCAAATGCATAATAGTATTTCAAGCTATATATGTAAAGTTATACTAAAGTTGTATGGAAAATCAGGACAAATATTATTATAATTATTTCTAGGTTCCGAGCAGTGATTCTCCTTATGACATTGACACGAACAGCTAAAGGCCCATCCATATAGCTGCAACACAAATATAAGCAAGACCCTAACCAGGCCCTTGAAACTTGTTATGAACTGCAACAATCCTGTCCACACTGCCCAAAACAAGTTTTACCTAAGTGAGAGTGAACCATCTACACAACTGCAATTAGAAAACCCTTTACCAAATGCTATGACAAACATAATATTAATTTATACATGCACATTTTGTACCAGATAACATACCATTTCCTTCTGATGTGGATGTAGTCCCTTCCACCATAGGTGTGGTCACTATAAGTGGGGTAGTAACTGCCCCTATGGTCTATGGCAGTGGGTGTGGCTGATTCAGCTGAATATGATTGGGTTATGTATGGACATTTTTGCTAACATTGCTGTCTTGCTGTCTTGTTTTAGTCTTGTAATTTTTCCAGATAAGAAAGGTTGACTTTGTTTATGAAAAATAGACTAAAGGTGGAGCAACATCGAAAGCACTATCAAGACTGAAGTTTTAAATAATGCCACACATTAGCTGCCCTTTGACCCCTTTGACAGCTGCGATTGGAAGTCTGAGGATCTAGACGATGCCTTTGCTGTGGCTCACACGGTCTTTCTACAGATCCATGGTGACAATGTAGACCTGACAGGATGCTACAGGAAAGCCAGAGAAAGGAGCTACTGGCTTATGGGCAAGCTATAAAATGGCGATGAAGCTGTCAGATGCCAACATCGATGAGCTTGTTGCAATGATGAACTCCGTAGGGACCTACACAGAAACGACAAGCAGTTAGAGACCAGAATTAAGGAAGCAATTCTAGCCACATAAGCAGTATGACAAGAGAACACCATGGAATTTCACTGCGAGACTTTGTGGGAAAGCCAATATTTGCTGCTTCACACTCAGGTGTTCATGCGACAAACCTACAGATGTCAACTTTACCGACCAGATGGTCCATGCTAATACGTGGGCTCATTGATCAGGAAATCCAACAGGAAGTTCTTACGTATAAGAACCAGGACATGGACCTGGAAACTACCGTGAAGCTGATTGAGGCAAAATAGTTGGGCTGACATTCATAGGCCTTGCTCACGACTGATGGGTCACATGGGGTTACCCTATACAAAAGGTCAACATCTGCAGACAAGAACGGGAAATGTGAGAGGTTTGGGAAACAATTCGAACTGGGCTGTGCAAGACCTCAAAAATACTGTAAAAAGTGCTACCCCTCGCAGAGGTCCAAACAACAGAAGACAAGAGCTGAGCAGGAAGCGGAACTAGAACTCTACAAAGGCTCCACCATTCTCGATAGGTCTGCTCGGTACCATTAAGACTGAGCGGCATTGTTGTATGTAAACAATCACCCTAGACCATCATATCTTTGATGGTAACCTGAGATGGTGCCAGTGACACTCTTGACCACAACCAAATGACAGTGATGGCAAGGGTTGACAGGAATGACTACTTCCACTTTGGGTTGTCACTGCAACCCATTCCACACAGATGGAGGTTGCAGACACCAGATGCCAAAGTTGTTTGATCAGCCTCGACACTATACAAGCTAGGGTTAAAAAAATTCCAGTTGGGCACAGAAATGTATGCTGTTAATCAGAACTCTGTCAGCATCATTGGGGCAGTCCTTCTGTGATTGTCCGGCTTCAATAGGGGTGGTTACCCCATGGAGACTGCCAAGATCTGTTATGTCAACCCTCATATGGACTGAATGTACATCAGTATGGAAGCCTCTATCAATCTAGGACTAATTTCAACTGATTTCCCACCATTAGGAGAGGCTCATGACTGCATCAAACAAAACCTAGCTGCTGCAACAAGGTACGAGTCTTTGGAATATAAACCCCTGGCACCAATGTGCCCAAACTCCGAGACTAAAGATTGTGACTGTCCCCAGAGGGAGAATCCACCTTCCATCCCAACTAAGATTTTATCCCCACCCACAGAGGAAAACACTGAAAAAATAAAGGTTTGGCTGCTCGACTACTACGATGACAGAATCACCACTAATCCACATGGTAGATCCCGATGTAACAATCTGTGGTTGTTCACACATCTATACCTGTACCAGTGCACTGTAAAGCGGAGGTCAAATTGGCAATAGATAAAGATGTCCACCTTGGTGTCATTGAACCAGTCCAGATCGGTGAATCTGTTATATATACATTATTACATTGATACGGGGAAATATCATGAGTTTGTGGCTAGTATTTCCACGAGTGCCGCAGGCACGAGTGAAAATACCGTCCAATCAGACGAGTGACACCATTTATCATGTAGCTATCTACTCCACTCATAGAGAATAGTACAAATAGAACTACTGTGATATTTTACCATATCGCGTACTTGTTATTACCTATACGATATGCGCATGCTCAGTAAAGGTTTGCGCATCCTCAGTCCCATGATAAATACATTATTAAATTGATACGGTGAAATATTATAGGATGGTTGTGTGTCGGAAAAATAATGGCAAACCAAGACAAACTGTGGATCTGCAATCTCTGAACATGCACTGCAACAGGGAAACAACTATGTGCAGAAGTGATATTTTCCCTTTCGGGAACACCTGTCAACAACAGCTGGTTTAATATTACTACAAGGACAAGTCATTATTCCACCACTGCTATGTGTAGAAGTGCTCAAATCCCTACATGCTCGGAGGAGAGTTTGCAGGATCACTCACTCTGAGGTTCAGCAGATTCAAGATCAGTGGCTAAACCTATATAAAAGATGATTATTATGAACTTTATAACCTAGTGATATATAATATACATTCTGGCTTATTATATCTCATTGTTTGCTGGCTAAAATTTTATATTCCATCCTATAGATATCTACTCATACTTACCAAGCAACTCATACTCTTCATCAGGAGTCATAAAAGCTCCATCAGAAGCACTGGCACTTGAATCCAACATCCTGAGGAGTTGAAGTTAAAGCTCTGGACAAAGCTGCCAACTCCTCAGGGTCTAATACCTCATCACCAAGGAAGGAAGACACTTGATCTTCATCATCTTCATAGCCAGAGAGGTCGAAACCGCCGCTCTAACACGCGAGCACGATCAAATCTTTCAGCTTGAATTCAAAATTGTTTGACGTCATAGTTACCTAATAATTATAAGTTGCTTAATTTTTTTGGTTAAGTCCATCACGCACACACGGTAAGTTTTGGTCAACGGTCGATTTTTAAGAATTATTAACGCTCAATCTCGCGGGCTTATGACGGTGAAGCGGTTAACTGTATTATCGGCCTAAATGTAAAAAATACCATCGGTCCCCCTTATGAAGATTATTGACTGCCAATTGTCGGTGCAACTTGTTATATTGCTAACTTAACTTTTTTTATATTTTTACTTGTGGTTACAACTTTAGAGCTCCGTAGATTCTGCAAACTTTACGGTATGGACTTGATATATAGCTCAAAAGATAGATCTCTCTGTGCGCTCTCTTTTGATACTAAAATATGTTTCATAGGTATAAGTATACTCAAGTTACTAGACCCTAAAGTGGAGTGACCTCAAAAACCTGCATGCCGTCCAAAATTAAAAAATTGAAATTGGTATATACGAGTGGCCCCTAGAGCATGCAATCACCTTTTTCATTAGGCTTGAAGTTTTAGTACGTTGTCAAGCGCGCGAGTGGAAAATTGAGGGCGTTGAAAGTCCATACCCCCATGAAGTTTGCAGAATCTACGGAGCTCTAAAGTTGTAAAAAAAAGTAAAAAAGTAAAACTACCATTGGTCCCCCTTTTAATTAATGGGAAAGTCAGGCAGGAAGTGAAGTTGTTATTCGCCATAACACACATGTAAGGGGGCACTTGAATATTCATCATAACCAGTAGCCAGAGCAATTACTGATTTTAATTACTGGTTGAGCTACGCGGGACGAGTGGGCGGAGAGGATTGATTGGCACCAAATCAGTAGCAGTATGAATCGCTGCGGGTCTACCTGTTTGCTAACTGTAACCTTGGTTGCTATCAACCTTTTTCTCGGACCCGCTAAGCTTGCTACAGCGGAAAATGGAAACTATCCTTGTCCAGATGACGTGGCATCTCTTAGCGGTATTCAGGACGGATCTAGGCCTACCATGCTTTCCGTTAACCCAGTCGTGTGAGATGATAATATTATATTTACGGTTATATTGGATGTATAACTTCAGAAATAATGTTATCTACAATGATAAATCAATGAGAGCTGGTTAAGTGTTGCACTGAAGGCATTAGCAACTGGTGGACATGACATGTCCACCAGTTGAAGTGCAGAGTGAACCTTAAAATCTTTGTAAGTTGTAGCTTCACACACTAGCTAGGGATTACTTCATATTTATATTCCCCATACCCTCCATACAGGTGTATGCTTTGGGATGCATGTGTATGTGTGTGTGTGTGTGTGTGTGTGTGTGTGTGTGTGTGGTGTGCGTGTGTTGCATTGGGGGGGGGGGGGGGGAGATAATAATTTTGTCTGATATGTTAATCCCCATCCCCCCTCCCCCCCCCCCCCCCCCCCCCCCCCCTATCGCCATGAAATACCTTGTGTGTTGAGTATGGGAAGAGTTATGGGGCATTATCATGGCCTTTCCCATACCTTTGGCCTTAAGTCCCTGTTTAGTGTTGGGTTGTTTTGTAGCTCTGTATAATGTTTAATGGTATGTAGTTACCTTCAGTTTTGGTGCATAAAAGTTGTGTAGTCGTAACCTTTAACCTTCAAGTTTGTGCCCTTCAGTTCGTGTGTGTTTGTGTTTGCTAACTAAACAGTGCCCCATTGCACAGCATCACATGCTATTTATCTCAGACTAAAACTCAGTTCATGATTTGAAAATTTGCCATAGACAAAGTTAGTTGGGCCAGGTGTACTGCATAAAATATAACTTCTGAAGAAGTGTAAGTACTTTTGGAACTTAAGCAATTAATACCCAAGGACACAGTGATCAATAATCTATTCAGTTAGTCAGGAACTAGGTTATTGATAACAGTTTAAAAATATCAACTTTGAAGTACATAAGGAAATTGATCAATTTCCTTATAGGACCACAAGGAAGTCAACCTGATCCCAGGATTTCACTGAAAACCTATAATTGGTTTCCTCCCAATTGTACTATTGAATTTCAACTGCATTTGATTCCTATATACCCCCACCCCCTATATATACTGTACATCCCCATCATATTGGATATTACTGAGCTAGTGCAAAGTTGTACTTGTCATTTACAAAATACTTTGAACAATACACTGACAGTGCAATATGTTTGTTTTTTAATATAATTCAATTAAGTGGCTTGTGTGCCATCAAATTTCTTGTAGCTATTTGTGAACTCTGTAGTGCATGCTAGAGGACAAGGTGCTGATTCTGCAGTACTGGTATATATGCTAGAATGCCATGGGGATCAGCTTGCAGCATATGATCCAGATCCCTGAATAAATCCAGTATTTCCAATGGATTTTGGACAAAATTATAGAAGAGGCAAAAACACTGTAGCTGCCATCCATGGCACTCTGGAACATATGATAGTGAGCCAGTGACAATTCTTGTGTGGTACCTCTATGTGTGGTTTTTCAATCTGTTATACAGGTTTGGACAATTTCCATGAATAATTTAAATATTTACATAGATCAAATTATCATCTAAGCCAGGTAAATACTCCATAACCTAGTTGAAGAAGATCAATTGTAACACTTAAAAAATATTTAGTGCATATATAGAACATTGATAACCATCTAGCTGTTAAAACCTGCTCTCATTGTCGTTACAAAATGTTTTGTTAGGCAAAATGGTATTTCACTGTGAAGCACAAGACTTGCTGTCATAAAAATTAAAAAACCTTCAGTTTTTTTGTGCATGTGTAAAGCTAGCAAATGGTACCTTTTACTATTATGCATTAATTAAGCAAGCGGTGTGCATAGACTTCAAACACATCCAAGTTTATCATGGCTTTAGTAGGTGATCTAGATGAGCAGCAATAAAAAAGAGCATGTCCAACTATTGTTAGATACCTGGATTGAAAGAATCTTATCAAGGCAAGTGGGGATGAGTGGGGTGGGGGTGCAAATGTGAGGGTAGTGGGAGGGGTAGGGTGTTCATGTTGAGATTCTAAACACATGTCAACAAGAGCAGGAGTTTTATCACATTAATTTTACCACAAGCAGAATTCTGTCGAAAACCCTGAGGTGATAATTACTGTCTGTAGCCTGTTCCAACTCTCTTAGAATACCCCAACTCACCACAGGAAATTATAATTGAGGGAAAAAGTTCCAGATCACCCTTATTATTGTGGTGTCTATACACTTAGTATCATTTTTCTGCTGTGTAATTACAGGCTCCTGGAAGCATCATAAGCCTATTTTGACCCAACACCAATTAATGGGTAAGGTAGTCAGTATGCTAGGGCATTCGATAATTTTGCTCATGAAAACTTTAACCTCGCAATTTTTTAGAATACCTCTTGAGACAAGATCTAGACATGTATATTGCAGACTTTCCAGACTTCATAGCTATGCAAGTATTATCATGGACACTAATATTAGACACTAATATTAATAATATTATTGATATTTCATCATTAAGGACATGCTGCAGTTTTGGGAATAGGATGTGTTAAAAGTGCATATTGTGCCATACATGAGATAGAAATCTTCCTGACATAAAGATAAAATGAGAAAACTCTCAACAAACTCTTAGCTGGCATAATGAAGTTACAATGACTCATTTTCTCAATAATCAACTTTCCCGATGTGCGACTAGATACTCTAGCCTTTATCAGGAATAATTATTATCTGGAATAATTAGATGCTAACACTCACATGAGCTTGTTGTATGCTGGTAGTTAGCAATACACCTGGTGATATGAACCATATCCTGGCACACGTGTCTGGCACGTGAATCGTATGTGGTAAAAATACATAATTATAATAAATAGAAACTAAATAAACCACAATAAACCACAAAAGAATAATGTAATAAATAAACTTGAGTGGCCACCCAGCAGCTAAGTTCCATAATCTCGATTGGACCACTCACACTAGGTGCTATATAGGCTGATGTGCGATGCCGCCTCCTTCACTAGCAGTCCCTTGTGTCTTCTTGCCTTGCCTAGTGGTGTTGGCATTAATATAATTTCCATTGTCCCATGCGTGTTAAGCAATTGCAGATTTAATTTTAGCACACTTGTGGAAAATGTAGGCAAGGCAAACTTCATGAAGATTATCTTCTCAGCACTCGCATGATCACAAACAGTTGAGGTGAGCATGTGTATGCCATATCTGGTTAAAACTTTCATGACTTTT
This sequence comes from Cladorhizidae sp. MBARI D1340-BT2, assembly GCA_028752905.1. Lineage (NCBI taxonomy): Eukaryota > Metazoa > Porifera > Demospongiae > Poecilosclerida > Cladorhizidae > Cladorhizidae sp. MBARI D1340-BT2. The sequence goes on along the minus strand of JAQNBH010000010.1, from coordinate 31,351,361 downwards.
TTACCTTACATTTCTCCTGAAATGCCTCACTCAAATTGTCTGCTCTAATATGAATAAATTGCTCAGATGAAGTATTCATTACAATATTAATCAACAGCTTTGTTGCCATAGCAATATCTCGACCTATTTGGTAAACCCGGTAACCACAAAGGCATTACGAGTTTTGGTTTCTGGGAGTGGGTCCATGATATGGTTGCAATCAAATAACTCCACAATCATTATGTAATGTATCAGAGGACAATATATCATCTACATTATTAGTTGTGTTGGTGGCATGATGATTGAGCTCTGCTACTTGCAGTAGTAGGATCAAAGAAGATTAATTTCCATGTAGTTCCATGGTAAACATCCCCTGCTTTCCCCCAAGTCCTTTTCTCTCATTAATACAACAGGAAAGCAATAACTGAAGTAGAAACCATGGCTAGTCAAAGGGGAAATGTTTATTGTGAACATTTTTGCAAGACCCGGTAGGTAAATTTGTTTATGGAAGAAAATGAATAAGGAACTTCAACAAATTATGTATTAATGGAACCTACACATTACTACAATCATACGTATATATGCATATTTGGCTCTGACAAATGAGAATATCACACACTTGAGTAACAAGCAGTTAACTCAATCAAAAGCTAGCTCAAAATATAGTCGTCCTGCATTATAAAATTGCACCATGTTAATTTGCCTCTCATACCATTCATTCACTTCTAGTGAGGTTGAATTCCTGTTAGACTTTGGATGCCATAACAGTGATCTTCCAACTCGCATTGATGAGGGTGTAAGACTCGAGTTCAGTTTGCAGTCAGCAGTTTCCTCCACCATCACTGGTTGGATTCCAATCAGGTATTATGCACCAAGTTTCGATATGCCAAATGATGATACGAGTCTAGTGGAGTTGGATCCTTCAAATGTCTCTGTGACAGTTCAAGCATCTACGTACAGCTCCACCTTCCCTCTAATCCTTATTGAACCCTCGAGATCACTGGCTCTCATCAGGGAGTACATCTGCATACAACACGTACAGAATTTTGCTGAAAACCTGCAGCTACAGTTGCGCTGGATGCAGAAATTTGGGAGACAATCTGACTTCTACACTGCCCCTTGGATCCTTGATGACATCAATATCAGGATTTGGAATGGAACATGTTTTTTGGAGGTATTGAGTGAAGATTTCATTGATGATAACTTCAACTTTGATTCTTATGAATTGAGTTTAGGCTTTATACAAACAATGCATTGTCAATTATCAAATGCCAGAGACAGCCTTCTATTCGAAATAGAAGCTACATCCCCTACCATGCGCTTTCTTACTGTTAATGTGACCAACATTCCAGTCTCTTTTGAAGACAGAGGTGAGAATAAGTAGCCGTTGTTTTTGTCCGGTTTTTGTTGTCTTTGTTGTACGGGTATAGATTCTGAAATACCACACATAATAAATTAACATTCATTAGGACCTACTATGTGTTTAATTTTGAGCTATATATCATCGTTAGTGATCAGAAGGAACTGCTTCTGCTGCCTTTGAAAATGTAGCTATAATTCTTGAATGGAAGTTAATGACTATCCACATATGCAGTAGTGTGTTAAATAGTCATAAGTGGAATATGCGAGAATATCTCATTCTGCACCTATAGGGAAATACTACAGTGAGCAAATTAAGAAAACGCGATCACATGCTCAGTTTCATATGCCTAACACAGGTTAACCATTGATTTTTACCCCATGCTGCTGTACCTGTGCAAAGTATGATCCATAACTTCATTGTAAGAAGACAGACTCTTAATTTTCTCATAATAGCACTGAGCCACAGGCACTGAGATGCCAGGAAGTTATGGTTGTTTCCTCATATCGTAATCCTGTCATATAGCACTGAGCCACCGGGAAGTTATTGTTGTTTCCTCATATCGTAATCCTGTCATATAGCACTGAGCCACTGGCACTGAGATGCCAGTTATGGTTGCTTCCTCATATGTGGGTGTGGGCTAGAAAAAGTCTAGTGCAATGGTCAGAGTTAAAACTATTGCTGATGATGTCATAGCAATGATGCAATGTTAGGGTTCTGTTACATTCCTATTCTGTTGGGAATGAGCCGTAGTTTAGGTATGGTAGGACTATTAGTCTGTGCCACACATGTGGCATAGTCATGGGATTATTGTTACATTCCTGTGTTGTTGGAAATGCAAGGTTTAGGAAGGATTACTAGCCCATGCCACACATGTGGCATAGTCATGGGATTATTGTTACATTCCTGTGTTGTTGGGAATGAACCAAAGTTTAGGTAGGATTACTAGCCTGTGCCACACATGTGGCATGGTCATGGGATTATTGTTACATTCCTGTGTTGTTGGGAATGAACCAAGGTTTACGGAGGATTACTAGCCTGTGCCACACATGTGGCATGGTCATGGGATTATTGTTACATTCCTGTGTTGTTGGGAATGAACCAAGGTTTACGGAGGATTACTAGCCCATGCCACACATGTGGCATGCTCATGGGGATTATTGTTACATTCCTGTGTTGTTGAGAATGAACAAAGGTTTAGAGCGTGTAGTCTAAGCAACAGCTACACAGCTAATCTTACAGTCACACAACATTACCACAGATGAAAACCTACCCATCATTATGTGGTTCTTTGGAAATGTTGCTAGAGTTCCAGGAAAATCATTAATTTTCTGTATTGGCACTGATTTATTAGCCGTTTTTACTTATGATGAAGAACAAAAGTAAAGTCAGAGTTATACATATAAAGCTTGTCCATTGCCATCTGAATATATTCAGGACATCCTCAGAAAACTTAGCTTGTATATGCTCTGTGTGTTTTTATGTGATGCTCAAGTTTCTTGTGAGAACTTTTGTGATCAAGGCAGCGAGATAATTTTTTAAATAATTGAGAAGATTTCGTTTTATATCATCAAGTGTGTAAACAAGTATTCTTTTATCCTCTCAAGTGTGCAGACATGTATCCTCGAATGTGTAAACATGTATCCTTGAGTGTGAAGACATGTATCAATGACACTATAGACATGTATCTTCGAGTGTGTATACATGTGAACTCGAATGTGTATACATGTTTCAATGACACTATAGACATGTATCTTCGAGTGTATACACATGTAAACTCGAATGGGTAGACATGGTGGCAACTCCATATTAGAGTAAATGTCAATGTGCAGATATATGCAACACAACATTGGGTGGCATAATTATACAACAACGCAAGTAAGTGTTCCACTTTCCATGATTCACCCCCATACGTATGATATTTTACCGGAATAACATTTTTATAGCTACCATACATATCTCTATACTCAGGAGTGCCTTGTGTGAGTTTCATAGGTCACGTGAATTTGTATGCTGCGACCGTATGTTGTAGAAATGCTGGTTTAACCATGTTATCATATGCTAGCTACTACGTAATGCTGTCGAGAGATTAAGTTGAAGAATTATCGATAAAGCCACAAACAAAAACACCACTATCATCAAAACAGGTTCATTAATACAACTAGGATTATAACTCGGACTTGGACGATCAAGGGCTCACCAGGTACAGGAGTTGCTTTTATAGCTAGAAAATAATTACCTTCTTCTGGTTAATAGGTCACTCAACAGGTAATCCATCTATCTACCCAGTTCATGGTTCAGTCTATTGGCTGTTTGTCTGAGGGAAGTTTTCCTCTAGGCCACTAGGGCTTGGCTATTGGGTGTGGCCCAACACCTGGCCATCTAATTCATTATTTGTTGTTTCTCCATAATTGATGAGAACTTCTCCTCAGGAAATAATATCACATTTGGCTAATACATATAGATTCTTGACACCAAGGAAAGTTAAACTTAACAGAAAATTTAGTCTGCTTTGGCAGTCCCATTGTCATTGTGTCTGGTGAGCTGGACTGAGTTAGTGTTCTGTGAGCTCATTGATCTTGGCTTTATATGTTGCTTCGATACAGGCTTGACCACAAATTACTTCATTGTTTAGACCTTTTTGCATTGTTGCCTAAATTTTTACTCAACAATTATTCTCTCCCTCAATTAAGACGTTCAGTTCCCAGTCAAATGTTTACACAAATGTCTAGACAAATGGCTTTGCTATAATCAGCATTCTTGATCGAGGACTCATAATTACCTACTACAACCAACCAGCTGCAATTGTATAACCGAAATCCATTCAAGCATTTGCAAAGACGCTATGTCTCAGTAAAAAAAAAGGTCAAGTGTAAATCATTTCTTTATGCTAGAACAGGCAGCAGCCACATGGGTAAGGCATACAACAATGAAGTCTATATGTTCCACTTCTATGCTTCATCTATTTGCTTTCTAGACAGCCATGATGTTATGGCCACCATTCATATCCCAACAGTAGAACCTCAGTTATCGAGAAGGCTATGGACAGACTAACTACCTTGTGGATAACTGATAACCGATTATTCATAAGCTAGGCCGTGAATTTAATTACACTTTGGTCGCATTAGCTGAAATCTTGGTATGTACTCCTCAAATGAGATGAGGCTCTATATATGTGGTATTGTTTTGTGGTTGTAAACAAGCAGCTATTAAGAGTACAGCTACTCTTTGTAGCTAAAGATATATTCTCCATATGGACTATATATAACTAATAGGTATCCCTTCTCCTCTGCAGTTGCATACAATTAACCTTGCAGATTTCTGTAAAAAAGGAGTCCTTTTATTTCATGTGTACCCAAGGGGTATCTTGTATGTGTTTCCATAGGTTTTCTAGTTTTTCTAGGTTATTTAATTTATTTTTTGTTTTGTATCCATAATTCATGTGATTTTCCCTTAATGACAATATTAATTTTAAAAAATATCATAGTATATTGATATATTCACCCAATAGCAATAATTGAGCAGAAGAGTATATCTTGAGAAACTATCTCAGCGAAACACTTGCATGATTTATTAATTTCTCAGATGATAGCTTCAAATAGGCAGTGTATTTTTATAACTATATTTATTGTCCTGTTACTGTGCATAGTTCTAGGGAAGATGTGTTCGTGGTTATGGGGATGTATTTCCCATTGTTTGTGCTCAGACACTTTGAATGATCGCTTATATTATTCTTCCTAGTGTCAGGGGATAGCACACAAGATGTAGGTCGTTCCCAAAGTGTTAGTATTAAAGAGGCACCTGCTATATTGTTTCTGTGTTAGTGGCATAAGCGTTACAGAATTTCCTCTAAAATCATCCACCTAGCTTTGTTGGACTCTAAATTTGCAGTTACCTCAATAGAAAAATGTTCGATAAAACATTGAATATACAAAGTGTTCACGGCTACTTTCCTGTCCGAGCTTCTGTGAAACACCTTTTGAGCATATGAGATATGTCATCTAAGTGAATACTGTCACCAGTTCAAGAACTTTATTTAACATTTCAAAAGGTTTGGACTATTGTGATCTTTAAACCCATTCTATTATTATTATTATTAGGCTTGCGGATGTCCATTTGATAATGGGAAATTGGTCATTTTTGAGTGTCGTTCTATATCTCTTCTTGTCTAATATATGTTTATGTTGGTGGTTTTTAAGGGTAGGATGGGCTGTTGGGTTGCATTCTTTAGGAATATTATTAGCTTGTCTACGTCATTATAATTATGTGCAGATATAGAGGATGGTAGTGATGGCTTCATGATTCCATGTACACACAGTTCCATTTCATCCAGTGAGAGTCTATAATAGCTGCCCAACAAAGGAAGACAATGAAAAAATCTTGGAGGATGTGCTGCAGTGGCTGGCGTCAGACTTTGGAGTGGTTCCCTTGGGTCTGGCCAAGTCTTTTGCTGCAAAGTCCTGCCAGGAAGTGGCTGATAAAAGTTCATTGAGCAAATCAGGTCTCTACTGGATCACAAATGGTACCAACACAGAGCAAGAATATTGCCAATTCTGAGTTGCATCGTTGAATTAACTCCAATATGGAACATATTATAGTATTGTCCAACATATAAGCAATAGTTAGCCATGTTATTTCCGTGTTCTTATATAATACAGTAGATTATGTTATATATTCTAAATAGAAGTGAAATTCACTATGATTATTGTTTTGTTCATAATCAGACATCACAGGGAAATTTGGAGTCTTTTAAGGCACAATTTGTTATGAATAAAGCTGTGGTAGATGGAATGTGACAAACCAAGGATTAATAACATGTCAACTTGATGTAGGAATTGGGAAAAAGAGCTAGTTATATAACACAGTGGTTACCATGGATTTACGATTATATATATATATATTTTATATAATTATTATTATTTTTTATTCATAATTGTTTGTATGTTTATTTATTTGTTTGTTTCTTTGTTTGTTTATTTATTTGATTTATTTATTATCATTTAACAAAAATGTGGAAAAAGAACAAAACAACTAACTAGTTAACAATAATAAATATCAATTACAAAATAATAACTAATTAACAATAAATACATAAATAGATAACTAAAAATCAACTCCTGACCAACCCCAAATCAGATAAGGCATTCCCCTGCTGGATTGCAACTGAGAGACACTAAGGAGGTGAGCACGATCATTCACTTCCCCAGTTCTTTGCCTTATCCTGAGGCTGAGCTCCTTCAGGAAAACCATCGACCTGTTCCCAATAACACCAATGAATCGATGGGCAAGGATTTAGGCTGGCATACATAGCCACTTTTTCTCCTCAGCCATAGCAGCCACAGCTCCAGCACTACTCACTGCTGTACCTGATATGACTGGGAAAACGATCTGCACAGGTTGCATCCGACACGAGTTGCTTGCGATTCTTCCAAGGCACCATTGTTACCCCATCAGCCCATCAGAATGAAAGAGTCCCAGTGGTTCCATGCTGAAAGGGGCACCTGCAGATGACAACAACCGGAACACGATGTCGTTCATGGGGTATGACGGTCCTTCGCTTGCAGCTAAGACAATGCATAGCAAGACAAACCACTTCTGCCACAGTGCTAGCAGTTATGGCGGTGACACAAAGCAGAGCCCAAGCGGAGACCCACGGCAACCCTGATTGTACCATCATCCATCCTGAAACCCAGAGATGAGATGGAGTGAGCACTTAGACATGTACCGGATTCTTTCTTTGAAACAACCAAAAGCCTGGCTCGAGCAAAATCATCAGGTGCATTGTGCGCAAGATTCCATGTACTTTGACACCTTGCACATATCCCAGGATTTCTGGAACAATGCCGCAAGACCAGATGGTGGGGGATTGCCGTGACCCATAGACCAAGCTGAAAGGGCATCATCCCACAAAAGGGACAGTGAACAAGGAGGATGGTGAAAAGTATACGGAAAGAACAATAGGGTAGATTACAGGTGCTAAGCTATAGACAGCTTCCAACATCATGTCTCCGTGCATGGAATTGAAAGCATTTTTGATGTCAAGCTTTACTACTGCATGGTTGGGTTTGCAGGTTGTTAAGAGACTGCCTGCTGATGGACAGCTGCTTCGCCCCCCCCCCCCCCCCCACCCCACCCCTCACTGATTCTAAAACCCAGCTGCCTGGGTGCTAGCAGGGATGCCATGTCCTCACTTACCATGTTACAGCTACCTTGGCCACTAGCCAATGAACGGTGCGTCCTGGCTGGCCCCACCTCCTTTCTTCTCTAGAGCCAGTAGGGTAGCCCCCAAAAAGAAAGGACAAATAGAGGAAAGAATTCTTCCCTCTAGGACAATGGCAGAGTAGGCAGCTAAAACAGAGAGAAGGAAGGAGCCTTCATTGGGATATTTATTTGTTTGTTTGTTTGTTTGTTTGTTTTTGTTTGTTTGTTTGTTTGTTTGTTTGTTTGTTTGTTTGTTTGTTTGTTTGTTTGTTTGTTTGTTTGTTTGTTTGTTTGGGGGGGTTTTCATTCAATATAATTTACAAATAATAATAAATCCATGAGAGTGGCTCCCCAGCAGCCAGGTAAGTCCATTGTGTCTTGTATATGTGCTCCGTCGTACAAGTTCATATCACATTGGTTATCACCTAGCTGGCAATACAAATATATATGGCAAGGATTCTAGGCAATTTTATTTCATTCAATATAATTTACTAATAATAATAAATCCATGAGAGTGGCTCCCCAGCAGACAGGTAAGTCCATTGTGTCTTGTATATGTGCTCCGTCGTACAAGTTCATATCACATTGGTTATCACCTAGCTGGCAATACAAATATATATAGCAAGGATTCTAGGCAATTGATCAAGTGTTTTCAAAGGGAATTCTTGGCACAGGATAAATGTCTTGTCTGTTTTGATTTGATGTTTGCTCTCTTTTCATAATGTTCTGATTAATAAGCCTATGGAAGTGCTTTTATAAATGTTGACGAAAGATGAGAGCTTGCATGAGAGGACTACACTGGGTGCTGACCGGATTTCTGAACTGTTGGAGCCAACTTTTATATGGAATTCTATGACGAATTGGCACTCTCAACTGCTGCACTGAAAGTAAGTAGTAAGTATGTGGAAGGATACATGGATGATAACTTCTGCATTGTGAAGAAGGGAAGTGAGCAGGTGTTGTTGGACCATCTGAACAACATCAGGCCATCCAAAAAGTTTGCCATGGAGCTTGAAGTGGAGGGATCATTGCCCTTTATGGACTGTCACCTTCACAGGAAGGAAGATGGAGACTAACTGCAACTGTCTGCAGAAAACCCACACACACAAATCGGTACCTTGATTTTAGATCACATCATCCTATCCAAGTCACAAGAAGAGTGGTGAGGAACTTGAATGATAGAACCAGGAGAGTAGTGACTGAGAAAGTAGCACATCATTTGAATAAGGTCTTTATAGAGAATGATTATGCACAATCCTTCATCAACCTTTCATCTACAGAGACATCTAAATGCAGAAAGGAAGATAAGTATACACCAATACAGACAATGAGAGGTGCATCCTATGGTAGTGAAAACATCAAAAATGTCTGCAGAAATGTCAACATCAAAGTCGTTCTCAGATTGGGAAGAACTCAGAGGCATGGGTGGTTTAGCAGGGTGGGCTGGGTGGGCCATGGTTCACCCAACTTTTGCCAAAATATATATATAAATACATGTATATAGCTAGTTGCCTGCTACATGTAACAGGCAGTCTATTGTTTGGTCATTACAGTAGTGACCAAACAATAGATTGTCTGTTAAGGGGTGGCTTTGGATCAAGAATCTTCATTTGTAATTTTTGGGGGCTTGAGTTCTTGCTGAAGAACAAATTTCAGAAGATTTAGATGAAATAATCATGAGTCTTTAGCACGCACACTTTCATTGATTTGTGTAAACTATTTGAATTCTTCTTACCGGAAATGTTGGGGAAGACGCAGGCTCATGGCGATGTATAAAACTACGTAGGCACCCCTCTTACGAGCACATACTTCACACACATCTTCTAATGTTGCCTGGACCAAGTTGAAGACCTCAAGAACTGACCCCAAGAACATTGTCATCTTGAACATCAAAATTGTCCTCCAAAAATGATACCAAATGTTTACATGCTAATTTATGGCACATATCAAAAACGAAAAGCCACCTTCTTCCCAACATTCATAACTCGGCCAATAAAAAATTTAGTTCTTATATTTTTATATCATTTTAAAGCTCTATGTTATGTCTATGCAAAAAAATCCCTTTTATTTTTATCAAGTGTTGCAACAAAGTTGCAAGGCATAGTTGGGTACAAAGTTCAACATGACCCTCAACTTGATGAAAACAATTTTTTTTTTTACCCCCCATTATTGCATGGATCTTAAGTGTTGCTATGTAAACACCCACTGAGAAGGCACACAAAAATCTGCCTAAGCACACATGGATGTTGGGGCAGATTTGAGTTGACTTCATATCTTGGAGGTACCTGTAGACACAGAACATGGAAATCATACAAATTATATATCATTAGAAAAAACATAGTAAGCGCTTTCTTTTAAAAGTTGAATTGTGTATTGATGACTTGAAATAAAAAAGATAGAATGATTATTTTAAAAAATATGTAAACTTTGTGGTTTGACCCAAAGCCTCCCCTTAAGTAATCAGTAGACACCACAGTGAATGTAATTTTCAATTAGCTACACTATAGTTCAAAGGTCAACATGCTATTGACCTTTCAACTGAAGGAGAGACAGCAGGATTGATCTTTGATAGCTGTTAGTGAGTGCATTGAACCTTTTCATCCAGGAGAAAAGTTTAATTTTCCCAAGAAGAAGTATGGGTCAAGGCTGAGGTCTTGTCAAGCACAGTGCTTTCAGGATTACCCATTTCTTCACTATGATATGGTGTAGAGAAGGATGCCATTTTTTGCCATGCTGGCAGTCCCTCAAAAGAAGATTTTGACTTCAAAAAGACCAGATAGTGCCTTTGTAAGTATATTCTATAGTTAGCAAGTTAGCTATATTTACATCTACTATATCTTATTATATATATATATATCAGCTGGCTTTTCCAATTGGAAGGATGGAATATGAAACACCATGAGTCTGAGCATCATAGGGAGGCATGTGAAGCCCTTTTAACTTACCAATTCAAGCTAAGAGCATTGATGAGCTGCTTAACATCGGTCATGCAAGTAAAAAAACTGGAAATCATCAGATATTGAAAGAGAATATACAGTTCCTAGCTAGGCAAGATATTCCTCTGAGGAAATGGGGAACTGACAGCAAAGAATTAAATTCAAATTTGATGCAGCTGCTTCTTCTTCGTTCGATTGATAATCCTAATATCTCAAAATGGCTTACTCGACAAAATGATACGTACATTTCTAAAGACATACAGAATGAAATTTATAACACAATGCCACAGTGTTATTCGTGATATAGCAGTTAATTTGCAGCAAACTGATTTTTACGTTATTATGGCTGATGAAGCAACTGATGCATCAAACAAAGAACAGCTATTGGTTTTCCGTTGGGTACACAATAACCTTGATGTGAAGAACTTTTAGGTTTGTGTCAGCTTGACAGTACAGATGCTACAACCATTTACACAGTAATCAAGGATGTTTTATTAGCCCCTTGAACTTAGATCTACAAAAGGTAAGAGGCCAGTGCTATATGATGGGGCCAACACCATGTCAGGAGCAAAGAGTGGAGTAGCATAGAAAATAAGAGATGATGATCCCTGTGCTATATATACCATTGTTATGGGCACACCTTAAATTTGGCTGCAGGAGACACTGTGAATTGCTAAGGGATTCAATGGATACAACTTATGAATTATGTAAGTGAATCAAATTTTATCCGAAGCGTGATGGAATATTTAAGAAACTAAAAGAAGAATTGGAACCAGACACTCCTGGATTGAAGCAACTTTGTCCTACCCGTTGGACGGTGCATGGAGACTCACTCAAGAGTGTACTTGACAATAATTGTTCTTCTGGAGTTATTGTTGTTTCTTATGATCAGTTAAAGGATACTGAAATTAGGACCCGAATAACTGGAATTTCTTCCCAAATGGATACATTTGATTATTTTTGGGGTATTTCATTATCACAGTTGTTGTTGGAACATTTAGACAATTTAAGCCTTACACTGCAGCAAAAGAATCTGTCTGCAACAGAAGGCCAGCTAGTTGCTACAATGGTCAAGCAAACCTTACCGGGAATGCGTACAGATGATGATAACTTGAAGGGATTTTCGAAGGCTGTCAAAACGAAGGCAATGCAGGTAGATGTTGGTGATCCTATTCTTCATGAAAGAGAAAGCTTCCAATGCGCTATTAAGATGGTGACAGTGGAGGTGATATTCCATCACAGCCTGAAGATTACTACATGAGGATATTTTGGACTTGAGCATATAGTGCATTGAAGACCATTTTGACCAGCTAGGTTAACAAATCTACTCAAAATTAGAGCAGTTACTCCTCAAAGGATGCCAAGGACATTCCCATGAACAAGAAGTTTAAGCTGTGAGGGGCCATTATCATGACGATATTCATTATGATGACCTTAAGTTGCAACTTAAGACACTGTCCAATCAGTTAGGTGAAGATATTTCACTATCAAGTATAGTTTCATACCTCAAGGGACTATCTGAACACGCTAGCAATCTATATTCAGAAGTCATCGTCTTAGTGTAGTTGTTGCTTGTATTGCCAGCAACGAATGCAACAAGTGAGAGGTCATTAAATTTTAGTGCCCTTAGGCATCTCAAAACCTATCTCAGATCTACAATGACTCAACTTCGTCTTAATAACTTATTAGTTTTGTATGTGCATCCGGATAGACTGGACAAAATCAACCTTTTATATATTGGCCATTGATGCTAATGAAACAAAGCATGCAATATTTGGTGGATTTTATTTGTAATGTGTAATTTCATAACTCAATTGTGACTCAAACCATGAGAACAGTAGTTGAATAGACAAAAATCATGAACTTCTAATGGCTATTTGCAAACTTTTTTTTTCTTCGAGCCCGCAAGTGGCCTCATCATCCTTTTGACCCATCCAGTCTTAAAGTGGCTGAGCCACCCCTGACTGAGAACACTACTGAACAGAGTGATGGATGTCTTACTAGCTAGTATGCATTGTGTACCACATCCCTTGTAGCTGTAGGATGTACAGAGGGGAGACCAACAGATGACTGGAGACCAGAGTGAAAGAATATCAAGATGCATGTAGAAAATTTGCTAAAGAGAAGTATGTAATTGCTGAATAAGCATGGGATAATGGACATCCTATTTTGTGGGAGGAAGCACCATTTTAGACAAGGCCAGAAGAGAGAAAGAACTGCTAGTGAAGGAGGCATTGCACATCAGCCTAGCATCAAAGTTTGAGCAGTTCAATTGAGAGTTTGGGATGAACTTACATGGCTGCTGGGGAGCCACTCTCTTGAACCTGAACTTGAAGCCAAGACCACTATGAATCTTTCTTGATATTTTAATATCAGGCACGTCTCATTTCATTATTTTATTTTATTTATTTTATTTTTTTAATATATTTTTATTGTCTATATATATATTAATATAATTTTTATTTCTATATTTTTATATATGCATACTTTTATATTTTTTGTGATTTTTTATTTTGTTTATTATTTACTTATCTATATTATATATTCCACTTTACCTTTTCCTGTTTTGATATGGTTAATGCTGCTCACTGGCACTGCATTAGCCTATCTTTATTTTAAACATATACTCTAGAATGTTCACCTCGTCTTAGTGTTCCTATGTATTTTTGCTCAGCATTTCTGCTCTCTCATAGTATGCTTGCTGAAATCTGTTGCTCACTTTGTAAGTGTCTTCATCGCACACTATATATTTGCTGCTCAAAGGATTTTCTGCTTTCTATCTTTACCTGGATAATAATTCTGTTGTAAAGGTTTTGCTGGTATTGGTTAGGCCATCCCCAATTTAATTCTTACATTTGTTTTGGTGTTTAGCTCCTTTATGCTTACTGCCCTTGTCCAAACTTTACAGCTACATAAATTTACATTGCACATTGGTCCAATTTATGCTTCAGCATTGTGTACAAATGATAATTGGCACTACTTTATTTTGAAATCAATAAACATTCATCATTACACTTTTTTTAATTGGGATCGATAAGAGGGTAAGAGCTATTAGACTCAACGTCTAAACAACTTTACCTAAAATCTCTAGCAAAAAAATTATTATGCATGCGTCAATAATATTGATGCATTACAAGACCTAAACATCACACCAAATTTATCGCATCTCAGAGAAGGACCTTTGTATGAGTTTATTATTTGTTTTTTGTTGTAGATTATATCTATCTTCCATGCCTTCGACCTCCGCATCACCATTCACACCAATACCAAGATCACCAACTTCCTCGATGTGACACTCGACCTCGCCCATTGGTCATACCCACCATATCGAAAACCTAACAGCCATATCCTGTACATCAACAAAAGATCAAATAATAATATATAAAATATATAATATATATAAAATCATAAATCCATGGTAACCACTGTGTTATATAACCTGATTTCTGTTGTCAAACAATAGCCAAACCCACTGGTTTAGTAGGAGGAAATTGTTCACTATTCTATCTCCTTTTCCCAATTCCTACATCAAGTTATAATCCTTGGTTTGTCACATTCCAACCAAAGCTTTATTCATAACAAATTGTGACTTAAGAGACTCCAAATTTCCCTGTAATGTCTGTGATTATGAAGAAAACAATAATCATAGTGAATTTTACTTCTACGTATATAGAATATACAACATAAGCTACTGTATTATATAAGAACACGGAAATAACATGGCTAACTATTGCTTATATGTTTGACAATACTATAATATGTTCCATGTGTAATTGTCGCTGGAGTTAATTCAACGATGCAACTCAGAATTGGCAATATTCTTGCTCTGTGTTGGTACCATTTGTGATCCAGTAGAGACCTGATTTGCTCAATGAACTTTTATCAGCCACTTCCTGGCAGGACTTTGCAGCAAAAGACTTTGCCAGACCCAAGGGAACCACTCCAAACTCTGACGCCAGCCACTGCAGTGCATCCTCCAAGAATTTTTCATTGTCTTCCTTTGTTGGGCAGCTATCATAGATTCTCACTGGATTAAATGGAACTGTGTGTACATGGAAGCATGAAGCCATCACTCTTGATTGATTAGCACCTAACTTTATACCACCCTCCCTATATCTTTATACTAACTACACTCCCCTATATCTGCACATATAATGATGGACACAAGCTAATTAACTTCATGGTTTAACTAGCTAGTTTATTAGCTGAATATAAAACAGGATGTTAACAAAGGCATAGTGATATCACAAACACTGTATTGAAATTTTTCAATGCCAACACTCATGAAACATGCTTTCTACTAAATAATTCTCATATGAGAATTATTATATCATAGATAACATACTTGAAGAAGCCACAACCGAGCTTATTATACATAGATAGAGCTACAGCTGCAAACACAGCATTTTTATAACAGCTGGTATGGTATATACTTGGTCACATAAGAAAGTCCACAGATGAAAACTTACTTATTTTTTTAAAATCAAAGGTAGTCTTTTGCCTTGTTTCACACCCTTTATAAAGGAACATTTCCTGGATCTAGTATGGTGACATCACCTCTCTACCAGAGTGTGCATAAGCTGTGGCTACATAGAAATATTAGTAGCTAATCATCTGTGTAGTTGCTTTGCTTGGACAAGCCTAGTCCAGCAGAAGATGACATCCCTTGGTGGGAAGTTGTATGAATTTTTTTGGTATTGCTGTGCGTAACATATATGTCCATGACGTGTATCTATGTATGTTATTCATGGTATCTTCAGCCATAAAAATGTGATTGGGTCATCCATCTTAAATAAAGAGCACTTATATAAACTGGTAATGGTCGTCAAAACAGCAGCCTGTTTGAAGTTAGAACCAAATGCACTGGCAGGTGAGAATGGGTTGTATAGCATGAAAAGATAGGAAACAATGGTTGAATTTTATTATGACATAGTTATTCAGACTTGAACATGTTTTAGCTTTGAAGCTGCCATACCTAGGATAACAGGCCATATGAAAAAGCAGAGACAAAACAAACACACCCTGAACCAGGTGCATCAAACTACAACCCACCAACCCATATTGCTCCTAAAAAACCACCAACACACACACAAGAAGAGATATGCCAATTTCCCCTTATCAAATGAACATCCACAAGCCTTTAAAAAAATATATAATAATAATGAAATGGGTTTAACCCTTTCACTGGCAGATTTACGGAGGACTTTTTACAAAAATTGACACAATTTCACATTATTTTTTTATAGAGGACCACATGAAGACAAGTACCCAACAACTATATATCAGGTGATTGCTGATGCATGACGGGATGTTATGTTAAATTTTAGTTGCTTAGCAACAAACCACAGAAATGTGAATAGACAGGAAGTAAAATAAAAGGGTTTATATCGGTTTTATATCATCTCAATTTCATATTACACATGAAGCCAGCAATGTTAGCCGGTCAACTTTTGGTCAACAACAACTGTTTGTCAACAACAATTTTTTGGTTGATTATAACAAACCACAATAACAAACCACAAAGATGTGAATATCATTATAAGTTGAAAAAGGCTATTTCAGCTCCGTTTCATACACATGAAATCAGCAATGTTAGCTAGTCAACGTTTGGTCAACAACAACTATTTGTCAACAACATTTTTATAACAAACCACAAAGATGTGAATAGCATAACAAAGAGGAAGTAAGGTATGGGTCCATAGTACTGAAAAATAAATAAAAGTATGTGCAAAGTGTGCATAACATAATTATAAATAAATTGTCTTCATGGCTGGGGTTTAATGCTGAAAATATAGAAAGAATGATAAAAAGGGATTGCATGCGCATTAATTTTCACCTTTTCATGTATTGACATCCTACAGCTCATAAATCTTTAATGAGCATAACAACCTATGTATCTCGATGCATTAACCGAATAATTTATAGGTTTAAAATTATTGATTTCAATGCAATTTTCAGAGAAAATATCACAACAAATAGACGAATACCCTTGAATATTTTGAACTATCTTCTATTGAGTATATTCGGTTATTGATAAGCATCCTAAGAAATACTCACTCACACGAAAGTCACATTCACAAAAATGACAAAAACATAATTACAAACTTACTCCGAATTTGGACATTGAAGGATATATTTGCAGAGCCCAAATTGTTGGTGGTGACACAAGTGAACGTGCCAACAGTGTATGTGGATGCATTCACCCACTGCAGAGTAGAAGTGCCACTATACAGACTACAGGTGGTGGTAGTGATGGTGATCGAGTCATTGCTGCTGCTGAGAGGTTATCCATTGTGCATCCACACCAGTGAGGGGAGAGGTACTCCCTCAAAGCCACACATCAGAGTCAAAGTGCTGTTTATGTCGAATGATTCCAAGAGACTATTGCTGGTAGTCACATTAGGTGCAGCTAAAATGGTTAGCAGAGAGAATAAAGTCTAAGATGGAACAATTATAGGATCTATCAACATGCAATTCTTGGCAGTACACATAAGGGATGGCAATATAATTATATAGAACAAAAATATATGTTAATGTAGTGATTGCATATAAAGAAATAAAATTCGCCTAGTAATCCTCCCTAAACGTTGGTTAATTCCCATGTAACAATAATCCCCTGACCTACCACATATATGGCACGGTCTCTGGTATTCCTCCCCAAAATTTGGTTAATTCCCAACAACACAGGAATGTAACAATAATCCCCATGACCTGCCACATAGTAATCCTCCCTAAATTTAATTCCCAACAGAATAGGAATGTAACAGAACCCTGACATTGCATCATTGCTATGACATCATCAGCAATAGTTTTAACTCTGTCCATTGCACTAGACTTTTTCTAGCCCATTACCAAACCCAATCTTAGCTGAAATTCTAACTGAGTACAGATCTGTACAGTACTGATGATGACAGGGTTATGATATGAGGAAGCAACCTTAACTTCCTGGCATCCCAGTGCCAGTGGCTCAGTGCTATTATGGAGCCCGTCTTGACAATGAATTTATGGATCATACTTTGCACATGTACAGCATGGGGTAAAAATCAATGGTTAACCTGTGTTAGGCATATAAAACTGAGCAAGTGATCGTTTTCTTCTCACTGTAGTATTTCCCTATAGGTGCAGAATTAGATATTCTCACTTATCCTATTTAACACTTTACTGCATATGTGCATAGTCATTAACTTCCATTTTCCAAGAATTATAGCAACATTTTCCCTTCTGATCACTAACGATGTTATCTCAAAATTAAACACGTAGTAGGTCCTAATGAATGTTAATGTATTATGTGTGGTATTTCAGAATCTATACCAGTAATACCCGTAATACGACAACAAAAACAACAACAAACGCAAAAACAACGGCTACTTATTCTCACCTCTGTCTTCAAAAGAGACTGGAATGTTGGTCACATTAACAGTAAGAAAGCGCATGGTAGGGGATGTAGCTGCGTTTTCGAATAGAAGGCTGTGTATGGCATTTGATAATTCACAATGCTGTCTTTGTTTAACCGATTAACGGCGATAGACGCCAATTGGCGTCACGCCCGTGCGTGCTTTGAACGGCGGTAGACGCCAATTGGCGTCATACCAAGCAGCCTTTTTATTCGCGCGATCGGCTAGCTGTCTTACTCTTTACGAAGGATCCATTGCTGCGATACTGCTCTATAACACTGTAAGTTCATGATAGTGCCTTTATTATATAGGACTTACTATAACATTTTTTTAGAAAACTTGAAAACAATTATGACTTATACATATTAAAAATAGGATAACTATAATGGCAAAAAGAGAATGTTTGTCTTTGGAGGAGGTCCTCAAGGCATTGGATAGAGATGGGGACTTGGATGAGCCATTTGCAGATGGAAGTGATGAGGAATTTGAAGGCCTGCAGGAAGGTAAGGAAATTTTAGTGAACAAATGTTGAATAATATAATAAAAAATATATATAAAATAATTATATATATATATAATATATATATTTAGACATGGAAGAGGAAGATGCTCATTCCTTCGCGATACCTGCCGCATTACACAAGACACCTTTACCCTACCCATCGACCCAAATGAATGCCGCTTTTACCACACCCATTTCAGTAAGACTCCGTGGTTGCTTCCACATCAGACTCTGTAAACACTACTGCTACCTGCCACCTTTTACCACCATCGCTATCGACAACATGCACTTCCATATCTACTTCAGTATCGACCACACCCCAGCCTCAAACCACATCAGT
This sequence comes from Cladorhizidae sp. MBARI D1340-BT2, assembly GCA_028752905.1. Taxonomy (NCBI): domain Eukaryota; kingdom Metazoa; phylum Porifera; class Demospongiae; order Poecilosclerida; family Cladorhizidae; species Cladorhizidae sp. MBARI D1340-BT2. Next base: position 31,332,649 of record JAQNBH010000010.1, on the reverse strand, counting down.
ATCAACCACACCCCAGCCTCAAACCACATCGGTATTGACCACAATGACTTCCACACTCCTGCCTCTACTACATCAGAATCAACCACACCCATGCCTCAACCAACATCAGTATCAACCACACCTACTTACACACCCCAGCCCCAACTCAACATTATACCAACTCAACAACAAATCCAACCATCACCCTCTTTCATTCCTTCCACTGCCACCTGCTCAGCCTTGCCATCCACTGTCTCTTCCACACAGACATTGCCTCCAGTTTGGTCACCAAACCTAGTGACCCCTACAATTCATCCCTTCACATATTCACAAACACAGGTCTTCATTCTGCACAAAGGATGGTCAGGAAGCGGAAGTGAACTTACGATCAAGAAGTTAGGATTCAGCTGGCCAAGGAGATAATAGGAATTATTGTAGCTGACGCAGAGCTGGGTGCAGCTCCATTATCAAGAGTCTTCCTGCCTTTCCTCCACTTCCCAATAAAGACCCCTGCAACATCTGGGAAGCGCAGTCGAGGACGTTGCACTTATACTACCAGCAACAGAAGCGATCTGACAGCCAGTGATACTGCCAGGAATGTGGCATATGGCTATGCCACGCTGGAATCGCGAGCACCCACGATCTATTGTGGCACAAAAACAAATTATAGTCCTGTTATTGGAATATAACCTTCTCTCTCCTATGTACCAATGTACTACATTGTATTCATATAAAATGATATGTAATACCTGTGAGAAAGTGGCAAATTCAAGTTGTTTCATGGTTCAGGGGGTTAGGGTTTCTTGTTTCAGCTCCACTGCTCTCTCCTTTTCATGCCCACCCATGGGGGTGATGGTAGGTTAGCAGGACATTGTATTGGGACTTGACAGGCAAAGAACCTATGGATGCACGTACAATATTCAGTATCATACCTAGAGTTCAACTTAGCTAAGCTAGCAGCTACGCGTTCCAAATATTAAAATTATTTATAGCTTACCTTTCTTTGTCCATTGCTAGCGCGTGGGGTCATCTTCTGTCCAGGAGCTTCCAACGCTCAGGCAAGTGTAACTGGACACGCCATCGAAAGTTTCTGAAGAATCAAAGAACTCCGATCTTTAGCTGAACGCTCGATTATACTCTTTGGTCCTCGAAATTTGTTATCCACAGCGGGCACAAAAGCTGGGCAAGACTAACTTCTTTTGTAATCAGGTAGCCAAGGACACGCTTTCTCTTCAGGCAATATACCGCTAAGGCTGAAAAGCCCTCAAGACAAAGATCTAGCACGTTTTGTTTGGTACTCGCCACACCCTAAGGTCACATGAAAAAGGTTCCGCGTCACCCGGTACAATTGAATTAATTAATACCGCGTATAATCGGTTAAAACCTAAACTCAATTCTTAACACTTAGCGGACCGTTGTCACGAATTCGTGACACGCGCAGGCGTATCTATAAGACCATTGTCACGTATTCGTGACAGTAGTAATTGTCACCTGTAGACCAGTCACGATATATCGTGACAGCCACTTCATTTTGACCACGAAGGGTTTTTTACTACGGTTCGTGGTTGTTAGCTATGAATGGCCTGTGGTTATGATACCCACTCTACTGACTAGAGAGGTTATTGATGATAATGGCATCGGTGATTGTACATAGACTCAAATAGTTGTAGGGATGATGAAATAGATATGAGTAGCAATTTTTATGAGACCAAGGATGAGAGTGCAAGTATGGATGTTGGAGCAAGTGGAAATAGGGGGAGAGATACAGTGATAGGACTAAGTCAGCAGATGTCAATGGGAGGTCATCGTAATAGGGGAAGAGCTGCAAGTAGAGGACAGCAGAGGAAGGGAAGAGCTGCAGGAAGAGGACAGCAGAGGAGAGGAAGATCAGTTGGAAGTGGAACCAGCCATGTGGATGCTAGCCAATATATGTGGACAACTGCTGGGGAAGGTATGACATTCCTGGAATAAAAGAACAATAACAATTAATATTATTAGGTATTACACAGACAAATGTTTTATATCAAGCAAACTTTACATTTAAACCATTATTTCTTTTTAAATTCTAGATGACATTGCAGAGTAGCCCATACATCCTTCAACCAGGACCTAATGTTCCTCCATCCTGCCAAAGTGCAGAAGATTGTTTTCAACTATTCTTTGGTTCAACCATGCTAAAGTTTACCATGACAGGACCAATGCACATGCCGAGCTGAAGTGTGCAAGGGGCAGTGTTGAAGCTAGATGGTCTCTCAAATTTCTGCATCCAGCGCAACTGTAGCTGCAGGTTTTCAGTAAAATTCTGTACGTGTTGTATGCAGATGTACTCCCTGATGAGAGCCAGTGATCTCGAGGGTTCAATAAGGATTAGAGGGAAGGTGAAGCTGTACATAGATGCTTGAACTGTCACAGAGACATTTGAAGGATCCAACTCCACTAGACTCGTATCATCATTTGGCATATCAAGACTTGGTGCATAATACCTGATTGGAAGCCAACCAGTGTTGGTGGAGGAATCTGCTGATGCAAACTGAACTCGAGTCTTACACCCTCATCAATGCGAGTTGGAAGATTACTCTCATGGCATCCAAAGTCTAACAGGAATTCAACCTCACTAGAAGTGAATGAATGGTATATATGAGAAGCAAATTAAGATGGTGCAATTTCATAATGCAGGATGATTATATTTTTACTAGCTTTTGATTTTGAGTTAACTGTTTGTTACTCAAGTGTGTGATATTCTCATTTATCAGAGTCAAATATGCATGATTGTAGTAATGTGTAGGTTTCAATTATAACCATTAACACATAATTTATTGAAGGTCCTTATTCATTCTCCTCCATAAACAAATTTACCCACCAGGTTTTGGGGGTTCATTTAAAAAATTTCCTTTATATCAGTAATAATTATGATTAACATAACAAACACAACTGTATGTAGAAAAAAGGTCTGTGCCTATTTTGAAACACATCATTAATTTATAAATTAAAAAGAGCTCAAGGGTTAACTATACCGAAGTTTATATGCACCTACTAAAGTCAGGATCTAAATCATTATATTTCCAGGTTTCGAGCACTCCTTATGACATTTACATGGCAAATTAGAAGCCCAGCTTTATTCAACACAACTGAAACTTGTTAGGAACTATAATAATTGTGTCCAAACTGCCAAAAACTAGTTGATTCACGCTAATTTACATTTTAGACAACCATGCAAAAATGTTCACAATAAACATTCCCTCTTTGTCTAGCCATGGTTTCTACTTCAGTTATTACTTTCCTGTTGTATTAATGAGAGAAAAGGACTTGGGGGAAAGCATGGGATGTTTACCATGGAATCAATCTTCTTTGATACTACTGCAAGTAGCAGCTCAATCATCATGCCACCAACACAACTAATAATGTAGATGATGTATTGTCCTCTGATACATTACATATGATTGTGGAGTTATTTGGTTGCAACCATATCATGGACCCACTCCCAGAAACCAAAACTCGTATGTCTTTGTGGTTGCTGGGTTTACCAAATAGGTCGAGGCATATGCTATACCCGATGATGAAGATATTGCTATGGCAACAAAGTTGTTGATTTATATTGTAATGAATTCTTCATCTGAGCAATTTTGAATTTGAAAGAATCTTATCAAGGCAAGTGGAGATGAGGAGGGGGTGCAAATGTGAGGGTAGTGGGAGGGGCGGAGTGTTGATGTTCAGAATCTAAAGACATGTCAACAACAGCATTAGTTTTATCACCAATTTTACCACCAGCAGAATTCTGTCGAAAACCCTGAGGTGATAATTACTGTCTGTAGCCTGTTCCAACTCTCTTAGGATACCCCAACTCACCACAGGAAATTATAATTGAGTGGAAAAGTTCCAGATCACCCTTATTATTGTGGTGTCTATACACTTAGTATCATTTTCTGTGCTGTGTAATGACAGGCTTATTTCTGATGGCTATTTAAGGACATGCTGCAGGTTTTGGGCATATAATGTGTTAAAAGTGCATACTGTGCCATACATGTAGAGGAAATCTTCCTGACATCAAGATAAAATGAAAAAACTCTCAACAAACTCTTAGCTGGCATAATGAAGTTACAATGATTCACTTTCTCAATGATCAACTTGAAATTTACTTTCCCGATGTTCGACTAGATACTCTAGCATTTATCAAGAATAATTATTATCAGAAATAATTAGATGCTGACTCACATGAGCTTTGTATACTGGTAGTTAGCAATACACCAGGTGATATGAACCACATCCTGGCACACGAGTCTGGCACGTGAATTGTATGTGGTAAAAATAACTAAATAAACATAGGAATCAAATGCAGTTGAAAAGGAAGGAAATTCAATAGTGCAATTGGGAGGAAACCTATTATAGGTTTTCAGCGAAATCCTGGATCAGGTTGACTTGCTTGTGGTCCTATAAAGGAAATTGATCTAATTCCTCAAATATCTTCTATTTCCTTATGTAATTTTATTACTTCAAAGTAATAGTTTTAAACTGTTATCCGTAACCTGGTTCCTGACTACCTGAATGGACTATTATTTTTACTTGATCACTGTGTCCTTGGGTATTAATTGCTTAAGTTCAAAAGTACTTACACTGCTTCAGAAGTTATATTTTAAGCAGTATACCTGGCCCAACTGACGTTGTCTGGGGCTAACTTTGAAACCATGAACTGAGTTTTAGCTGAGATAAATAGCATGTCATGCTGTGCAATGGGGTACTGTTTAGCAAGCAAGCACAAACACACATGAACTGAAGGGCACAAACTTGAAGATTAATACACAACTTTTATGCACCAAAACTGAAAGGAACTACATACCATTTTAAACATTATACCGAGCTACACCAACAATCTAAACAGGGACTTAAGGTCAAAGGTATGGGAAAGGCCATGATAACGCCCCACAACTCTTCCCATACTCAACACACAAGGTATTTCAAAATAGATTTATAGGTAGGTATAGGGTCAATGACATGCCATGTTTGTTTTGGTGGTGGTGGTGGGGAGAGGGGGGGGGGGGGGGAGGGGGAAGTGTGGAAATGTTGGGTGATGGTTATGAATGTAACTCCAGTAGTGTGTAGCTAAGAGTTAAATGCTTTAACACGTTCTTCAAGTGGTCTGATCAAAACTTTTTTTTTTGCTATCAACAACAGGATACATGAGAAACCTGCATAAGCTGTTTAAAGAACATATCAGACAACCCCCCCCCCCCCATGCCACACACACACACACACACACACACACATGCACCCCAAAGCATACACCTGTATGGAGGGTATAATTATGAAGTAATCCCTAGCTAGTAACAACTGACTAAGATTTTAAGGTTCACTCTGCACTTCAACTCTTGCTCCTTACACTATATCAATCCATTATGTCCACCAGTTGCTAATGCCTTCAGTGCAACACTTAATTAACCAGCTCTCATTGATTTATCATTGTAGAAAACATTATTTCTGAAGTTATATAACGTAAATATATCATCTCACATGACTGGGTTAATGGAAAGCATGGTAGGCCTAGATCCGTCCTGAATACCGCCAAGAGATGCCACGTCATTTGGATAATTGGGAGAAGGATAGTTTCCATTTTGCGCTGTAGCAAGCTTAGCGGGTCCGAGAAAAAGGTTGATAGCAACCAAGGTTACAGTTAGCAAACAGGTAGACCCACAGCGATTCATATTGCGACTACTGTTGATCTGGTGCGCCCATACGGCCATACCCTCCAACTGTCCCGGAAGCTCCGGGACGGTCCCGAATTTGCACTTGATAAAATGTGACTTTGGAAATGCTGGATTAGTAATTGTTTGTACAATTTACAACTGGCTACAGCACTGTGAGACTAAAGTTTCCTCCTTAGCAGATGCTACACCTGGCCCCTACACAGGTCAGCGCTTCACTTCACAACTGACGAGCGGAGGAAAATCCAGCTGCTACCTGACAGTCAGAGCTGCTGTTAGTTTACCTTGGCCTCTCTCTCTCTCCCTCTGTTATGGCTGAGCCTGAGGAATCAGTACCACCTCCACGCAAGAAGCCAAAGAGGCAGTGTCACTTTACCTCTACATGGGTAAAAGAATTACAAGGAATAGGAAAGAGTTATAGAGGTAATAGCCTGTTAGAACTTATAATTATTGACTGTACTAATGTAGATCAATTATATTTGTTATGACTTTAATTAATAGGTGACACATTTGCACACTGCTCCTTGTGCTCTTCCGATTTTAATGTTTCCCATGGGGGGGAGAAATGATGTGACTACCCATATTACAGGGAAACATCACAAGGAAATGGCAATGGCTGCTACTACATCCCATAATTTTTTAGACCACAAGCACGAAAGAATGTTACTGAGGCTGAGACGAGGTGGGCATTATTTGTGGCTAAACACAACATATCTTTCCAAACTAGTGATCATGCCACTAAGCTGTTCAAAGTTATGTTTCCGGATTCGGATATTGCCAAAAAATTTGCATGTGGGCATATTCAAAACAGCAGCCATTGTAACAGAGGCTCTTGCACCTCACTATAAAAAGTCTATAACAGAGAATATGACTAATAAACCGTTTTCCATCATGCTGGAGGAATCAAATGATCACACTGATAAGTCTTGTATCATTCTCATAAGAATCTTTGACACTGAAGAGAAGAACGTGTGTACGAGGTTCCAGTGGTCAACATTGGTATATACTGCAAGAAACATTTTCCAGGCTCTTACAGAATCCTTGAAAAAGAATGGTTTGGATATCAACAAGGCCCTAGCTTTCATGTCTGACACTGCCAATGTCCTGAAAGGTGCGAGATCTGGAGTACAAAAGCTCATAAAAAATGAGATGCCTCATCCTATGATGTTTGTTGCATTTGCCACTTGGCTGATCTCACTATCAAAGCTGGGTTACAGACATTACCAGTGAATATAGACCAGCTATTTGTTGATTTTTTTTAAATTATTTTTATCATAGCAGCAAGAGAGGTCAGCTTTTTGTTGACCATTGGTGCTCTCTTTTTGATTCTGAACCTAAGGCTATCTTAAAGCATTGTCCCACACGATGGCTAAGTCTGCTTCGATGTGTGCATATATAGATATCTCAATCAGCTTGAAGGTTTGATATCTTACTTCCTATCCTGTGATGAACAGACTGAGAAAGTAATTAGCATCATTCATAGGCTACAGAATCCTCTCACCAGGGGCAGGGATAGTTAGCTATATATAATTAAATAGGCGAATTCTCCATGTTACCACCATACTAACATTACATTTTCCTTACTCATCGCCCTGGCCAAAACTTTAGCCATAACTGTCCTTCACCTGGCCATAACTAGTCACTACTATGCCATAATCATAGTTATTCATAGCCCTGGCTAGCTGAAGTTAATCTCAAAAATAAAAAAGTGTGAGATACCTATAAGTGTGCGTGACGAGTAATAATGACTTCACTGTCTGTCTCTCCTGGATATTTACTGACTACAACAGTCACGAGGGTTATTAGCACATCTTTTAGCTGATTGTCTACCAAACTTGTTGGTCTTTTTAATTTTTTGGTTTGTCAAGAATAAACTTAGAATGAATGTATAACAAGCTGCAGTTCCATATGAATCAGCTCTATTTAGGTAAGCAAACAAGCTACAAAACAAAACTTACATCGAAGAAATTAACCAGGAAGCAAGTCTGAGTAAGAAAAGAATGATTCCAGGCAAGTGCATAGTGTCTGTGCAAATTTCCTCTGCAGAAGGAACAGCAGTAAAATCCAGAAAGAAATAATTCATGCAAGCAGTTGTGATCATTCGGTCACTAAAAAAAATTCTTCATTTTTTTGGCTTGCCTTTTCAAGTAAGAAGTAAGTCAGTGCAAGTAAAAAATCTGGTGCCATATAGGACAATTTTTTTTTTAATATAATATATTTTTTAACGTCTATTTGTGCCTGTAGGCAGTTGTGGTGGTTAATAAGGTAAGGTACCTTTACCACGACAATACAGCTTCAAAGACTATACATGATACTTTTATCTTTGTTAACCTACTGCAATTTCCATGACTAGTTCAACCACAATTTGTGCTAAATAAACACACAACCACAGCATTATTTACCACCTCGAGGCCTAGATAGAACTGGCAATGAAATTAGAACGGGGACAAAAAATATATATAGCACCAATAAGCATGTCATGAAGTGTGATGGTATAGTGGATATCTAAGTCTCGAAATTTTTACTAGATTATTATTGAGAAGGTCATTGTAATTTTGTTATGTCAACTGAGAATTTGTTGAGAGCATACTTATTTTTTAAGCAAATAATATTATTAATAAGAATGTAAGTAAATAAGGTAATGAATTGGGATTGGGATTTACTTTATATCGTTAATTTAATTTCTTAAATTTGTTCATTACCAAACAATCTTATTTGTTAGTAATATTTAAATTATTGCCTATAATTTATTGGTATATATATTATATTCCTTCTTTGGTTCTTTATTTGATTTGATAATCATTAGTATTATTATTTGTTTAATTTTTATATTTTTCTTCCCCCCCCCCCCCTCCCCCCCCCCCACAACATCCGGTCACATGCATCACACTTGTTAGGTTATGTTATCAAACTGTTTGTATTACCAGTCCATATCTTTGCCTGCTTCGGAATGTTAAGGTTTTGTTACACAGTGTCAACGGATGGAAAGATTACCAGAAGATCACCCCCACCACCCATCCCGACCTCACCACCACTTCCGCCTACGGAAGAAAACAGAGGCAAACTAGAGGACTTCCGCCTATGGAAGAAAACAGAGGCAAACTAGAGGAATCCCTGAGAATCTTGTATCGCTCAAGTGCGTTTAACACCAGCGAACACCAGCCACTCCCTCTCATGACTGGCCCACCCCTGCGGCTAAGGATCAACCCCCTCGTAACACCAACTGCCCACCACAACCCAATCCCTGTCCCCCTGCACTGACAAGATGAAGTGAAGGCTGGACTGGACAGGGACGTCAGGTTGGTGTCCTCGGAAAAGTCCCCATCGGAACCCCAGTTACATGGTGCCACAGGATGGTAATCTGCCCCAAAAAGAATGGCTCCCTTCGTCGAACCATTGACTTCCAGGCCCTCAATCAACACGCCACAAGGGAGACACACCACATCCAATCCCCATTCCACCAGGCAAGATCAGTACCAATGAAAACAAAGAAGACTATATTTGACGCCTGGAATGGCTACTACTCCGTACCACACCACGAGGACGACAGACACTTCACCTCCTTCATTACTCCATGGGGGAGATACCGCTACTGCACCGCCCCCCAGGGCTACATCGCCTCAGGGGACGGGTACACCAGCAGGTATGAGGTATGACGGCATAGTGTCCCACATCAATAAGAAGACAAAGTGCATAGACGACACTCTATTATGGTCTGACACCTCCGATGCATACTCCCAGGCAGTAGAATGGCTCCACATCTGTGCCACCAACAGTGTCACCCTCAATCCCGAGAAATTCAATTTCGTGGAGGACAGTGTGGAGTTCGCCGGATTCGTGATCACCCCTAAGCCATGCAGAAAATACATCTGTGCCATCACTGACTTCCCGACCCCTAAAAACCTGACAGAAGTAAGATCCTGGTTCGGACTGGTAAACCAAGTCTCCTATAAATTTAGCATGACATCGGCCATGGAACCATTCAAGGACCTACTGAAACCCTCGGAGAAGTTTGCCTGGAAGGAATCACACCAATCGGCATTCAACAACTCCAAGTTAGCCATCGTCAGGGAAATTCAAGAAGGGGTGAAGATCTACGACAAAACTAAACCAACTTGTCTAGCAACCGACTGGTCAAAGAACGGGATAGGGTACTGGCTATTCCAGAAGTACTGCCAGTGCCCATCCAACGACGTATTTTGCTGCCAAACCGGATGGAAGGTCACACTAGTCGGGTCACGATTCACACACGCTGCAGAATATAGTTATGCTCCAATTGAGGGAGAGGCCCTCACTGTGGCAAACGCCCTGGACAAGGCTCGCCACTTCGTCCTAGGCTGCACAAACCTCATCATTGCGGTCGACCACAAACGCCTCGTCAAGATATTCGGAGACAGATCCCTGGAGCAGATAACCAACACAAGACTCCGCAATCTGAAAGAAAAAACCCTGCCTTACAAATTCAAAATGATACACGTCCCAGGCGTCAAGAACAAGACACTAGACGCCCTCTCAAGGTACCCCACCGGCACACAGGACCCAGAGAAGATGACCCTAATGGACGATGCACACTCTGACTCGGACCAAACCTTGAGACCCACAACCACAATCCCAATGAACCTCATGGCCGGCATCTCCACAGATGAGTCACACATATCTGACCATATGTACACCACAATCCAAGAATCACTCGCATCGACCATGGACTCCATACAGCCTATATATCAGCTGGGAGCAAGTACAGACAGCTACATCTTCAGATGATGACATGATGCTTTTCCTTTACACCATCGAAGACGGCTTCCCGGACAGACGCCAACAACCAGCGATCAGAGACTACCACACCCATCGGGACCACATCTACTCCATCGATGGCGTTGTGGTGTACAAAGACCGACTAATCATCCCGCCAGCACTTCGACCAATATGCCTACCAGCCCTCCATGCAGCTCACCAAGGTACATCCACAATGATATCCAAGGCAGAGTCATCCATATTCTGGCCAGGTATTACTGGCGACATTGCAGCTACCAGAATGGACTGCAGGATCTGCAATGGGCTGGCCCCATCCCAGGCAGCCATGCCCTCCACCCCACCAGCCCTACCAGTGTACCCCTTCCAGTACATATATGCCGACTTTTTCCACCACCTAGGGAAAAACTACTTAGTGGTGATTGATCAATACTCCAACTGGCCTATTGTGGAGAGATCAAGAGACGGTGCAAAGGGCCTCACCAATGTCCTGAGAAAAACCTTCCCAACGTATGGCATCCCTGATGAGCTAGCCACAGACGATGACCCCGAGTTCACGTCACACATCACCTTAAATTTCTTGAAGACATGGGAGGTAAACCACAGGCTGAGCTCAGTTGCCTACCCTCACAGCAACTGCAGGGCGGAAATAGGAGTAAAAACCATCAAGAGACTAATATCCGGGAACACGGGCACAGACGGAGACCTCTCAATTGACACATTTCAGAAGGCTATGCTCCAATACCGGAACAGCCCAGACCCCTCCACAAAACAGTCACCTGCTGAATGCGTATTCGGACGACCAACAAGAGACCTGATACCAGTCCTCCAAGGGAAATACATACCACACCAGACCTGGAGCAAAACACTAAACCTAAGAGAACAGGCACTCTGAAACCGACATCACATCAACCAGGAATGCTGGAGCGAGCATACTAAACCCCTCACTCAACTACAGACAGGAGACACTGTCAGGGTACAAATCCAGACAAGTCACCACCCCAACAAATGGGATCGCACCGGCATGGTGATCGAAGTGAGGCAGTACCACCAGTACCTGGTGAAGATGGACGGCTCAGGGAGAGTCTCCCTCAGGAACAGGAAGTTCTTGAGAAGATACACCCCACACCAACAACCCGCAGCCAAACTAAGATATCGCACAAAGCCTTCACAGAACCAAGACCACCACCCAAGCTCCACCACCAAATACCAAAACCACACCAATGATGCGAACACCCACTAAAACCGAAGACCAAACCCACTCGAACCACAACCCGACAGGAAACCCCAAAACCACACCGATGATGCCGACACCCACTAAAACCAAAGACCAAACCCACTCGGACCACATCCCGACAGGAAACCTCCCATCACCTATCACACTCATGGACACCATGCCCACCATCGCCTCCCCTGGAACAAATCGGACCCTGAACCAGGATATCGCCCTGCCTAGGAGACTCCACTACACCCAGACAGCCACCCCAGACCCTGGACTTAGAAGATCAAAGAGAACCCATCGGAAACCAGACAACTACTACTCTGGAACATACTAACTACTCAGTCTCCAACCATACTGGCCAAAGACTTGGGGGGAGATAGACAATACTATACTACATACACTCACACACAATCGATCCGTACCTATTATCATTGTCCTACATGTACGCATGCGCATCACATTACTAGACAATCTGTATACACATTGCTATTCGTGAACTACCAATTCTGATTCAGTGGCATTGCGACCAAAGAGGGCGATCCCCTTATTATCTAATTGTAGCCAACACCAGCAACGTTTATGAGTAGGCTAACTAAATCTTTTAATCTCTCTCAACATCACAAGAATACATTCTATATATTTGCAACTAGTCACCTGAGAATATTCTAGAAGAAGAGTTATATCATGTGGTGCACATGATATACAGTTTAGTAGGGAACAACAAGTTGTAGCCGCTACAATGACTTTGGAAACAGAATTGTTCTTAGTTGTAATTTGAATCCAGCACAAATAGTATCTGTGATGTATCTGGAAAATTTTAATTTGTAAATACAATAGTTCTTAGTTGGAATATGAATCTAACTCAAAAAGTTTCCAGAAAGATTGTATAGTCGATTGTAGAATAGGAATATTGGACTGGGTAGAAATAAGAATTTAATAGGAAGGAACAGTCAAGCCTGGCTAGCAAATCTCAAGAATTTATTTCCAATCGAAAATGTGAGTTTATAATGCCAATTTGGAAGCATGAGTTAGCCCAGAAGAAAAAATATTAATTTGTAGTATCAAGATAGAAAGTGGTTGAAAGTTATCTAGATATCATTTTTAACCAATAAAAATATGACCTATATATAAATTATATATATATGTATTCGGCATCTCTATTATGGTTACAATGATAATTGTAAATAGTTGCCAAGTGTTACCTAAATAAAATTACACACAAGGTTAAGCAATGTTAAATTAAAGTTGGAATTATTCGGTATAGCTGTACAATTTGGATTACTCCGTGACAACATTCTTTATGGTCATCAATCAAGCATACTTTTGTAATCCATTTGTTGGACATAGTCATATAGCTACATCTCAATATTTGGTGCATATGGGATAAATGAACTCTCATATTACATATTACATGTTCTACCATTCATCTATTCAATGTTACCATCTTTACTGTGGTCCATCAATGTAACTGCAAGTCTAAATAATTATGATTGCTAAATTAATTGTAATTATATGTTATTGTTATTATAATATTTCCAGTACACTGCATAAATTGACTTTGTAATGTTTAAGATCCTATATAGGTGGATAAATTTTATTCGCCAGGCCTTACAACCCTAACATACATAGTTTCATTTCTGTGCACTTGACTAAGAGAATTCTCATTAACTTTGGCCACCAAGTTGTGTATAAGTGCTTTTTGCTTCAGAAGTGTGAGACTTTAAAAGCAAGTGAGTGGATTGATTAAAAACGAGTATAAGGCATTACTATTTGATAGATGTAGTTCTATATTCATGCTGTTTATATTATTTTTCCTCCATAATTATCATGAACTGGGTTATCAAACATTACAATCCAAATCCATGCAGTTGTTTTAATTTGGGTGATATCTTTAATTTAATGCTTGACCTAAAGTGAAAGTGTCTAAATTCAAATCAAATGTTAGTAAGTAAGGTGTGATATATTTTTTGATTTTCCTGCTTAATTTTAGAAAAATATTTGTGAAGTAAATTAATTTTCTTTCTTAAAACAAGTACAATCGCTTGAAACTAAGGATGTAATAAAAAAATCACTAGAGTAAAATGCTGCTATATTGAAGATTGAGTATTAGTGATTTACTACTTCGTAATAATTATATACCTCTGGATTATATACCTCTGGATTGAAGCAGATTTTACTTGAAACAGGTGGCAAGATTTAAAACCTAGTGCATAAACATTGCATCGAGAGTACTCCGAACTTTGTAGTGTTGTTACTCCCAGAAGATTTATTTATAAACCACTTAATCTCATGACTACCTTTGACACACACCCATAAGAAGAATTAATAGTGCAGGAGAAAGTCTGGAGTAGCTTCTATAGTAGGACTTATTGGAGAGTTAGTTAGAATTTTTGTGAATAAAATGTAAGTAAGACCACCTCCAAATCTATTCTCTCTATATAGTTGCTATCTTTTTAGCTTATGGGCTAATTTAAAGCATGCCAAGGAAGCTAAAGAAACCCAGGTATAGAAAGAAGGAGCACCTAAAATCCCTAAAGAAAGCTGCCGGGAGCAAGAAAATGACTTTCAGAGAAACTGTCCAAAAATTGTGTATGTCCTATAATGTAAGATTTTCACTTACATCCCCCCCCCCCCCTCCTGCATGCATGGTTTAATAAAAGGTAATCTTTTTTCCTTGTGCTTTCCACCATGTATGATCATGCAACTTGTTAAATAGTTCATGGGAAGCTACCAGGACATAGAACCATCCTTTCATCTGCCGAGGAAGTCATGGTTGCTGAGTGGCTCACAGACATGGTTAGAAATCAAGATATTCCTTTGAACTTATTCGCTAACAACCAAATATTCCTGTAAAGGTTAGCGGATTTATCAGGCATCATATAATATCACCAGTCTGAATCATTATTGGCTTGTCAGGCCAAAGAATGTTCACCAGAAGTAGTTCCAAAATGGTTTGATGCATTTGAGTGTTTTTTTAGGGATTTAATCTATTTGCAAAGCAGAAGGAATCTGGAAAGATGACGAAAGTAGCTTACCTGTAGAGCAATGTTTGGACATGATCTAGTTTCTGGTGGTTAAAAATGTGTTTACAGGGGATGATCATCCATTGTTGGATGTGTGCTGAATTATTTTATGAACAGCTTTCAGAACATTTTGTTAATGGGATTGCTCCTGCTTGGTAAGCTTTACTCTTAATTGATATTTACTGCCATGTTTGCACAAGCAATTGGAATTCACCTTTACCAACTAGTGTATCCCATTTTATTCTGTACAGTAAAGGACAACTTGTGAATAAGACTACTTATGCTCAAGTATATAAGATAGCCTGGGAAAATACCCATAAAGCATCGAACATTATGAACACCTTTAATTAATGTGATATTTCCCCTCTAAATATCAAGGTTATATCAAATGAGAAGATAATTTCATCATCCTTATGCTCTCCTATGTGAATCATCAATAACTAAAATTTGGAGATGAAGGGAAAAAATGCACTTCTCCACCAGTTTCCACTTTCCCTACTCTTGACTTACCTAACAAGCCATCTCCATCACCAGTCTTCAACAATGTGAGAAATAAGATTGGAGTTGATGCAACTCATGTACAGCTCATTAACTTTATGGTGGGAGTTGGTGTTGAAAATGTAGTCATATTGAACAGCAATATGATCAATGCATGGGCAGGGAAACTGATATCACAGAGTGCGTGTCTCTCAGGAACTCAGTATATTTTCAGCCTGGTTTCTAGTAAGAGCCTATAAAACCCTAACAGCTTCATATTCTGACATCCTGACTGAACCAGAGTCAAATAAATCCCTGGCAGAGTTTGAAAGATGTCTGTTCACAAGATGAAGAAGAAGTTTGAGATAATTATGTTTGGATGCAGGATTTAATCTTGGTAATGAATCAGTATATAATAGATAGCTCAAGTGCATCTTTCATTATCCGATACAGTACATCAAAACCAGTTAGTTGTGTATGTATGCATTAGGCCTCAAAGCAAGCTAATTCTGTCCAGACTCATTCAGCTAGTAAGGAAGTCACAAGTGTGTCTGTCCAATCAAACTTTTCCCGTACTTTCAAATATATTACATTCACCTAAACTATTAAGGTCAAAGATAACAAGAATTATATGCATCATACTTTGAATTTGCCAAAACACTTGTATGGAGAAGAAATTTTTGCACTAATGCAAGCCAAAGTGGGAAACCCAATTTCAAAAGAGGAGAGCGTAAGAGGTAAATAAAGATCATGAGCAAGAGGAGGAAAGAAGAACATAGGAGAAAATCTGAGATGCTGTTAAAAAGGTGTAAGATGTATTTGTAGGCATGTTATTTCATTGCTGTAATAGATTATGATTACATTCCTGTACAGGATGTGGTTAGTGATGTCATGTCATTCTTCTAGTTGAACTTGATATAGAATACGGATAGATATACTTGCACGTGGAGTTGTTTGAATAATGAGATTTTGTTGATCAACTGTTGAGTATATTACAGAGCAGAGAACGGTTACAGAGAGCTTGAGTCTATGGCAGAGCATCATGTTAGCGTACCCAAACCTTTCGCGAGTGGAGATGCGACCGATTGGTTCCAACACTTTGACATTTGCAGCAGGACAAATGGGTGGACTGAGGATAACCAAGCGTTGAAGCTGCCAACACTGCTGGAGGGAGAGGCTTTGACAATATGGATGGAGCTCAGCGAGGAGGAGCATGGTAACTATGCTAGCGCTAAAGGAATGCTAGTGGAGGCCATGATGCCAATGGAATTTGTTTGCCTGGAGGAATTTCATAGACGCAAGCTAGTGCCAGGCGAAGCACTGTCTGTGTTCGTGCATGCCATGAAGAAACTGCTGATGCCAAGCCTAGACAAGCCGGCTCGTGACCCACTCTTATTACATCAATTCCTCTCTTGATTACCTGACAGGGTACTGAGAGCCATGGGAGAAATAAAAATGATAGAAGCAGCAGTTACACGAGCTAGGCTGCTGATGACAATTGATGATCATAGCCAGGTTGCCACAGTTTCGAAGGATAGCAGCGAAATGGGTCTGCTCAGAGATCAGGTAGCACTTCTAACCGAACAATTTGCCACACTGACACTGCCCCCACGTTCTGCTGACGACAAGCAATGCAGCAAGATATGCTGCTTCAGTTGCGGTAGACAGGGGCATGTTCAGCGTGAATGCTCCTTCCGTTATCGGGGCCCAAGTCCTGATCCCCGTCGATGTTTCGTGTGTGGGCAACCAGGACACTTTGCCATAAATTGCCATCGCCAGGGAAACGACGTCCTTTGTAGCTGTGAGAAGTATTACATATGAGAGATCAATGAAAGACTAGAGGCCAGAATTAAAGAACATCAAGATGCCTGTAAAAATTGGTCTAGAGGGAAATCTGCAATTGCTGAACATGTACAAGATACTGGAGATCCTATTTGGTGGGAAGAAGCTACATCTTACACCAGGACAGAAAACAGAAGGAACTGCTAGTGAGGAAGTGTTACACATAAGACTAGCAACCAAGTTAGTGTGAGCAGTTCAATCAAAATTGTTGAATGGACTTACCAGACTGCTGGGTGGGCACTTTCATCAGCCAGAACTTGAACCCATGACTGCCATATTATTTATTTTTATTATTATTTTAATACGAATAAGCAATATTAGATTCAGCATGAATATTTTTTTAATTGTTTGGTGTTGTTTGGTGTTGTTTGATATAATTTTTATTATTATTAGTTTTAGCAACATCCGGTTCATTTGCTGGATATGTGTGCTGGGGTGTGGTTTGCATCGCATGGTTGTTATCTCACCTGGGTCTGAGCATCCCATTATTCCAGATGAAGGCACTTTATACTAGTTCATTGGCTGTGGACCACTGGATCACTTTTATCACTATCTAAAGTGATACTTTAAAAAAATATTCAAAACTACCCTCAAGACACTCCGAGTGAATCATTCTATTTCTAATCAATAGGTAGAATTGTGAAGATTATATGCAAAGATATTATAACTGTTTTTGTTGTACCTGAACTCCTTTCAGACAATATTATCAATGTCTGTAACCTTATTAGTATAGAAAAATTAATACTAGAGCATTATTACTCACAATACATCGGCAGAAAAATTCAATCATTTGTTGAAAGCTCTGGTTTTTAAACATTAAGCGATGTTCAGACTGTATTTGGATGAGTACTTGATTGGAGATTTGTGGAATTATAGATGTATGCCATGGAAGGGTACTGGAGAGAAACCATTACTATATTGCATTTTTAAAATATTAGTGGTGTAATATAATGCCATTTAATCAAGAACCAAATTTATCTTTTGCTGGAAAATTTATTCTGAACATATTAATGTACATAACATAGTGAATGAGATATAGTCATACATCTCTTTTCATCTTATTTTAAATTAATTAAGCATATAGACAGTTACTATCAATATTTTCATAATTATGGGTATTAGGCAACTATGCTATGATTACTACACTTGTTAATCAGTATGATCAGTCCATAAAAATATCCTCCACATTTCGTGCACATATTATTGGATGGCAATGTCACGTATTTCATCCTCTTCTTCATAATCCATTAGCACTGCTCTATTGCTGTGAATTTCAACAATCCCAGGCACCACATCTAACTTATTTGGTTCATAATCTCCCCTTTCTTCGATGACCAATGAATCATTTAGCTCCTTGAATTCCGTCTCAGAATATATATTAGATTTGTGATTCTCCTCAATGTTCATGCTGGACAAGTCCGCTTTCTTTTCTTCTTTGCTAGGTTGTTCAGGTTCTGAACACATATTATTGGAGCCATTTTTGGTGCCAGCAGTATGCTTAGAATCCAAAGGAACGACAGATGATCTTTTCCTATTGCTTAAAAGAATTCCCTGGCTCGAAGTATTCTTTGATGTGCAATCTGAGGATGAAGTATGGTTGTGTTCTATATTAGCAGCTGCTTTATTACTCGTCCATTTCAATGCAGGGTTGAGATACACTGATATATATCGGCCAAAGCTCAGGACCTCTTTCCAAGACTCACGAGCTTCCTTGTTCAAAACACAGAAAAAAACAAAGATAAAGAGACCTTGAAGTGAGTTAAAGACAACAAAGAGAACTTGACCGGGTGTGCGAATTTCTTTGACGGTAAATGTGAGAGCAGCAAATATCCATGAGATTCCAAACAAGAACATTATTCCAGCCATATTGAAGACCAAACAAAGCACAGTTTTTATATCCACAGATTTCTTAATACGAGATAATCTTGCTCCTGTTTGTCTAACCGTTTTGACTATGACCATGATGAAGATTCCAAAATTAATCAGAATAATCACTAATATAGGTACCAAGAAAGCCAACCAGAAAGCAACAGGATCATTGAGGAAACAGCTGCAATAAAATAATAGAAAACAGATGAGAAACCTAACAAAATATTCATATTAAAAATTCAAGAGGAAATTGCATCATTTGTTCATAGAAATGACGATGGAAAATTAAAAGTGGATTTTTTCTTCCCTAATTTAACTTCTCCATCAGCTCTTTGCAGCCCAAGAGTGGATGGTGGAGAAGGAGGATAGTAATGTTACAGATGCAGATACTATAATTGTATGCAAAATCCAAGGGATGAGTCCTTTCCACCGCTCTATTCTTTAATATACATAAAGTATCAGGCTGTACAAAACAGTTAACTAAACAGCATAAAGTATATTCACAACTGATAAGCTATTATTGTATTTGCAACTAACAGATCTCGAAAAGGTAGATCATAGGATCCATGTAAAGTTACAAGTGCTACAGTAAACATTTCCCTTCATCTGGTGGCCATAACTGTAACAAAATGGTCCTCTCGTTCATGATCAGGTCAATAATTCCATGCATGTTTGTCGATGACATACTTTATCTGTAACACGTATTGGTATGTTATTTTAACCTCATATCTAACCTTATTCCTGCATATGAAAACCCTGCATGATGATACAACACCCATCATCATATTATGTCTGATCTGGTGCTGTTTTTCTATTAAGCAGCAATCTGACAAATGTGCAACTTTTTAGACAAGATGAGACCCTCAAGCTGGTGTTGCAGAATCTAGGACATCACAGAGTTTTGACCAAGTTATTTGTGCCACACAAATGCAGCTCTCAAAAGATCTGGATTCGAGTACATTCTAACTTCACCACAGCTAATTTACTACTCCGTATTATTCATAAACTAACATATATATTAAAAATATATATAAGAAATGAAACAAATTGTAACATTTAAATGAAATACAAATGCTTTTGAATATCTTGTAAACTTAATTATACTACTTTATAATCTGTGTATCAATATTTTTAAACAGAAACAATATTATAATAATTTTTTAACCTACAATTTTTCTCTATTGATGATGACATCAGTTGAAGCTTCCATGCCATTGGCCAATTCTATTATTAGAGGTATTGCTACTGGAACAAAAGGAGCCACTAAAGAGAGAGAGAAAAATATTATTTCAAATTCAAAATTCAAAATATCAACCTAATAATAATTATGTAAATAACATCAATGCATTGAATGTGTTGGCATAATTGTTTTGAACGAATTTTTGGGGATTGGCACAAATATTGACTTTGGTGAACTTACACCAGCACACTAGTGAAATAATGATGAGCCATTTCCTGGTGACTTTCTGAAAGACAAACACCAATTTCTGGAACAATAGAAGGGACTCAGCTAACATCCACATTATGGATGCTAATGTAAAGTAGTGTATCAAAACAGATGCAGCCATGCATCCTCCAACTACTGCTGTCTGGTTCACTCCAGCCACAAATACTATTAGCATAAAGAATATGGCAAGAGATAGCTGAATGTGGAATTTGGTTGCATCTCGTTTCCTGATCCTCCTGCATAAATAAATATACATTATTTTTATTTAAATGAAGTTAAAGAATTTTCATTAAACCATGGTAACTAGATGCAATGTGAACTGTATGGGCAATGTTGTTGGAACAAATTAATTCGTGAATGAATTAACTCTCTCACTGCAACTTTATCAAGGAATATTAAAGACTACAACAGGGTTCAAAGATCATGATGTGGTTTCCACCCCTGTATGAAACCATGCATACACAGTACTGCACACACATACACAGCACTGCACACACATACACAGCCTTGTATAGCTAAACTACACAAAAGTCAACGACACAAATAATTCAGAATTGAGCTTAGCAATCATATACCACTAGATTGCTCACGAAGTGACCAACATTGTAGTGACATTTGTTGCCATATCAAATAACACCCAACAACATCTCTCTGATCTGGTGCAGTGTTTTTATTCTGTGTTCAGTCATCTGACATTTTATAGTTTATGTCTACCTAGGGCAACTTGCATTTGGACACATTTTTATCTTGTCCATTTAAGCCTTACGCCCTATACGTAACTTTATAGTAATCACAATGAAGTAGGAGAAATTATGTTGGATGAAATTTGGTTCTGCATTTGTCTTAAAGTTATTGACAATACAAAGAGTTAAATCTCTACAAATGGACATGCGATAAAAGGTACAAGAATTGAAAGAAATTGCACAAGAATGTTACTATATATAGTGTTCCCTCTTTTGTAAATTACAAACAATAGAAAAACTCTATACAAAATTATATAGTCAAATAAATTAATATTCTACTTAGTGTTTATAAATTTTACACCTTTTTTCAATTAGAAAAGATGTGTATGAGTAATAGTAAATCAATTCAAGTTATAATTAAATCTTTTTCTTTTTTATACAATTTTTATATAGATTAATAATAATTTAATGTTGCTATACTTACTTGAATACAAGCATTGTGATAACAGTTATGACCAAGCCAACAACAGAGAGGGATACTCCAATAAAAGTGATGAGAGAGAGAGCAGAGTCAAATGATGCTTCTTTTATACAACTATCTGGTTGATGTCTGGAGCAAATATCCTGAACATGAACAATAGTATAATTCTAAAATGTTGTTTGAAAGAAAGGATGAAAAGTCATAGCTGCACACCAATCATGTCACATATATATATACCAACAATGGAATAACTTTAAACCTTAATGAACTTATCTAATCTTCTTGGTTGTAATTTAAATTAAAAATATAATGTTCATATAATTATAATCAAGCTAAAGAAAAAGACTGATTTGGAGTTAAATTTAATTTCCATTGCAAAAAGTTTGTAAAAAAAGAACAAGAAATAAAAGGCGTGGTCCACCATCCTGAGATCAATGGCTTCTGTTCTGCATTCTCTAACATTGAGACATAGATCTTTTCACAATTATAGAATAGAAATCCTTGATGATAGTGCCTCGAAATGTGGCAATATCCTCCATCTCATCATGGCTGATTTTGTTATTACCATCCTTATGATAGACAGTGTCATATTCCAACACCATAGTATATTGTATATATGGGTTTATAGAACCAGATTTTGGAAAAGTTAGCTATTGTACTTCATAAAAAAGCAGTCATCTCTATCTTAAATATCACTCTATAAGTTTAGAATGCTTGCCTAGTCAATTGACACCGTTTGAATTTAAAGAAGCTGCATTTGTGGCTTCCATGCAGCATGGACAAGGACCCAAATTTTTTTTGTTGTAATGTTCCAGTGTGTCTACTTTGTTTCCATGGATCCATTCCATCGATTCGAATGAAGACATGAATACCTTGTTCAACTTCTTACCAATGATATGGAGGAATTTCATAGTTCATTCTATGTCAGTAGTTTTTCATGGACTCCTTGTATTTCTCTTGGCACAGGGTCAATGCATATATTTATTTCTTGGGTCTTCTGGATCCAGCTGAGGCTCGGGAAATAAAAAAATGGTTAGGCCAGGAAAAGTGTGTATGGAATAGGTGCGGCTTTTATAACAGTAGTATTGTACATAATTGTTGACATAATATTATTTTAGTACTGTAGAAAGGTGAAAATCTACCAAATGGGTGCGTGTTCACCTTATGTATTAGCTACAAAGGCATCGGTAACATAGAGTAAATTACTCTATTTTCTATTAAAATGCACACATTCTATTCATAAATTATCATGAGCTGCCTAGCTGCAAGTTCCAATCTAAACATTTGTTTGAGTTAGAGCTCATGTTATTTGCTATGTTCCCACATGCAAATATTTTACATTCAATGTTTATTGGTAATCTGTGATGCCTCCTTATCTGAAGTTGATCTTATTCTTGTGATAGATGTCTTGGAATCATTCCCTACAATCCATGCACTGAAATAGTTCGAATCTCTTGGGTTATAGTAGTTGATGCTTCCCCCCATCTGGCTGCTTTCTTCATTATGATAAGGAAGCCCTCTGGCTTATTAGCTCCACTAGTCAGTCAAATGAGATTATGAGTAAGTGGAAAATCTCTAAAAGCAAAGCTGTCATAGTGAAATAGTGATATACTTCTCCATGTTGTTAGGAAAGTAAGATCCTATCTTCGACATGGTACATAGCTTGCATTAGGAGGTGGAAGTTCTAGCCACAAGGTTATGGAAGATGACTGGTATGGCTGTCACTTTGAGATTTAGTCATAACTTCGGTTTGCAGGAATTGTGGACCTGCTGTCAGAATTCCATGTGATATGGCATCAGTAATGAACAGAGAGTCACTCTAGGATTGACATGTGGCAGTGTTTTCAATCACAGAATGCTATCCATACTAATCTAGAGATGCACATTGATATTGGAGAATGGTGCTTTTTCTATTCTTGCTGTAGATCCTCCATCAAAATTCTGAAACATTTGAGCAACTGTGAATCATGGGAAACTTAGTGTGGCCATCACATCTCACCACGATGTAGTGGCTTTGTGTTGCTAAGTCTTGTGTTGTATGTTTATCCTGTAAGTTTTCAAGCAATTCATGTCATCATAGCCTCCATGATAGAAAGGGCATGAAGTTAAGTACATGACTTTTAAAATACTTGCAGCAATTAACATGCATTAGTTGTTCACACACATTATACTCACACTTCTGAGTTTTGTCTAATCTCCTGCTCTCCTTGTGATAACATACCTGACCATTTGAGAAACTAACAAGTCGGACTATAAAATACTGAGTTAGGATATGACTACTATCCTCATTTTTTAATGTTCATTCTTCTGTGTCATGTTGTATCATCCAACTATCACTTTGTTGTATTAAAGTGATATTTTTAATTTCTAAATGAGATAATGCTCTTGGAAAACTCCATTGAAAATGTACTATATGAGATATAGGCGGCTTGTGGTATTGGCAGTGCATGTTTTCAGCTTGGATATAAGTTGTTTCATCAACTTTTTGGCTCAGCTTTTCGGCTCACTGTACTGACAAATGCACTTTGCCAATTCCTAATTGATATGGTTAATGCTGCTCACTGGCAATGTCATTATTTTAAACTTATACTTATCTTGTTCTCCTTGTCTTAGGTTTTCTATGTAATTTCCTCAGCATTTATTATCTCTCCTTGTATGCTCACTGAAATTTGTTTTGCTTTGCAAGTGTCTTCATCCTACAGTATATATTCACTTTTCTTGTATTGGTTAGGGATCCATCCTAAATTTATTTCTCACATTTCATTCGGAAATTTGACTCCTTTGTGCTTACTCTCATTCTTCAAACTTTTCAGTTTATATAGCACTGTGGAATCTTTATATTCATATTATTGGGATTAGTTATGGCTAAAAAATAAAATAGACCTAATGAATAAAGCCAGCTTTGCAAATCATTAACCCGCCATCTGGAGCATAAACAATACATCATCAATACAACTAATATTGAAGCTTTAAAGATATTTAAACAACACTTCCAATTTAGCAAGACTCAGAGGAAGTACTTTATTGGAGGTTATTACTCCTTTTGTTTGTTTGTTAATTAGGATTTTTATTTTTTATTTTTAGGGGGGGGGCATTTTTTAGCTTTAAACTTGCTCCAGTGCTGAGACAATAATAAAGTATTACAGTGGAAGAATGCAATTTAAGGTATAATCGATAGTATTTATTTATATACTGGCAAGACAGATCTCTATAAAAATTAGAAGTAGGAAGCTCCTATAAAAGACATTCTGAGTAAGACTACATAATGTAAAAATAAAGCCTCCCTATATACCATAAAAAATTGTCCTGAGGTTGTTGAGGCTGCATATCTCAATTGCATTAGTAAAAATGAGAAATAGCAAATATAATTTAACTAGACATAATATATAATTCGTATAAATATTCCACATATATATCACTCACAATAAGGACTGCAAAGTTGGTGAGATGATTACACTGGCAAGTAACTACTCCATCAATACTGGCAACTTTAGTACAGCCTATCGGAGTCCAATTACCACGGTTTTCTGCTGCACTGAAATTCCAAGAAACACAGACTTCAGACCCTTCATGAATCACCTGAATTAAAAATACACACTAGTTAGTAGGAATTTCACTTTATAAAATTAGTATTATAATATTAGTCTAAAAAGAACTAGAAATGCTTGATAGATGCTCAAAAATTTTAAGTTAAGGCTAATATATTTGAAAATTATATTACATGCTCATAAACTAATTAAACTATCGTTTAAAATACATTAAAAATAATAATTACACTGTCATTAATCTCAGTAAGAATACTCAAGTGTATCTGCACTGGTGGCTGGAGATCATTGAAGGAGGGTCCCGATCCCACAATTGCAGCAATGATAGGGGAACCCACTATGGTTGTTTTACCACCTGTTCCATTTTCCAAAGCCCGAACAGGGAAGAGAGTTGGACGTATGTATAGTGCAATGAAGATCCCTACTCGAGTTCTGTTGCTGATTTTGGTAAAGAGAGTTGATGGAAGGGAAATCGATGCCACTAAATCACCATTTATGGCATCATTACCATTGTTAAGAATTTCTATATGGTACATTCATAAGAAATACAGTATTTCATGTTCAAATTTAAGTTGAAGAAAGTTGTATAGTATTATTAATATTGTCTATTGATACATAGCATTAAATGATCTCTTAGTGTACTAATAAATTCGTAAGTGCACCCTCTATATACCTTGGTTTAGAGAAATATTCCAACCCATTAACTTCAATCTCTCCAATGGAAGCTATAATATAATAAATATAATAACAACACAATAGTAATAACAAAAGCAACAATAATAGCAATGAATACAACTACAAAAAATTAACATTACTATTACTATACTACAACTACTACACTATTAATAATACTATTACTACTCTAGTACGACTACTACAATATTACAGTAATACTAATACTATCACTACTACTGCTGTAACACAAAGAGAGAGGAAAAATCATTACATTTATTGTCTTAACAACAAAGTCAGCTTCTGTGTTGATGATTAATTGATTCACTGGTAAATTTTGAGCATATTCCACAAGCAGGGCCTCAAAAGACATGATAATCCTGCAAAATTAATAATTGCTACATAATTACAATTTTCATTATTACAATTTTGTAATAATTACCTGTAAGATGCATCAGTTTCCAAAAACAGATAAGACGACCATTGCTGGAGTGAATTTATAATATTCACTAGTTCCACCACCTATACAAGTTGAGAGAATATTGTACCAAAGTGAAGATATAGAGTATCATTCAAAGCATTGTACTTAACTTGTAATTTTATTAGAAAATGTGTTTGATAAATATAGATAATACTTGAAAATTTGTACTTGAACTATTAATTACTATGCACCAACCTATACTAACATGACCAATTTTTTTTAAATAATTATTAAGATGAATATATACTATAAACTTTTATAAAATGCATATAGATTTCGAAAACCCTCATCATTTAAAATCATGTAAAGAAATATTTAAAAAGCAGCAAATTACTTGAGCAAATGAATATAAATCTTTCACTAAGGCTATAAAAATTGTCAAATTTTCAAATCCCTTGCACCAACTAATCTATTTCTTAATTCAAACATGAAATCAGTAAAGATTGTCAACATGCTCATGTGTGTGGAATATTGAGCCTAGTTCAGTTATTTATTGAAAAGCTAACACTTGCAGAGAATAGATTAGA
The DNA here is from genome assembly GCA_028752905.1 of Cladorhizidae sp. MBARI D1340-BT2. Classification (NCBI taxonomy): domain Eukaryota; kingdom Metazoa; phylum Porifera; class Demospongiae; order Poecilosclerida; family Cladorhizidae; species Cladorhizidae sp. MBARI D1340-BT2. The sequence continues at coordinate 31,305,953 of JAQNBH010000010.1, read as the reverse complement.
CTAATAATTATTAGCCAACTTTGAGCATGTCATAATATAATAATAAGTAAAACTGTCACTATGTATGAAATGATTATGTGGTAAAAAATAAGATAGATACATGCAGGAAGGAAGAACTTTAAAAAAATCTGCTACTGTAGAGCATGTGTACATCCAACACCACTGAACTTTATGTGGAGAGTACTTGATTGATAGAGCTAATGGAGGGAATTGCTCTTGAACAAAGCACTTCACATCTATCTTACTGATTCAATCGAGATTTAGGACTGGATCTAACAATTGCTCGGTCTTGACTCTTGTAATTATGCATGTGAAACGATATCCATCATTATCTGTCTGTGCTTATTCATAATCTTAAATCACATAAATTTCATTTGTAAAACACATTGCCAGTGAGTGCAGAATCATTTTGTGTGTTTTTACATTGCTCTGAACATAATTAAATGGTAATTATATACTAATGAAGGATAAATCTATAGTGCAAAATGAGGGAATTCATTGTAATTGCACTGTCTTTATAGTTAAAACTCAGCAATCTGGTAGCTACAAATCTACATCTAAACTGTAGTGCTAATCCATGGTTTAATTAAAGATGACTATACAGTGCATTCTGACATTTCCGCCATTTATCTTTCAGTGAATTCTTGTTTCCTAAATTGGGTGGTGGAGATAGCAGGCATGCTAATAAATTACAAACTTCCAAAGATCTCCAACCTCTTCCTTGTCTCTCCAATGTATACTTTCCCACAGATGCAAGGATTATAATACTATCAGATGAATTGTAGTAACCTAACCTTGAATCTAATTAGCTATAATTTCTGAAACATGCATCACTTGAAAATGACCTGGGTGTTGAATTATCCATACACCTTTTGACCTCCTCATTTATGCCATCCACATTGAAGGTTAAAACTAATGTAGGTTATACACTCTATCTTCTTCAACTTCCTTGTCTTCTCTCCTCACTTTCCAAGGTAACTCATCCAAAGCAGAGTTGATGAAATGTAGTGGGTATACACTGCTTAAAAATACTTTGCCAAGGGGGTCATTCTTCCCACCCAGTTTTATTTGGTTGATGACCAACACAGGGAGCAGCACTTCAGTCAGATGTAGGAGACTGGACCTATGTGATACTTGTCAACCCATACCCAGCAATAACAAGCTTAATTATTGATGCTTTGCTAGTACTCAGACAAAACAATAAAAAGAGGAAACCACGTGCATCTCTCCCCCATGCCGCCTTGAAATTAACTGCCATCATTAATGATATTGCGTTGGATACCAGATAATCTTCATGAATGGGATAGGTTATTTAAATTTGCTCCTTATTGTTTGATAGTTCCTAGCAGGGGTGGGCCCAAAAGAAGCCTTGCTTCACACATAAACTCCTTCATTTGTGATGAAATATGCCCAACTCAGATTCATGTCGCAAGGAGTAAGAAAGCCCATTTTAACAAAGATCCCTTTCCAAGAGTGTTTCATCCAAATTGGAGGAGGAGGATTTCAAGGGAGCGATTCATCTTGCTAGCAGTGAGTATTCCCTAGCAAGTTTTGATGAGAACACTCAACAGTCTCAAAGACAAGCATCCCTCGCCTGACCAGAATACATCTCTGCCCCCTCCTCCTGTCTGATGAAAGTTTCTGTGTTCAAGTCTCAGAGTAGTTAATCGTAAAGGCTATTCGATCATTTCCTTGTGGGTCCGCTGGGATCATAGATGCATCTCAAAGTAATATCGTTAACATGATTAAAGCCTTGACATCATTTGCAAATCAGGTTCTTGCAGGTAGAACTCTCTTTCCTGACATTTTTTTGGTGCTTCCTTAGTTGACCTCAATAAGAAGGATGGGTGTGTGAGGCCCATAGTGGTCTGTTGCACGCTGAGACACTTAATTGCCACGGTTTCTAGCATTATGCTGAAAATGCTATGAGTGGACTTCATACACCTTCTCAGCTTGGTTATGGTACTAAGCTTGGTGCAGAAGCTACAGTCCTTGCAGCCAAAGTTTATCTGCAGTCCCTTCAACCGGGCAATGTCCTGCTTAAACTTAACTTTCATAATGCATTCAACTCAATCCATTGGGATAAAATGCTGGCAGCTACTGAGGAATGTGTACCTGAAATTTAAATCTATGTGCACTCTGCCTACAGTTCACCCTCCTCTCTTTTCTTTGGAAGTGACACTATTAATTCTGCGGTAGGAGTTCAACAGGGAGATCCATTAGGTCCACTTCTTTTCTGTCTAACTGTCCACAGTTTCTTGAGGCATTTAAAGTCAGAGTTCAATGTGTTTTACCCGGATGACGGAACTCTGGGTGGTTTGGTGTCAGATATTGTTAATGATTTTCGTAGCATAGAATATGAGGCTTGGAGGGTTGGTTTACAGTTGAACCAAAGCAGTATCATCAGTCATGACCCGGTTTCTATAGAATAGGAGAATTCTTATGTGCAGTCCCAGGTATTCAAGTGGTAAACCCTGAAATAGCCACTCTACTAGGCTCTCTTATTGGTGATCTGGACGGTTTTGAGAGATGTATTGAGTAAACTCTTGGAGCTCTTGGGCAGTAGGCTAAGCCTTCACCCAATGCATTGTGTCTCCTCCATCATGCCTTCTCCATGCCAAAGTTACTATACAATCTCCACACTTCTCCCTGCTTTTCTTCTCAAAGCTCAAAGAATTTGACTCTGTTCAGTGGCCATGCTCAGCAATATCACCAATGTTAGCATCCCATCGCACAGCAATACTTGGCTAGAGGCCTCCATGCCAGTAAATTTTGGTGTCCTTGGGATCAGAAGAGCTGTTATGTTGGCTTCATCGGTTTCCTGGCATCTGCATCAGGTTTCCTCGATCAAGTTAAACGAATCTTGCACAGTACATTTGAGGGCTGTAGTGATCAGTTAGGTATGGAGGTGTGGAGCAAAGATATAAATGTTCCTGCTCCCTCGTCCTCTTTTTCCCCAAAACTGCTGGGACACTCCGCATTATTATTATTATTATTATTATTATTATTATTATTATAATCATAATCTATAATAATTGTTGTTGTTGTTGTTGCTGCTGCTGCTGTTGTTGTTGTTGTTATTATTATTAGTAGTATTACTATTACTATTACTATCTATTATTACTTCTATTATTACTATTATTACTATTATTACTATTATTACTATTATTACTATTATTACTATTATTACTATTATTACTATTATTAATTATTACATTATTACTATTATTACTATTATTTTATTATTATTATTAGTATTATTATTATTGTTGTTGTTGTTGTTGTTATTATTATTATTATTAATTATTATTATTATTATTATTATTATTATTATTATTATTATTATTATTATTATTATTATTATTATTATTATTATTATTAATATTATTATTATTATTATTATTATTATTATTATTATTATTATTATTATTATTATTATTATTATTATTATTATTATTATTATATTATTATTATTATTATTATTATCATTATCATCATCATCATCATCATTGTCGTCGTCATGATCATCATCATCATCATCATCATCATCATCATCATCATCATCATCATCATCATCATCATCATCATCATCATCATCATCATCATCATCATCATCATCATCATCTTCATCATCATCATCATCATCATCATCATCATCATCATAACCATCATTATTAAAAAATATGTGTAATTTTTTGTTAATTATTATACATCAGGTGGACATCCTAGGCACATGTACTGGCAGGAGTGGATAGCTAACTACAGGTTCACGCAAGCCTTAGCATTTCATTATTCCTGATGAAGACTATAGCATCTAGTCGAAATGCCGAGTTAAAATTGAAGTCGATTATTGAGAAGGTGATTTTAATATAATCATAAGTTGAAAATTTACCAACTTACTAAGTATAAGGTAATTGTGGTCCCATTGTTCAAAATTAAAGTAGCCACAGAAGTGAAGTAGGTGGACAGCATATCCAACAGCATGACTGTCTCACTGACTTTCCTATTTTGCAGTGATGATGCAACTATGTTCAGTTGGTCTTCCAATCTATCCAAGTTTACCTAGAAATGAGTGTAGAAGTAAACTTGTAACAACTAACGCAAAAATATATTTGTATGCAGAATTAGTGTGATAATTGTTGACATAGACGTGTTAATTAGATATCCTTGTTTAGGATTTTAGACAATCCCAGAAAGTAAAATAAATCCTTAATAAAATACTACATGCATAATTTGATTAGTGCATGATCTCAGTTAGCCATACAAGAGCTATCTGCTTATTGATGAGTTTGCAATACGAAACTACTCCTGCCATTGCTTAATGAGACAGTTACAAGGGTAATTCCACAATTTTTTAATTAATGTCATATAGTTCTTTAACTTTTAACTATTCACTATTATCATTTTCATGTTTTCATGGTGTCAATGTGCAGTCTCTGAAAAACTTAAGGCTGTTAGATAGTTGCGTTTAATGGATAATAATCACAGCACGGCAACTGTGGTGTGTTAGTGTTGTCCAGTATATACATATGTCACATAGTCGGGCAAAAATAAAAAAATTTATCTGGTGAAAGTCATAAAGATTCAGGAATTATTAGCATCATGAATTCAAGTCTCACATCTAGAAATGTACTTGAATGGATGATTATTGATTGAGCACTTCTTATGCCTGTACTCTGTAACTATGTACAAGTTTTGCTGCCATCCAATATAGGGAATGGTCAGAAAATTATGTTGTAGACTGTAAGTCAGTGTAACAAACACAAGCTCCATATAGGCATGACTGATGGCTGAGTGTGGCCTAATTCTTGAAGTTCAAGAGCAGAGGTGTTTACCAAAAGCTATGAGTTCCGTAAATTAGGAGGTTGTGAGCAGAGACTAGAAATTAATTCCATAATGAGTTCCATAAGCTAAAAGGAGTGAGGCACAGTCATGCTCTTCTGTACAAATGCATGTGCTAATCCAATATTGTAGTGACATCTGCATTAAGGCAGCATAATTTCATGATGCTAACAACTCCAAACCCTTAACCACATGGGAGAAAAGGGTGTTTCTATGACAGATGGCATATCCAGTGTGTCATGCACAGCTAAATTATTATAATTCAAAATTAATTACTTTCCTATTTTCTTGCACTTGATAATTATGTAGCAAAGGCAAGAGGTATACAGTGATTGTAAATTAAGTTCCGATAATTTCCAACAAGAGTTTACTACAAAATACTCAGTGAAACTAATTAACAGTGGAAACTGAAATATGATTGTTATTCCCTTACAGTCTCATTGAGGACATGGATGAGAGCACTATGTGCACTACCACAGAGTGAGGTGTTTGGTTCTAGCCACAATCTTCCAGGACCACACTCCCTCGTGGCTATATCAGGGTAGAAGTAACATGGCAAGCTAGCAATAACTCCAACTTCAGTCTCTGGCCATGAATATTTTGCATCCAAATACACAGACTGGTTGGCAGTACAAGACCCTGTACATATAGAATTATTAAAAAATAATATTAAATGAACTGGGCATAGCAAATATTCAATATTTTCCATACATTTTTCTTTTTCTATACTGTCATAATATTTTATGTTTCATAGGGTGTTCAGGTGAATTTCACCCATAATATATATTTTGAGGGGTGTTTATGTGTGTGTCTTTGTGTGTGTTTATGTGTGTGTTGTTTAAATGACAGGAACTTTTAACAGAGCTGATGTAGCTGATGTAAACCTAGGAAAAAACAGGACTAATATACATCATCCCAGAAAAATGAGAGGGCTAATTATCTTTTTATCACTATATAACACCAACTGCAACTACTTAAATACCACATTCATAAACCCATGCATCTTTCCAAGTGTGAGGTGACGTTTGGTTGATTTCCAACAAGTAACAAGAATCCCAACTCCATTGCACATGTGTGGCACAGGCTAGTAATCCTGCTATCCCTAGACTTTGGCTCATTCCCAACAATATTATAGGAATGTAACAGAACTTTAACATTACATCATAGCAATGACATCGTCGGCACTTCAGTGTCATTGCTCTAGGCGTGTCACTAATCTTGACCTGGCCCAGCCCTAGCTATTGCCTCTGTCCTAACCTTAACCATTGCCAAGACCCTAACCCTAATTGAGGCCCTAATCCAGCACTGATTTGTACAATATTGTTGATGACATCATATGATGTAATGCCAAAACTTAGAAGCAATCCTTTTTTTTTTGGCATCTGAGCGCCTTCTGGGCGCCTGTGTCATGACAGTGACCATGCTTTGCACATATGTGACATGGGGTAATAATCCTGCCACTCTTTATTACCTTGTGCTGGCATGCATGAAACAGGTAAAGGATATCTATCAGTATATATAAATTTATTCTATTTTGATATGTAGTGCAGAATTAGATATTCTCCTATATTCTACTCTACTGCACCTCCCGTAGTCATTAACTAAAAATTACAGAACAATTTCAAAAACAGAAGCCGTTCTTTTGGATCACAAAACAGTTCAGCAATGCAATAAAGCCACAAGTACTGTTAAGAAAACTAGAAGTTAATTCAAAGTGTATTATCAATGGTATCTATCTGGACCAACTCAACGATCGACTGACCAATGCACTGATCGACCATTATAAGAAGTTATTATGAGTATATCAGCTATAGAGTAAACAATTTTTCACATGCATTGTGGCCTCTGTTGACTGAAGTTTCCTAGCTCTAGCACATGACTACATAATACCTATACTGTAGTGCAGTATAGTGACAATGTCATAATCTCTGATCTGGTCATGAGCATGATGTGTCATGGGACACAAAGATCAAATAAAATAAACAGGATACTTTCAGACATAATATTAATTTTTATTGCCAGCTCAGACATAACCTAACATGTGAACTATTGCATGAAGTTAGGAAGCCATATCAAAATTTAACATGTAGTAGTAGGTCATAAGGAATTATAGGCAGTTTGCACAATGAAAAACATTGTCAAATTTCCTTTTTCATTTGCCCATGCCAATAGAATAGCAGATCATTACCAAAACAACAGCACTGAAATGTAAGTACATGTATTATGTGGAAGTTTAAAATCTATAAGAGTGACACCTTATACAACAAAACAATAAAAATAGCAAAACACAAAACCACTTATTCTCACCTTTGTCTTCATAAGACACTGAAATGTTGGCCACAGTAACTCGAACACAACGTTTTGTAGTAGTTGCTGAAGTACTTTCCCTTTCAAACACCAGAAGACCACTCGTGTTAACTAAGTAACAATGTTGGTCATGTCTTTTTCCATTCGACAAGTAAAATATATCCCAATTTAATTGATTATCAATGAAATCTTCACTCAATATTTCCAAAAAGCACGTGCCATTCCAAATCCTAATATTGATATCATTGAGGATCCAAGCAGAATCGTTGTTATTGGATTGTTTTCCAAATTTCTGTACCAAGCGCAAACGTAGATCCAACTTTCCAGTAAAATTCCATTCATATGGTATGCAGATATACTCCCGGATGAGAACTTCTGATTTCGAGGGTTCAATAAGGATTAGAGGGAGGGAGGAGTTGTACCTAACTGCTTGAGCTGTCACAGAGACATTTGAAGGATCCAACTCCACTAGACTTGTACCATCATTTGGCACCTCGAGAGTTGGTGCATAATACCTGATTGGAAGCCAACCAGTGATGGTGGAGGAAAATGTTGACTTCAATTTGAACTCGAATCTTACACCCTGATCAATGCGAGTTAGAGCACGGTTGTCAATGCATCCAAAATCGAACAAAAATTCAACCTCACTAGAAATGAATGGTATAAAAATAAGGAAATAAAGATGGATAGCTTTTAGCTGTTATGCAAGCATGTCTTATTCACATTTGTCAGAGACAATGTTGCATATTTACATATGATAGTAAGAGTGTAGGTAAGAAATACCAACCAATTAGTTAAAGTTAATTATTCATTTTTCTCCATACTAAATATTACAATCACTTTTTTCCAGGTTTAAAAAAAAAAATGTTAGGCTTATTTATTCTACTTTAGGTCAGTGTGTTTGCTATGGGATTAGTGTAAGGTTTGTGAAAAAGAGGTGTATGCCTATTTTGAGAGAAAAAGCCTCTACAAGCATTAGATTATGAAAAGTACAAATTAAAAAGAGTTATATCTCTAGATATACAAAAGTTACATATACTTGAGTTAAATGCACCAAAAGTCAAACAGAAATTATTACATTTCCAGGTTATAAGCAGTGTTCTCCTTATGACAAGTAAAAGCTCGGCCACACTTAGCACAACAATAAGCTTGATTCTAACCAGCTCCTTGGAACTTGTTAGGAACTACAACAGTCATGTCCACACTACCAAAAACAGGTTTTGCCAAAGTGATTCAAGGCAACTGTGCAAAAATGGTCATGATAAACACTTGCTGTTTGACTAACCATGGTTTTTAATTCAGCTTTCTTGTTGTATTAATGCAGAGCCACATTTAGGATTGAGTTGAAGGGGTGTGGGGCAAAAGTAGTATTTTGTAAATAGAGGGGGGCAAGAGTTTTGATGTAACGTAAAGCCTAAAAGCTAGGGTGTTCTGGGAGCACTATCCCCAAGGAAACGTGTTCATTTTAGACTTCCTGAGATCACTTCTGATGCTTTTTCAGATATTTTGCTGAGAATGAGGTAAGAAATGACTCAGCATTTGAACTATTAACAGTTAATTCAGTCAGCATTCTCACAATAATCAGCAGATAAGACTATTTTGAGAATGCCGATTGTATTAAGTGTTAATAGTTCCAGTGCTCTGCTAGTAGACAATAATTAGTTTCTTAGAATCAGTTTTCTTGTTTGATTGTCATAGTAGTCATGAGCAGGAGTGTCTCCCTTTTACTTCAGTGCTACTTCTTCCTCTACTCACGCTCAGTCTAGCACCAGTGCTTAAAGTGTAGAGGCAGATTGCTCCTATTCTGAGTCTGATGAAGACATTGAGCTCCCTCCCGCCCCCTCCCACCCAAACAAGAAAAAATGCCATTCTCTCACTAAAAGGAAGTATTCTCAGAGCTGGGAAAAAGTGTTTAGCTGATTGATGTATGAGGACAGTGAAGGTGTCTTCTGTCATTTTTGTAAGGAATCAAGGAGACCAGTACAGTGCAGAGGAGGGGTGTGGGTCACTAACTTAGCCATTCAAAAACTCGAAGTAAGTGATGAAAAAGATGAAAGACTATGAAAGAGGTGAGTCTCACATCCTGAAAGTGAGGCTGTTCTGCCAGCTGCAGAAGCTTCCAAAGAAGGAACAATCGTACAACAACTTCAAGCATAGGAATACAGAAGAAGAAAAAAAAATTGGGCAGCAATCAAATCTCTTGTACGCTTGCACTCATTTTATCACTCGTCACATATTGATCATTCTACTACTAACTTTACTAAGTTAGTTGATTTGGTAGTGTCGTGCAGTATCCAGATCTGGTGATTTTCATTGAAAATACCTCCAAAATGCAGTGTACACATCTCGTGCAGCAGTGGTCAAATTCAATGAAGTATACTCGGTATATGGGTCGAAGAAGGTTTCCTTAAACAACTTCAGAAAACATATCTTCATTTTAAGGCGGACGAATGGACAGAAATTTCAACTTTTGAAGAATTGTCCATCTTCTGTCTGTGGGAGGAAAATGGTGTTCCTATTGAGGGTTTTCTGGACATTCTCCCATTGAAGAAAACAGGTGCATCGAGTTTTACTCATCTCCCATGAAGTGTTTGAAGGACAAGAATCTCCAAGCAAGTCAGATCATTGGAAAGGGTCTGATGGTCCTGCTAATTTTTCTGGATGCAAAACAGGTGTACAAGCAAGGCTGAAGAAATACCTCATAATATTTGAGCACTGTCACTGCCACTTGCTGCAGTTCGCATGTGTACAAGCTGCCAGCAGGACTTATGGAATAAAGCATGTCTTTAAGACCTTGACAACCCTGTACCAATTCCTTCAAATGGGCTATGTTGTATATCTTTAATGATTGCATGCATTAATGCAACTTAGAGTGTTCTTGTCAGTTTTTTGCCCAAAAAATATATCCTTGCTCCTAGGTCAGTGTGTGATATGGAACAGAGAATGCATGCCGATGAAATAAAAATATCGATATTTATTATAAAAACATCCGAGAAGATTTTGAAGGTACTGTGTGGGGTAGGTAGTAGATAGCATCCCAATAGGCATTTATATTTCCTAACTAATAAAGAGTATTTTCTGTGAAATATTTCCATTACTCGTTGAAAAGAGCACAGTCTTTGCAAGATATTCAATATGTTCTTGATCTGCCACAAATGAAAATCATCAAGCCCTCTGACACTTGTTGGTTGGTCCATGAGCGATGCATTGAAGCAGTGAAGGCCAATTATGCAGCACTTGTTGTTATCTTGACAGCAATTACAAGCATTTCCATGAGCCTGAAGTTCTACAACTGCAGCTGTTTTTCAGCTGGACTACACCAAGTCAAATACAGCCAAGCTCAGTAAAGCACTTCAGACAAAACAGCTTGATTTGATTCTGAATTCAACACGCTTTGATGCTACTCTTGAATGACTGGATAATTCTGTTTCATATGCTGCAAATTGAGTCTACAATATTCAGAAATCTACAGGAGGAACCATCAACACCATAGTGATCTAGTTATTTCTGGATTCTGTTCCAAAACTGTACATATGCCACCTCAAGAAAACATTTCAAACCGATTTTAACCATCTCACAAAGTCTTGTCAGCACTCGCCATCTTCGATCCTTGCAAGGTGGCAAGTGCTGAATCTGCCAGTTTACCTACTTATGACTGACATGATTGACATATTCCTGGATCACTATGGCAAAGTATGAACCCACCCAAGCAGTACTTGGAGATGAAACAGTGAAATCAGCCATGATATTCACTGAAGTCCGAACTGAGTGGTGAAGTTTTCGCTCTCTCTCTTGACCTGCAGACAGCACTGCTTCACAGCTGAAGGACCTGGTTACAAATGATATGTTGATCGCAATGTTTACAAACCTAAACAAGATTGCCACTGTCAATTTCTCGATTCCCGTATTGACTGCTTCTGTTTAGAGAACTTTTTCAAAGATGAAACTAATTTGTGGAACTCTCCTGCTGAATGTAGTCTGTTGCATCTAATAAAAATCTCCATAAAGTCACCAGAGCTTGACGAAATATTGGAAGTATGGAATCGAAAAACATAGCTATTTAAACTCATAACAACTCTAAGTAATAAGTTAACTGCCTACATGTACATAATATTATGCATTTTGTTTGACACTACATATTTACCATCACTATACAATAATACAATATCCCAATGATCTAGGATGGGGGGGGGGTGAAGGATCAGGAAGGGGGGCTGATGGCCCAACCACCCCCATTCCCTATTCCTTAGATGCAGCCGTGTGATGAGAGAAAAGGACTTGGTAGAAAGCATGGGATGTTTACCATGGAACTACATGGACAATGAATCTGCTTTTATCCCACTGCAAGCAGCAGCACAACCGTCATGGCACCTACACAACTAATAATGTATTCTACTCTGATACAAAACATAATTATTGTGGGGTCATTTGATAAATCTGAATGCAAACATATTGTGGCCACACCCAGAAACCAAACAGGAATCTGGTATGCCTTAGTGGCTGGAGGCTTTGTTTAACAAATGTCGAGCATATACCATACCCAATGATAAAGATAGTAGTGTGGTAGCCATAAACCTGTTGATTAACGTTGTGCTGCTTTTCTCCATTTGAGCAAATGAAACTTATCCAAGTTGACAATTTGAGTGAAGTATTTGAGGAGATGTGTAAACTTATGCAGGTTAAAAAGTCAAGGATTACCCCTTATCACCCACATTGTAATGAAATGGTGGAGGGTTTAACTAGACCTTGCTTGACTTGCTGAATGTAAATATTAAGGATCACACGAGTGATGAGAGGATAATCTTTGTGAAGTGTGTCTTGCCTACATTTGCCACAAGTTTCTCTCCTTTTATATTGATCTCTTGAAAACATTCTTTGCAGACTTAATGTAGGGCACAGAAATCGGGATATATTTCCAACCCACAATATGCCCAATACTTGCAGCAATATAGAAGATTAGTGTAGAAAAACCAGAAGTTATAATCACTGGCTGTACCTTGTTCATGCTCGCTGAATAGAGGACCACAAACCACCGACACAGACTTATTGTGCGGTTAGTTATGCACCTTAGTGTCATCTTCTTTGGTGCTGTGATGACAGGTTTGTCCTAATAGCATCATAAGCCTCTTTAAGGACTATTGATAAAAATATGTGGAAAATACTGCCTGGTTGACAAGCATTTAAATGTTTTGGATTCTGACGATGGACCACTACTTAAGCCTCTCCCTCCCTCCCTCCTACTGTCTGTCTCTACACTACCGCCCTCACCTCAACCAACCCACCCCACACCACAGACTTGCCTTGATAACATATTTTCAATCCAGGTATCTAACAAGAGATGGACATGCTCCAGCATTTTGTGCATGGATAAATCACGTATTTATGACAAGATTGACTTAGCTGTCTTTAAACCTGTGAACACCGCTTACTTAATGCATAAAAGATTACCAAAAAATGTGCTTTGGTTGTGTGTGCACTAAATTTGGAATTAATTATTTTGTACTATTACCTATCAGTTTCAGAGAGATGATGGAGTGCTAACTAATGCAGAGCAATGAATTAGTTACAAGAGCAATAATTATGCGAGAGTGAATTAGAAACAACTTTAACTTCACTGTCGCTATTCAAGGAAACTTGATTTCTATTCAAGTTTGACTTGCTAGAATTGTTTGTAGGACATAATGTAGCTAGATATTTAACTAACCATGCTGTAGCAACTGATAAAACTAATTGCAAACCTCCTGATTTTTTCTTTGGGAGTTTGAGGAACATTCTCTTTTGATGAATTCTATATTTTGTTTAGCTCTATTCTCGTTCTCTTCTGCAGCACATGCCTCCATCAGATTTTTAGGTAGCTTATCCATAACCAGAGATAATCAGCTACTTGCAATTTTTTCCTGCATGTGCTATTGATTGAAATGTCAGTGTGGATGTGCCCAATATAATTATGTTGTAACAACATGATCAACGCATATAGCCCACCCTCTCACTTTCCCATTAGAATAACCACAAGACTCACCTCTGATTACCATGTGAATAACTCATGTGTTGATGATCATAGCTATAAGCTATCACAATATTAGCACACCAAGATACTTGAGAAATACATATAAGCTGTTTAAAGCTGATGGAACTGTGTATTAATTATTTAAGTCAGAGAACATGACAAAATTATTCCCCTTCCATTCTCCCTCCACCCCCCTAAAAGTCGCAACTCATCTGTGCATGCTGCTGACCTTGTAGCTATCTCCTACTAAACTACAACACTTTTATTCACAAAGAGGTCTATCTTTTAACACAATGAATCTCCAATGTTCTGAGCATACCCTAATTTTTTTTCCCCTCTCAATAGCTACTTCAACACTAACCAAAACTCGCCCAGACTTTGAATTCTCTGTTTTGAACCCCAGCTAGTGTGTGAATTGTTAAAGCCTTCAGTGCAGGGGGGACGATGGTATTTTTTATATTTTTATATTTTTACCTGTGGTTAAAATTTAGAGCTCCGTAGATTCTGCAAACTTCATGGTATGGACTTGATATATAGCTAAAAAGATAGGTCTCTCTGTGTGCTCTCTTTTGATACTTAAATATATTTCATAGGTATAACTATACACAAGTTACTAGACCCTAAAGCGGAAGGACCTGAATCGCCGCACCCTCCTGAGAAACCACTCCGAGTTGCGAAGTGCAAAAAAATTGAAAATGGTACGACTGGCTAGAGGAAGCAGTCAGACAAGTGGTGCAAAATAGAAGGCGTTGATTTTCAACACCCTCAATTTTCCACTCGCGCGCTTGACCAGGTAATAATTTTTTTACGCCAATTTTTGGAAGGTTGCGGGGTTTTGAGGTCCCTCCTCTAGTAACTTGCCTATCGTTTTACCTATGATACATATTTTAGTATCAAAACAGAGCACACAGAGAGACCTATCTTTTGAGCTATATATCAAGTCCATACCATGAAGTTTGCAGAATCTACGCAGGTAAAATTAAAAAAATATTAAAAAATACCATCGTCCCCCCTTAATTAACACAATGATGAATCTCCAATGTTCTGAGCATTCCCTAATTTTTTTTAATTCCCTCTCAATCGCTAATAACAAGCACATAACTCCTACTTCAACACTAACCAAAACTCGTCCAGACTTACTACCTTCTGTTTTGAACCCCAGCTAGTGAGCCTTCAGTGCAATACTTAGCCAGCTCTTTTACATTCATTATTTCTACAATGGTAAATATATAATCATCTCACATGACTGGGTTAACCGAAAGCTTGGTAGGCCTAGATCCGTTCTGAATACCGCCAAGATTTGCCACGTCATCTGGACAATTAGGAGGAGCATAGTTTCCAATTTGCGCTGAGACAAGCTTAGCGTTTCCTAAAAATAGGATGATAGCAACTATCGTTGCAGTTAGAAAACAGGTAGAACCACGGAGATTCATTTTGCGTTTTGCAAGACTTACTGTGTATGAATGCCCTCAAACAGGATACTTTATAGTTGCTTGGAATGCGTCGTTATGATGGTGTATACTCCCACTCTTATCGCTCACATGATTCGATTCTGTATTTCATTTAAAATCCCCCCAAAACGTTCGTAAGATTAGGAACAGATGCGGCCGTGCGGCGCTCACCAATATAATATATAGGACAAAGAAAGAAAAAAGTGGGCGTGGAAAAAGCGGAATGCGCAACTGCATTCCTCAGGGCGAGACTAATTATCATGGCTTGTAGCAAGATAACATCTCTAGCCCTCTCTAGCCAAGAAATATTTGATTTCTTCGAGATCTTTTAGTATCAAGGGAGAGAAAAGAAGCTTTAAAGACTTCAAAAAGAAGACTGCTTTGTTTCAACTTTTCTCAGGCAGACAAAAAATGCACAGCAAAAGAGAGGAAGTTTTCATCAGTCGAGTTTATATCAATTGGAAAGATGCTTTTCAAGATTTAGGTTAGGTCGGTTATTTAGAGCTATAGCTACATAGGTCAACATAGGTCATGTAATAAATTTCTAACTATTTTTCATGCATACAACACTGTAATCAATGCAGCCTATCAAAGTGCCAGCTGATGCTGTTAAAGTAATAACCAACTCATATGGCTGAAATGTTGGAGAGATGTTAGATGAAGCTCACAAAGAAGAAAGGAAGTAGGTCTCCTACCACCTATCTTCAATAACCTGAAGAGCAAGATGGCAGGGACTTTTACCCATCACGGAGAAGCCCGCTAGGACAACCTACAAGTTTAAGACTGGTCAGAGAGGGAAAATCTAGCAAGATATTCCATGTGAATGTGCTTGCATGCTGGGAGTCACATTAAATTGTGGAGTAGTGAGATGTCATTACCACCACCACAGATCAATCTAAACTTGGAACCAACCCAACACGACCAACTGTTGCATCTGCTGCATGATTGCCGATGCATCTTTACTGACCAACCCTACCTGACGACGATGGGAAGATTGACACAGGAGAAGCAAAAGCTATTAGCTCACCACCCTACCATACCATATGCAAGGCTAAGAAAAAGGTAGCCCAGATGCTATGAACAGGACTGATTCAGGTTAACACGGGCCTGTTGCCTACATCCATTGCGCTGGTCCACAATGGTCACTGTGTCTCTGTGTTGATTATAGGAAACTCAATGCAGTCTCCCACCCTGATCCATTCCCAATGCCATTCTTCGAGGACCTCATTGATGGATTAGCTGGAGCTCATTACCCTGGATAAGAAAAACGGATACTGGCAGATGCCAGTGGCTGAGGGATTGCGGGAGAAGATGGCATTTAATACTCATTTTGTAAATTACCACTTCTTTGTGATGCTCTTCAGCCTGGTCATCCCTGCCACTTTCCAAAGAACAATGAACATAATGTTAAGAGATGCCCTGGGCACTATATCTCAGCATACATGATGGTTTAGTCATTTTCAGTCATACTTGGAGACAACACCTTACCTACTGGCCAAGACACTGATGACTGTAGGGTGGATGATCAAGCTGTGTAAGTGCCAGTTTGGGATGAAAGGATGTTTGTATCTGGGACATGTGGTGGGGTGAGGCCAAGTGAAGATGGACCAAGAGAAGATTAATGCAGTAGTGAAGTTTCTGACCCCCAGGAAGAAAAAGGATGTCATGGCATTCCTGTGCTCCACTGGCTATTATTAGCACTTCATACCCAGCTACATGGAGATTGCCACTCTGCTAATGGATCTGATGAGAAAGGATCTGCCAGACAAACTGGTCTGGCAGGACTGATATGAGCAAGTATTTGAAGCACTGAAGACAGAGTTATCCTCCAACCCCATTCTGAAGGACCCATACTATGCCCTTGACTTTCTCCTGCAAATGGATGCATCCTATGTAGGGGTCGGAGCCGTCATCAACCAAACCACGGACAAGTACGCAGATCGACCAGTAGCCTCTTACTTGAAGAACCTGCATCCAAGTAAAAAGAACTTTGCAGTAGTGGGAAAAGAGTGCTAGGCAACTGTGGATGGTGTTAGACCCTTTGCAATTTACCTGATGGGAGTGGCATTCATCATTATCTCTTTACACAGCTGTCTGAGATACTTAGATAAGGTAAAGGATATTGGAGGCAGACTGACGTGATGGTTGCTTGTTTTCAGCCATTAGACTTTATTATCAAGCACCTCTTAGGGACTGCCAACATCTATTCAGCTGCAGGACAGTACCTCACCAATGGACAACCTGCCAAGGATCTCCCCAACAGTTGAGGACCTCATCATCCATTTATTCCTAATGAAGGCTAGAGCATCTAGTCGAATCGTTGAGTGAATACAATTTGAAGTTGATTGTTGAGAAGGTGATTACTTAACTCTTCGCGGATACAGGCGCGCGAAAGTGCAACCCGAAAAATAATTGTCTAAAATCAATCGTATGCTCTGAGCGTCTAGAATAAACGTGTGCTAGTTAAAATATAAGAATTGAAGCCCGGTGTCAGGCATGCCAGGGAATATGGTATCCCCACACCAAATACCCTAGGCATCCCCTCAGGGAATTTGGTATCCCACGCGCCCTAGGGTATTTGGTATCCCCATCCCTTGCACGTACTTTGTAGCAAGGTACGTGCTAGCTGGCTCTTTTCCTAATGATAGTTTTATCAGCTTTCTGGGCTCCTTCAGGGTAAACTCCTTGGTGGAGATACTGGTACACTTCGTCATATTTACGTTCTTCTTCAGTAAACGAAGCCATATCCGACGCCGCGTGTGTAAAAGTGGGGATACCACGCGGGGACCCTAGGATATTTTGCACGGGGATGCCAAATAACCTAGGGTATTTGGCATGGGGATACCAAATAGTGGGGATGCCAAATTCCCTGGGACACCTGCTGTAACCACGGTAGCCGCGACGCCGTATCTAACCTTACCTTTCGCGTAATGGCGTCTCAAAAGTTTACTGCCGTAGATGTTCTTGAAATGTGGACTAATCTAGCTATGATGAAGGAGAAGAGGTCCATGCCCACAGGGGACAGCGAGTTATCCAGTATGAGCAACTGACAGCTCTTTTCAGAGCTGTCATTTCTGACCAGGCTTGTAGCTTTGTCCAGGATGTGATTCTAGTGATGACGAGAGGAACTTTGAAGGTGAGTCAAGATTTATAAAGAGAGTATATACATAGATAGAGCTAATATATAGACAGGGGAGGCTCAGCCACTCTAAGGTTCTGTATGGGCCAGAGGTGGCTCAGCCACTTTAAGGCTGAATGGGTCAAAACGAGGATGAGGCAGCTTGAGGCCACGAAACATGATTTTTTAACTCTTTGACTGCCGTGGACAAATATATATGTCTGACAAAAATTGAAAATTGCACTCATGGTGGAAATAAGTAAATGACTAATGCTTTATTGACTGCAGCAAGATGCTGCTTATTGGTACAGCCACTCACCAAGCATCTGCTTATTGGTACAGCTGCTCAAGGTGTTTAATTCACTTTGACCTGGAATTAAACTATCTTTGGACAAACCTGGTTATGTATGGTGGTTATGTACCTTCACTTTAGATCCTTGATAGAGTATTGTGCTGAATACAAGTGATGGATTATAATAAAGCTGAAGTGCACTGTGTATGTTAGAAGGAGGTGACAGTTATGATGATTTTGGTGGATATATTGATGAGAATTATTGTGAAGGTGTGTGGAGGATGGTAAAGAGGGTGTGCAGGATAGTAAAGAGGGTGTGGAGGATTGTGAAGAGGTTCTGGATAGTGTAATGATGAAGAAGGTTGTAGGAGTAGCTCCAGTGAAAGTTCAAGCAGCTCCAGTGTCAGCTCCAGTGCCATCAACTCCAGTGCCATCAGCTCCAGTGCCATCGGCTCCAGTGCCATCAGCTCCAGTGCCATCAGCTCCAGTGCCATCGGCTCCAGTGCCAGCAGCTCCAGTGCCATCAACTCCAGTGCCATCAGCTCCAGTGCCATCAGCTCCAGTGCCATCGGCTCCAGTGCCATCAGCTCCAGTGTCAGCAGCTCCAGTGCCAGCAGCTCCAGTGTGATATATCTCATTCGGTCAGAAATATGGTAGCATGGTTGATATGGAAGGAAAAGAGCTGATTGACTTTGCTCAGCTTTTTCTCGATGACACTATCCTAATGAGAATTGGGAGGAAACAAATTTGTACACAGACCAATTTATAGCTTCAAATCAAGACCTACCTCCTCGATCTAGAATGAGAGATTGGAAAGCTTGGCACAGTTAGCGAGATAAAGAGCTTCATTGCCCTCATTATTGCCATGAGCGTGGACAATCATACCAGCTTGGAAGAAAAATTGCTGTCGATGAATCAATGATTGGATTCAAGGGGAGGGTCTGATTTATCCAGTACTTGTCCATGAATCCCACAAAGTGGGGCACAAAAGCTAATGTCCTGGCAGGCAGCTCTAGTGGATATACCTACAGTTGGAAGCTGTATGTAGGTGAGGAGACTTTAGTATACACACAATAATATGACTCGTCTCACTCTAAAAAGCAGTGGCTTTGGTGCAATTCGGGTGAACAGGAGGGGGGTACCTGCATGTATCAAGGCCAAAGACAAAATGAAAGTACAAATGTTGTCCTTGCCTTGAAATGGATGGACAAGAGAGCTGTGACCATTCTGAGTACTATCCACAATGATACTATAATAAAGAGGAGGAGAACAAGGCTGTCAAAATGGCATGGAGGAGATCATACCTCCAGTGCTAGCTGTTGCTGGCAGCTACCTGCCTTCTTCAAGCGCTAGCTAATTTGCTAGCTATAACTAAAACTGCCAACTTCAAGCGCTAGCCAATTTGCTAGCTATAAAGATCAGCTAAAACTGCCAACTTCAAGCGCTAGCTAATTGGCTAGCTATAAAGATCAGCTAAAACTGCCTAAACACTTCAAGCACCATCTAATATGCTAGCTATAATTTTCTAGCTATAATGATCATCTAAAACTGCCAACTTCAAGCGCTAGCCAATTTGCTAGCTATAAAGATCAGCTAAAACTGCATATACACCTGAAGCGCTAGCTACTTGGCTAGCTATAAAGATGGCCTAAACTACTAAACCTCGAGAGCTACCTACCCAAAGATGACCTACAATTATTTACTTTATTATTAGCTAAGTTATATAAATATGATCTACAACTGCCTACTTCGAGCGCTAGCTATAAGATGACCTACAGCTAGCTACCTCGAGTGCTACCTAAAAAGATGACCTATCTATCCTGATGCACATACAAAAGTAATTAACTCTTTGACTGTGGTGGATGACAAAAATTGCACTCCTACTGTGGACATAATTATATATATTATGCAATATGATATATCCAAACCTAACTTGGTGATGAATTCTGACCTTGTTCTTGCAATAGCTTCACCTGTAACACCATCCTTGCATGCAAGAAATCCTAAAAAATCTCCTCTAATTTCATTATAAATGTCACTATAATATGCAATTGGTTGCCTCATCTCCCATTATAGTCAAGTATTTAGATATCTTGATATTTTTTATTATCAAATCACGAATATATTCTCTGCAGCAGTTAATAAGTTCATTTTGAATTGTTTTCGACCTATAGGTTGCATTTTTTTGAAGCATTCTCTAGATCAGTCTCTAGATCAGACTCCAAAATCTTGTCACCTGATTCAATTCGAAATTCCAGTAGCTTCTGCAAATTTCCAAAGTTACTTTCTTCATCAAAATACTGACTATCATCTTTATGACCATGCTGTGATATATTTTACCTCCCACAAAATATTACAGTTTTCAAAATAGAAGATAGTTTAGTTACATTTTCTTGAATGGTTTTAGCTACAGCTTGATCAAGTTGTTGCTGTACTGGTGTAGATTTGTTCTCCATGGACTTCCAAAATCCTCCAGCCAAACTACTGCCATTTTATGAACTTCAGAATTAGACTGGTGCTCTTTAAAATTTTCGAGTTGCTGAGGTCCATGTGTATATAGGTATGTTTAAGAGCCTATCCAATTTCAGACCCTTTTTACCAGTTTGTTTGGCAAATAATACACATGGGAGACAGTATACACCATCCTTTAAAGCCGAGCATACTAACCACGGATATTGTTGAAGCCATTCAGAGTTAAATGCTCTATTCTTACCGTACTCCTCCTTCTTGGGATATGAAAACTTTTTATCAGGTTTCCAGACATCTGTAAGGAATATGTACACTTCTTCTTTATCATGGGAGTCCATGTTGTTAAATGTACTTATGTCTCATACTTGCACCTCATTTTCTGAACTCAGTGATGTAACCTTCCTTGAGAGACAAGCTCAAGTAGATTCTGATGCTCATGTGAAGTACTACAATCTGAATAATCAGGTAAAAAACCATTTATTCTACAGCACCATTGATTAAAAAATAACAGTTACAGTTATCTAATTCCATAGACACAACCTTCTAGCTATAGCTCTGCAGTCAAAAGTTGCCAACTCTTACGCTTTTATGCTCTGGAGGCTCAACTCACGTCACGCCACACCAAATAAATCTGGCGTGAGATTTGCGACGTTAAAAGCAGTCATCATTAAAAAAGTGACCACATCGACTGGTAGTGTAGTTTATGACCTAAAAGAGGTGAATTTGCTGCAGTATTTTCAACAGGAGAGAGGCGAAGGGTATCCTGGAGTAAGTGAAAGATCTACAGCGAATTGCCCCACGGGTAACAAGCTATCTACTCGCACGCCAGACGTATATATCTACTATACGCTAATATCATAAAAGTTGGCAACCCTGCATGATAGCTATTGCTAGAAGTAAGCTATCATTCTGTGCTTGTGTGTGTGTGTGTTTTTACCTTGAGCAGCTTTTTTCATTTTTTTTCAAGCCAAAATCGAACAAGTTCTGCACTGAGGAAGTTTTGCTTTTGGCCATGCTTATATTGTTGTGACCCTTTACCGATCAATTGAAAAGGTCAGAGGTCAGCAAAAATTTGACAGTCTTCTGGACACTAAGGACGATTGCCTAGATCCGCCACTGAGTGTGGATGGTGCCCACTTCTTCTCTGAACATTTCCTTGCACTCCTTAAGGAGGTGGTCTAACTGGTTGGCTGTATTTATGTTGGAAATTTGGCGCCAGTTCAGACACAATGACATCAGCCAGTTCCTTCCCAATAAACTGGGTCCTCTTCCTTTGACAATGGTACTGCTAGCAATTTTCTTTGACTGTTGTACTCAACATTGACTTCATGTTCAACCACAACAGATAAAGTTTCTGCCGTGTATGTCTTTAATGCAACCTTCGACTCACGGATAGGTAACTTTGGAAACAGGGATCTTCAGATTTCCTGTGAAATGATAGTCACTGCTGCCCCTGTGTCAACTTCCATGTGAACAATATTTCCATCAATTTTGATATCAACCATTACTGGTTTTGTAGTCTCTTCATCAAAAATTGTGTAGAGAGGAAACTCCCCTTTGTCTCAATCTTCACACTTCTCTCCATCACTAGTATTAGAGTTCATGGACCTTTCTGAGGTGACATACTTAGCTGACTATGAAATTTTGGCTGAGATATGTCCGTTTGCTACCACTTATATTTCCAGCATAATTATCCCTTCTTGATCTCCTTGGCTGTCTGCATACTGTAGAAATGTGCCCCTACTTGCCACAATTATGACATTTGGCTGAGTTTAACCTGCACTCACTCGCTGGGTGATTGCTTCTTCCCCAGTGCTTGCATTTGTCTGAGGTAACATTCCTAATCCCTTGGAGCTCATTGCCAGTAAAACTTTTGCATTTTTGCTGAGATTTGTCCTCTGCATCTGAGGACATTGCACTCTTCCATTGGATATGGTCCAGCACATTACTGTCTGGGTCTGCTTTCATTTCTGCTTCATTTAACTGGTTCTCCATGTCTGGATACATCCAATGAAGTCGTTCTCTCTGAATATGCTCTACTAAATTGTGTGCCTCAGCCTAGCTGAGCATCTTACATGAGCCTGTCGGCCAGGGGTAGTTTAATTGTCACCTCAGTGAATGGTGTCACTTTCAGATATTCCTGTTTGATCTCTCCAGGAGGGCTAATTTTCTTCTCCGCCATTGTCTTGAAAGTACTTGTGTATACCAGCATTCTGTCAACCAAGCATCCAGCTATGGTTCCAGAGATAAGGCTGCTAGAGATGTTATGTAGGCTAAGCTTCATCTTCCTGTTCAGCATGTTGTTTTCTTGACCCTTTCCCTTTCTTGAATGAGTCACCTTCACCTTAGCTGTTGGGTGATGGTTTTTTCACCTGATGAGTGGGCTTTTGTGTTCAGTGTCCTTGTAGTGTTGACTGCGTACAGGGACCCTAAGCCATACATTCTCATCATCACTGTAGTGCACCCTTCAGGCCATATCACAAGCATCAGCCGAGGTTCACTGTTCATCTTTCTAGTTTCATCCATGTGTCTCCGTATATGTCTCAATTTATGTGGAAGTGCTTCAACATTTCATCCCACATTCTGTCAAAGTCTCTTTTCACTTCTGTCTCAAATTACTAGTTCCCTATCCGAACTACAACATTCAATACTGGTATTAACATGGCTGGCCACCTTTCCTTTGGAACATTGTAACTTTCCATATCTTCCTGGAATGAAATAACCAAAGATGTGATATCTTCGTCGGGTTACATTAGATAGAATTTTGTTATCTTCATCCACGCTCTTCTGTTGTCATTGGGTGGCATGTCCATTGACAGGTCTGTGCCTCTGTCTTCATGCACAGAAGGAGAACTCTGTCAAGTCTCTTGTTTTCCTCCACTCTTCTGTCCACCTCTTCCTCCATCTTCCTGCATTCTTCTTATCTCTCCTTTTATGCCATCCTGTCCACCAGTGCCATGATTGCTGAGGTATAGTCTTGATTGCTTGATGTAGTCAGTTAGCCCCTCTCCTTCTCTCCTCTCTGTTTGCACTAGCAACACCTTTTCTGAATCTGTAACCAATACTGAGCCCCCCCCTGCCTTTCTTTTGTTGAAGTGAAGGCGAGAGTCCATTTTGTCTATCAAATTGTTAATTAACAGTTTGGGTGTCAAATTGAAATAAATAACCTTGGGCCACACTGACTGAATAGCTTAACTAGCCTAGCAAAACTGGACTGATTTCTGAACTAGCAACCTGCAAGCGATACTCAGAGCTGAATGACAAGTGCTAATCTGAGCTGGTTTCTGCTGCAACCTGCTATCTAAGGCTCACTCTTTTGGGAGTTACTCTGGACTTATTCAGCTATATAAGCTTGCTATTCTCTAAGCCCAATTATCAAATTAATTATAAAACTTCAATGAACTAAGCTACTACTGACAAAACAGAATAGAATTAGAACTCAACTCTAAACTACTGAGCTATATTAATGGCTAAGATAAGGGTCAAATAGCAGTGAGGTTTAAATACTCCTCCTCCTATGAGGTTACTTTTGACACTTAAACATTATAAATCTATGGTTTCACAATGATTAGTGTGACATTAAATACTGTTGATTTCATTATTGTTGCAGGGTGGAATGGTAGGGGGAAAAATGATCAGTATTTAATGTTACACTACTGTTTTGACCTTTATCTTAGCACTCAGTACAGCTCAGTGGTATAGAGTTGAGTTTTAATTGACCATGTACCATGGATTAATTTGAAAGTTCAAAGAAAATGATGATAAAATGTTGTTTGCATAGGTACAAACCATATAAATATGAATATCATTACCAAAACTTTGAAAATAAAAAACTAATGTCTTTTCCCTATTATTATTAGACTTGGTTACATGATATAGACGAAAAACTTACCTTGTTATCCATTAAACTTTTGGTTACAAATATTAATCATTGCTCATCAAAACAAGTCGAGGCATTTCTATATACACCTTGAAGCTGACAATGAAGTACGTAGATGGATCAGGAGCAATGCCCGGACTGCATCCATTACTATGCCCATTACAAGTTCGAGTAACCTTGGATTTAAGAACACAGAAAGAACTTGTGTATATCAAAATAAATCTATAACATGATTGCACCACTACTATATACATATCAGAAAGAGACCAGTAGTTGATGGACCAGGAAACTAGCTTGACGGCATCCATGAATGTCCCACATGCTCTTGGTGCAAATTAGCAAGCACTCTCTTCTTCATGTTTGTGGTATGATAACTTGACTTACCCACAACTAACAACATTTCTCCACAATGAGATCTGCAATTTTCGATCAATAAGGTTTTAGAAACTGAGGGCATTGTGCAATCGCTTGAGGGCATAGGATTTAACTCTGCTCATGACTGAATATCTTTCATTTGCTGTGGTGATCTCCTTGCTAGTCAGATAAAAGTTTTCAATCTGTCTTCATTACACATTCAAGTTTCTGATAGACATTTTATGTCCACTACAGATCAAGTAGGGTGAGAGCATTTGCATGGATGTGTAGCTATATTGGATCTTGATGTCAAAATCATAAGCAGAAAGTATGATGCCCACATCTTTAACCTGGCTGAAACCATAGAGGGAATTCAACTATTACCACCATGGATATTTGTAAGAGCCTTTTGCTCCCGTAAAGGAAAGCATATAAATTTTTGACTCCCTAGACCAAGCAAAATCCTGTTTGCCACTCTGTGAATAATTTAATCTTTGACAATGAGTTTGATGTGAAGCAAATTTCTCTCTCATTTCCATCTTGTAACATGTGTGAGATGACAGCTCTCTTCCCATACTGCAAAGCTCATCATCCAGCTTCATAGGCAACATAGCATTATAGTAAGTGAGCAGGTTCAAAGTAATCGAGAGATTTGCTGACCTCACTGCAAGCTCAGTGATCAGGTGGTCCAGCAAGGGAATTGTGAGATTTAGACAGAAATATTCATTGCTATTCTGTGTCTGGATATTTGGGCAATATTGCTGTCTGTTAGCTAGATGTCTGGACTCCTCCACACCAACACTGTCTTCAAGCCATTTTAAGAGCTCTTGTGTAGATTCAACTATGAAATGAATTCACATTATGAAGAATACCCTTTACATTCTTTACTTCACATCAGGCATGTGCTACATCATCATAAGGCCCCTGAAGCTTCATACTCGACCCTCGAGTATAAGCTAAAATGCTATGTATAGCTTCCAAAGCCACAATATAAGAAAACTGAGCCAGAGCCAGTTGGAGTGATTGAGCATCAGATCGGGAATCTCGATTCCACTCGGTTGCTGAACTGTTAGCAATAGTTTCTAGACAATTGACTACTGGCAATAGCAAATCATTTTTTTTTGAAATCTTCATGGTGTTCTATTCATCTGGTTTGGCACATCTCTTTCATTTCTCACCATCCATGATGTCATCAATCCATGCTTCAAGTTGTAGCTGTCTCTTAGGTGAGTTTCCAAATAAGCGTGCTACTTTGTCAGCAGTTTGCATCATATTATTTATTTCTCGAACATGGCAACATTTTACTACACAAAGATTCAATCTGTGTGCAGCACAATGGGTGTATACTGCCATTGGATATTGTTTGGTGATATGTGCAGCTGTTCCTTTTCACTTCCCTGCCATAGCACCTGCTCCATCATAAGCTTGGCCTCGAAGAAATTGTGTCTCCAATTGCCATGTAGTCAGCTGCTGCAGCAGATCCCTAGCTGTAGCCTCACCTGTGACACCAGATGTACGCTCATAAAAACCAAGGAACTTTTCTTGTGGAGTATAACCATCAACAAATCTCATCATTGGCTGAATCAGTTACCTCATCAGCCATAACAGAATAGAATTTAGCTTCTCTGATTTTTTGTAAAGTTTTATTGCAAATAATAGTCGCTCAAATTTGAATCATTTGATTTGGTATTTCTTTACTGGTGTACATTGCATTATGCACATGAACACAGATGATCTCTGAGAACTTCATCACCAGTATCTATGCAAAAAATCAACAAGGATAGGAAGTTGCCTCGTCTCACTGAAAATTATAGTTGAAGTGATGGAACGGAGCTTTAAACGATTTCCAGCAATAATTTTAGCACTAATTTGTTGCTCAATAGAATCCACTCTGTTCTCCTTCACAGCAGCAAATGCGATTGCTTTCTCCATGGAAAAAAAGTGATCATTTAACTTCTCAATCGCATTCTTAAAATTTGTCAGAGGCCTATTGACCACAACTCCTAAGTCTTTTATGGATGCTGCACATTGCCCAAATAGTATATACACAAAACAAGCTAAATCCACCATCTTGTGACCGAGAATAATAATTATGTTAGGCCTTTGTACTTGTCCTGCCAACTGTTTTAAAATTGCCATTTCTGAGCTGTGAAGGTCCATGTGGGTAATTGAAATACTTCGGTTGGAATAAAATGGTTTTTGAGAAGAAGCAATTTCTCATTATTGCTGAGGTTTCTCAGGGATTTTAGTTGTACTGCCTGGCCTAAGTCCTAAGTCTCCCGAATGTACACTTCAGGATAAATTTCACTTGAATCTGAAGCCAAAACACCACTGCTTCCTCCTATACCACTCTCTTCAACACCAACAACTGAAGCAAAACACCACTGCTTCCTTCTATAACACTCTCTTCAACACAGCAAACCCCACTGCTTCCTTCTATAACACTCTCTTCAACATCAAAACTGAAGCTAAACACCACTGCTCCTGTACGTACCACCTCTTCAACATCAATAATAGAATTGGTACATGTGCCATCACTCTCCTTGCTGCTACTCACCAACACAACTGTACTGCTTTTAGCACAAGCTACGCGAGAGAGTTAGATCAGTCATCTTCAGATAAAGAATCAGCAACACTCCATACTGAATGGGATTATGAAGCAGAGTGTGGTTACGAATATCTGTTTCAGTTGGGAAGTATGTCCTATTGGTTGTTGCTATCTGTTGATCTGGGCATAGCACATGGTGTACATACCTCTTTAGAGCCTCTTTACTTCTGGTGTAGTAGTTGCACCTTCCGAAGCCAATTCATTAATTTTACATACTAACTTTGGATGGATCTTTTGGGAAAATCCTATTTTACCGCTAGTCTTGTGGTATGATACGATGCGTATCTTGTGTAGGCAAAAGGACAAAATATTTTGTAAGCGTTTTTAGGTTGTTGCTGTTCACAATTAGTGATCATAACTTCATTATTACTTCCTTCTTCTTTTCCTTCAGCTTTCGAGCCCCCATCCTGGCTACATCCTCAGCTGTAATTCCAAATTCTGGAAATAGCTTAATCATGTATATATTACGATGTGCCGGACAACTAATTTTACGGGTGCCTTTACGATTTGAAGTAGCTCTTTTTTCCTTATAGTAATGCTTCCCAAATTGACAGTGCAACTTCCTTTCTTCTGTCAGAACAAAATGTACATTGTTGAAAGTGATATTCTGCCACTCAATTGAGTGGCTCCAGAAAGTTCGAAAAGCCTATTTTCATGCAATGAAAAAGGATCATATATGCCCTAGATGCATGTAGCCTCGCACAACAACTCTCTAGAAAATCAGAGTCCAGTCAATTACATACATTAGATTTATACAAGTTGCAATAGAGCTTCATTCCGGAATGCCAACTTAGCTAACTGTTCATTGCAGTTGAAGAAGCAGCAGGCTTGTTTTCATCATAATAATGTGCACACTTATTGACGTGCACCAGTACCAACAATGTCACTGGGCCTAAGATTAGCAACTGCACTGGCCCTAGCCATTACCCTGGCACTAACACTAGCAACTGCACAGGCCCTAGCCATTACCCTGGCCCTAACACTAGCTACTGCACTGGCCCTAGACATTACCCTGGCCATAATATTAGCAACTGCACTGGCCCTAGCCATTACCATGGCCTTAACACTATCAACTGCACTGGCCCTTGCCATTACCCTGGCCCTAACATTAGCAACTGCACTGGCCCTAGCCATTACCCTGGCCTTAACACTAGCAACTGCACTGGCCCTAGCTATTACCATGGCCTTAACACTATCAACTGCACTGGCCCTTGCCATTACCCTGGCCCTAACATTAGCAACTGCACTGGCCCTAGCCATTACCCTGGCCTTAACACTAGCAACTGCACTGGCCCTAGTTACTACTGGTTTACGTCACCTAATAGGTCCATTTGTATCTCAGAGTCATCCAATCCAAGACATAGTACATCCCGTAAAATGGCTTCAGTATAGTTCACCCATGCCTCACAGTTCTTGCATTTAACTGTAAATTTGCACACTCCTGCCTGGCCACAGAGTCGAGCCCCATATGCACGGACTGGTTCATCTCGGTCCTGTCGCATGCTGTGAAGAGTTACTCGAGCAACCATAGTGTTTTCTTCGCTCATTGCCACGTTCTTAATTGCAGCGAGGACTTTGTCCTCGGTTTTTCCCGTAAGTGTGCCGCCAGCATTGCATGTGAGGTCTTTGCGTAACTGCTCATCGCAACATTCCAGCAGCTGGATCACTTTGTCAGCGCCAGTCAGTTTTGTTGCTTTGACATAGTCACCCCATCGAGATCAAGTCCTCAGATGTCCCAGCCGGCGAGATGCTTGGATGCTTGACTTTCTCTACACTGGCGGTAGTTGCGCTTGAGCTGGCTGGATTGTGAGCGGTAGCATGGGTCGTGATGAGGGCTGCTGCGACTATAGGGTCTACATCTGGTGTTTTCATATAGGCAGTCAGCTATCGGGCACCCTACGATAGGCAGCTCTTAGCACACGGTGGTGTTCCTTAAATGGAATGCTTCTTCCCGCTGCTTGATGGTCTACTGTCTTTGCTAACGACGATTTTTGCAGGCTAGTTTCTCTTGTTCAGAGTTAGCCTCAAAATAGAAGATAAGGGCAACCCCTATTGAGTCATATGCGAAACTCAGTTAACAATCGATGCACATATAACATTAATGTTGAAGTTAACTGGTGCATGTGGTCATCAACTATATGCAATGTCATTATCCTCTAAGGGCCAGTGCAGTTGCTAGTGTTAGGGCCAGGGTAATGGCTAGGGCCAGGGTAATGACTAGGGCCTGGGTAATGACTAGGGCCAGTGCAGTGCTAGTGTTAGGGCCAGGATAATGGCTACGGCAAGTGCAGTTGCTAGTGTTAGGGCCAGGGTAATGGCTAGGGCTAGTGCAGTTTCTAGTGTTAGGGTCAGGGTAATGACTAGGGCCAGTGCAGTTGCTAGTGTTAGTGCCAGGATAATGGCTAGGGCCAGTGCAGTTGCTAATCTTATGACTGCAGATTTATATCTTGAAGTTGATGTGCAAGATACCCTGGCTTTAGCTAAGATGACTATTTTACATCACATACCTTCTCATGTTTTCCAGCTGGAGGCTGATTTTCATCATTTTCCTGAACCGTTTTATTCACTGAAGATCCAGTACCAAATGAACTGAGGGTTTTTCTTCTGTGGGCTTCCAGGAGACCCCATCCATCTACCACCCCTCCATAATAGTGAGAAGCAACAGACTTCAGGTTTTTGCCCCCCACCACTTGCATTCAGAACTCATAGCTGGCTATGCTAAGTGTGGCTATGGCAGTGTGCTTTTCGTGAAAACTGCACCCCTCGTAAAAACCACAACCCAGTACCTGGCGCATGACTGGAACCACACCTTTTTGGTACCTGGCGCAAATATCACCTGGCTGAAACCACACCTTTTCGCATAAACCACACACCCACAGAGCGAGTGGATTTAGTGAATCCCGTTATGCACGGAATTTTTGGTTTTAAAAGCAATACAGAATTCTGAATACAGAATCAAATCATGTGAGCGAGAAGAGTGGGAGTATAGATAGCTTCGGCGTGAATCACACCTGCACGATTGACACCCCCCCTGGTGGGCAAAAAGCAAACTTGTCCATTGAACACTGTAGTAAAAGAAGCTAAGATGAGTAGCTATTTTGAGAGTTTACGTGAGAAAGGAAAGAAGCGGTATATTTAGCTGTGTTGGCTTGTCACTACCAGATGACCCCTACTTGCTCGAGAATGAGGCTAAAGTTCGCAGGAGACATGACCACTTGGCCCAAGGTAGAGTATGGGCATATCTTTGTTTACTTTATTCAACAACCTGGAGTATACACGCTTCTATCTTGGAAACAACTTGATGCGTACAATTACTTTTCGTGGAGTTACAGTCATTCTGGAGCCAAATATTGTGTGTTGAAGGCCTGGGTGAACCCCAGTCAGAAGGCAGCTATGAATGCACATGAGGCCTGGATCATAATCAAGGAAGCTGGTGACATTCTATCTTCACACTGCACTTGCATGGCTGGGTAAACAACTATTATTAAGTGGTGTATATGCATGTTTATAGATACATGTACATTGTTATTTCAGCTTAGGTGAGGGTTGTTTTCATGTTGCGGCTGTTCTTTTCAAGGTTGAAAGTGCTGTACGAATAGCATACACTTCGGTTACATCCCAGAATTGTCAATGGAATGAAACATTCTGTAGTAAGGTCAGTGAGTTATTGAAGAATGAATCAGGTCTCATCAATGTGTTACACATACAGATTGAACCAGCCCGAATTGTCGACATCGACTTTCGAAGGTCAAAACGCATGAAAAATGAGGAGAGCATGAGTACAACATTGATCCATCAGGAATTAGTATCAGTACCACCATCAAGTGAGGCAATTGAAGCATTCCGAATAGGGCTGAAAAGAATCGCACCAAAAGCTGCTATATTTTCATCTTTAACCGTAATGGAGACTACACATTCAAGTACTGCTGTTAGAGTAGTCAAGAAGTTGCCGCCATCACTTACCTCTCTTTACGACCCTAAGTTTCCAGTATAAGTAAAGATGTGCTTAAAGCTGAATGTAAAGTCACTTTTGAAAGAATGTCCATAACAGACGAAGCAGCAGCATATCTAGAAGAAAGCACTAGGCTTCAAGTTCAGTCAACTCTTTGGCATGAGCATAGAAAGGGAAGAATTACTGCTTCAAAGTTTTATTCTGTGTTTAGAGCCTCTACTAGTTCTCCACCCCTATCACTCATAAAATCTCTACTAGAAAGGTCAACCCTTGACTCTACAAAAGTTCCAGCACTTAACTGGGGATTGACTAATGAAGATAACGCCCGTGCTCTCTATCAAGAAATGATGGAAGCAACACACTCCAATTTTATGTATTCTACGTGTGGTCTTTATGTAAATTCCAGTTTTCCTCACCTTGTGGCTTCACCTGATGGTGTGATTAGCTGTACTTGCTGTGGTACTGGGTTAATGGAAATAAAATGTCCTTTCAAATTTCGAGATTTGCATCCAGAACATGTCTCGAATCCAACATTCTGTTTAAAGCCCGATAAAAAAGGAGCTGTGCATCTAAGCCATGACCATCCGTACTACTACCAAATTCAAGGTCAACTAGCTGTTTGTGGAAAAGATTTCTGTGACTTTATTTGCTGGTCTACGTGTGGCATGCATGTGGAACGTATTTTAGCTGATCCAGAGCATTTTGAGGTTGTGAAACCAGTGTTGGATTATTTTTTTTTGAGTTTGTACTACTTAGCTAATTCGTTCTCGATTCAGCATCAACATCTCGACTAGAAAAGTTTACATACAAAGGGAATACGTCTAACCAGGTGAAGGTGTTTGTGTGGTGGGAAAGATGTTGGACGGATGGTGGCTTGTGATAATTTGTTTTGTCCCACGGAATGGTTCCATTATGCATGTGTTGGTATTTCTCGAAAAACAAAAGGGAAGTGGTACTGTTCAGATAGTTGCAGACATCAGACTACATAATTGTATTTTGTGTATTTCCAACTATATACCATCCATACTATCATTGTGAATTGACATACTATTGAATGCAATCAATGATCAATGACCTATATCACACACACACCCTCGAATTATTCGGAGAGCCTTATATCTTTACAGTACTTACTGTACAGTGTACACACATAAAACTCACTAGAATGAATCAAGTCGACAATTTACAATAATTGCAAATTTACCACAAAGAAAATTACAACAGATGATTAGCTACTATTTTAGCTACATGGGTACTACAGAAGGACACATATTGACAGGGCTGCACACACATGTAATATTTTGTCAATTTTTGCATACCCAACATCCTTCTTGTGTTTAATAGTGTCAACATGAAGTATACTCTGTAGAAGGGTGTATTTGTTTTTCAATAGTCCAATCACTCTTTCTACATGAATACGAACTTTGGATATCCGCTTAGACTTCTCGACTTCCTCCAAATCCAATTGTTTCTTCCCCCTGGTACAAGCTGGGATTTGTAGATGAGCTCCACTTTAAGCTAAATGTGATAGGATCTGAGAAAAGGGGTCTTATGTAGAGAAATTTTTTTTTTGTGGTATGACCAAAATAAGCTCAAAGTTATAGTTCGACTGTTTTTCTTTTTTGGTACTACAGGCATCTACTACCTTTCCTTTACATTTGTGTGACGTCTGAAGGCTCCTGCTTGCTTCTTTATAGGCAAGCGTGGGGTTAGAAGATTGGTGGTCAAGAAACTTGCTAAGCGTAACGGAACTGCGATGCAATGTAACGTGGAGAAAATACTGCCCGCGTATGCGGAAAGATGGGATACTCTCACAAAATGGGGCGATTTCCTACTAGCTGCTATAGTGGCCGCGTGGTTAACTAACTAACAAAGGAATGGCTTCAACAAGTGCAATGGAAGCTGCAAAAGCCATTAATTTAAAACGCGTTTTTCTCAAAATGAATGCTTCAAGCCTCTAGCATTCAGGCTTTCATAACTTTTCTTCTGAATGGAAATAAGTGATGGTTTGAGTTCCAAAATATAGGCATTGCTTTGTTCTATCACCTGGTATCAACAACTCAGTTTTTTTTTTTGTACATAAGACCCCTTTCTTAGATTTGTTCTTTCACCTGGGGTATCAATAACTCTTTTTTTTTTTTTTTGTACATAAGACCCCTTTTCTCAGATCCTATCACAAATCGTCTGATATCTGAAATCCCCGATCTGCTAAAACAACATCTCCAGCTTGCACCAGTTGTAAAAAATTACTGTTTTGTATGATGCATCTGTCAGTTGCTCTCCCTCCTCAGCATTTAGAGAGAAATGAAATGGCCCCACATGGAGTAATGGCCATGAGAAACTTGACAATGTTATGTTTTTTATAATTCGAATATGTCTTTGCTCTGGCCTGAAAAGAGCACGGGCGTTCAATAAAGATCTCCGAACAATCGATGATACATCGTACACAAGGGTACAGACAGATCCTTGAAAACTTGAGGCATATTTTGAAAAGTTGCCTCTTGTGATGGCCATTTGATTAAGTGCTTCAAGTGCACAAATATCACTTCAATCCACTTCTCAGTGACTGAGGTCATTGAAATTTTAAAGCGATAGGCTAAATCTTCCATGATGAGGTTGAGCCGCAACCTCATGAAAACCATCAACAATCCAGTACGTGGTGGAAGTTTTACCTGCTCGGGCCTTGATTGTGGATACTGCTTGAGCAAGTAAGAAGCAAGGTGGTTGAATACTTCCCAGGATTCAAGACTAGTATAAAAATGAGTGGCTTTGTCATCTCCTCTAATAGTGTCAATATGACTTGCACAGTACACTAAGGAAGGCACATAACCAACTTGAGTGGGCTGTGACACTTGAGTCTCGGCATGTTGTACTTTGATAGGATCTGTCATTACTCCTATGTTGTGGCTGAACTCAGATTCTTTAAGTCCACTTAACTCAGTAACTGACTCTCCCCTCAACTCTGGTTCAGCTAAGTTTCTGTGTCTGTCTATCCTTGCATGTCTCCGGCTCTCTCTAGCCTCCTTTGTAGCTTTCTTCACTTCATCAACTTTCTTAAATGTAAACACAGTAGGCACATAATCGACATTTTCAGCCATATCCACAGATTTGCCTACAAAAAGAGAGGGTAGAAAACGGTAATTATTCATGCACACAGCTACAAAATACAGCCAGCTTTAGCTAAATGTCACAGGGCCAACTCCGTAGTCGGCCTGTGATTGCTGACTGGTATCTGAATCGGTTCTGATCTGCCCTACTCTGTCGCGATATGCTGCCACCAGGTTGTTCACAACAACCACTGACTGTCTCTGGTTAGGCATACACTAAAACTTATCATCAAGAACAGAAATACTAATGACTATGGTCAGAACTCAATAACTGGTAAGGGGTTTCACCATCGTGGTGGCTGAG
The DNA here is from genome assembly GCA_028752905.1 of Cladorhizidae sp. MBARI D1340-BT2. Lineage (NCBI taxonomy): Eukaryota > Metazoa > Porifera > Demospongiae > Poecilosclerida > Cladorhizidae > Cladorhizidae sp. MBARI D1340-BT2. The sequence continues at coordinate 31,271,262 of JAQNBH010000010.1, read as the reverse complement.
CTTAATTACTCTGACCACCAAGGTAGGTGGTACCACAATGACAATGATACAAGTAACCACAACTGATCATGAACAGATAATGTTAATGTTTGATAATTGTTTCTTGCATAAAGGATCTTGCTGAGGCTGCATCAACCTCAGCTAGTGTTCATCTGGTGGGGCAGATAGTCGCCCTGCGACACTAAATAACAAGAAACAGCCGCGTTAATAAACTAGCTAGCTTAGCTTATAATCATGCTGGCTAGTTATCAATAATAAGACTAGCTAGCTAGTACCTGTGATAAAGTGGTCTCCACATATCCTGGTGTGTTTCTTGGGCATCCAAGATTTTCTTCTGATGGCAAGTATCCATTTCTTTGCTCTTTCTTTGGGAGAATCAGGAAACTGGAAAAAACCAAGCCCCGCTCCTGTTTCTGCAGCCAACAGCACAACAACTCATAACCATCTTGTTCTTTTTGCCCACCAGGGTGTGTGTCAAGCGCGCGTCTAATAGAAGGTGTGATTCATGCCGAAGCTATGTATTCACCATCATAATGACGCATTCCAAGCAACTATAAAGTATCCTGGTTGAGGGCACCACATAAACAGTCTTGCAAAACGCAAAATGAATCTCCGTGGTTCTACCTGTTTTCTAACTGCAACGATAGTTGCTATCAGCCTATTAGGAATCGCTAAGCTTGTCTCAGTGCAAATTGGAATCTATCCTGCTCCAAATTGTCCAGATGACGTAGCAACTCTTGGCGGTATTCAGAAGGGATCTAGGCCTACCATGCTTTCGGTTAACCCAGTCATGTGAGATGATTATATATTTAACCTTTGTTATAACTCCAGAAATAACATGAATCAAGCAATTTAAAAGAGCTAGCTAAGTTTTGCACTGAAGGCATTAGCAATTCACACACTAGCAAGGGGTTCAAAATAGAAGGTAGTAGCGAATTCAAAGTCTGGGTGAGTGTTGAAGTAGGAGTGAAGTGCTTGGTTAGTGTTGAAGTAGGAGTGAAATGCTTGGTTAGTGATTGAGAGGGAATTTTAAAGATTTAATATTTTTTAGGGTATGCTCAGAACATTGAAGATTCATTGTGGAGCCAAATAACAAAAATTTGAATCAAACTCTTTCCCATACCATCCATACAAGAGAATGTGTTAAAAGATAGATCTCTTTGTGAATAAAAGTGTTGTAGTTAAGTAGGAGATAGTTACAGGGTCAGCAGCAGCAGATGAGTTGGGACTTTTAGGGGTGTGGAGGGAGAATGGGAGTGGGTAATAATTTTGTCATGTCCTCTGACTTAAAGATAATTAGATCAACTTTAAACAGCTTATGTGTATTTCTCATGTGTCCTCGTGTGCTAATATTGTGATAGCTTATATGTAGCTAGTTATGATCATCAACAAAGAAAGAAATAAGCTAAAGAGTTTTGATCAAACCACTTCAACCATTTGTACAAAGCATTAATATATACTTAGTTATTACAATTCTAGAGTTGTCTGCATAACCCTCACCCAACATTTCCATACGTCTCTCCCCACAACATGGCATGTCATTGACCCTATACCCAGCTATAATAATTATGTATCATTGTAATGTATTTTGAAATACCTTGTGTGTCATGGGCTTTATCATGACCTACCCCCATTTCTTTCATCTCATAAATTTTTAACGCTTATTCAAAAAGGTGATTGAATGCTCTAGGGCTTCCTCTAGCCACTCGTATCATTTTCAAATTTTTTCCACTTAGCAATCTGGAGTTATTCTGGATGGGGACTTTGGGATGCAGGTTTTTTAGGTCCCTCCACTTTAGGGTCTAGTAACTTGCCTATAGTTATCCTATGAAACATATTTTAGTCAAAAGAGAGCACACAGAGAGACCTATCTTTTGAGCTATACATCAAGTCCATACCACCATGAAGTTTGCAGAATCTACAGAGCTCTAAAGTTGTAACCACAAGTATAAAAAAATAAAGTAAAAAAATACAACTGTCTCCCCTTCAGTGAAACCATTTGATCGTGCAAAATCTAAAGGGTACACCTGCTAGGGAAATGGAGAGATGTATCTTTTTGGCTGTGCATTGTTCTCTGACCTGCTACACCATGTGCCATCTTCTCCAGGTGTGTGCAAGTCGATAAGTTGGATATTCTTGGGGTTCTCAGTAACCTACTGAGAACAGTGAAAGGACCAACAAGCTCAGACCTCTCGACTAGTGGCCAACCAGGCTCGTTGGGCACTTCCGCGCTCCACTTGAAGGAGGTGCAGTTGATGCGTTCAAGATCCGTGGCGAGTTTATGGCAATGAGCTGATATGCTGCTCTGATCATCTCTTCATCTAACACGGAGTATCAATCCATGGTGAGTTTGAGGCAATGATCTCATATACTACTCTGTTAATTCCTCATCTAGCATGGAGCGTCGTCTGTTTAGTGGAGGTTATTCCATGTGCCAAATTCTTCTGAGGGTCATTCCATGTCAATTCAACCAGGGGTCCCCGGGTGACCCTCTCAGAATTCAACCATTTTTGGCATGTATGTGCTACAACGTATATTATGAAGCTATGCAAAATTTGGGGGCAAAATATTGAATTTTTTGGATGATATGACCCTTAAATCATGTCTGGGCGGTGCAAATTTCGCGGACTTTTTTTCGCGTATTGATTTTTTTGGTCATATTCAAGAGCCTGTAACTTTTGATCCGGAAGAGGTTAAGCTCTGAAATTTTCAGGATTTGTTCATCTCACAGTCTGCTATAAGGAGATGTCAACATAAGATGATTTATGTATACTTTTTTGTGGTACTGATCAAATCAAAAAGGATGATTTCACCTATAATAATGCTTGCGAACCAATGTTTAGCCACCAACCAGGCAAAAACTAACTGCTAGAATCCCTTGTAACTTTGTATATAGCATCTCTAGCACCCTGAGCACTAGTGTGTATAATATGAAGTCTCTGATTCCTACAACTTCTGAGATATAGGCATCCCTATTTGCAAAAAATGAAATTATAATACAGTTTCAACCACAATTTTCGTTATGTGGGATAGGTCATACTATAAAATGTTATATCTCACAAGAAAGAGAAAAATTTACTCTTTCATTTGATATTAAACACATCTTGCTTCCGTAAAGCCTTCAGTAACTAATTGATAATTGAAAAAGAGACATTTTTATCATTCGTGACATAATATTAACATTTACTTTACCTACAGATGATGTAACATGACCTTGTGTTAGAACTAACATTGCATATCAATGGGTGCAAAAATATAATTACAAGTTGTGTCTCTTACAAAACTGCCTAAAACCGTCCGAAACTTTCTTCAATGAGGGTGCATCAAGGTTGTACTGCCGTCCAGTTGAACTCGTCAAGCCTTCAATTAATGCCAGGACATGATGTTCTGGGACCCAACATTGGTCTTTTCGATATGGCCAAGTGAAGGAATTTGCTGGTCCTTTGGGTTGCATAAAGTCTACCAAAATATCTGCAGCATCTTCTGATACTTCTGCGATATTTCCTATGTACCAATCCCGATCATAGATGGCAGCAATGTATTGTCCAGGATGTAGATCTTGGAATACTGGAATAGCTTCTGTTTGATTGACTGTCACATTTGTTCCTGTATTATCTCCTGAAATTCTACTAATCTTCAAGTTGTTATTGTCCACAGGAATGAAACAATGATGACTTCTTGTACCTGGAATTGTGTGTGCATCAGCAAATCGCTCGAGTTGTCTGGGGCGATATATATCCACATCACTAACAGAAAGGTAGAACATTTTAATGCCATGAATGTGTGCAGTAGCCCACTGAAATAGCTCTGATGGAGTCAGAATATATCCTGCAGATGTTTGCTGGAGACTCATTCTGGTGGCCAAGCGTTTTACCGTTCCACCTATTCCATCACAGATACTCTTGCCATGGCTTGTGGCAAAAAGTGCCACTCAGCAGATAATCCAAAATCATCAGCATGCATACAGAGGTTGGAGAAATTCTTATAATTTTTGTACTGGCTGGCAGCTCCATCACTGAAGTATTTCACATGCTTCACATCTGGTAACACATCTTTGATATGCTGCAGAACAGCATGCAGGAATGCATAAACAGTCACTGTATCATGTTGCATACAGTCACTTATCACACACAGAGACATGCTGCACAGATTTCCATCACTGTCAATGAAATATACTCCAAAAGGGTGGAGAGTTGCCTGTCTATTCTCCCAATAAAATCCTTGAATAGAGTCTTGGATAAGGAAAGAATAATTCTCTGCAAAGTCTAGAATTACCAACACAGTGTTCCGTCGAAGATTTTCTTTGCAACTGGTGAGATAGGCTGCCTGTGCTTTTGAAATATAGTGATGTGTGGTAAGCTTGTCAAACTGATCGCAGAGAATTGTGATAAAATCACTAACAGACTCTTGCCTTCTGACTATTGTAGTGCGGTCGGTGTGATCCCACTGGCTGAATGTGATAAGATCATCATCATCCATGTCTAACTGTTCAGAGATCAAATTATGCACATGAGTCTGTAAGGCATTGATACCTGGACACTGGTCACAGGTCACAGGTCACAACGATGTATCATGCAGTCTTTTGATTTAATGTCACATACAATAATCGACAGCAATGTTGCGTAATCCAGCTTCAGTTCTGCAATAGCTGCTAAAAGTAGCTTCACATTTTGGTGAATTTCACACACACAGACTGAATGAGCGCCTTTTGCACCTACTGTAATACACCAAGGAGGTCGGAATTCACAAAACTTAGAAACTCCTATATTGTAAGCACCACCTGTCTTTTCTTTGAACAGTGCATACAGCTCATGAAGATTAGCAAGTAACAGTCTTTTCTGTTTGTGAACACGTTGTCCATTCACTTTCAACCGACACAAATTCCTTTTTACCTGGGCAAAGACGAGTATACTCATCATCTTCATAAAAGTCCACTACCTTTTTCTTGATCTCATCAGATATTTCCTTTCCTCTCTTTGCACCAGGTTCGGCAAACACACCGTGTAATTTTTTCAAGGCTCGGGATTTTTTAACCATATACTGGGAAACATTGAACTCTTCAGCTGTCTGCTTTACAGACCAACTTGATGGAGCCATTGTGAGAATCTGAAGTTGTTTTTGTCTTGTTGCAACGGCACACTGTTCTTTCATATCCGTGATAATTTTTTCAAGATCAGAGCATTTTTCACATTTTGTGATATCCTCTTTGCTAAGAGTTTTGGGACTGACATGGATTTTTTTCGCAATTGTTTGTTTGAGAGCTTCATGAGCTTGCAACAGTTTTCTTTTACCATAACCTGAAATATCTCTTTGGCTAACATCGTCTACTTTCATAGGTGAGCATCCAAGTGATGTTATACTTGTGTTAAGATTTGCCAGTTCATCAGGCAAAAATGTCTCATCACTGCTTGATGAATCTTCTTGTGATGGCACTGCACTTCCCATCATTGCTATACATCGTGGGCACAGCTTCTGGCCTGGTTTTTTTTTTTTGTGTGCAAGTTTACTCAAACTTTTAGCTTTAGTTTTATCCAGGCTACGAAGGCTTCCTTTAGCAGTTGTTTTATGGACACAAAATGGATCACAACACGTTTTTTGTAGAAACTCGAATTTGTCAAGGAATAACTGCTTATGGTGAAGACATACAGTCGTAACTTCAGAGACAGAAGTTTTTTCCAATCCACATCTTACAAACAGAAGACTTTTATCTTCCAGTGTCAAATCAGAAACATTTACAAAGCCAACTGTCCTGCAATATGTCCTCTTATGACATGGATCTTTTCTATGTGCACCAATTGAACAAGATTCCAAATTTGTAGCCATGGTGTCACACTTTAAATCCGGCACAATGTTTTGCGAGTCCAACTTGAATACTAGTGTATATCACTGAATCAATTAGAAAATGGTAGCATTTCACCTAACAAGCATCTTCAACTGAAACCTGGGATTTTTATGTATCAAGTGGGATTTTTAGGCTTATATAAGCAGCATGGAGAAATGTGGAGATCCCCATGGAAAATCCCAGGGAAAACACCAGGGAAAACTCAATAGTATCAATTCCCTTCTTTCCCTATCATAGTTTTCTTGTATTTATTCAGCATGGAGAAATGTGGAGATCCCCATGGAAAATCCCAGGGAAAACACCAGGGAAAACTCAATAGCATCAATTCCCTTCTTTCCCTATCTTAGTTTTCTTGTATTTATTCAGTAAGGTTAGTTGGTCAGCTCACGTTGTATGTTTTTGGTGCTGCGATCAAAATAAACACACACTGCACCACCGCTCATCTGGTTTTCTATGAAGTTTGATGCTTTTGAAACACAACACTAAGATAGGGAAAGAGGCGAATTAGAAATAGTGCTAAAACTGGACATGTCACACAAATGTAAGTAATTTTAAATGTCAATAATTATACGTATATATATGCATGTAGTACTGTAAAATGTCACAAATGATAAAAATGTCTCTTTTTCAATTATCAATTAGTTACTGAAGGCTTTACGGAAGCAAGATATGTTTGATATCTAATGAAAGAGTAAATTGTACTCTTTCTTGTGAGATAATACATTTTAGAGTATGACCTATCCCACATAACGAAAATTGTGGTTGAAACTGTATTATAATTTCATTTTTTGCAAATAGGGATGCCTATATCTCAGAAGTTGTAGGAATCAGAGACTTCATATTATACACACTAGTGAACAGGGTGCTAGAGATGCTGTATACAAAGTTACAAGGGATTCTAGCAGTTAGTTTTTGCCTGGTTGGTGGCCAAACATTGGTTCGCAAGCATTATTATTGGTGAAATCATCCTTTTTGATTTGATCAGTACCACAAAAAAGTATACATAAATCATCTTATGTTGACATCTCCTTATAGCAGAGTGTGAGATGAACAAATCCTGAAAATTTCAGAGCTTAACCTCTTCCGGATCAAAAGTTACAGGCTCTTGAATATGACCAAAAAATCAATACGCGAAAAAAAGTCCGCGAAATTTGCACCGCCCAGACATGATTTAAGGGTCATATCATCCAAAATATTCAATATTTTGCCCCCAAATTTTGCATAGCTTCATAATATACGTTGTAGCACATACATGCCAAAAATGGTTGAATTCTGAGAGGGTCACCCGGGGACTTTTCTAAAAACTGGTTGAATTGACATGGAATGACCCCTGAGTCAAATGTTTTGAGTCTTGCCAGCCTTCTTTACTCTCTTCCAGTGTCAAATGGCAAACTTGAATGAACCTTTCCCAGCTTCCCAGCTGAACCTCATCAGAAGAGGCAAGAGAGCCTCCCTTGATAACAGCCCTAAATGATCTGCTGGTTCTGAAAGTGGATAAACTTCCACTGCAAGATTCCCCCCCTTTCATTCCATCAATCTTTGGTGGAGTGCTACATTTAGAAAGCCTAGTCGTGGTCAATGGATGCAGTACAAACAACGCATCAAAGCCCCGCCTCTGACACAGAGAGCCATGAGGAAGAGGAGGAAGAGAAGAGGTTACTTGATGACTGGATGCAGGACAAACTGTCATTTGCATGTTCATTATCAAGTTATATGTCAGCAGCCTCTTTCCTTGGTAATTTGAGTTAGACGGAAGTTGTAATATTGTCAGATCAAAGTCTGAGAATGGTAGAACAAAATTGATTGTCAGATCAAAGTCTGAGAATGGTAGAACAAAACAATCGAAGTCTGAGAATGGTAGAACCAAATTATCAAAGTCTGAGAATGGTAGATGATATACGTTTGGACAAATTTGTCCCAACAGTTTGGGTTGTAATTTCCCACACTTTAAGCTAGAATAATATTTATCTTTGAAGAGAAAAGGAAGTGAGGGAGATAAATATTGTGGCATACAAACCCATGGTATGCCAACCATATAAATACCTCAACTTAAGCTGCACTCCAATGGTGGAAAGCTGCAGTGAAAATCCAGCACATTTGATGCAACGTAGCATATAGAGATTTTTTTATATTGGCGGTGATATAATTTGGAGTTTGGGAATTTCCCTGGCAACCATCCAATTAAATGCCGCCAAATATTGAATTTAAAGCGGAGATTTGCGCATGCATGACCTTAATCGAGAGAAGATCTAAGGGCTGCTCAAGTTCTTCACTCTAGAGTCTAGAGAGAGGGGAACACAATAAGCATGTGCCAGGGGTCGTCTCTTATTAAGGCACGGTCGGAGAGCCAACGAATCCGTAGTGAGAGTTTTGAAGGAGACCGATAGCAGTTCCAAGAGGAACCAATCTGTGAAGAGGTGCAAGCATATCTCTCAGTTAAGGTCAGCTGACCAATGGTTGCATGTCAGTACGTGCATGCGTGCATATGTCTTCCCATGCATATGTCTTCCCATTAACATAACTCTCGCCAAAATGGCAAATTGCCAAATTAAATATCAGCCAATGAAAAGCTCCATATGGTAGTGAAGGGAATAGTCCCTAATGAGGTGCCAGCAGGTGGCAGCCACTAAATCCATGAGTCCTGTTCTTCCCCATTATCCAATTAATTATTGCCTCTTGATTAACTCATTAGCATCTTGCTAGCCAATCATTAGACTCCTAAATCGCTTCCTAATGGCAGGTAACTGGATTTCGTAGAACACTTGAAGTCCCGGGGTAGCTAGGGTTAGAGTTGTAGGGAGCAAATACCTCACAGAGCTCTGTTAACAGCATTAGTGGGCACCCAAAGATCCAGTTGCTTGGATGTGGGAGGTTTCACTGCAATGACTGCTTGGAGGTTACTCTAGCAACACCTCCATGTACGTCAGTCCAACACTATTGCTTGAATACAGGGAGAATTTCTCTCATCTTTACAGATACAAGATGCAGTTTGGTTCCATCAGCTCCACAGAAGTACACAAAAACTAACACAGACAGAGAGAGCTACACTGGACTAAGTCAGCAAAGAAATCCATCTATCTAGGGGCACCTCCTTTCTCAAGAGCGAAGGAAGTCAGAGTGTTTCCCAGTAGGCGCGGGTATCTGTGCTGCCCTGCTTAGGAGGAAAAGCTCCCCGAAACAGCCAAAACTGGCCCTTGAAGACAGGTGGCGATCACTGGTGGCAACAGCCAAAAACTGGCCCTTGTAGACAGGTGGCGATTAACTGGTGTCAACGGCATGCCATTAAAAAACAAAAATTAAATTGTGCCACCAGAACTAGAACTTGCCACCAGAACTTGCATAACAATAACCACACCTTCCAATAGTGATTGCAGGTGGGTGGGACTGAATTAATTGGTAACCATGGTTACTATTACAGAATGTACTATGAGGGAGCCCATATCAGGGTTTATGAAATTCTAGGAGAGGGGGGGAGAGAGACAGGAAGACATTTAGATAGTTTCATTATCACAGTGGGGGTGATGTTCCCTCCCATCCTCTCCACCTGCATCCCCACCAACACACTCGTGAAAACAAACCAACCATGGTGATTCAAGAGACTGCGGTGCTCCACTAGGAGGGGGCTCACTCCAAAGCTTGCACTCTCAGTAGTAGTCAGAGGGAGTGAAGATTGTTTGCTCAGCACTGCCAGCAGGAAGGTGAGTAGCCTTATTGGTCACCTTTCTAGTCTCTCTAGCATGTGTGTGCACATGTGGGTGCGCACGTGTGTGACCTTTGTCTGACTTCACAATTGTACCATTCACATTGACCTTTGTCTGACCTCACAATTGTACCCTTCACATTGACCTTTGTCTGACCTCACAATTGTACCCTTCACATTGACCTTTGTCTGACCTCACAATTGTACCCTTCACATTGACCTTTGTCTGACCTCACAATTGTACCTTGACATTGACCTTTGTCTGACCTCACAATTGTACCTTCACATTGGCTTCACGGGGTTTCCTGTTGGAATTCTTCTAAGACCTGCAGTTATTTCGGCTGTGGCTTGATCACCTGCCCTTCTCTCTTGCTACCAAGACGAAAAAAGCTCTACTACACTTCCACTATAGTGGCCTTCTCAAGAAGAATAAGCAAATTACAAACGCGCGTTTGAGTCCTGAATTTGCAATACAGAAGTCGGGGGTGGGTTGGGGGGAGCACCCTGCACTGTATGCTTGAAAGTAGTGCAAGAGGGTGCTTATTACTGTCTACTCAGAAGAGCAAACCTACTAACAAGAGGAAGAGGAAAGTCTCATTTATGTTGAAGCAATAAAAACTGAGAGTTGAGATGTCTTAGCTAGAGGTAAGAGCAGTTAAATCTACTTTACGTTTCAGCTCAGGATATCCTACTAGTTTAGGATATCCCCAGTTTCCTGTCACTTTCAACTTCTCCAATTCCATCTTTAAAATCCCTGCTAAAGCTCCACCTCTATGTCATGTGACTTGCATGCATGGAAGAAAGCTTGATAATGGTGACCAGGCAGAAAAATACTCTTGGCCATTTTACTCTAGGCTTTCTTTTGCCTTGCATGGTCACCCATGTATGGAGTCACCTGGCCCAGTCCTCACAGAGTCTGGCGGGCAAGACTAACGCTGATCCAGCCCTCACACAGTCTGGCGGGCAAGACTAACACTCACAGAGTCTGGCGGGCAAGACTAATGCTGGCCCAGTCCCCAGACAGTTTAGCGGGCAAGACAAACCCAATAGATCCCCAATTCCGAGTTTGTTAAGGGAAAATACTGGGCATCCTTTCCCTTAACCTCATAACTGATACTACACAAGGAACTACTGTTGAATAATATTATATGATACATTATCTAGTGTAAAGAGGAAATGATTAAAAACACATTATATATTATATATATCAACAATCATAGTAACTAAACACTCTGAGAAAACTTTCCCAGGCAAAATAAACATTACACTGGAATAACCTTCTCAATAATCAACTTGAAATTGTACTCTCTTGATGTTTCGACTAGATGCTCTAGCCTTCATCAGGAATAATGACTAGATGCTCTAGCCTTCATCAGAAATAATGACTAGATGCTCTAGCCTTCATCAGGAATAATGACTAGATTCTCTAGCCTTCATCAGAAATAATGACTAGATGCTCTTGCCTTCACCAGGAATAATAACTAGATGCTCTAGCCTTCATCAGGAATAATGACTAGATGCTCTAGCCTTAATCAGGAATAATGACTAGATGCTCTAGCCTTCATCAGGAATAATGACTAGATGCTCTAGCCTTCATCAGGAATAATGACCAGGAATTGTTCCTGATGAAGGCTAGAGCATCTAATCGAAACATCGAGAGAGTACATCGTGAGAGTACAACTTCAAGTCGATTGTTTATTGTAACGTTCTATCTCACAGCTGTTCCTTTGCATTTTCTAGCAGTGCCATATAAGGCTTATACTTTAAAAGCAATGGGAGTGGTCAGTGCTAAGGCTTGTAAAAGTGGGAGTGGTCAGTGCCTTATAAAGCTAGTATATACTTTAAAGCAGTGGGAGTGGTCAGTGTCTTTATAAGGCTTGTAGAAGTTGGAGTTATCGTTGCCTTATAAGGCTTGTAAAGCAGTGGGAGTGGTCAGTGCCTTATAAGGCTTGTAGAGCAGTGGGAGTGATTGAAGCAGTTCACTTTTCATGGGAAGACGATGGGAGTTATGTTTTTTGGGGTGGGCTGGCTCGGAATTTCGTTTTATTTCGTTTTATTCTTTGCAAACCATTGAGAAGATCCACTCTGCATTACTAGGGGTAAGAGCAGTCCGGACATCGTCACTTTTCAAAAAAATGCAATGGAAACGGTCAGTCATAGATTACCCAAGTAATTCCACATACAGTCACTGTGCTCAAAATCATCACATACGGGATGCACGTGGAGGTTGTCAAACCACACCCTCAAGTTAAAAGGGGTGTGGCTCAGGCTCACATGCATGCATGCATGCACATCTTAGCTTTCATGTCTTTTTACTTAACCTAAGGGTCAGTGTGTTAGACTTAGTGAATGTGGGTAGGACCTACTAAATGCTGGCTACTTGGGGTCCCTGTAACTCTGGCCCACGACCCAGATGTTGCCAGAGCAACACACTTTCACAGTCCTATAGCAAAGTAGACTGTCTGAGAATACTGCATTTAATAAAATAATCCCAGCAACTATTATTATTTCAGAATGCCAGACAGAAACTACTCCACGCATACTCTTCCCCTTCCCCATATCTTTACCTGGACTTTTGTTAGCCAGTTTGGGTTGGCACATTATAGAACTAACGTTTTATATATCTATTAGCGTTAGCCTTACAATTCTCACCTTACGAGTGCCCTCCAGGCCTGTTTTATGCCGCCTATCCCTCTAACAGTATAAATGCCATATTCTACAAATCGATAAGACGTCGTCAAATTCACACCCCCTTGATACTGAAATGACCTTACTGACCTCACAGTTATGGTGGTCGCATGATTTGATGTTTGATTTATTCCTGCTATTTCAGCCGCTTCTTGATCACAATCCCTTACCAAGAGAAAGCTCTACTGCATTTCCACTGCAGTGGCCCTTCTCGAGATGAGAGGAATAGGCTAAATTACAAACCTACGCTAAAATTTGTGTGATGTGAAAACCAACTTTATTATTCAAATAAAGTGAATACATACAGACATATCTTGACAATACCTAGGACACGTGCGTACATCATGATACATGTACATCGTGATACATGTATGTTAGAATGTAGGGATGGGCATACAGGGCAAGAGGGAGGTGGGGTAGAAATGCAATTACATTTTAAAGAAAAGGATTTTAAGATAAAGAGTAAAATAGTTAAGTTAGATAGTTACGTTAGCAAAGGTATATATTCATTCCATTTTTGGAACTTGTGGGCAACAAATATTTGCTGAGAGCAAGATATTGCTAGTTGTGAGGCCTTCACAAGGATGGGTACTGATTGATAATTACCACATCCTTTTGGATACCCGTGGAAGCGACTCGTACGACGGTCGCACATTAGAGGTTGGCTGAATTGATACTTGGCATTTTGAGAAACTGCAGCCATGAAATTCGGACATACTACTCAGCTGTTATTTGCAGCGGCAGTTGCTTGCAGCCTATTTCTCCACTCAGTATATATCTGCTGTAGGTGACGAGGGAGAATCGACCAAATCCGTTCCAGTGGATCTGCCTCCAACTTGTCTGGGAGACCTAGCTTCTCTTAGCAGTGGAAGAAGCGATGAACCTCTCAAGTTTTGCATGCCAGACCGATTCATGTGAGATAGAAATATACGTACATTGAATTTTAGTTTCAAGAGTATGCTAGCTAGAGTACAGTAGGGATGCAAATAAGTTATGTTTCAAAGCACAGAATTCATCTGGAGTAATTTCAGTATTTGGTGGGTGGATGTGCCTTAGTTGGCATATTGTACAATGGTTTGTTTGTTCTTGAATTGTGGCTTTAGAGAGCAGGCAGGGCTCAGAGATATTGAGGCCGAACAGTAGCAAAATTTTGCTGTGCTTATTAGAGGCGAGCAAAAATAAATTTTAATTTTTTTAATGAGCAGACTAGTACTGTGCCAATCTGTAAATGTATGAAGGAGTTGTATACTAGCCAGCTGTGTTCTTCATAATCAAGAATTGAAAATAGAGACACCATGACAATTAATAACGATGTAATCTACTGCAGGTTTTTTTTTACCTTTGCAAATTCTAGTGAAATTAGTTTCAAGTTGAAATTCGGATGTGACCCTCCAACTCTCATTGATCAGGGTGTAAGACTAGAGGTCAGATTGAACCCAATCGTCTCGCAATTCAAATTATGGGAATCTATCAGATATTACACTCCGAGCCTTATACCACCAAGTGATTACAAGAGTCTTGTGGAATTGGATTCTTCAAACAATTCAGTGATCGCAGAGTCTTTGCGGTACAATTCCTCTCTCCCGCTTCTTCTTGTCAATGCCTCAGAATCAATTATCATCAAGGAATACATCTGCGGAAATCATAATTATACAGAATTTTACCTCTGGCATGAAGCTACAAAACCAGATAAATGTTCAAAACACATTTGAAAATATGCATCTGAACCTCAAATACCTGCATTCCATGATCCCAGAAGATTGTGTGGAGTATAAATGACTAATTGTTGGGGGAAAACCATGTTACAGTGATTTTTTTGAAAATTTCATGTTTTTCACGCTTCTGCCGACAACTGTTGATTTTTGTCTGTCTGTTTTGGATAAAATGATCAAACTATTGATGTTTTTATTCATTTTATGTATCTTCATCATTATCCAGTGAAAAAAAACAGCATCCCATAAGAATTTCTGTAGTTTTTATCACAGATTTGATGAAAAAAGGGAAATCCAATATCGCCGCCATGAGGTCACATGACCACCTAATTATGCAAAATACCAAATTTCAATTTTTTCCCCGTAGGCCAACCTCTTGCTCACCCAAACACACAAAAAGAATTTCATTTTTTGGGCATTAATTTCAAAATCACCTTTTTTCGGCTCAGCACAGGGGGGGGGGGGGGGGGGGGGGGGGGGGATTTACCTACAGCAGTGAAAGGGTTAAGGGACTATCTGAACCCGCACCATCTATTTTCGGAAGTCATTGTCTTAGTGAAGCTGTTGCTTGTATTGCCAGCAACGAATGCAACAAGTAGGTCATTTAGTGCCTTTACATGTCTCAAAACCTATCTCAGATCTACAATGACTCAACTTTGTCTTAATAACTTAACTCTTTGGCTGCGAAGGGATTTACCCAGGTAATATCCCCTGCACCGGAGACTGTTTATTGGAATCACCCGTTTTTGAAATCACCTGATTTTTAATTGGTTTTGTTTTGTATTTTTTAGGCTTGTTCAGGTGAGCATACGAGTGATATTCTGACTATCTCCTAACTTTCTACCCAACACCCAGACTTACCAACTCCGGATTTCCCGGGATTCTCCCGGAATTCTGGAACTTGTCCCGGGTCCCGGTACGACTGCTTCATATCCTGCGCAATCTGAATCCTGCAGTCCACTTAATTAATCTGTACTGACTGCACAACTGCATTCCAAAGTAACCGGCTACGCTTAAACCACAAGTAGGGAAGCTGCGCGAGACTAACAAAACAATTTCATTTAATAAATTTTCCCAAAAATAATTTTGAAAAAAAGCAAACATAACTATTAGCAATGAGTCGGAGCATCGAGTCCATGGTGGAGTCAGACAATGAAGCAGTCTTTACTTGCATTGCCAGTACTTCTAGCCAGAGTCATTCTCAGAGTGAAGCTTGCAGTGACCTCTCCACTGCTAAGAGGAGAAAGAGAGCAAGTAAATGGCAGGAAGACTGGAAGCGCTACAATATGAAAGAGAGTAAGAGGGGTGCATCATTTGTTCGTTGCAATATATGTTGCACTGATTTTTCTGTTGCTTCTGGTGGTCTACATGAAGTGAAACGACACATGGAGACAAAGAGGCACTGTGCATTGGCAAAACAGAGTGTAGGTCAATCTAAAATTACTGCTGCTACTTTTAGAAAGGACAGACAAGAAGCTGATCAGGTTACAGCTGCAGAAATTTATTTTTCTACATTTATTGCCGAACATAATGTACCTTTTTTAGCTGCTGATCACTTCAACAAACTCTGTAAAGTTATGTTTCCAGACAGCAAAATCTCTCAGCAATTTGCATCTGGTAGGACAAAAACTACAGCCATAGTGAAATTTGCACTAGCTCCAATGCTTAATGACGAAGTCATTCAATCTTGTTGTTCTTCTCCTTTCACCCTTTTGTGTGATGGTGGTAATGATCAAACAGATAGGAAGTATTTCGGAATGATGGTACGGTATTGGGATAAGGTGGTTCAAAAGCCAGTTACTCGTTTTCTGTGTATGCCAGTGTGTAATATTGCCACAGCAGAGTCACTCTTTACTGCAATAGAGAAGGAGTTTGAGTTTCGTGGTATCCCTTGGAGCAACATGATTGGTTATGCATCAGATACCGCAAGTGTTATGGTGGGTAAGCGTAACTCTGTTTTGAGTCGACTTCTTGGGAAACAACCGAAGTTGTTTAGCCTTGGTTGTCTTTGCCACTTAAGTGCACTTTGTGCTGCTGCTTCTCTTAAAAAGCTTCCAGTCTCCCTTGATGATATTCTGATTGATATATTTTATCATTTTAAACATTCTTCCAAGAGGTATCATGAGTTCAATGAAATTCAAACTGAGTTTAGCAATGTCACACCACTTCACATCCTAAAACATTGTTCAACCTGGTGGCTTAGTTTAGAACGCTGCCTCAAGAGATTGATTGAGCAGTGGCCAGCTCTTTATTGTTATTTTGACAGGATAGCTGAATCTGAGCCTTCCAATGGGCGTGTACAGAGAGTGGCCAAGCATCTTAAAGACCCACTAGTGAAGCTGTTTTGCAATTTTGTTTGTTATGCCCTTAAGCCCTTGAGTATTTTCTCAACTGCCTTTCAAACTCATGCTAGTCGTATTGATACTTTACAGGCTGATGTTCGTCGACTCTTGCACTCTTTCTGTAGTAATTTTATAGATCCAGATGTCCTCAATTCCACTGATGATATCACTTCCATTGATTTCACTGATAGAAATATTCAGCTTAGTAATGATGAGCTAGGTATTGGCACATCTACCCGTTCATTGTGGTGTGGTGATCTTGAGGAGTTGGTGGGAACTGCTCTTGAGAAACTTTTTTTTGAATGTGTGCGCACTTTCTATGAAACCATTGTTTCAAAAATGTTAGCTAAATTTCCATTTCACGATGACTGTCTGCTTCAACTTGCTTTTCTTGATCCTAGAAATAGAGATAAGACCTCTTTAAATGGCATTGTTGAATTGGCAAAGCGCTTTACATCCTTCTCTCCTGATGAATTGGACACTTTGAGTATGGAATTTCGTGATTTTCGTGCTTCACCCTTGGACCAATTTCCCACATTTGATGCAAAAGAAGCTGAAGCAATAGATAACTTCTGGTCTGTGATGGCGAAAGTTCATTCAATCTTGGATTTGGAACTATTTCGTTTTGGGGTCTTGTCCAGTTTTGCACAGATTTTGCTCGTACTTCCGCATTCCAACCAGATCCAGAAAGCCTTTTTAGCATGGTGAGAAAGATCGAGACGGAAGAACGACGACAGTTGGATCCATCCACAGTGTGTGACCTGCTGAGTGTTAAAATAAATAATGATAAGCCATGCTATTCAAATGCACATCTAATTAATTAATGACAGCATGCTATCATTAGCTAAATCAGCCACCATGAAAAGCCTACAGACAACCTCATAACTACAAGTACATGTATATAGCATATCATCATCTCTACCTCACAATCATGCATCTGAGACTCTGATTCATTGATCTTAATATTCATAATAATATTATTATTGAAGAACTATACTGTTAGGGGGGGGGTTGCAGAGGCGCATTAAGTAGCTCCTCTCTCCACAAGATTGACGTGGAGGAGGAGCTGAGTGTGTAGAGGGAACAACAATACCTTAAAATTTTGAGACACACAGCCACTTTTACCTGGCCATGTTGTGGTCCTGCAAAAATTAGCAAGATCCTGCAAAATGCTAGATTTTGTCCTGCCAATGAGTGTTTACAGGTTGGTAAGTCTGAACACCAGGCTAGAAAAACCTTTTGAGATGGCAAGACAAGTGAAGCTAGACTCCAAGTAAGTATTATTATGTGGATAAACTAACCAGTTTGTTACATATGTGATCATTATAGCTAGCAAATTAGATGGCGCTTGAAGTGTATAGGCAGTTTTAGCTTATCTTTATAGCTAGCAAATTAGCTAGCGCTTGAAGTTGGCAGTTTTAGATAGCCAAGTAGCTAGTGCTTGAAGTGTATAGGCAGTTTGAGCTGATCTTTATAGCTGGCAAATTAGCTAGCGCTTGAAGTTGGCAGTTTTAGATGATCATTATAGCTAGCAAATTAGCTAGCGCTTGAAGAAGGCAGTTGTAGCTGATATATAGCCAGCAATAGCTAGCATTGGAGGTAGCTAGTAGACTACCAAGCAAACCAAGTTGTTCTATAGCTAGTGCTAGTATGTATCTCAGCTCAGCTAGCTTTGCATGATCTACCAACTGTGCTATCATCATGGATAGTACTCAGAATGGTCACAGCTCTCTTGTCCATCCATTTCAAGGCATGGACACCATTTGTACTTACAGATTCTTTTCTTTGGCCTTGATACATGCAGGTCCCCTCCCCCTGTTCACCCTAACTGTACCAAATGCACCAAAGCCACTACTTTTTAGAGATAGTCATATTATTGTGTGTATACTAAAGTCTCCTCACCTACATACAGCTTCCAACTATAGGTATATCCACTAGAGCTGTCTGCCAGGACACAAGCTTTCGTACCCCACTTTGTGGGCTTCATGGACAAGTACTGGATGAACCAGACCCTCCCCTTGAATCCAATTGCTCCATCGACAGCAATTTCTCTTCCAAGCTAGTATGATTGTCCACGCTATTGGCTATATTGAGGGCAATGAACCTCTTTATCTCGCTAACTGTGCCAAGCTTTCCAATCTCTCATTCTAGATTGAGGAGGTAGGTCTTGATTCGAAGCTATAAATTGGTCTGCTTATAAATTTGTTTCCTCCACAACAATTCTCCTTAGGATAGTGTCATCGAGAAAAAGCTAAGCAAAGTCAATGGGCGCTTTTCCTTCCATATCAACTGTGCAACCAGATGTCTGACTGAATGAGATATTACCACTGGAGCTGCTGGCACTGGAGCTGCTGGTATACTGGAGCTGCTGGCACTGGAGCTGCTGGCACTGGAGCTGATGTCACTGGAGCTGCTTGAACTGGAGCTGCTTGAACTTTCACTGGAGCTACTCCTACAACCTTCTTCATCATTACACATCCACAACATCTTCACCATCCTCCACACCCTCTTTACCACCCCCCACACCTTCACAATAATACTCATCAATATATCCACCAAAATCATCATCACTGTCATCTCTTTTTAACATACACAGCACTTCAGCTCTATTATAATAATTATCTATCCATCACTTGTATTCAGCACAATACTCTATCAAGCATCTAGAGTTAAGGTACATAACCACCTTACATAACCATGCTTTGTTCAAAGATAGTTGATAATTCCAGGACAGTACAAGTGAATTAAACACCGTGAGCAGCTGTACCAATAAGTAGACAATAGGCAAATGCTTCGTGAGGGGCTGTACAGATAAGCAGCATCTTACTGCGAGTCAATAAAGCATTAGTCCTTTACGGACATAATATATGATAGGGTGCACATCTATGTGTTGCCCCCAGTTATTATTATTCTATTTATGTAGATATGATGGTGCTGGTAATATGGCAGGTAGTACAAGAGGAGCTGCTGCTAGGATTAAGCAATCCTATCCTCATGCTGTGTATGTCCACTGCACAAGCCATAAACTTAACTTGTGTGTGATGAAAGCTTGTTATATACAGGTAAAGCTACATATTGTATTAAAAAAATCCTCTCGATTTACAGAAGTCTTACTGCAGATGGTGAGAAATATGATGGGTATTGTGACAGAAGTTTCCATTTTTTTAAACTTTTCTCCAAAGAGACAGGCTGTGCTTGATGTTAAAATTGCTGGATTGTCTCCACAGTCAAAGATCCAGAAGTTGATCGAATTCTGCAGAACAAGGTGATAAAATGATTTATTTCCACAAGAATATTATTGTATTTGTGTATAGGTGGATCGAGAAACTTGACTCGTTGGACACAATATACTACAGAAGCAGTTGTAGTGAGCTTGGACCACATAAGAAATGACCGATCCTTTAATACAGAAAGAATTTCAAAAGCTAATGGCTTATTTCATGCTATCACTCAGTGATTTCATTATGTCCCTGATTGTTTGCAAAGAGAATCTAGCATATACCAGAGGCCTCACTATCAAATTGCAGGGAAAGTCAATTGAACTTGATCAGGCATATAGAAATGTAGAAATTGTAAAAAAGACCCTTGAAGATGTTTGTGCTAAAGTTTTAGACTACCACAGAAAGTGGCTTGACACTGCTGAGGAAGTGGCTGAAAAGTTTGATACAAAAATAAATATTCCACATTTATGTGGCCAACCGAGAAACACAGGAAATGTGCCTGCTGAGAGTGTGGAGGAATATTATCGCAGGTGTCTGTCTATACCTTTTCTGGACCACATTATCCTTCAACTCACCAGGTGGCAATGCAGTAATACCTGTGCTACTTAAATATGTACAACCTGGAAGAAGGATTTCATGGCCTTTTGCAATGCTATTGCTGATGATGTTGAATCAGATTTTATTATTGCTGAACTTGATCTGTGGGAGAGGTGGTGGAGCAATCAGGTTTGTTTACCTAAAACAGCTCTCGAGACTTTGCAAGTTATTGGAGAAAGTTCTATTTACAAACATCACTGAGATGCTCAAGATCGTTTGCACACTTCCTGTCAGCACATGTATGGTGGGAGCACAGGCACTGTTTGAAGCAATACTTCTCTTCTTCGTTTTTGAAACTGAAGGATCTTGGCAGGCATTGGCTCGGTTGGTCTTCCTTGGATGGCAATCCCATTTACTCGGTGTGATGTTTCCTCTCCACTGACCATGTCCTCCAATCTGTCAATGTTGTTCCAGGCTAGGGTTGTGAACACACCAGGATGGATATTGGATGGTAGGGCTATGTCACGTCCTGCCAGTGACACCTTTTGAAGACAGATTGCTGTATCTATCTTGTCCATCTGAGAATACGAAACACTGTGACCAAATCTGTTGAGAATTTGTATCAGCTCTTTAATTAGGAGAGCCACATGATTGAACTTTGCCACAGAATATTCTATATTGAACTAAAATGGATGCCAATTCCAGTAAATAAGAGGTACCAGCAAAAAAGGCAATCAGCTACACATCTGGAATTGCTATCACATATTTTTTACTGCTTATGGGACTTATAAATCCCCACTATTAGAAGTTTTGTCTCATTGTATGGTACCGATATCTGATCTGGCCCATGGACTAATGTGAGTGAGCATTCTTTTTCAGCACTCAAGAGGCTGAAAACATACATTCGCTCATTAATGGGGGAAGAAAGACTGATTGGCCTTACTTCACGTTCATTATAGTATTATCATTGATGTTGAAGAAGTTCTTAATGTATTTGCACGTAAACAGCCACGTCGTCTAACATTCTTATAATGTGTACTATTTTTATAATAATTATGTTATTCAGGACTTTCATTTAAAATAATTAAGTGTTTTAAATAGTGGTATATAGTTAAAGACAGTCTGAGTAGATTTGAAGTGAGAGTAGTTATGATTTTTATTATAGTTTATAACAATGTACAGCAAATGAATTAACAAGATTATAATTTGATGTATTAATAAATGAACGAACAAAGAAATCACACTGTTAGCTGGAGTCGGACATAAAATGATTAACTTGGAAGACTGTCAATTCATGTGTCTATATCCGCCCCTGCACACTTACCAAGCTACTTTGCAACTCAAGGAAGGGTCTAGTCCCAAGTTCTTCAGACCTAGAAGTGTTCCCTTTGCTATTAGTGGGGCAGAGTTGGAGAGGCTTGAGGAAGCAGGAATTATTGAGAAGGCATCATATTCAGAGTGGGCAGCACCAATCGTTGCAGTACCCAAGAAAGATGGAAGATTCAGGATTTGCGGGGATTGGAAGGTGACCATAAACCCTGTCTTCGAAACTGACCAACATCCACTACCGAAGCTGGAGGAGCCATGTCACCCTCGCAGGTGGTTCCAAGTTCACAAAACTGGATCTGTCGCAGGCGTAAACGTAGATGCTCCTGGATGACAAATCAGCTCGGTACGTTAATACCCGCTAAAGTCAGTATAAGTGCAAGAGGTTACCTTATGGAGTGGCCTCTGCTCCTGTCATTTCCCAGAAATTTATGGAATCAATGGAATCAATGTTAGAGGGGATTCCTAACGTGTACGTGTACATTGATGATTTTCTCATCTCTGGAAAAACTGATGCTGAGCATTTAGCCACCCTTAGGAAAGTGTTAAACCGGTTAAAAGAGTATGGCCTTAGAATAAAAAGACCAAAGTGCAATTTTTTTGTAACCTTCAGTCAATTATTTGGGGCACACTATAGATAAGCAAGGTCTCCATGGTACACCTAACAAGGTGGATGCTGTTATGAAAGTTCCTGACTCAAGAATGTCTCAGAATTACGAGCCTTTCTAGGCCTACTGAATTATTATGTTAAGTTTTTGCCTGGCCTATCTGGTAAACTTTACACAAGAAGTCATTGTACGCAATGTAATTCCTGGTGCAAAGTACATACCTGGAGTGATTGTGGAGAGACAAGGACGTTTGAGTTACCTGGTTTCAGTCCATGATGGCATCATCTGATGTAGGCATGTTGATCTCCTCAAACCATTGGAGCCAAGTCCCAATGGAGACAGAATGCCAGATGATTCCGTGGACCAAGACTTACCTGCTGATGATGAAGATTTTGTTACATTTTCTCCAACTCCCGCAGCTGATATTCAAGTACCGACTGTTGTTGGACCCCCTCCAACTACTACACTACCTAGGACATACCCGACGAGAGCTCGAAATCCACCTGTGTGTTATGGACCCACGGTGACACACTGACTCATCAATATGTTGCATGGTATTGTAGTCACGTATTAATTTTTTGTGTACCTTCCACCTTTTAATCTTACTGGGGAGCTAGTGTTTTGTGTGTGTGTGTTAATAAACCACATCTTATTCAGTGCACTTTAATGATACAGTCACTATTGAATTTGGGTGTGTTACTTCACACTTCTGACTTGTCACTTTGTAAATCATAAGATTATTACAACTTATTTAGTGTAGAAGTTAACTAGCTACATCTACCCACATGCACATAGTGTTTGGGAACACGAACACTACACCTGTGTGGTATGGACCCATATGGTGACACACTGATTCCTCAATATGTTGCATAGTGTTGTAGTGCTTTATTCATTTTTTGTGTACCTTCCACCTTTTAATCTTAGTCGAGAGGAATGGAGCTAGTGTTTTATGTGTGTTAATAAACCATATCTTATTCAGTGCTGATGTATCTTCCACTGGCATGCTGGGAGATGCCAATGGCAGCATGCCTACTGGAGGATAGTTGGAACAAATTATCGGAGACTTCCCTCCATCTTCAAGTACAGCCCGGGAATGACTACACTAGCAAGTATACGAATAGAGACTGGTGATGTTACCCCAGTGCACTTGCCTTATATCGAGCATGCATCTGGCAATACAAGATGAAATTCAAATCCTCTTGGAGGCAAGCATCATCCAACCCTCCAACTCAACAAGCTGAGAGCCAGACCTGTACCAGATGCCCCGAGTGGATGATTTGCTTGTTGATTTAGCCGATTGCACGCCGTATTCCTAGTACCCGCGGGCAAATTATTCATGAATTAACGAGGTATTTTACTTATTATTTTTATATCTTACGTTCTGCAGGGACTCCACCCATGAAACTTGGGTCATATTCAGCCACATGATAGCTCTACTTCCTGTAAAAAAATCGAGCCTTCCTTACCAACTGGGCAGAACTAACCAGCATTATAAAACCTTGTCATCTTCTTGGGGGTGAATATTTTCATATTTTCACACTACACACATTATAATGCCAACACAAGATGGAGCATCTATTTACAAACCCTCTACCAGCTGCATAGCCAGTGGGTTGTTTTCCCCATCAAAATGCTAACACATAATAATACAAAAAACAAATTATAAGAGAGTGAAAATGCCAACACATACTAGAATAAAACCATAATATAAAACACAATTATGTAAGGGAGTGTCTTGGGTAGAGCTCCGGTCTTGCTGTCACGGGTAGAGTAGAACTTGCTCAGTCTTGGGTATAGCTTGCTTGGTCTCCGGCATGATATTTCACCATGTTTTTATTCTACACAAACATGAGATACCAGGATAAGAATAACACTTGAATACTGGAGAGACGAGAGAAGTAGACGAAGGGACAGGGAACGAGAGAAGTAGACGAAGGAGCAGGGAACAAGAGAGAAGTAGACGAAGGAGCAGGGAACAAGAGAGAAGTAGACGAAGGAGCAGGGAACAAGAGAGAAGCACAGAAACGAGCAGGGGGTGCATAAACATTACTGATAGTCCACCAAGGTATGGTATTACGAAAACAGTCACGGCCTGTTGATCCACCACACAAAGGAACCTTACAAAAACAACACTGGGACCTTGCCTCATGCCTGTAACTTTACTAATGCAAACTACACAGCGCTTCTTTGCACAGCACTGTGGGAAATGACCTAGTTTTAAATTGAGGCGATCTAGCTGACTATTTGCCTGACTACAACGTTGACCTGCACACTGCCGAGAAGAGAAAGAACCAATCAAAGATTTAGCTAGAACAATCCTAGCTTCTAGATAATTACCCTTCCTTACTGATATTGGAGCTCGGACAGAAGAAAACAAAATAAATGAATTCAATAAACAAGCTTCTATCAAATTTGTAACCAACAAACCATCAATAGAATTTACATGTACCATAACGCATTAGCTCAAAAAACCGAGTCCTAGGCATTACTTTACGAACCAAAGATCCAGACAAATCCGAGTGATTAGTGGACCAGTACAATTCTAAGTATGGAAGTGTGGAAACTCCCATTATTATCAACATTCCTACAAAAGCTTTCATTTCCTCTATATTAGTATCTACCCATGGCCTGGAGAGACTAGCCATCCTAGAAACGTAACTGTTCGTCTCTGCTACTAGGAGTTCCCACACTTCAAGAGTAAAAAAAAGGGTAAAATGCATCTAAAAATGTACTTGATGCACCAAGCAATGAAGAAGTTGGACCAGCTGTTGCTGTATAGTCCAATTTCAAAGGAGTTGGCTCCTTTATTTCCCACTTACCTGTGACCTCAGTTAGCCTAGAACCAGTGCCAGATGCTTGGGCAGAACCAGTGCCAGATGCTCGGACAGAACCAGTGCCAGATGCTCGCACACGCCTATAACCTCTGGCCCGCCTACTACCAGTACCTTTTGGAGGACCACTAGCAACACTTACGACTCCACTACCACTTGAGCTGCTTCCCCCTTGGCCAGTACTCCCTCGCCCGCCTCTCCCTCGGCCAGTACTCCCTCGCCCGCCTCTCCCTCGCACAACTCCAGCACCAGTCATGTTCCCACGCCCTGTAGAGACTTCAGGCAAGGCTTCCTCATCCTCCAATGTAACAAAAGGAGTCATATATGCCTCATCTCCACTCTCATCATCTGATGCTGTAGGAAAAGTAGTGGGGAGGGTGGGAAAAACAAGATATATATATATATCAAGTTTGTGGTCAACATTTGAAAATTCAAATTCAAATGAAAATCAACATCAACAACTCCAACCTACACTCTTAGCTATAACTTTTTTCCTATAACTATCCTGTCTGAATTTGGAATACCAACAGAATAAGCTAGTATTTGGCAATAGTACACTCTCAATTGACTATGGTAAACAAAGGCTATGAAGCGCTAAGGTTAGAAGAAACTTACAATCGAGAAGTCCATCCAAGCGCGCCTCTTCTCTTAGAGCAACTGGATCCAGAGTGTTTCCTCGGTATGCATAGATGTCTTCACCTTCTTCCCCAAATGAATCTGACCCAGAATCGCCAGAATCGTTGGCTAAAAGTTGAGAAATAACGTCCTCACAGGAGAGCATCTTTGAGCAGTTAAAAAAAAAAAGCTCGACCAACAAAAATGGCGTTCAACCGCAGGATTTTTGTTGCACGATGCATCAACCGGAAATAATCATTTTCGTGACGTTCTCTAGTCTACTAGGCATGTGCAGAACCCAACCGGGGCTGTTAGCTCGTAACGGTTCATTTTATATATTTTTGTGTGGCGAAGGATGTAAGGTCTCGCGCCATATGGCGCTTACGGCGTTTAATCGGTTAGGATGAGCAAAGTTATTCTCAACCCAAGATTTGATGAAGGGGTACTGGCAGGTAACGGTACACCCTAACTCTTAAAAAAAGATAGAATTCATCACACAGTTCGGAAAATACGAGTTCGTACTAATGCTTGTTGACTAATGGGCTACTATCAGAAATGGTAGAGTATACACTAGCACATCTTGATGACGTCTTAATTTTCAGCAATACCTGAGAGGATTACATGGTTCACCTCACCAACATCTTGAAGAAACTGCAAATAAGTGGCCTAAAAAAGCCAGCTCAGCATGGCAGAGTGCAGTTTCCTGGGACACAGGTTAGGTCACAGCAAGGTCAGACCAGAGCATCCAAAAATTGCCGCAGTGATAGACTTTCAGCTACCTCACAAGAAAAAAGACAAACTGGGCCTGGCTGGCAATTACATACATAATTTCTCGGAGTGGTTTCACCATTGACTGATTTTACACAGAAGGATGCACCAAACAAAATAGCCTGGTCAGTTGAAGCAAGACAAAAATTTGACCACGTCAAATCCTCACACAACGTAAATGGTGCTATACAACCCCAACACAGAATAGCCATATATATTGCAAACCTATGCCTAAGGTGTGGATAGGGGCTGTCTTGAGATAGCATGACCACTGACAGAACGAACGGCTGATTGCATACTTCTAAAGGAAGTTGCTACCTAGTGAATGCCATTACAGCATTGTTGACAAGAGTGCCTCGCTCTCGTGGGATGGTGTGAAAAATGGATGGTGTGAAAAATGAAAAATTTCAGGTGTATATATCTTAGTAGCATTCCCTTCAAAATTCAAACCGACCACAAGTGTCTCAGCTTCCTTGACAGGTTGAAGGATGAAACCAGCATGTTATAACACGTTGGTCATTGGAACTTCATCCCTACCAATTCATAGATTGACAGACCTAGGTGTGATATCAATAATGCAGATGCAAAGCCTGGGATCTAAAGGAACAACCAAAGTGCTTGGAAAGAAGGAGGGTATGTCAGGGAGGGCTGTGGGATGACAACCTACCCTCCCACATTCTAACCTGCTCTGAAACTGGAAAAGTAGTAAAAGGTAATGAAAAATATTTAATGTTAAACAAATTGTTGTGAAACAATAGGAAGTAGATCTGTAATGTTTAGCTGTCAACAGAAAACTCAGGGAAGGAGGGTAATTTAAACCCACTTCCTGCTCTTAGCCCTCGGTACAGCTCGTAGTATATAGTTTGATTCCATTTTGTCAATAGTAGTTTAGTTCAATTATTAGAGAATTGGGCCATGAGAACAGCAAGCTGATATATCTTTGATAAGTCATGAGTCACTTGCAGAAGAGGCTGAAAACACATATTTTTTCAAATATTTTTTGGGGGGCCCAAAAGGGTTCATAAAATGTCTGGAGTTTGAGTTTCAAGTTTCAGAGCAAGTGCAACATTTTGATATAATATTATAAAAACTGTATTTTGGGTAGGCGATCATCGCCACCGCCCGATTGTAGCCAGGTAAGACTGGGAGAGAACCTCTTCCAATGTGAAGTGAAATGAAATGAAATGGAATAATAATGCACTGTATAAAAATGGCTAAATCTTCTGATGCAAGTATTCACCAATTTCATGGAGACCCTTACCAGTCGTTTGCGCAATGAATTGGCCAGGCGGGGGGGGGGGGGGGGGGGGGGGCAGTGCGCAACCGCTAAGACGAGCACAGGTCACGTGTTTTTTTAGTCAGTTCGCTTGAAACTTTCACACTGTTGAGTTATGGGGAAGAGAACAGAGAAGCATTTTAAACAGAAAGGCCAAGGATTCAAGAACAGTGACGACAAGAAGAAGAAAGCCCTATAGGCGGCTGTTGTTGAGCCTGTCACAGTAGCCGCGCCAGGCAAGTTTTAATGTTTATCTCCGTACTAAAAAGTTACTAGCTGTTTCCTTCCTTTGTTAGTGAGTCTCTTGGATCCTGGGATCATGTAAAGAGTAAGACTCCAGAGTCCGAAAAATCAGTGCGCGTCAATAAAATTTCGCGGTATATATTTTAAAACGTACTTATCTTAAACGCGCGCGCTAAAATGGAAGGCATACCTCAGGACAGAACAATATTCAGTAACACAACTTCATATTAAAACTTCATAAAACAACAAATGCAGCAAAAACCAACAACAAAATTAAACAAAACATCAGAGGACAACATTATACAGGGTACTGTGTTTTGATTGCTTGTATATATGATGCTGGCAAAAGCTTCAGCAGTTGTGCGGGCATTCCTCTCCCTCCACATAAACTCATCGAGGTATGAAGGAAGTTGATCATGGTGGACCCCCTTCATCCTTTTCAACTTTATCTTCGCCTGCATAAAATCAATTTATCTACATACTGTGTATATCTTGTGGTATAACTCACTCTATTCCAGTAGGATTCCACATTTTGTGTGTGCACACCTGTAACTGGATTTAAAAACTCTATTGAATGGTTAACAGTCTGATGAGCAACCACTTCAGGCAGAGTAGCAACCTGTCTGTACGCAGCCCACTGATCCGAATGGATTATTGTTCCATTTGCAACATGAGACCGTATGATGGGGAGTAGTGTTGCAGCGTCTCTCCGGGGAACTATTTGCATGTAACCTGAAAATTTGTGTTGAACAACTACATAGAATGGAGTGGAATTGTGATTGTTTACAGCATACCCAGTGCAGGAGTATGACTGGTGTCCACCAATCCAAACACCCGGATGGTGGCCGGGTGCTGTATCCACAATAATTATAATTATGATTCTATAATGATGCTATTCTGATAATGATGCTATGGC
Source organism: Cladorhizidae sp. MBARI D1340-BT2 (assembly GCA_028752905.1). NCBI lineage: Eukaryota > Metazoa > Porifera > Demospongiae > Poecilosclerida > Cladorhizidae > Cladorhizidae sp. MBARI D1340-BT2. Next base: position 31,242,637 of record JAQNBH010000010.1, on the reverse strand, counting down.
CACAAGAATGTACTGTTTATGTGACAATTGACAACACACTGAATTGGGACTCATGACGACTCCAGGCCCACCTAAGATTATTGGACAGCTAAGGGCTGTTGAGCAAACTTCCTGCAACCACTGGTACACATTAAATGCAGTTGGTCGACTGCACCTTCTTCACTTGCAGCAGCAGTAACTGGGTACTCTCTACAAAAGGAGCCAAGTTTGCAGACTAAGCATGAAGAAGCTCCCTTCAATAAATCTAAAAATATTGACATAGACATACAAACCATGACGAATCGACTTTACAGTTTAACACGCAGGGCAAACCCATCTTTCAGGCTGGATCTAACCATAGTTACATTGCAACTGTACACCAAGTAACAACACCAAACATGTTCATCATAATATTATTATCAATAATCATCCTATTATTATTACTTTTTAGATATTTTCTCCCTTACATTCCACAAGTAACAGTACTTGCCAAAAGAGATTTGCTCCTATCCAATGACATCCTGCCATCTCGCTCTTTACATAGCGCGCGCGTTTAAGATAAGCAGAGTTTAAAAATATATACCGCGAAAATTAATTGACGCGCACTGATTTTTCGACTTCCGGAGTCTTACTCTTTACATGATCCGGATCCTGTAGGGATCAATCCCAATATAAGCCTCCAAGGGTCGAAAAAATCGTGCGCGTTTTTAATTACGCGAGCGGTACCAAAAGGTGTCGAATGTGTTAATGAAACTTATAATGAAACTTATAATGAACAATTTTGCTGATGAACAGTCCATGGCTGCTTCAGGAACATTAAGACACATTGCTTCTGCTGCTTTTGGCACAAATGAGGTTATAGACTATCTGAAGACCCAGCCAAATTCTGTCACATGTGGAAGGTAAAACAGACATAATTGGGATTTTGTGATTCACTGATGTTATACCTGTGTATTAGATGCAGTATAAATATGACTTTGAGAAGAAAGGCTTCATTGAAGGATGGTTGGACTTGGGCATGTTCAACATGCAAATCTACTAAATCAATTCGCCATGGTATACAGATTGAATGCAGTTGTGTTGATTAAACTGAATCATACCATTGACTTATATACAGGGAGTTTTTTTTCTAAATCACGGCTTCCGCTGCAAAGCTGGATCATCCTTATTTATTGGTGGTCCAGGGAATACCGGGTTACAGATGCTGCACGTGAGTGTGGTTGTAACAAAGATACTGCAGTCAATGTGTACCAGTGGCTGCGGGAGGTATGTTCCACAGAGCTGTGCTTAACCTATTGTGTTAGGTGGGTCTGGCGTGGTTGTGCAAATCGATGAGTCCCAGTTCACACATAAACCAAAGGTATTTCAAGGCAGTCGTATATCATATTGAACAAGAGATAAACGTTTGTTCTTTGTCAATGAATATCATCACAGAGGACGCCCTCCAGCACAAGAAGTTTGGGTGTTTGGGATGGTGGATACTAACCACACACCAGCTCTTGGTAATCATGACCACTTGTGTTTGCCATGATAGTCAATTATTATTGCAATATTTTCCAAGGTTTCATGCTAGATTGTGGCCCAACGGGATGCAGCAACACTCCTGCCAATAATTCAAGCACATGTTGCACAAGGAACGATTGTGCACTCTGACCAGTGGGCCGCATACAGGAGGGTGGCAGCTGTGCCTGGTGTGGCTAGCCATGCTACGGTCAACCACTCGATTCAATTTGTCGACCATACAATGGGGGTGCACACTCAGCACATAGAATCGTATTGCAATAGGGTAAATATATATAACTGGTATTTAATAATACATAACTTGAATAACATTCTAATTCTTTACAGGCAAAGATAAAGATGAAATCGATGAAGGGTGTCCATCGTCACCAGCTACCATCATATCTAGATGAATTCATGTGGAGGGAGCGTAAAGGAAGGACAACGGAGGAGGCATACAAGAACATCATCCGTTCTATAACTGCACAATATCAATTTCAAATAAATAACTAATTTTAAATGCACAAACCAATTTTAAATAAATAACTAATTTTAAATGCACAATTAATTCAATCGTGGTAAAAAAATATATATATTGTAAATAATTATAAGATATATCATGGTAAAAACATGGTAAAAGATATATCATGGTAAAACATGGTAAAAACAAAAACTATATATTTTAAATAATATTAATCAATGTAATTATAAGGAATTATAATGTGCAGTTTACCAGCCACGTGCATAGTTCATTATAAGTTTCATTTTATAAGTTTCATTAAACACATTCTGGTACCGCTCGCGTAATTAAAAACGCGCACGATTTTTTCGACCCTTGGAGGCTTATATTGGGATTGATCCTCCTGTAGGTGGGGTAGCGCCTTCTGTGAACCTTCACTTACCTTGCAATCAATTGCAAATGTCTGAAGAGAGGCCAGTTCCATTGGTGACTGACTGGTGACTATGACCAGGAAGAAGTTGGCTCTCATGGATCGTTCAGCTGCTTCTGTGGCTGTTGCTACTGGATCTACTGGCTCTACCTCTTTGGACTCGGGTGGTGTTGGAGAACTAGGTAAGGGTAATCGTATAATAAACTTAGATAAGCTTAGAGAGGTCATAGAAAGGTGTAATAAGTGTATTCAATTTGGTAACTGAGCTCCCTTGCAACTGAAGGCCGTAGGGCAGGCATGGTGTCTAATTTTTACTTTTTGTTCAAATTGTAGTAACACTCAAGACATCTCAAACCCTGTATCTGTAGAAGCATTCTTTGAACATCCAGTCAGTACAGGGTGCTCCTCGCATTGCTGGAATTAGTCATTCACTGCAGTCATTGATATGTTGCCCCCTCTTAGTTCCACCTTTTTTAAATTTAATATACTAGGTCAATAGGGAGTGACGCAAATGCAGTAACAGAGTATTATGTTGGATGCCGCTCATAGGTTACATGATTTTTATAGGGTTAGGCATGAAGACATCATTGATGTTAGTATGACTGTTGACGGCACATGGCTTAGACAGGGCCAAAAATCTAATTATGGCTTCGTTGCGGTGATGTCTTGGGACACTGGAGAGGTTTTAGATTATTATCTTATGTCTAATTTCTGTCAAGCTTGTGCGCGAAGACCTGAAGATGAAACAGAAGCAAGTTACACAGAATGGTTTGAGGGTCACAAGGTAAATTGTGAAGCCAATTTTGAAGGCTCTTCGGTTTCTATGGAAGTTGTATATAGGAACACAAAAAAAAATTTTAGCGTTCAGTGGAGAGACTGAAGCTTAGGTACATACACATTAATTAGTGATGGGTATTACAAATGCACATAAACGTGAGTGTAACAAGTGTCAGGCTTGCCGTCGAGAGGCAGCAGAGTTTCAATGGAGGGCGGAGCATTGTATGGTCCTGGCATGGGAGACCTGTAAAAAAAATTTTTTGTTTATGTGTCTTGCTTTCTATTGTCAAACAGAGATTTCAAACAAAGATTACTGGAAGATACTTTTGCTTGTGTGTATTTTTGTCAAGCTTAGGAATTACTGGAGGATGACTTTTGTTTGTGTTCTATTGTTTTTCAGGGATTGCTGGAGGGTGTCGGAAGACATGTGTGGAGGGTGACGATGGATGGACCTGGGCATGGGAGCCCTGCAAATGATGACGTGTTTATGTTTGCTAATTCAATATTAGCAAAGCAACGTAACAAGTCTGATGCATCTTTAATTTATGTGTATGTATATATATATAATTATTGTTGGTTTTGAAGTTGTAGTTAGGATGTAGGATACTGCTGTTGTTGAAAAAATAAAGGACTGTGAAAGTCAATTGGTTGCTTTCAACATTTTGTTTGTACACACACAATTCTAGTAATGAGGGGATGTATTCTAGTGAAGCAGGGATGTGATTACAAACTGCTTGGACTTCAAGGCTCAATATCTCTGAAGTGATTTTTGAAAAACCGTTCAAATGATAACTTGAATATTAATCCTTTCATTAAAAAAATTATTTCATTTGAAAGCAAATTTTATATTCTACAACTTGCGTGAGAGTTTTTGTTTGATAGGATTACTAAAAAAAATACCTATAGATGAAAATGTAACGTGATGTCATAAAGCTATGTTCAGAAAATGCAACCAAAAAACTTTTTTTCAAAATTTCAAGACACGCAGTTTGTAGTGCTCATTATGATTGACTAATAGACCGAATAAGAGCCTCGCAAAGGTCGTTACTGCAATGTGGTTTACTTAATCTTGGAACCCAAGCAGCTGTTTGTTCTGATATGTAATGTTATATACACCATACAGGTTTTGGCACGCTAGAACCGCCAAATATTTTTGTTCATTTTGAATGCCACCAAATTTCATGACAGTGGACCAGGTATTGGCTGAAGTGTTGAGCTCTAATGAAGAAGGTGTGGTAGGAGATGATTTTTAAATCAGAGAAAAGTACAGACTCTGATAGTGAAGCAGCAGACCATCATGTACTGCCAGAATAGAGGGTGAGGTAGAGGGCATAGAAGATGTGGAGGTAGAGGCCATGCTAGGGTCAGGGATCCAGATGTCCCAGGATGGACTGCAGATTTTTCTGGCTCTGCTAAAACAATTCTATACATCACAATAACATTTATTGGAGTTGTAAATGCTAATTAGATGTATTTATATAACATAACAGAGCTTACATTTTGAGTAATTTTTCAGCCAGAACCTCAGGGTCCGCAGTCAGCCTAATTCAGTTTAGAGGGTTCACAAAATAGTGAGCAATTAGGCTATTTTAGCAAATCAAATATGGTACACATAATGAGGACTCAACTGTGAGGTAGGGGGGGGGGGGGGGGGGGGGGAATGCATACATTCATGCATAATCAATTTGGCTTGGACTATGCATGCACTTGTTCGTTTACACACTGCCACATCACATAACCTCTACCCTGACACTGTTTATCTTGTGTTGGACAGAAACAAAAGATTGAGATTATTGAACAAAGTTCACACCCCACTTTTCTGGTACTTATTTATTAGTAGTGTGCTCGGTTCTAGTTTTTCTGTGTTCTGATGCTGTTGAGGTCAGACAGAGGGCCACTAAAACCCTCTTCTTGAATGAAAGCCATGCAATTTCAAGTGCTGCTACAGTTGCCATCCCTCCGTCCTTTACCATTTGCATTGCATGTTACCATCTTAACAGCCATCTGTTGCCACTGAGACCTCACAGATCTTGAATGTTGGATTAATTATATCTGCACATGCATAGCATGAACACATATTGCCGACATAATTAGGACACTAAAGGCAGGTTCACAAAATGTTGCATTGTGTTTCATTGCATTACATTACTGGAAAGTGTATTCAATATTCACAATATCATTTGTCAAGTTACATCATTACATCACAAGTGTGTGCCTTAAGCCATTCAGACACTGTACACAAACACTATTTGAGGGAAAATCTATTGAAGGATGTTAACTAAATAGGTAGTTGTAAATCAAATTCTCTGATAAACTAAAACTTTGTCAACTTTACCTCTCTCTGGCTTACTTCATGAACAATAGCTGTAATAAAGGGTATTCCTTCCCAAGCTGAAGCTGCTTCCTATAATCAAAGATCAAAACTTGTAGACTCCAATTAGCTTGGCTAACTCTGGTACACACTGCAACCTAGTCAGTCGAAGGCAGCTCTTCAGTTGTCATAAGGGTTCAGTTGTATGGCTTAATTTGTGAATGTTTTTGACCACTTACTTTGGCACTGCGAATGCTCTCCCACTTTTCACATACAAGTTTTCATAAATCTAAATCTTAAGCCTCTGTGTAGTGCCAATAATTTTAGTACAGTACATTCCTCCTACAACACCAACAAAAATTGCAATTAATTGAGTCTCAGGTGCGAGTGTCAGGTACTAGGGTTTTCACAAGTTCAGAATGTTGTGCTATTGTATATAGCAGTGCCCAACTTTGAAAGTTAATGGTTTTAGCAACAACAATTCATTCGAATAAAAACAGCACACCATAACCAAAGTCAAGCCTAACAAGATTAAATTCCTCCAGAAATAGATTATTTTCATCCAACCAAAAATAGAATGTTAGTGTGATATATTACTCAAGTCCACATGAAAGAGGGTTCAAGCCACAGCTTGAATGGGAGAGTTCACCGCCTAGTCCAAATAGAGACACAAACATCACACACAGTACAACAACTATCAAAACAACAGTTTTAGAAAAGAGATTAGAATATTAACAGTGTTACATAGCCCCCCATTAAATAGAAATCCATCCCGGATTTAAGTTTCTCTAGGAACAAAACCAGGGACATAGCGATCCGGAGGTTCTCGAATGCGTCTTGGATAATGGGGTTCGATAGGAGGCGGTGGGTCATCATCTACGACGGGAGTGAGGTGAGTGCCTGGTGGAGGCAGAGAAGGTGGATGTTGCACACAAGGATGAAGCTTTGATGTCGGTGGAAGTGTCGGCAAACGAGTTCCTTCGGGACAGAGCTTGAGTCGATCAAAGTGTACTATTAGACGATGTCGTGAAGAACGTGTATTCTGAAGGCGATATACTGAATCAGATAATTTCTTCACAATACGAAAAGGACCCTTCCAAGGACGATGGAGTTTTCTTCCCATTCCTCGGGGAACTGCTTTTGAGTACAACCATACAAGATCACCTGGTTGAAAGGGCTTACCATGAGTTTTCTCGTCGTAGATATCCTTCTGACGATTGAGTTTATGTCCTAGTTTAGTGCGAACAAGGGAGTAGGCCTGACGCAGCCTGTTTTCCAACTTAATAGCATACTCAGTGGATGAACAGTCTTTGTCTTCGTCTGTTGGACATTTGCCATACATCAGATCAATTGGCATTTGTACATTCCTTCCAAACATAAGGTAGAATGGTGAAAAGCCTGTGGTTGGATTAACACTGCTATTATATGCCAAGCACAATGGTCTGAGTAGCTCCTCCCAATTGAATGGGCTATCGGTGACTGTTGACCTAAGCATCGAGAGGAGGGTCCTATTGAATCTCTCGATCAATCCATCCGATTGAGGGTGGTATGGGGTTGTACGAGTCTTCGAAATTCCAAGTAGCTTGCAAACTTCAGCAATAATTTCAGATTCAAATTGCCTTCCCTGATCCGAGTGAAGTTGCTCAGGGGGAGAAAATCGGAAAAAGAATTCTTGCATGAGGACTCGAGCAATGGTCGTGGCTGCTTGATTGGGGATGGGGTAGGCTTCCATCCACCATGTGAAGCAGTCACCTACAACTAAGATGTAAGAATTTCCCATTTCAGACTCAGGAAAAGGCCCTAATATATCCATAGCAACCATTTGCATCGGGCAACCAACTTTTATGCTTTGAAGTGGTGCTCTGTTTTTGGGAGAGGCCGTTTTGGAAGCTGCACAATCAGGACATGTCTTACACCAACTACAGACATCATGGTGGTAACCTGGCCAATAGTAACGTTCACGGACACGAGCTAGGGACTTGTCTTCTCCCAGATGACCTCCTAATGTTGCTCCGTGCAATTGGGTAAGAACTTCTGCTTTCCTACTTTCCGGTATCACCAATTGGGGAATGACATTAGAAGACCCATCTGCGAATACTTCTAGGTACTGACGGTAAAGCTTATCATCATGCACAATAAGTTGGTCCCACAATTGGAAGAGCCTACGAGCATTTCTGTCTAGTGCTTTTATGTCTGGCTCAGGTGGTTTCTTGTCAAGCAATTTGGCTCTAAACACCGGTCCCACCGTAGGGTCATCAAGTTGTTCTTCCCTTAGATTAATTTTGTCGGAAAGCAGAGTTGTTGCAACAAAGCTCTCTTGGCCATGATTTTCACGCCCACACTGGCGACAGGGAAGTCGGGAAAGTGCATCAGCATTTGAATGTTTCTTTCCCCGTCGATGTACTATGACAAGGTCTAACTCGTGGAGACGCTCTAGCCATCTAGCCATCTGGCCTTCGGGTTCTTTAAAGTTTTTTAGCCATGTGAGTGCCCCATGGTCAGTCCGGAGCATGAATGAACGCCCAAGGAGGAAAGACCTAAAGTGATGGGTAAAGACAACTACTGCCAATAGTTCACGTCTGGTTACACAGTACTGTCGTTCAGGCTTGCTCAACAATCTACTAGCATAAGCAATAACTCTTTCTTGCCCTTGATCGTCTTCCTGGGAGAGAACAGCACCAATGCCTGTGTTACTGGCATCAGTATCCAGGATGAACGGCTTGCTATAATCAGGGTATGCTAATACCGGAGCAGTTGTAAGGTGATGTTTGAGCATGTCAAAAGCATTTTGACAATCAATCGTCCATTTGAAATTTGCTTTGTACTCGGTGAGCTTGTGGAGTGGCCGAGCTATCTTAGAAAAATCCTGAATGAATCTTCTGTAGTAAGCCAGCGAAGCCTAAAAACTGTTGAACTTCTTTCACTGTTCTAGGAGTTGGCCAAGTAGCTACTTTCTCAAGTTTGTTAGGATCAGCAGAAACTCCTTTGTCGGATACAATATGACCCAGAAACTGTACTTTGTGCTGCAGAAAGGTACATTTTTTCGGCTGATGTTTTAGGCCAGCTTGACGAAGGCGTTCAAAAACTAGCCGAAGATTAGCCAAATGCTCAGCATATGTTTTTTCCACAATGATAACATCATCTAGATAAACTAGACAATGAGACCACTGAAGGCCTGCTAGAACTAGATCCATTAATCTTTGGAATGTGGCAGGAGCATTACAGAGCCCAAAAGGCATTACCTTGAATTCAAATAAGCCCTCTGCAGTTGCAAATGCAGTTTTGGGTCTATCCTTCTCCTCTACTTCTACCTGCCAGTAGCCACTGAGCAGATCGATTGTGGAGAACCACTTGGATCCTGCTAATGTATTCAGCATGTCATCGATACGTGGGAGGGGATAGGCATCTTTATGTGTCACTTCGTTAAGTTTGCGATAATCCACGCAAAAGCGGAAACTGTTATCTTTCTTACGCACTAGAACAATTGGTGACGCCCATGGACTCTTCGAGGGTTGGATCACTTGATCATCGAGCATACTGTCTAGGAGCTTCTTAGCCTCTTGCCTACGATGAGGTGGAAGTCTGCGGGCAGCTTGTCTAGTAGGAGGGTTGTTCCCAGTGTGGATCTCATGCTTAAGCTTGCTAGTTCTCCCAAAATCAGCACTAGAGGTAGCAAAGACATCACCATACTCTGCTAGTAGTGCAGAAAACAGCTCTTTCCTTTCTGTATCTAACTCCGCTGCATTAGCTTCAACAATCTGTTGCACAAATTTGTCCATTTGAGGACATTTTTGGCCTGCAGTATTAGAGATACCCGCAATGATCTTTTGGGTAGGTACATCCACAGATTCTATTGTGCCAACATGCAGATCCTTAGACAACTTAACCATTTCTGGTTTGGAGTTCAGTAGTCTCACAGGTACCCTGCCCTCTCGAGGTTGAACTATTGATCGGGCTACTGAACATGATAGGGTTTTCCCAGGTTTTTCTTCAATGATACACGTTCCTTTCTGGGGAAATCCTTCAACATAAGCCATTACGACTTGCTCAGACAGTGGGGGTAACTTAAGACTTTGTTCAAGACATACCCCACCAATACCCGTGATAGAACTTGATGGGCTGGGTTGAGTGATTGAGATAGAGGCTTTCTGGCCCATTTTTAACATAGCCCTCCCCACATCAATAGATACATTGTGCTTCAGCATAAAATCCAAGCCCAATATTGCTTCTGTGATTAGTGGACTTACTACTACAACACCAGCTTGATAGACGGTTCCATCTATGGTAAGATCCACAACAGCATGCCCATAAATGTGCAAGGATGTACCATCAATGCTCACCAACTGCCGTTCAGCCCATGGTTCTAGTGTGGCTGCTTGGTTTCCGGCATTCAACTTGTTCCAAGCTTCTATACGCATCAGGGTAACTGCTGCACCAGTATCAATGAGGAATGTGATGGAAGATCCATTCACTAGTCCTTGCAGGTAGAATCCACCTGCGGGGGTAACTAAAGATACAAGTAAATCTGGGGGTAATTGAGTCATGTCCTTTCCACCCTCCTGCACTCGACCCTTCGTGCAGGGGGTTGCTAGTTTTCCGACTGCTTTGTCTCAGGGCAGCGACACTGCCTCGCCACGTGTCCCTTCTCACTGCAGTTCCAACAGGTAATGCCCCGTCTACCATCCATGGGACCGCTGACCGCTGACCGGCGGAACCTCTGCAAGTAGGGAGCCCTCTCTCTTCCTTTCCATGATGTCAGTCCGCCTGCACTAGACCGAGAATTGCTAACTTCTAGCTTTTCCACCCTATCAACCAACTTCTCCACAAGGGCAAACAGTTTATTATTAGCTGCAGTACTAGGACTCACTGCAGCAATCTGCTCCATCTCCAGGGGCTCTGTCACACTGGAGACCGACAGCTTAGAGGGAGGAAGGTAGGACTCCAGCTCCAAGGTGGCAGTGATGGCTGCGTCCATCGACTCTGGAACTCTCTGTTTCACGCCAAATGCCACCTGCGGATTGTCCAGCAGTCCAAGGTAGGCGTTGAGGGCCAGTCTCTCTCTTGCTCTCTCCTCAAGGGCTGGGTAAGCCTTGTCTGCGAGAAGCCGAAGGTCTTCCCCAAGATCAGCCCAACTTTCAGTCTTCTTCTTCTTGCGCGTCTGTAGCTCTGCTTGATACCTGGTCTTCTGGCTCATGGGCTCGAACCTCTCCTTCAATGCGGCCATAACTTGGCCAAAGTCCACTTGGACATCAGCTGGTAGATGCTGGAAGGCTAGTTGTGCCCTTCCAGTTAAATGCACCCTCAGCCACTTCAACTGCGTTGCCTCATCCCATTCATTGACTGCAACAACGTTTCTGAAGTGGAAGTTCCACTGCTCCCAACTACCCTCCCCACTAAATGGGTCAGGTAGGACTAGTGGTCTGGCTGCCATTCTTTCTGCTGCTAGATCCTGCCGACTACGCCAATGTAGCAGTGCCCAACTTTGAAAGTTAATGGTTTTAGCAACAACAATTCATTCGAATAAAAACAGCACACCATAACCAAAGTCAAGCCTAACAAGATTAAATTCCTCCAGAAATAGATTATTTTCATCCAACCAAAAATAGAATGTTAGTGTGATATATTACTCAAGTCCACATGAAAGAGGGTTCAAGCCACAGGGAGGGTTCACCGCCTAGTCCAAATAGAGACACAAACATCACACACAGTACAACAACTATCAAAACCACAGTTTTAGAAAAGAGATTAGAATATTAACAGTGTTACACTATTCTTGAAGAGCAAGTGAAAAAAGAACAGGAAGTAAAATAAAAAATAAAAATTGGGATAGAGAAGAAAACAATAGAAAATTCAGTGATGAAGAAAACAATAAATACAGTTATTTAGATTTCTTTCAAATTTTATTTCGCAGTCTACTACTTTGTCAACTCTATGTACAAATCTGAAGTCTGTAGATCAGGGAAGAAGAAGTAAATGATGTGGGTGTGTGAGCGCACTTTTGAAGAGGATCAGCATGAGGAGCCCGTGAGTGGAATGTGCTTGTAACAGAATGCTACAAGAACAGTGTATCAATGGCATTTAAATAAATGCTAAATATTGTGCCAAAATGTGTCGTACAAATACCACATATTCATCAGCTTCTACAATATGCAATTAATCACTATGTTAAAGAATCGCTACAAAGAAGTAGGCTTCCTCACTAACTAGAAACACTACCACCAAGGTGTGCTTTTGTGTATGGAAATTTTGCGGCCACTTTTCCCCCCCATTATTATTTTTATTTAGTACTTTCACTAAGTATAATTGTAGTAAAGTAATTTGCTTGTTGTACTTAATTCTTTGGCAACCACAGGAACATCTTCAGTTTGAGGAACAACACCATAAAGTACCAAACGATAGAAAGTGACTTTGACTCTATCTACATGTGCAATTGTTGATAATGTAATCGCTATAAATATATTGCATGCACATGAAAATGTCCTCATTTTGATGACCACTCGCAATTTGGCAGTTATTTTTCCCCGTTTAATTATTACCCTATATTGTGGTATTAAAAATGTTACTATCTGGTACTCCTCTTTTATACAACGCGATATTCTGGGTTAATCATTATTGCCTCTCCTCTTCATTTAAAAGCATATTTTTTTTAATTTTAGAGGATACCAAATTATAAATCAATTATTTTTGCCCTGTTCTGCTGATAATTGTTATGTGCAGTGCAATGAATTGCTGATAATACATTTCTTGGCTCGCTTGTTTTAGCTGTAGTAGGAACTGAAAAGGATTTCAATTTTCAGTAGAATTGAAATGTGAAAGGTGTTCTAGAGAATAGTAAAAATGATTCGCAGGCAGCATCATTCGAAATTTAGCAAGTAAACATGTGTGTCCATTGGTCATTTTATGCTAGGTACTAGGTTTTTGATTGTGACAGTGATAATATCAGGTACTACATGTTTTTTCTGCAGAATTTAAGCCAGAACACCATTCTTCTTTCGCTACTTCCCTCTGTTTATGGATGTCTGTACTAATAAACAGAACAAACAAGCACACACTCCACAGCATACAGTCCCTAGATGTGTTACCAACATGTATATTGCTCTTTGAATAGAGTGCTCAATGGCTATTAAACAAGAGTTCCAGCTGAGCAGCGCTACTGGTCTATACTTGGTCTCACAAAGCAAGCCGACTGACAAAATGTATTGGTCTACTGTTCTTCAAGGAGCTTAGCATGTGGATATAGTATACTACAGGTAGTGCTCATAAGTGAATGATCCAACAAGCTAGATTTTTGGTTGCAAAAAGGCCACAGTAGTTTCAGCAGAGTAGAGGATATGGGGGGGGGGGGAGTGAGTCAGAGGGAATAATAGACAGATACTACCAAATTTTGGTGCTGAATTGGAGCATGCCTGTTTTGTCCATGCTCAAATTCAATGTGGTCATCTCTTCCCATAGTCCCAACAACAATAGGCAGATGATTCAGCACCAATTTTTTTATAGTTTGAGTGTATATATCAACTGGAAAGCCTCCACCTACTTTCAACATCATGGGAGACAGATTGTTGGGAAATGGACAGACCTGGATTGCATAGATTCATAAAGAGCTCTCTTACAGGATTCCCAGCAACAACCTCTTGTGGAAATCATTGGCCAACCTGATCATCTCTAATCTGGTTGGGGAAAACTTATTATTCCTCAAGAGAATTGGAGCCAGAGAATCTGACGCCTATAACTTTAGCCTACCACAAACTATTGACTATATAAGCTCAATGTACTGGATTCACAAATCCCCACATGGCATCAAGGGACTTGTCAGATTTATGATGACACTGGTATGTGACTCGACTTTAACGGCTTACGGTCCGCACTGGAAGAGCCTATAATGAGCCAGGAAAAAATTATAGCGAAACTAAATGACAAAAGAGACTTACCATTAGAAAGCACAGACTGCAAGCTATAATTTGATATATAAATTGGGAAACTAGAGTGAATGCGAGCAAAGATATGGTACTTTATATGAGACTACGCGATACGCAGCCTTCTTCAGTATTAATGAAATTGGTACGACATGGTATCACTACAGCAAATGGACCAAATCTGTTTGCAGATGCCCATAGAGAAGCTTGGTTTTGCCCAAGGGTGCTGGTGGCAGCTGACAAACATCATAGTCCACATCCAGTCGAGCTGGCTTGATACCGTCAATGGAGACTGAACTAAACATCCTGTAAGAGCCAGCTTGAAAGACTTGTTGTTTCTCTCCAGAACTTACAAGAGTTCATCACATTGGCACTGCAGATGTTTGCGGTGGACATCATGGTGGAGGAAAACAATCCATCATGATTGTAGTTCGTCAGGGACAATGAATTAGTGATATATATGGTAAAATCATGGAGTGGCCTTTAGGTTATGCATTGTTTCCTGCACATGAGATAGGAGAGCCACAAGGTCAGTGAGTTGATTTACAGTCATACCTGGTTTGGAGAAAAAATCTCAAGACAATCTAAGTATTGTACACTACACCAGTTCAGCAGAAGAGCAGTTGAGGTCATCCTTGGGAGCTGTGCAAATTCCCAGTAGAAACAGATATAGCTCATCTTGTTCTGGCCCTGTAAACATGCTTGGATGCATCCCTTCATCAGCCTCTTGGCTCATTCCATGATGCTATTGGACTGAAGGAAGATGTAGTGCATGCACATGAACATCCATGTTGTTCAGTTCAGTCCACTGGCCGGAGTTGTACTGCTAGCCACATTCTGAGTTAACACTGTTAGTACACCAAAGCAGAAGATACAAAAGTATAGCTGAACCTGAGTGCATGACACTGCTGTAGCAGCAACAATTGGAATTGCTTCTGGTCATAATTGTGAAAAGGTCGATGATGGTGAAGAGATTAGTGTAACTATGCGATGTTGGAAGTGGACCCACAATATCCACATGGAGGTGGACCAAACGTCAGTCGAACTACTGAAGAGGATCTGAATATCTGTAACATGATGTTGAACGTTAGCACATTGGCAAGGGATACAAGTGCATGCCCATGCTTCAACATCCTTGTGGAGGCCATGCTAGATAAAACAGGTAGCCAGCAGTCGTTATGTGGTATTGATAACCATGTATGATGGCCTATAAATGATGTCGAAGAGCTTTCACCTCCAGAGACAATGGAATGTGGTTGTGGTGTGGAGATTTCAGACAAAACTATTTGGAATTGCCCTCGATGAAAAGATCTTTACAGAACCAGGCCAGTAATAGCTGTGTGTTCTACATTGGCTGCCTGCACCTGAACGAGATCTGCATAGTTTATTTTCTCAGTGAGGGCTAGAGTTGCAATGATGAGTGGCGGTCTCATCGAGAGAACAGGTGGTGCTCCAGCACATAATCGAGACATTCCTGCTGCCGATGTACCACATGGGTCAGGTGACAGTGCCAGGGGTTATCCTGAGTATGCTTGCGAGGACGCTCTCATGTATTACCTGGATCGAGGTTGGGAACCTAACATCAGGAAGAGGTCCAGAAGAGATGATGATCGATGAAAGGGAGATGACTTCCGAGATCAAAAGCGAACTCTCAAGTATTCGAGAATGGAGCCGACACACAATACTGAATCGGAGAGCAGTAGCAAAGAAAAATTCCGAGACAAAGACGGTTGAAGCAAGCACTAGTTCTTCTCTGACCAAGGCCCGATCTGGTTTATGTGTCGGGGATGGAGATATAAAATTTGACAATGTACAAAGAAGGTAAATTCAGCGCCAGGGAATTGATTGGCCTAGCACAGTCAACCTGCATTGGAATGTTTTGCATGGCCACATTGGAA
The DNA here is from genome assembly GCA_028752905.1 of Cladorhizidae sp. MBARI D1340-BT2. Lineage (NCBI taxonomy): Eukaryota > Metazoa > Porifera > Demospongiae > Poecilosclerida > Cladorhizidae > Cladorhizidae sp. MBARI D1340-BT2. Next base: position 31,227,369 of record JAQNBH010000010.1, on the reverse strand, counting down.
ACAATGACTGTGAAGTTGAGAGTGGTTCTGCAGCAGACGTATCTAGTGGCAAAATACCTGGTGCCCAAGCCCTAAACTGACAGGTATGTGGATATTGAAGAGGTGACAGGAGAGACAGGGAAGCTCCGATAGCCAAGGTGCTGCTCTAGTTGGGACACCCAAAGCTCTAGGTGAGTGCTCGAGAACACCAACAAAGACGTTGTACTGTGTAGAGACAACAATCTCCAATTCGAGCCACTAGCAGAAGCAGTAGACCCTGAGCGAAAGGAAAATGCAGAAGTCAGTGCTGTCACGACAACGGAAATGCAAAGAAAGAAAGAGGAGAAGGCAGAAGAAGATACTCGAGAGCTCATGAATTTAAACGATGATTTCCTTGAAGAGAGACCATCTTGCACTGAGGAGGCAAAGGCCATAGAGAAGGCATGAAGGCTTGACCACTTCCAAAGACAGCCTGCCTGAGGAGCTCTAACAAGAGAGCAACTGATTGAAGAACAGTACGAGGACGAGACTCTTACAAAAGCCTGTGAAGAAGCTAGCCCAGTATGACCATTTTTGGTCATCAATGAAATGCTCTATCACATTAGCACAGGAGAAGACGAAACTGTAGTGAAGCAAGTTGTGGTTTCCAGAGGGCAGACAAAGAGGCCTCACGCACGGTTCACCCTTAGCTGGTCACATGGGTAGAAGAAAGACATCCCACAAGATTTTGGGACGCTTCTATTGGCTCACTCTCGACAAAGACATTTGAGACTCGCTTGAACACTGTGAGGAATGTCAAAGAGTAAAATTATGTGGTTCCAAAGAACGAGGCTCCTCTCAGCATCACGCCAGTATTCAAAACTCTATTCGACCGAATCGCAATTGACTGTGTGTGGGAACTGCACAAGATACCCCGAGGAAATAAGTATCTGATTATCATTATGGATTTTGACAGTCGCTTTCCTGAAGCGATACCAGTCAGGTCAATAGATGCAGAAACCATGGCAGATCACTTGATACAGTTCATGCTCAGATATGCGTTCCCAGATGAGATCCTCTCAGATTGAGGAGGTAACTTCATGTCGATGATGGAAGTGATAATCAAACGACTCAGAATCAAGCACATAAAGTCCTCGCCATATCATCCTCAATCGAATGGCATGTTAGAGCATTGGCACGCTATGGTGAAGGCAATACTTAGGAAGTCGAAGAGGCAAGAAAGACTGGGACAGAATGATGCCTTTGCACTTGTTTGGACGTCAAGAAGCGATCCATGCCCGGCTTTGAACCCTTTGACCTGGTGTATGGCAGAACAGTCAGAGGCCCTTTGGACGCTGTAGACTTGCCTACATCTCAGTCGCAGAATATATGAATGACCTCTACCAGCATATGAAACACATCGCAGAGTTGCGGCAGAAAGAGACATGGTATCGAAAGAATGAAACAAGAAATTTCGTGATCAAAAAGCCAGAATCCAAGACAAGGAGGTGGGAGACTCAGTACTGTCATTAGTGCCCCAATGTCACAGCAAGCTGGAAGTATCATACCAGGGACCATACCAGATTCTTGAGAAGATAATGCCAGAGCCGTATTTAGGGGGGGGTGGGGGGGCAATGGCCCACCCCCCCTGATATATTTGGCTACAAAATTCAGAGGCCCCCAAAAATTAGGTGTGCTTGGATGTTAAGAGTCACATAATCTGTACATATATTATGATGTATAATTAATTAAAACATCGCCCGGTTAATTCCAGCTGTCAGTGTGCTAGCAGAGCAAAAAAAAAATTTGCCATCTAGCTGCCAACAAGAATAATGTTAAATTGGGGGGGGGGGGCATCAATCTCATACATAGGTACTTTGCAGATGTCATGATGCTAAGTGCAAGTCTGATTATTACAAGCACTGATACATTTTGTAAGCTAGACCTCCTGTTCCACATATCAACACTATAGGTGTTGATTATACTAATGACTATTATGGGTTAACAAATTTTAGGTCTGGCCTTGGCCCTCCTGTATCTACCCATACTCTTCCTTCATTTTTTGGACCTTCAAGGTATTATGCTCCATGATTCATAATGGTAGCTATATGAAAGTAATGATGAAATGATGTAGGGAAAATGAAGACAACTCCCAAGTACATGATGAAGAGGGTCATGATGAAGAGGTTCATGTTGAGAGCGGGGCTCATGATGAAGAGTTCCTTCATGATGATGATCTACCTGAAATAGATCTAGCAACTGCAAGTCCTATTGTCAAAGATCCCAATGATCCAGCACTTTATGCTGGAAAGCATTCCTTATTGGATGTCAATGACAAGCTAACACCCTTATCATGTGCCTAAATTTTATGCCACCCATTGGAGTGCAAGAGTGAGGACTCTTTCTGCTCAAATCCGCAACTATGGATCATCCCCCCACTTCAACAGCAGAGACCCCTGATTGGTTAGAAAAAGCAACTCCTGATTGGTCAGATCAGTCTCTGGGGAGAATGATCCTAGGCACAAAACAAGAGAAACCGGCTGCCTATAAAGAACAAGCGACTTCGTAAGAAAAGAGAGAAGGAGAAGGAGTAATCAACAAGCCGGGAGAAAGAAGGAAAGCCCCTCAACAAACTAACTCCTCAATGAACTGAAGAGAGACTCAGAACTGAGCTGACCTGGCTCTGTATAATATATATAATTTGGTAGAAAACAATAGGAGTAATGATGTATTGATAGACATTGTGGTCGTGTACATCATTTTGTTATTGTTGATTATAATCAACTTACCTTATACAGAAAAGGTGGGCAGAGGTCTAGAGAGAGAGAGAAGACTCTGGTTGATTATATACTTGGTCTAGATAAGGCTATTGTGAGAGAGAAGCAATAGTAAGGTCTGGGCGTCAAAGAAAGTGAAACTGGAAAGAGAAGTTGTGCTGAGACTTCTTCTGAAGAATTATATTGTTAGGAAGTAATATTCCTAGAGTGGGAAGAAGGGTTCGCCTTTCTCACAAGATCTATGACTTCACAGTTGAACAGAAGCCAGGAGCAGACTACTCCAACGCCGATGGGCTATCACGCCAAGCCGAGGATAGACCATCACTTGAAGAAAGGGGAGATGTCAGGATTCCTAGTTCAAGTGGAATCAAGACAACGAAAGAACAAAGGAACATTCTCAATAGATGTGGCTAATGTGGTGTAATGTGAATGATGTAATGATTTGTTAAGACTGACACACCCATCAGGTGAGCCCCTCAGGTGATTTTGGAGTTAAGACGTTTTTTGTGCTGACATGTTTTTGTGCTGAAATTGCTTATAGAGAGAAGAGTTGAGTTTGTATTGTTTTGGATGTTTTGATTCATGCTCTTGTGAATTAAATAAAGCTTTAACTTTACCACAATTGTTTAGCTAACATAGCTAGAGAAAGGGCAAAGGAAAGACAAGGTTGCAACAGATGCAAGGATGGTTTATACTTCGTGAAGACTGGAAATACTTCCTTCTTAGAATTTACTCCCGGGAAACTTTGTTTGGGTCACCATTGTTAGACAATACTATACTACATACACTCACACACAATCGATCCATACCTATTATCATTGTCCTACATGTACGCATGCACATCACGTTACTAGCCAGTCTGTATACACATTGCTATTTGTGAACTACCAATTCTGATTCAGTGGCATCGCGACCAAAGAGGGCGATCCCCTTATTATCTATGTGTATACAGACTCCAAGGGCAACACGTTGAAGAGCCCAGGAGGTGCCCCACCTATCAGAAAGAGGCGACCAAGAGAGGAGATTGACAGACCCCAATTGGAGCACACTGCTACGTAGGATGGCAGAGATGAGATGCCCCTTCGACGATTGCGACTATGTCATACCCGACGTTGACCCAGTACTGGCAGCTGCATTCCTGTCAACACACTCGATGACCCACAGGACTGGGCCTCCGCAGACGGCCAGGGTGGAAATGGTGAAATTGCCAGACATCACATCAGCAGGCACCTCAGAAGACAGGACATACTTCAGATCAAGGTGAGGTGACTATGTCAGGGCCACCAAGCTAGTCGGACCGGACCAGGTCATACAACTGCTAGAATGCTGCGACGATCAGCTGCGCAGGGACTTCACCCGTAACGCGGGGGGCACCCTGGCTGGAAAGACTGAGGACGAGGTATTCGCTTCCATGAAGGCATGGGCAGTGAGGGAAGAGAACGCCATGGTCACCCGAGTCTCCATCCATAACATGAAACAGGATCGCGATTAGCCGATACGGGCATTCTACGCACGACTGAGAGGACAGGCAAGTGTATGTAAATTCATGAAATCATGCAGTGCATGTGGGCAAATTGTAGATTACTCCGAGGAGAACGTGGCAGATGTACTATGCAGGGGGCTCGCTGACACAGAGATAGAAATCGACCTCCTCGGGGACGCCAACCAGGAGATGACAGTGGAACAAGCACTACATTTCGTGGAAGCCAAGGAAGCTGGGAAGAGGTCGGCATCGAGACTGTCCATCTCACAATCAGCCGAAGTGCTGGGAAGCACATACAAGCGACAGAAGAAACCTCAAGGTACCCCCACCAAAGGAGGACATCTGCTCTTATTGTGGAGGAAAAGGCCATGGCAGGAGCGCCTCAACCCGAATAAGGCGATCAGAGTGCCCAGCATTCGGGTCAAAATGCACTGGTTGTGGAAGAGACCACCACACTGAGAGGATGTGCAGCAGTGATAGCAAATAACACACCACGCAGTTCGAGAGTGCCCTGTTCGACCAGGTATGCAACCTAACAACATCCGACCCCAACAAAGCCAATACCATGGACCACTATATTATATACAACCAGTCCACGAAGTCATGGATAAAGAGGAGATCAAAGCCTCAGCCGTACATCTGGTTCAACATTGACCTCAACAAGGACGACTACCACCACCTAGGACACACCCTAAGGATGGGCAACAAAAAGACCTCCATAGAGGCAATGGCCGACACAGGATGCCAGAGCTGCCTTGCTGGCACAAACATCCTCCACAAGCTCGGCCTGACCACAGAGGAACTCATACCCCATGGTAAACATCCCCTGCTTTCCCCCAAGTCCTTTTCTCTCACAGGAAAGCAATAACTGAAGTAGAAACCATGGCTAGTCAAAGAGGAAATGTTTATTGTGAACATTTTTGCATGGTTGCCTCATAGTAATAAAGTGTAAATTAGTGTGAATCACTTTGGTTAAACTAGTTTTTGGCACTTTGGACACAATTATTGTAGTTCCTAACAGGTTTCAGTTGTGTTGAATATAGCTGGGCTTTTAATTTGCCATGTAAATGTCATAAGGAGTACTCGAAACCTGGAAATATAATGATTTAGATCCTGACTTTAGTAGGTGCATATAAACTTCGGTATAGTTAACCCTTATATCCAGAGATACAGCTTTATAAATGCACGTGCTTTATAAATGCACGTGCTTTATAAATGCACGTGGAATAATTGTGTTTCAAAATAGGCACAGACCCTTTTTTTCTACATAATTACGTTTGTTATGTTAAATATATTACCAATACACTGATTTTTTTTTAATGAGTCTGGTAGGTAAATTTGTTTATGGAAGAAAATGAATAAGGAACTTCAACAAATTATGTATTAATGGAACCTACACATTACTACAATCATACGTATATATGCATATTTGGCACTGACAAATGAGAATATCACACACTTGAGTAACAAGCAGTTAACTCAATCAAAAGCTAGCTCAAAATATAGTCGTCCTGCATTATAAAATTGCACCGTGTTAATTTGCCTCTCATACCATTCATTCACTTCTAGTGAGGTTGAATTCCTGTTAGACTTTGGATGCCATAACAGTGATCTTCCAACTCGCATTGATGAGGGTGTAAGACTCGAGTTCAGTTTGCAGTCAGCAGTTTCCTCCACCATCACTGGTTGGATTCCAATCAGGTATTATGCACCAAGTTTCGATATGCCAAATGATGATACGAGTCTAGTGGAGTTGGATTCTTCAAATGTCTCTGTGACAGTTCAAGCATCTATGTACAGCTCCACCTTCCCTCTAATCCTTATTGAACCCTCACGATCACTAGCTCTCATCAGGGAGTACATCTGCATACCATACGTACAGAATTTTACTGAAAACCTGCAACTACAGTTGCGCTGGATGCAGAAATTTGAGAGACAATCTGACTTCTACACTTCCCCTTGGATCCTTGATGACATCAATATAAGGATTTGGAATGGAACATGTTTTTTGGAGGTATTGAGTGAAGATTTCATTGATGATAACTTCAACTTTGATTCTTATGAATTGAGTTTAGGCTTTATACAAACAATGCATTGTCAATTATCAAATGCCACAGACAGCCTTCTATTCGAAATAGAAGCTACATCCCCTACCATGCGCTTTCTTACTGTTAATGTGACCAACATTCCAGTCTCTTTTGAAGACAGAGGTGAGAATAAGTAGCCGTTGTATTTGTGCGGTTTTTGTTGTTTTTGTTGTTATATTACGGGTATTACTGGTATAGATTCTGAAATACCACACATAATACATTAACATTCATTAGGACCTACTATGTGTTTAATTTTGAGTTATATATCATCGTTAGTGATCAGAAGGAACTGCTTCTGCTGCCTTTGAAAATGTAGCTATAATTCTTGAATGGAAGTTAATGACTATCCACATATGCAGTAGAGTGTTAAATAGTCATAAGTGGAATATGCGAGAATATCTCATTCTGCACCTATGGGGAAATACTACAGTGAGCAAATTAAGAAAACGTGATCACATGCTCAGTTTCATATGCCTAACACAGGTTAACCATTGATTTTTACCCCATGCTGCTGTACCTGTGCAAAGTATGATCCATAACTTCATTGTAAGAAGACAGACTCTTAATTTTCTCATAATAGCACTGAGCCACAGGCACTGAGATGCCAGGAAGTTATGGTTGTTTCCTCATATCGTAATCCTGTCATATAGCACTGAGCCACCGGGAAGTTATTGTTGTTTCCTCATATCGTAATCCTGTCATATAGCACTAAGCCACTGGCACTGTGCCAGGAAGTTAAGGTTGTTTCCTCATATCCTAATCCTGTCATAATATAGCACTGAGCCACTGGCACTGAGATGCCAGGAAGTTATGGTTGCTTCCTCATATGTGGGTGTGGGCTAGAAAAAGTCTAGTGCAATGGTCAGAGTTAAAATTATTGCTGATGATGTCATAGCAATGATGCAATGTTAGGGTTCTGTTACATTCCTATTCTGTGTGGAATGAGCCGTAGTTTAGGTATGGTAGGACTATTAGTCTGTGCCACACATGTGGCATAGTCATGGGATTATTGTTACATTCCTGTGTTGTTGGAAATGCAAGGTTTAGGAAGGATTACTAGCCCATGCCACACATGTGGCATAGTCATGGGATTATTGTTACATTCCTGTGTTGTTGGGAATGAACCAAGGTTTAGGTAGGATTACTAGCCTGTGCCACACATGTGGCATGGTCATGGGATTATTGTTACATTCCTGTGTTGTTGGGAATGAACCAAGGTTTACGGAGGATTACTAGCCTATGCCACACATGTGGCATGGTCATGGGATTATTGTTACATTCCTGTGTTGTTGGGAATGAACCAAGGTTTACGGAGGATTACTAGCCCATGCCACACATGTGGCATGCTCATGGGGATTATTGTTACATTCCTGTGTTGTTGAGAATGAACCAAGGTTTAGAGCGTGTAGTCTAAGCAACAGCTACACAGCTAATCTTACAGTCACAGAACATTACCACAGGTGAAAACCTACCCATCATTATGTGGTTCTTTGGAAATGTTGCTAGAGTTCCAGGAAAATCACTAATTTTCTGTATTGGCACTGATTTATTAGCCGTTTTTACTTATGATGAAGAACAAAAGTAAAGTCAGAGTTATACATATAAAGCTTGTCCATTGCCATCTGAATATATTCAGGACATCCTCAGACAACTTAGCTTGTATATGCTGTGTGTGTTTTTATGTGATGCTCAAGTTTCTTGTGAGAACTTTTGTGATCAAGGCAGCGAGAGAATTTTTTAAATAATTGAGAAGATTTCGTTTCATATCATCAAGTGTGTAAACAAGTATTCTTGTATCCTCTCAAGTGTGCAGACATGTATCCTCGAATGTGTAAACATGTATCCTTGAGTGTGAAGACATGTATCAATGACACTATAGACATGTATCTTCGAGTGTGTATACATGTGAACTCGAATGTGTAGACATGTATCAATGACACTATAGACATGTATCTTCGAGTGTATACACATGTAAACTCGAATGGGTAGACATGGTGGCAACTCCATATTAGAGTAAATGTCAATGTGCAGATATATGCAACACAACATTGGGTGGCATAATTATACAACAACGCAAGTAAGTGTTCCACTTTCCATGATTCACCCCCATACGTATGATATTTTACCGGAATAACATTTTTATAGCCACCATACATATCTCTATACTCAGGAGTGCCTTGTGTGAGTTTCATAGGTCACGTGAATTTGTATGCTGCGACCGTATGTTGTAGAAATGCTGGTTTAACCATGTTATCATATGCTAGCTACTACGTAATGCTGTCGAGAGATTAAGTTGAAGAATTATCGATAAAGCCACAAACAAAAACACCACTATCATCAAAACAAGTTCATTAATACAACTAGGATTATAACTCGGACTTGGACGATCAAGGGCTCACCAGGTACAGGAGTTGCTTTTATAGATTACCTTCTGCTGGTTAATAGGTCACTCAACAGGTAATCCATCTATCTACCCAGTTCATGGTTCAGTCTATTGGCTGTTTGTCTGAGGGGAGTTTTCCTCTAGGCCGCTAGGGCTTGGCTATTGGGTGTGGCCCAACACCTGGCCATCTAATTCATTATTTGTTGTTTCTCCATAATTGATGATGACTTCTCCTCAGGAAATAATATCACATTTGGCTAATACATATAGATTCTTGACACCAAGGAAAGTTAAACTTAACAGAAAATTTAGTCTGCTTTGGCAGTCCCATTGTCATTGTATCTGGTGAGCTGGACTGAGTTAGTGTTCTGTGAGCTCATTGATCTTGGCTTTATATGTTGCTTCGATACAGGCTTGACCACAAATTACTTCATTGTTTAGACCTTTTTGCATTGTTGCCTAAATTTTTACTCAACAATTATTCTCTCCCTCAATTAAGACGTTCAGTTCCCAGTCAAATGTTTACACAAATGTCTAGACAAATGGCTTTGCTATAATCAGCATTCTTGATCGAGGACTCATAATTACCTACTACAACCAACCAGCTGCAATTGTATAACCGAAATCCATTCAAGCATTTGCAAAGACGCTATGTCTCAGTATAAAAAAAGAGTCAAGCGTAAATCATTTCTTTATGCTAGTACAGGCAGCAGCCACATGGGTAAGGCATACAACAATGAAGTCTATAATATGTTCCACTTCTATGCTTCATCTATTTGCTTTCTAGACAGCCATGATGTTATGGCCACCATTCATATCCCAACAGTAGAACCTCAGTTATCGAGAAGGCTATGGACAGACTAACTACCTTGTGGATAACTGATAACCGATTATTCATAAGCTAGGCCGTGAATTTAATTACACTTTGGTCGCATTAGCTGAAATCTTGGTATGTACTCCTCAAATGAGATGAGGCTCTATATATGTGGTATTGTTTTGTGGTTGTAAACAAGCAGCTATTAAGAGTACAGCTACTCTTTGTAGCTAAAGATATATTCTCCATATGGACTATATATAACTAATAGGTATCCCTTCTCCTCTGCAGATGCATACAATTAACCTTGCAGATTTCTGTAAAAAAGGAGTCCTTTTATTTCATGTGTACCCAAGGGGTATCTTGTATGTGTTTCCATAGGTTTTCTAGGTTTTCTAGGTTATCTAATTTATTTTTTGTTTTGTATCCATAATTCATGTGATTTTCCCTTAATGACAATATATTAATTTTTTTTAATATCATAGTATATTGATATATTCACCCAATAGCAATAATTGAGCAGAAGAGTATATCTTGAGAAACTATCTCAGCGAAACACTTGCATGATTTATTAATTTCTCAGATGATAGCTTCAAATAGGCAGTGTATTTTTATAACTATATTTATTGTCCTGTTACTGTGCATAGTTCTTGGGAAGATGTGTTCGTGGTTATGGGGATGTATTTCCCATTGGTTGTGCTCAGACACTTTTAATGATCGCTTATATTATTCTTCCTAGTGTCAGGGGATAGCACACAAGATGTAGGTCGTCCCCAAAGTGTTAGTATTAAAGAGGCACCTGCTATATTGTTTCTGTGTTAGTGGCATAACCGTTACAGAATTTCCTCTAAAATCATCCACCTAGCTTTGTTGGACTCTAAATTTGCAGTTACCTCAATGGAAAAATGTTCGATAAAACATTGAATATACAAAGTGTTCATGGCTACTTTCCTGTCCGAGCTTCTGTGAAACACCTTTTGAGCATATGAGATATGTCATCTAAGTGAATACTGTAACCAGTTCAAGAACTTTATTTAACATTTCAAAAGGTTTGGACTATTGTGATATATAAACCCATTCTATTATTATTATTATTAGGCTTGCGGATGTCTATTTGATAAGGGGAAATTGGTCATTTTTGGGTGTCGTTCTATATCTCTTCTTGTCTCATATATGTTTATGTTGGTGGTTTTTAAGGGTAGGATGGGTTGTTGGGTTGTATTCTTTAGGAATATTATTAGCTTGTCTACGTCATTATAATGTGCAGATATAGAGGATGGTAGTGATGGCTTCATGCTTCCATGTACACACAGTTTCATTTAATCCAGTGAGAGTCTATGATAGCTGCCCAACAAAGGAAGACAATGAAAACATCTTGGAGGATGCGCTGCAGTGGCTGGCGTCAGAGTTTGGAGTGGTTCCCTTGGGTCTGGCCAAGTCTTTTGCTGCAAAGTCCTGCCAGGAAGTGGCTGATAGAAGTTCACAGAGCAAATCAGGTCTCTACTGGATCACAAATGGTACCAACACAGAGCAAGAATATTGCCAATTCTGAGTTGCATCGTTGAATTAACTCCAATATGGAACATATTATAGTATTGTCCAACATATAAGCCATGATATTCCCGTGTTCTTATATAATACAGTAGATTATGTTATATATTCTAAATAGAAGTGAAATTCACTATGATTATTGTTTTGTTCATAATCAGACATCACAGGGAAATTTGGAGTCTTTTAAGGCACAATTTGTTATGAATAAAGCTATGATAGATGGAATGTGACAAACCAAGGATTAATAACATGTCAACTTGATGTAGGAATTGGGAAAAAGAGCTAGTTATATAACACAGTGGTTACCATGGATTTACGATTATATATATATATATTTTATATAATTATTATTATTTTTTATTCATAATTGTTTGTATGTTTATTTATTTGATTGTTTCTTTGTTTGTTTATTTATTTGATTTATTTATTATCATTTAACAAAAATGTGGAAAAAGAACAAAACAACTAACTAGTTAACAATAATAAATATCGATTACAAAATAATAACTAATTAACAATAAATACATAAATAAATAACTAAAAATCAACTCCTGACCGACTCCAAATCAGATCAGGCATTCCCCTGCTGGATTGCAACTGAGAGACACTAAGGAGGTGAGCACGGTCATTCACTTCCCCAGTTCTTTGCCTTATCCTGAGGCTGAGGTCCTTCAGGAAAACCATCGACCTGTTCCCAATAACACCAATGAATCGATGGCCAAAGGTGGCAAGGATTTAGGCTGGCATACATGGCCACTTTTTTCTCCTCAGCCATAGCAGCCACAGCTCCAGCACTACTCACTGCTGCACCTGATATGACTGGGAAAACGATCTGGACAGGTTGCATCCGACACGAGTTGCTTGCGATTCTTCCAAGGCACCACTGTTACCCCATCAGCCCATCAGAATGAAAGAGTCCCAGTGGTTCCATGCTGAAAGGGGCACCTGCAGATGACAACAACCGGAACACGATGTCGTTCATGGGGTATGACGGTCCTTCGCTTGCAGCTAAGACAATGCATAGCAAGACAAACCACTTCTGCCACAGTGCTAGCAGTTATGGCGGTGACACAAAGCAGAGCCCAAGCGGAGACCCACGGCAACCCTGATTGTATCATCATCCATCCTGAAACCCAGAGATGAGATGGAGTGAGCACTTAGACATGCACCGGATTCTTTCTTTGAAACAACCAAAAGCCTGGCTCGAGCAAAATCATCAGGTGCATTGTGCGCAAGATTCCATGTACTTTGACACCTTGCACATATCCCAGGATTTCTGGAACAATGCCACAAGACCAGATGGTGGGGGATTACCGTGACCCATAGACCAAGCTGAAAGGGCATCATCCCACAAAAGGGACAGTGAACAAGGAGGATGGTGAAAAGTATACGGAAAGAACAATAGGGTAGATTACAGGTGCTAAGCTATAGACAGCTTCCAACATCATGTCTCCGTGCATGGAATTGAAAGCATTTTTGATGTCAAGCTTTACTACTGCATGGTTGGGTTTGCAGGTTGTTAAGAGACTGCCTGCTGATGGACAGCTGCTTCGCCGCCCCCCCCCCCCCACCCCACCCCTCACTGATTCTAAAACCCTGCTGCCTGGGTGCAAGCAGGGATGCCATGTCCTCACTTACCATGTTCCAGCTACCTTGGCCACTAGCCAACGAACGGTGCATCCTGGCTGGCCCCACCTCCTTTCTTCTCTAGAGCCAGTAGGGTAGCCCCAAAAAAGAAAGGACAAATAGAGGAAAGAATTCTTCCCTCTAGGACAATGGCAGAGTAGGCAGCTAAAACAGAGAGAAGGAAGGAGCCTTCATTGGGATATTTATTTGTTTGTTTGTTTGTTTGTTTGTTTGTTTTTGTTTGTTTGTTTGTTTGTTTGTTTGTTTGTTTGTTTGTTTGTTTGTTTGTTTGGGGGGATTTTCATTCAATATAATTTACAAATAATAATAAATCCATGAGAGTGGCTCCCCAGCAGCCAGGTAAGTCGATTGTGTCTTGTATATGTGCTCCGTCGTACAAGTTCATATCACATTGGTTATCACCTAGCTGGCAATACAAATATATATGGCAAGGATTCTAGGCAATTTTTTTTCATTCAATATAATTTACAAATAATAATAAATCCATGAGAGTGGCTCCCCAGCAGCCAGGTAAGTCCATTGTGTCTTGTATATGTGCTCCGTTGCACAAGTTCATATCACATTGGTTATCACCTAGCTGGCAATACAAATATATATGGCAAGGATTCTAGGCAATTTTATTTCATTCAATATAATTTACAAATAATAATAAATCCATGAGAGTGGCTCCCCAGCAGACAGGTAAGTCCATTGTGTCTTGTATATGTGCTCCGTCGTACAAGTTCATATCACATTGGTTATCACCTAGCTGGCAATACAAATATATATAGCAAGGATTCTAGGCAATTGATCAAGTGTTTTCAAAGGGAATTCTTGGCACAGGATAAATGTCTTGTCTGTTTTGATTTGATGTTTGCTCTCTTTTCATAATGTTCTGATTAATAAGCCTATGGAAGTGCTTTTATAAATGTTGACGAAAGATGAGAGCTTGCATGAGAGGACTACACTGGGTGCTGACCGGATTTCTGAACTGTTGGAGCCTACTTTTATATGGAATTCTATGACGAATTGGCACTCTCAACTGCTGCACTGAAAGTAAGTAGTAAGTATGTGGAAGGATACATGGATGATAACTTCTGCATTGTGAAGAAGGGAAGTGAGCAGGTGTTGTTGGACCATCTAACAACATCAGGCTATCCAAAAAGTTTGCCATGGAGCTTAAAGTGGAGGGATCATTGCCCTTTATGGACTGTCACCTTCACAGGAAGGAAGATGGAGACTAACTGCAACTGTCTGCAGAAAACCCACACACACAAACCGGTACCTTGATTTTAGATCACGTCATCCTATCCAAGTCACAAGAAGAGTGGTGAGGAACTTGAATGATAGAACCAGGAGAGTAGTGACTGAGAAGGTAGCACATCATTTGAATAAGGTCTTTATAGAGAATGGTTATGCACAATCCTTCATCAACCTTTCATCTACAGAGACATCTAAATGCAGAAAGGAAGATAAGTACACCAATACAGACAATGAGAGGTGCATCCTATGGTAGTGAAAACATCAAAAGTGTCTGCAGAAATGTCAACATCAAAGTCGTTCTCAGATTGGGAAGAACTCAGAGGCATGGGTGGTTTAGCAGGGTGGGCTGGGTGGGCCATGGCCCACTCAACTTTTGCCAAAATATATATATAAATATATAGCTAGTTGCCTGCTACATGTAACAGGCAGTCTATTGTTTGGTCACTACAGTAGTGACCAAACAATAGATTGTCTGTTAAGGGGTGGCTTTGGATCAAGAATCTTCATTTGTAATTTTTTTTTGCTTGATTTCTTGCTGAAGAACAAATTTCAGAAGATTTAGATGAAATAATCATGAGCCTTTAGCACGCACACTTTCATTGATTTGTGTAAACTATTTGAATTCTTCTTACCGGAAATGTTGGGGAAGACGCAGGCTCATGGCGATGTATAAGCCTACGTAGGCGCCCCTCTTACGAGCACATACTTCACACACATCTTCTAATGTTGCCTGGACCAAGTTGAAGACCTCAAGAACTGACCCCAAGAACATTGTCATCTTGAACATCAAAATTGTCCTCCAAAAATGATACCAAATGTTTACATGCTAATTTATGGCACATATCAAAAACGAAAAGCCACCTTCTTCCCAACATTCATAACTCGGCCAATAAAAAATTTAGTTCTTATATTTTTATATTATTTTAAAGCTCTATGTTATGTCTATGCCAAAAAAAATCCCTTTTATTTTTATCAAGTGTTGCAACAAAGTTGCAAGGCATAGTTGGGTACAAAGTTCAACATGACCCTCAACTTGATGAAAACAATTTTTTTTTTAACCCCCCATTATTGCATGGATCTTAAGTGTTGCTATGTAAACACCCACTGAGAAGGCACACAAAAATCTGCCTAAGCACACATGGATGTTGGGGCAGATTTGAGTTGACTTCATATCTTGGAGGTACCTGTAGACACAGAACATGGAAATCATACAAATTATATATCATTAGAAAAAACATAGTAAGCGCTTTCTTTTAAAAGTTGAATTGTGTATTGATGACTTGAAATTAAAAAGATAGAATGATTATTTAAAAAAATATGTAAACTTTGTGGTTTGACCCAAAGCCTCCCCTTAAGTAATCAGTAGACACCACAGTGAATGTAATTTTCAATTAGCTACACTATAGTTCAAAGGTCAACATGCTATTGACCTATCAACTGAAGGAGAGACAGCTGGATTGATCTTTGATAGCTGTTAGTGAGTGCATTGAACCTTTTCATCCAGGGGAAAAGTTTAATTTTCCCAAGAAGAAGTATGGGTCAAGGCTGAGGTCTTGTCAAGCA
Source organism: Cladorhizidae sp. MBARI D1340-BT2 (assembly GCA_028752905.1). Taxonomy (NCBI): domain Eukaryota; kingdom Metazoa; phylum Porifera; class Demospongiae; order Poecilosclerida; family Cladorhizidae; species Cladorhizidae sp. MBARI D1340-BT2. Next base: position 31,211,861 of record JAQNBH010000010.1, on the reverse strand, counting down.
CAGTGCTTTCAAGATTACCCATTTCTTCACTATGATATGGTGTAGAGAAGGATGCCATTTTTTGCCATGCTGGCAGTCCCTGAAAAGAAGATTTTGACTTCAAAAAGACCAGATAGTGCCTTTGTAAGTATATTCTATAGTTAGCAAGTTAGCTATATTTACATCTACTATATCTTATTTTATATATATATCAGCTAGCTTTTCCAATTGGAAGGATGGAATATGAAACACCATGAGTCTGAGCATCATAGGGAGGCATGTGAAGCCCTTTTATCTTACCAATTCAAGCTAAGAGCATTGATGAGCTGCTTAACATCGGTCATGCAAGTAAAAAAACTGGAAATCATCAGATATTGAAAGAGAATATACAGTTCCTAGCTAGGCAAGATGTTCCTCTGAGGAAATGGGGAACTGACAGCAAAGAATTAAATTCAAATTTGATGCAGCTGTTTCTTCTTCGTTCGATTGATAATCCTAATATCTCAAAATGGCTTACTCGACAAAATGATACGTACATTTCTAAAGACATACAGAATGAAATTTATAACACAATGCCACATAGTGTTATTCATGATATAGCAGTTAATTTGCAGCAAACTGATTTTTACGTTATTATGGCTGATGAAGCAACTGATGCATCAAACAAAGAACAGCTATTGGTTTTCCGTTGGGTACACAATAACCTTGATGTGAAGAACTTTTAGGTTTGTGTCAGCTTGACAGTACAGATGCTACAACCATTTACACAGTAATCAAGGATGTTTTATTAGCCTTGAACTTAGATCTACAAAAGGTAAGAGGCCAGTGCTATGATGGGGCCAACACCATGTCAGGAGCAAAGAGTGGAGTAGCATGGAAAATAAGAGATGATGATCCCTGTGCTATATATACCATTGTTATGGGCACACCTTAAATTTGGCTGCAGGAGACACTGTGAATTGCTAAGGGATTCAATGGATACAACTTATGAATTATGTAAGTGAATCAAATTTTATCCGAAGCGTGATGGAATATTTAAGAAACTAAAAGAAGAATTGGAACCAGACACTCCTGGATTGAAGCAACTTTGTCCTACCCGTTGGATGGTGCATGGAGACTCACTCAAGAGTGTACTTGACAATAATTGTTCTTCCGGAGTTATTGTTGTTTCTTATGATCAGTTAAAGGATACTGAAATTAGGATCCGAATAACTGGAATTTCTTCCCAAATGGATACATTTGATTATTTTTGGGGTATTTCATTATCACAGTTGTTGTTGGAACATTTAGACAATTTAAGCCTTACACTGCAGCACAAGAATCTGTCTGCAACAGAAGGCCAGCTAGTTGCTACAATGGTCAAGCAAACCTTACACAGGGAATGCGTACAGATGATGATAACTTGAAGGGGTTTTCGAAGGCTGTCAAAATGAAGGCAATGCAGGTAGATGTTGGTGATCCTATTCTTCATGAAAGAGAAAGCTTCCAATGCGCTATGAAGATGGTGACAGTGGAGGTGATATTCCATCACAGCCTGAAGATTACTACATGAGGATATTTTGGACTTGAGCATATAGTGCATTGAAGACCATTTTGACCAGCTAGGTTAACAAATCTACTCAAAATTAGAGCAGTTACTCCTCAAAGGATGCCAAGGACATTCCCATGAACAAGATGTTTAAGCTGTGAGGGGCCATTATCATGACGATATTCATTATGATGACATTAAGGTGCAACTTAAGACACTGTCCAATCAGTTAGGTGAAGATATTTCACTATCAAGTATAGTTTCATACCTCAAGGGACTATCTGAACACGCTAGCCATCTATATTTGGAAGTCATCGTCTTAGTGTAGCTGTTGCTTGTATTGCCAGCAATGAATGCAACAAGTGAGAGGTCATTAAATTTTAGTGCCCTTAGGCATCTCAAAACCTATCTCAGATCTACAATGACTCAACTTCGTCTTAATAACTTATTAGTTTTGTATGTGCATCCGGATAGACTGGACAAAATCAACCTTTTATATATTGGCCATTGATGCCAATGAAACAAAGCATGCAATATTTGGTGGATTTTATTTGTAATGTGTAATTTCATAACTCAATTGTGACTCAAACCATGAGAACAGTAGTTGAATAGACAAAAACCATGAACTTCTAATGACTATTTGCAAACTTTTTTTTCCGAGCCCGCAAGTGGCCTCATCCTCCTTTTGACCCATCCAGTCTTAAAGTGGCTGAGCCACCCCTGGCCCACCCAACCTTAGAGTGGCTGAGCCACCCCTGACTGAGAACACTACTGAACAGAGTGATGGATGTCTTACTAGCTAGTATGCATTGTGTACCACATCCCTTGTAGCTGTAGGATGTACAGAGGGGAGACCAACAGATGACTGGAGACCAGAGTGAAAGAACATCAAGATGCATGTAGAAAATTTGCTAAAGAGAAGTATGTAATTGCTGAATAAGCATGGGATAATGGACATCCTATTTTGTGGGAGGAAGCACCATTTTAGACAAGGCCAGAAGAGAGAAAGAACTGCTAGTGAAGGAGGCATTGCACATCAGCCTAGCATCAAAGTTTGAGCAGTTCAATTGAGAGTTTGGGATGAACTTACATGGCTGCTGGGGAGCCACTCTCAAGAACCTGAACTTGAAGCCAAGACCACTATGAATTTTTCTTGATATTTTAATATCAGGTACGTCTCATTTCATTATTTATTTATTTATTTTATTTATTTTTTATATATTTTTATTGTCTATATAATTATATATTAATATAATTTTTATTTCTATATTTTTATATATGCATACTTTTATATTTTTTGTGATTTTTTATTTTGTTTATTATTTACTTATCTATATTATATATTCCACTTTACCTTTTCCTGTTTTGATATGGTTAATGCTGCTCACTGGCACTGCATTAGCCTATCTTTATTTTAAACATATACTCTAGAATGTTCACCTCGTCTTAGGGTTCCTAGGTATTTTTGCTCAGCATTTCTGCTCTCTCATAGTATGCTTGCTGAAATCTGTTGCTCACTTTGTAAGTGTCTTCATCGCACACTATATATTTGCTGCTCAAAGGATTTTCTGCTTTCTATCTTTACCTGGATAATAATTCTGTTGTAAAGATTTTGCTGGTATTGGTTAGGCCATCCTCAATTTAATTCTCACATTTGTTTTGGTGTTTAGCTCCTTTATGCTTACTGCCCTTGTCCAAACTTTACAGCTACATAAATTTACATTGCACATTGTTCCAATTTATGCTTCAGCATTGTGTACAAATGATAATTGGCACTACTTTATTTTGAAATCAATAAACATTCATCATTACACTTTTTTTAATTGGGATCGATAAGAGGGTAAGAGCTATTAGACTCAACGTCTAAACAACTTTACCTAAAATCTCTAGCAAAAAAAAAATTATGCATGCGTCAATAATATTGATGCATTACAAGACCTAAACATCACACCAAATTTATCGCATCTCAGAGAAGGACCTTTGTATGAGTTTATTATTTGTTTTTTGTTGTAGATTATATCTATCTTCCATGCCTTCGACCTCCGCATCACCATTCACACCAATACCAAGATTACCAAATTCCTCGATGTGACACTCGACCTCGCCCATTGGTCATACCCACCATATCGAAAACCTAACAGCCATATCCTGTACATCAACAAAAGATCAAATAATAATATATAAAATATATAATATATATAAAATCATAAATCCATGGTAACCACTGTGTTATATAACCTGATTTCTGTTGTCAAACAATAGCCAAACCCACTGGTTTAGTAAGAGGAAATTGTTCACTATTCTATCTCCTTTTCCCAATTCCTACATCAAGTTATAATCCTTGGTTTGTCATATTCCAACCAAAGCTTTATTCATAACAAATTGTGACTTAAGAGACTCCAAATTTCCCTGTAATGTCTGTGATTATGAAGAAAACAATAATCATAGTGAATTTTACTTCTACGTATATAGAATATACAACATAAGCTACTGTATTATATAAGAACACGGAAATAACATGGCTAACTATTGCTTATATGTTGGACAATACTATAATATGTTCCATGTGTAATTGTCGCTGGAGTTAATTCAATGATGCAACTCAGAATTGGCAATATTCTTGCTCTGTGTTGGTACCATTTGTGATCCAGTAGAGACCTGATTTGCTCAATGAACTTTTATCAGCCACTTCCTGGCAGGACTTTGCAGCAAAAGACTTGGCCAGACCCAAGGGAACCACTCCAAACTCTGACGCCAGCCACTGCAGTGCATCCTCCAAGAATTTTTCATTGTCTTCCTTTGTTGGGCAGCTATCATAGACTCTCACTGGATTAAATGGAACTGTGTGTACATGGAAGCATGAAGCCATCACTCTTGATTGATTAGCACCTAACTTTATACCACCCTCCCTATATCTTTATACTAACTACAATCCCCTATATCTGCACATATAATTATGGACACAAGCTAATTAACTTCATGGTTTAACTAGCTAGTTTATTAGCTGAATATAAAACTGGATGTTAACAAAGGCATAGTGATATCACAAACACTGTATTGAAATTTTTCAATGCCAACACTCATGAAACATGCTTTCTACTAAATAATTCTCATATGAGAATTATTATATCATAGATAACATACTTGAAGAAGCCACAACCGAGCTTATTATACATAGATAGAGTTACAGCTGCAAACACAGCATTTTTATAACAGCTGGTATGGTATATACTTGGTCACATAAGAAAGTCCACAGATGAAAACTTACTTCTTTTTTTTAAATCAAAGGTAGTCTTTTGCCTTGTTTCACACCCTTTCTAAAGGAACATTTCCTGGATCTAGTATGGTGACATCACCTCTCTACCAGAGTGTGCATAAGCTATGGCTACATAGAAATATTAGTAGCTAATCATCTGTATAGTTGCTTTGCTTGGACAAGCCTAGTCCAGCAGCAGATGACATCCCTTGGTGGGAAGTTGTATGGAAAATTTTGGTATTGCTGTGCGTAACATATATGTCCATGACGTGTATCTATGTATGTTATTCATGGTATCTTCATCCATAAAAATGTGATTGGGTCATCCATCTTAAATAAAGAGCACTTATATATATAAACTGGTAATGGTCGTCATAACAGCAGCCTGTTTGAAGTTAGAGGGAACAGAACCAAATGCACTGGCAGGTGAGAATGGGTTGTATAGCATGAAAAGATAGGAAAAGATGGGAAACAATGGTTGAATTTTATTATGACATAGTTATTCAGACTTGAACATGTTCTAGCTTTGAAGCTGCCATACCTAGGATAACAGGCCATATGAAAAAGCAGAGACAAAACAAACACACCCTGAACCAGGTGCATCAAATCTACAACCCACCAACCCATATTGCTCCTAAAAAACCACCAACACACACACAAGAAGAGATATGCCAATTTCCCCTTATCAAATGAACATCCACAAGCCTTTAATTTTTTTTATAAAATAATGAAATGGGTTTAACCCTTTCACTGGCAGATTTACGGAGGACTTTTTACAAAAATTGACACAATTTCACATTTTTTTTTTTATAGAGGACCACATGAAGACAAGTACCCAACAACTATATATCAGGTGATTGCTGATGCATGACGGGATGTTATGTTAAATTTTAGTTGCTTTGCAACAAACCACAGAAATGTGAATAGACAGGAAGTAAAATAAAAGGGTTTATATCGGGTTTATATCATCTCAATTTCATATTACACATGAAACCAGCAATGTTAGCCGGTCAACTTTTGGTCAACAACAACTGTTTGTCAACAACAATTTTTTGGTTGATTTATAACAAACCACAATAACAAACCACAAAGATGTGAATATCATTATAAGTTGAAAAAGGCTATTTCAGCTCCGTTTCATACACATGAAATCAGCAATGTTAGCTAGTCAACGTTTGGTCAACAACAACTATTTGTCAACAACATTTTTATAACAAACCACAAAGATGTGAATAGCATAACAAAGAGGAAGTAAGATATGGGTCCATAGTACTGAAAAATAAATAAAAGTATGTGCAAAGTGTGCATAACATAATTATAAATAAATATATATAGATAAAAAATAAAAGGGCAATGCTTGGCATTGTGAAGGTCTGCATGTTCAGCATAACTCAGACAAACACATAATGCTACATTATAAAAAATAATATATATATAAATAATAACCTCTCTCCAACCCTGTCTTCTCCTCTGCTGCTTCCTCATCCCCTCCTCCAGGTCCATGTGTGAAACTACCTTCCAAGGAGAAATAGTTCTTATTATTATGCTAGTTACTAGGCTTTACTAGGCTTTACTAGGCTTTACTAGGCTTTACTATACAACTCTTATATATTCTTACCTTGTGGGAAGTCTTCATGATCATCGCTATTGTCTGAAGCTTCGCTTGGCAGTGTAGGGCAACCTATCTTTTGAAAACTTTCTTCGTGGTCGGTGCCAACAGCTTCTGTTATAGCATCACCATCAACTACGCCACTTCCCAGGTAAGTCCAGGCACCTTCTTCCTCTTCCTCACTAATGTCAATCTCGGACAGGCCGAAGTCATCCTCAAATAGGAAGTCTAAAACGCTTCGTCTCTACAAAAGCGGGTCGCAATTTCTTCTTTGAGACTGGGAATGAACCGAAAGTGATGTTTGCTGGCACGTTTACTTCCCTTTCCTCATTCCGTATTTTCTAGATATTCAGGGCTATATTAGAGGCATGCTTTAGGCATACTCGTACAATTTTTTAAGTTTATACCGCGAACGTTTAATTATATATATATATATTTTGTAATGTAGCATTATGTGTTTGTCTGAGTTATGCTGAACATGTAGACCTTCACAGTGCCAAGCATTGCCCTTTTATTTTTTATCTATATTTATTTATAATTATGTTATGCACACTTTGCACATACTTTTATTTATTTTTCAGTACTATGGACCCTAGCCCTTACTTCCTCTTTGTTATGCTATTCACATCTTTGTGATTTGATATAAAAATGTTGTTGACAAATAGTTGTTGTTGACCAAACGTTGACTAGCTAACATTGCTGATTTCATGTGTATGAAACCGAGCCTTTTAATGATATTCACATCTTTGTGGTTTGTTATAATCAACCAAAAAATTGTTGTTGACAAACAGTAGTTGTTGTTGACCAAAAGTTGACTGGCTAACATTGCTGGTTTCATGTGTAATATGAAATTGAAATGATATAAACCCGATATAAATACTTTTATTTTACTTCCTGTTTCTTATAACAATATTCACATTTCTGTGGTTTGTTGCTAAGCAACTACCATAACGTCCCTTCATGCATCAGCTATCACCTGATATATAGTTGTTGGGTACTTGTCTTCATGTGGTCCTCTATATTTAAAAAAATGTGAAATTGTGTCAATTTTTGTAAAAAGTCCTCCGTAAATCTGCCAGTGAAAGGATTAAAGATCACAATAGTCCAAACCTTGCAGTAATTATTGAAATGTCAAATAAAGTTCTTCGACTGGTGACAGTATTGACTTAGATGACACATCTCATATGCTCAAAAGGTGTTTCACAGAAGCTCGGACAGGAAAGTAGTCGTGAACACTTTGTATATTCAATGTTTTAATATCCATTTTTCTATTGAGGTAACTGCAAATATAATGTCCAACAAAGCTAGGTGGATGAGTTTAGAGGAATTCTGTAACTTTTATGCCACTAACACAGAAACAGCATAGCAGGTGCCTCTTTAACAAGAACAATAATGGGCACGACCTACATCTTGTGTGATATCCCCTGACACTAGTTAATTTTATGGTACAATAATAATTATATGCAATAACTTAAAATTGTCTGAGCACAGACAATGGGAAATACATCCCCATACAACCACAAACACATCTTCCCAAGAACCATGCACAATAACAGGAGAATAAATATAGTTAAAAAATATAATACTGCCTATTTGAAGCTATCATCTGAGAAATTAATAAATCATGCAAGTGTTTCGCTGAGAGTTTCTCAAGATATACTCTTCTGCTCAATTATTGCTGTTGGGATTATACTATGATAATTAAAAAAATTAATATTGCCATAAGGTAAAATCACATGAATCATGGAGACAAAACAAAAAATTAATTAAATAGCTAGGAAACCTATGGAAACACATAATATACGACACCACTTGGGTACACATGAAATAAAAGGACTCCTTTTTTCCAGAAACTCAGATTATCTGCAAGGTTAATTGTATGCACCTGCAGAGGAGAAGGGCTACCTATCAGTTATATAGTGATCAACTTCCATATGGAGGGTATACCATTAGCTACTAAGAGTAGCTGCAGCCTTAACCCTTTCACTGCTGCAGGTAAATACCCCCCCTGTGCTGGCTTTTTTTGCCAAAAAAAAAGGTGATTTTGAAATCAATGCCAAAAAAAGAATAAGAGGTTATTTTGAAATTCTTTTTATGTTTTTGGGTGGGCAAGAGGTTGGCCTATGGGGGAAAAATTGAAATTTGGTATTTTGAATAATTAGGTGGTCATGTGACCTAATGGCGGCCATATTGATGTCGTTTCAATCTACAGACATGGCATTGTCACCTTGGCCCTGTGCAGGGCCACCCAAGTTGAGCAAATCATCGGTCTCATCCATGGAATACTCCCAATCACTGTCGGCATTATCGTAGTCAACTGTTGGAAACGAATTACCTGTATCGTCCAAATCAAAGTTGTCCACGCTGTCTGGTCCACAACTTCGTTGCCTTCTGAGGCCGCGCTTGCGTCATTCCGCTGCCTACCGCTGGGAAACACGACTTTCCAAGTGGAAATCATCTCTAGTTCATAGGAAAAAAACAATAGCTGGCACGTGCAGAGCACGCGGAATTTAAAAATGATTATTTTCACATACCCGGTAGTACCGGGTACGCGCAATTCAACGATATTTTTTCCTACCCGGTAGTACCGGGTATGCGCAGTGAAAGGGTTAATAGCTGATTTTGGTCTAGTCCAGTGTAATTAAATTCACGGCCTAGCCTATGAATAACCCCTTAAATTCAGTTATTCACAAGGTTAGTTAGTCCATAGCCTTATGTATAACTAAGGTTCTACTGTAGGGATATGAATGGTGGCCATAACAGCTGGCTGTCTACAAAAAACATGCATACATAGGTGAAGCATGGAAATGGAACATATAGACTTCATTGTTGTACAGCTTCCCCAATGTGGCTGTTGCCTACACTAACCTAAAGAAATTATTTATTCTTGACTTTTTTTTAAACTGAGACATAACGTCATTGCAAATATTTGAATGGGATTATATAATCTATCTGCTTTATCTTTATCCCAGGATTTCGGTTATACAATTGCAGCTGGTTGGTTGTAATAGGTAGTTATGAGTCCTCGATCAAGAATGCAAAGCCATTTCTCTAGACATTTGTGTAAACATTAGACTGGGAACTGAACGACTTAATTGAGGGAGAGAATAATTGTTGAGTAAAAGTTTAGCCACTAATGTAAAAAGGTATAAACAATAATTGTAACTTGTGGACAAATGTGTATCGATGCAATAGATGAGCTCACAGAAGAGCAACTCAGTACAGCTCAACAGTCATAATGACAATGAGAAAGTGGACTACCAAGCCAGGCTTTAATTTTCTGCATTAACTTTAACTTTCCTTGATATAAAGATGTATTAGCCAAATGTAACATTATTTCACTAGGAGCAGCCATCATCAATTATGGAGAAACAACAAATAATCAATTAGATGGCCAGTTGTTTGGCCGTGCTAAGCCCTAGCAGCCTAGACCTCAGACAAGCAGCCAACAGATTGAACCATGAACTGGCTAGATAGATAGATTACCTGTTGAGTGATGACCTATTAACTGGCAGAAGGTAATTATTTTGTTAGATCCTGCTGGCTGAGTACGTGTTAGACTAGTTATAAAAACTACTCTTGTCAGAGTGAGCCCTTGATAGTCAAGTCTGAGATTTAATCCTAGTTGTATTAATGAACTTGTTTTGATGATGGTTGTGTTTATGCTTGTGGCTTATCAAATTTAATTCATTCTTTTACTTAATCTCTCGACAGCATTACGTTGTCTAACAGGGTGTCGTAGGGGAAGCATGGTTAAACCAGCATTCCCAGAAGATCTGGTCGCATAATACAAATTTGAACTTTTGCAAATTGACTTAGTTTTTCTAGTTGATAGCATAATCAACGAGAGCATTCAGTGTCTGCATATTAATCCCTACACAGGTGACAGTAGCTACTTATCTAGAAACACCTGACATGGCTGGTTTTCTTTGAAGCTGACGCAAACTGACTGTAACTCATCTATGATGAACAGGAAATGAACATCGAAACAAGACTGTATTGGTTCTGAACAACAGATTGAAACTGCAACATGGATAAACATCACGCACAAGAGTGATTCTGGCACGGGCTAGTATTCCACCCTAAATTTAATTCCCAACAGAATAGGAATGTAACAGAACCCTAACATTGCATCATTGCTATGACATCATCAGCAATAGTTTTAACTCTGTCCATTACACTAGACTTTTTCTAGCCCATTACCAATCCCAATCCTAGCTGAAATTCTAACTGAGTACAGATCTGTACAGTACTGATGATGACAGGGTTATGATATGAGGAAGCAACCTTAACTTCCTGGCAGTGCCAGTGGCTCAGTGCGCCCGTCTTGACAATGAAGTTATGGATCATACTTTGCACATGTACAGCATGGGGTAAAAATCGATGGTTAACCTGTGTTAGGCATATTAAACTGAGCAAGTGATCGTTTTCTTCTCACTGTAGTATTTCCCTATAGGTGCAGAATTAGATATTCTCACTTATCCTATTTAACACTTTATTGCATAATGATGTGCATAGTCATTAACTTCCATTTTCCAAGAATTATAGCAACATTTTCAAAGGCAGCAGAAGCAGTTCCTTCTGATCACTAACGATGTTATCTCAAAATTAAACACGTAGTAGGTCCTAATGAATGTTAATGTATTATGTGTGGTATTTCAGAATCTATACCAGTAATACCCGTAATACGACAACAAAAACAACAAAAACCGCAAAAACAACGGCTACTTATTCTCACCTCTGTCTTCAAAAGAGACTGGAATGTTGGTCACATTAACAGTAAGAAAGCGCATGGTAGGGGATGTAGATCCGTATTCGAATAGAAGGCTGTCTATGGCATTTGATAATTCACAATGCTGTCTTTGTTTAAATCCTAAACTCAATTCATAAGAATCAAAGTTGAAGTTATCAATGAAATCTTCACTCAATACTTCTAAAAAGCATGTTCCATTCCAAATCCTGATATTGATGTCATCAAGGATCCAAGGGGCAGTGTTGAAGCTAGACGGTCTCTCAAATTTCTGCATCCAGCGCAACTGTAGCTGAAGGTTTACAGTAAAATTCTGTACGTGTGGTATGCAGATGTACTCCCGGATGAGAGCTAGTGATCGTGCGGGTTCAATAAGGATTAGAGGGAAGGTGAAGCTGCACATAGATGCTTGAACTGTCACAGAGACATTTGAAGAATCCAACTCCACTAGACTTGTATTATCATTTGGCATATCGAGACTTGGTGCATAATACCTGATTGGAAGCCAACCAGTGTTGGTGGAGGAATCTGCTGACTGCAAACTGAACTCGAGTCTTACACCCTCATCAATGCGAGTTGGAAGATTACTCTCATGGCATCCAAAGTCTAACAGGAATTCAACCTCACTAGAAGTGAATGAATGGTATATATGAGAAGCAAATTAAGATGGTGCAATTTCATAATGCAGGATGATTATATTTTTACTAGCTTTTGATTTTGAGTTAACTGTTTGTTACTCAAGTGTGTGATATTCTCATTTATCAGAGTCAAATATGCATGATTGTAATACTGTGTAGGTTTCAATTATAACCATTAACACATAATTTATTGAAGGTCCTTATTCATTCTCCTCCATAAACAAATTTACCCGCCAGGTTTTGGGGGTTCATTTAAAAAAATTCCTTTATATCAGTAATATGATTAACATAACAAACACAACTGTATGTAGAAAAAAAGGTCTGTGCCTATTTTGAAACACATAATTAATTTATAAATTAAAAAGAGCTCAAGGGTTAACTATACCGAAGTTTATATGCGCACCTACTAAAGTCAGAATCTAAATCATTATATTTCCAGGTTTCGAGCACTCCTTATGACATTTACATGGCAAATTAGAAGCCCAGCTTTATTCAACACAACTGAAACTTGTTAGGAACTATAATAATTGTGTCCAAACTGCCAAAAACTAGTTGATTCACGCTAATTTACATTTTAGACAACCATGCAAAAATGTTCACAATAAACATTCCCTCTTTGTCTAGCCATGGTTTCTACTTCAGTTATTACTTTCCTGTTGTATTAATGAGAGAAAAGGACTTGGGGGAAAGCATGGGATGTTTACCATGGAATCAATCTTCTTTGATCCTACTGCAAGTAGCAGCTCAATCATCATGCCACCAACACAACTAATAATGTAGATGATGTATTGTCCTCTGATACATTACATAATGATTGTGGAGTTATTTGGTTGCAACCATATCATGGACCCACTCCCAGAAACCAAAACTCGTATGCCTTTGTGGTTGCTGGGTTTACCAAATAGGTCGAGGCATATGCTATACCCGATGATGAAGATATTGCTATGGCAACAAAGTTGTTGATTTATATTGTAATGAATTCTTCATCTGAGCAATTTTGAATTTGAAAGAATCTTATCAAGGCAAGTGGAGATGAGGAGGGGGTGCAAATGTGAGGGTAGTGGGAGGGGCGGAGTGTTGATGTTCAGAATCTAAACACATGTCAACAACAGCATGAGTTTTATCACCAATTTTACCACAAGCAGAATTCTGTCGAAAACTCTGAGGTGATAATTACTGTCTGTAGCCTGTTCCAACTCTCTTAGGATACCCCAACTCACCACAGGAAATTATAATTGAGTGGAAAAGTTCCAGATCACCCTTATTATTGTGGTGTCTATACACTTAGTATCATTTTCTGTGCTGTGTAATGACAGGCTTATTTCTGACAGGACATGCTGCAGGTTTTGGGCATATAATGTGTTAAAAGTGCATACTGTGCCATACATGAGATATTTAGAGGAAATCTTCCTGACATCAAGATAAAATGAGAAAACTCTCAACAAACTCTTAGCTGGCATAATGAAGTTACAATGACTCACTTTCTCAATGATCAACTTGAAATTTACTTTCCCGATGTTCGACTAGATACTCTAGCATTTATCAAGAATAATTATTATCAGAAATAATTAGATGCTGACTCACATGAGCTTTGTATACTGGTAGTTAGCAATACACCAGGTGATATGAACCACATCCTGGCACACGAGTCTGGCACGTGAATTGTATGTGGTAAAAATAGCATAATAGAAACTAAATAAACATAGGAATCAAATGCAGTTGAAAAGGAAGGAAATTCAATAGTGCAATTGGGAGGAAACCTATTATAGGTTTTCAGCGAAATCCTGAGATCAGGTTGACTTGCTTGTGGTCCTATAAAGGAAATTGATCTAATTCCTCAAATATCTTCTATTTCCTTATGTAATTTTATTACTTCAAAGTAATAGTTTTAAACTGTTATCCGTAACCTGGTTCCTGACTACCTGAATGGACTATTATTTTTACTTGATCACTGTGTCCTTGGGTATTAATTGCTTAAGTTCAAAAGTACTTACACTGCTTCAGAAGTTATATTTTAAGCAGTATACCTGGCCCAACTGACGTTGTCTGGGGCTAACTTTGAAACCATGAACTGAGTTTTAGCTGAGATAAATAGCATGTCATGCTGTGCAATGGGGTACTGTTTAGCAAGCAAGCACAAACACACATGAACTGAAGGGCACAAACTTGAAGATTAATACACAACTTTTATGCACCAAAACTGAAAGGAACTACATACCATTTTAAACATTATACCGAGCTACACCAACAATCTAAACAGGGACTTAAGGTCAAAGGTATGGGAAAGGCCATGATAATGCCCCACAACTCTTCCCATACTCAACACACAAGGTATTTCAAAATAGATTTATAGGTAGGTATAGGGTCAATGACATGCCATGTTTGTTTTGGTGGTGGTGGTGGTGGTGGTGGTGGTGGTGGGGAGAGGCGGAGGGAGGAGGGGGAAGTTGGTGATGGTTATGCATGTAACTCCAGTAGTGTGTAGCTAAGAGTTAAATGCTTTAACACGTTCTTCAAGTGGTCTGATCAAAACCTTCTTTTTTTGCTATCAACAACAGGATACATGAGAAACCTGCATAAGCTGTTTAAAGAACATATCAGACAACCCCCCCCCCCCCCCCCCCCCCATGCCACACACACACACACACACACACACACACATGCACCCCAAAGCATACACCTGTATGGAGGGTATAATTATGAAGTAATCCCTAGCTAGTAACAACTGACTAAGATTTTAAGGTTCACTCTGCACTTCAACTCTTGCTCCTTTACACTATATCAATCCATTATGTCCACCAGTTGCTAATGCCTTCAGTGCAACACTTAATTAATTAACCAGCTCTCATTGATTTATCATTGTAGATAACATTATTTCTGAAGTTATATAACGTAAATATATCATCTCACATGACTGGGTTAACGGAAAGCATGGTAGGCCTAGATCCGTCCTGAATACCGCCAAGAGATGCCACGTCATCTGGACAATTGGGAGAAGGATAGTTTCCATTTTGCGCTGTAGCAAGCTCAGCGGGTCCGAGAAAAAGGTTGATAGCAACCAAGGTTACAGTTAGCAAACAGGTAGACCCGCAGCGATTCATATTGAGACTACTGTTGATCTGGTGCGCCTGACGTCAATACCCTCCAACTGTCCCGGAAGCTCCGGGACGGTCCCGAATTTGCACTTGATAAAAATTTAATGTGACCCGCACGGATTTGGTGTTTGTCCCGGAAATGCTGGATTAGTATTTGTTTACAATTTACAACACTGTGAGACTAAAGTCTCCTCCTTAGCAGCTGCTACACCTGGCCCCTACACAAGCGCTTCACTTCACAACTGAAGAGCGGAGGAAAATCCAGCTGCTACCTGACAGTCAGAGCTGCTGCTAGTTTACCTTGGCCTCTCTCTCTTCTCTCCTCTGTTATGGCTGAGCCTGAGGAATCAGTACCACCCCCAAGCAAGAAGCCAAAGAGGCAGTGTCACTTTATCTCTACATGGGTAAAAGAATTCCAAGGAATAGGAAAGAGTTATAGAGGTAATAGCAAGCCTGTTAGAACTTATATTGACTGTACTAATGTAGATCAATTATATTTGTTATGACTTTATAGGTGACACATTTGCACACTGCTCCTTGTGCTCTTCCGATTTTAGTGTTTCCCATGGGGGGAGAAATGATGTGACTACCCATATTACAGGGAAACATCACAAGGAAATGGCTACTACATCCCAATCAGTTTCGTCATTTTTTAGACAAAGCACGAAAGAATGTTACTGAGGCTGAGACGAGGTGGGCATTGTTTGTGGCTAAACACAACATATCTTTCCAAACTAGTGATCATGCCACTAAGCTGTTCAAAGTTAAGTTTCCGGATTCGGATATTGCCAAAAAATTTGCATGTGGGCATACCAAAACAGCAGCCATTGTAACAGAGGCTCTTGCACCTCACTATAAAAAGTCTATAACAGAGAATATGACTAATAAACCGTTTTCCATCATGCTGGATGAATCAAATTATCACACTGATAAGTCTTGTATCATTCTCATAAGAATCTTTGACACTGAAGAGAAGAACATGTGCACGAGGTTCCAGTGGTCAACATTGGTACTGCAAGAAACATTTTCCAGGCTCTTACAGAATCCTTGAAAAAGAATGGTTTGGATATCAACAAGGCCCTAGCTTTCATGTCTGATACTGCGAATGTCATGAAAGGTGCGAGATCTGGAGTACAAAAGCTCATAAAAAATGAGATGCCTCATCTCTATGATGTTGGTTGCATTTGCCACTTGGCTGATCTCACTATCAAAGCTGACTTACAGACATTACCAGTGAATATAGACCAGCTATTTGTTGATGTTTTTTATAATTATTATCATAGCAGCAAGAGAGGTCAGCTTTTTGTTGACCATTGGTGCTCGCTTTTTGATTATGAACCTAAGGCTATCTTAAAACATTGTCCCACACGATGGCTAAGTCTGCTTCGATGTGTGCATAGATATCTCAATCAGCTTGAAGGTTTGATATCTTACTTCCTATCCTGTGATGAACAGACTGAGAAAGTAATTAGCATCACTCGTAGGCTACAGAATCCTCTCACCAAGCTTATTCTTCTATTCTTAGCTTTCATCTTGTCTTCAATGGATCGTTTTAATAAACAATTCCAGAAGTCAACAGAAAATACTACTTGCGAACTTTATGAAGAGATAAGTCGACTTTTAAAGCTGTATGCCAAAAATTTGTTGACGGTTGAAACTATTCTTGCTGCTGGTGACAACCTTAGACTTCTCAAATTTGATGAAGACAGAGTATCAGGTTTCAGATGAGAGTCTAGGAATAGGTACTGAAACTTGGGGTTGTCTTGCAGCATTTGAAGAAGAGAGAGATCCAAAGCCATTCTTTACAGCAGTACGCAACTTCTACCTGGCAACCATTGCAAAAATGGTAAAGAAGTTTCCTTTTGGGGATCCTCTGCTAAAGAATTTAGGTGTTCTTCAGCCAGACAAAACATCCATTATTCAACAGCTACTGTCTTGAATTTGGCGAGACGATTTCCGCAGATTGGTTTATCTGATTCTGAATCACTTGACCGCATTGAAGAGGAATTTAATGACTTTCTTCTTTCCCCAGCTGACATTCCCAAACCAGATACATACCACATCACCAAAACTGTACAAAAACCTTGTGCTGGCTCTTTTTGGTGGAAAGTGAGCCAGATCAAAACTTTGGCTGGGGAGTTAAGGTTTAGTTACTTGTTCCGTCTCGTGGCTGGTCTGTTGACCATAACCTGCTCCAATGCTGATGCAGAGAGGGGCTTTTCTATACTGAGAAAAGTCCACACGGACCAGAGATCCTGTCTAAACCAGGATACCATTGTTTCCTTAATGTCAGTCAAGTTTAACAGCAATTCTCATTCTTGTTTTTGTGCTAAACTTTCAGATGAACTCCATTTTAAACAAGCCACAACCATTTCTATGCAAAAATGATTTTCTATGCAAAAATGATACTCTTCATAACAATTCATGGTGGGTGTGGTCAATGTCCCGGATTTCGATTTTGAAAAGTTCAATCCTCTCCTCCTACTCATCTCGCGTAGCTTAAACCCACAGTAACTAAAATCAGTAATTGCCCTGGCTTAATGAATCTCAATATTCAAGTGTGAGATATCACCCCTTAACATGTGTGTGATGAGAATAACAACTTCACTTCCTGCCTGACTTTCCTGGATAGACGCTAACATTGTGAAGATTATTGACTGCCTACTTTATTCTAAATTGTCGAGAATAAGCCTTTCAAACTAATAAAATAAAAAATAAGGTGCATCTTGTTATATTGATACATTTTGGCCGTTAATACAGTTAATAGTGATATTAATAGTCATGGCTGTTAAAAACAGATCCAAAAATGATAAACAACTCTATTTTTATATGGTACTGCTATAAATAATGTTTTCATCTTTGCATCAATAATGTTGAACTGAGGATGAGCTAAAGTTATTCGTACCAGAGAGCACCATATATGTGAAAACTGTATACATTATAAAATAACTTCGGTTATCTTATGCATGTAATTATATTTACTGCTCTTGTGTGTGTGCGTGCATGCATCCATGCATGTGTCTTGGCAGGTGCATGGATAGTTAGCTATAATTATAATATATATAATTATATAGGCGAATTCTCCATGTTACCATATATACTAACATTACATTTGCCTTACTAATTGAACCTGGCCATAACTAGTCACTACTACGCCATAATCATAGTTATTCAAAGCCCTGGCTATCTGAAGTTAATCTCAAAAATAAAAAAGTGTGAGATACCTTATAAGTGTGCGTGATGAGTAATAATGACTTCACTGTCTGTCTCTCCTGGATATTTACTGACTACAACAGTCATGAGGGTTATTAGCACTCTGCTAGGCAAACCGATGATCATCAACATGGCCATCTCTGATGATATCCTCCATGAGGTATTGCTGGGTCGTGACTGCCCCCAACTGCTCAAGTTAATATGTAAGGCTGACTCTGAGATACCAGAGGAGGTCCTAGCCATCACCCGACAAGCAGCGGCAGCAGAGGAACAGGATTGGCCCCAAGAAACAGTCTGAGGGGGAGGACACCGACATCCAACCGCAGCCAGTTTACGACCTCATCGGAAGCAACTATGACTTTCCTCAGACCAACCTGTCCCTCCAGACGGACTCTACCACCGACCAAGAGCCACCCCCAGAGGTAACCGAACGCCGATGAGCTCAGCAGAGACCAGAAGGAGGACGCATCCCTAGCAGATCTGTGGCAGCAACTTGACCAACCAGACTCCTGCTATGTCACCTCCCAGTCCATCCTACACAGGAAGACCACAGATCAAATGGGTGAGCCATTGTTACAAATAATCCTCACAAAAACCGCAGGGAGCAAGCAACAGGTTTGCACACAGCACCCCAATGGCAGGACATGTCGGAGCACACAGAACCAAATATAAGCTCCTGAAGTATTTCTTCTACCCCGGAATCAGTCATGATGTGACAAAGGCTTGCCTGAGTTATGAGCGATGCCAGAAAACCGGGAACAAAACCCACCTCAGAGCACCAATGGTGATACCAGAGATCGCCTTGACCTGACCCTTCGAAAGGGTGCCCATTGATATGGTTGGACCCTTGCCCCTGACAAAAAGTAAGCATCGGTTCAAACAACTTATATTGACTTAGGACCCAGGTACCCTGAGGCAACACCCCTGAGAGTTACCACAGCAAAGACAGTGGCTCAAGCTCTGCTGACCATCATGAGCAGGCTGTCAGTGCCCCTGGAAATCCTTTCAGACCACGGAAGTTACTTCCTCTCAACCGTGATGAAGGAGGCCTTCTCCTTCATAGGGATACATCATACAAAAACCGCCCCATACAGACCTCAATCTAATGGATCGGTGGAAAGGTTCCATCATACACTGATGCAGATGGTAAGAAAGGTCGTTCAAGTCCACAGAGAATGGGATGAGTTTCTCCCATACTCTCTCTTCGCTTGCCGGGAGGCACCTTGCTCATCCATGGGATATTCACCATTTGAGCTGATATATGGCAAGTAGCATGGCCCACTCGCCGTCCTCAGTCAGCAGTGGATGCCCTCCCCCTTGACCACTCACTCTACAACAGATTGGCTGCTGCAGCTGCAGGAGGACCTCAGCAACATGAGAGTACTGGTCAATCAAAAGCAACAGCACATACAACACCGAACCAAGGAATGGTATGCAGAAGGCCGCAGATCATAACTTCCAACCCAAGGATCAGGTACAAGTTTTCACCCCTGCCATAACTGGCAAAAGAAGTGACAAGTTGACAGACCGATAGTGTGGTCCCTACACCGTCATTGGTAAGTTAACACCTGTAACATACACTGTTGATATGCCAGAGCATCACAAGAAGACCCGGACAGTTCATGTGATGGCCATGAAGTCATGGCACCCACCAGTAGCTATATATCAGCAGAACCAACGGACACTGACCTTCCCAACTACCATCATCAACAGACAGACAACAAGCCTGCATTGGGCAACACTCTGACCATGCAGCAGCAGATACAAATTACTTCCATCTGGGAGCAGTTCCCAGAAGTGACTGCCACTATCCTAGGAAGCCAAAGGAGTCTACCATAGAATCGACACAGGAACAGCATTGCCAGTGCAACTACACCCCTACCAGATTCCAAAGGTATGGGAAGAACCTTTCAGACATGAAATTTCTATTTTGCAGAAAGCTGGGCCGTCATCAGCACCGTGGGCGGCTCCGATGTTTGTTATCCCCAAGAAAACCTGTGGGACGGTCAGGCTACAGAGGCGGAGGAAGCTATTGAAAGTAGGGGGGGCACAGTATTAAATCCCCCCCCCCCTACTCCTCAGGAGCGTAGCCAGGATTTTCTGAGGGGAGTCAAAAAGGATAAAATTGCTATGGAGAGAGTGTGTATGTGTGTGCAGTTGGAGAGCAGACATGCTACAAATTACTACTATTGTAATAACTATAATAAAATGGTAAAGGTGAATACAAAATTAGCACTAAACTACTGCAAGTGCAAGACCAAGTTTGAGAGGGGAGCCCCGAGATGCATTTCTCAGCAAATTACTATTGTAATCAAGGTTTGGGAAGGGGCCCTCCTGGCTACACCCCTGCTCCTCCCCAGTGTTATGGTTACATTTATCACAAGAAAAAATTATACTTTGTGAAGCTGCCTTTGCCACACTGAAGCGAACACTGTGTGATCACCCAGTCATGATGGCTCCTCACTATGACCACTCCTTTCTCTTACAAAAGATGCATCCCACCGAGGGATTGGAGCTGTACTGACCCAACATGATGAATCAGCATATTTTTCCAGAAATATGTTTCCCAGTATTCTGCAACCGAGCAGGAGGGACTTGCCGTCGTCGAGGCATGCAAGTTTTTCCTCCCATACCTACTTGGTCACTCCTTTACAGTTGTCACCGACCACCGGGCCCTGGCCTTCCTGACAATGAAGGAAACAGCCAATGGCCGCATCGCTCGCTGGATGGATATCCTACGTCAGTTCACCTTCAACATTGTCTACCGACCAGGACACAGCAACCAGAATGCCGACAGCTTGTCACGTCAGGCATACACAGACGCACCTACTGATAAGACCACCCCCACTGAAGGGGCCCAATTCTTGGTAGGAGGGGGAGATGTTAGGATCTCATCCTAACAAGAACTTTAGCAGTGCTAGTTAACACTCTACAACAGGACTCAACCTGCAGAACTACTCTTAAACTGCTAATTATCGTGGATCACCCTATATGGTAATGTTATTAGGACTCTATCTGTTCATACTCACAAATGCACACACTCAGACTTGGCTGATTCCTATTGGTCCAGCCAAGTGAGGGATAAATGTACTTTTAAGGATTGGACATTGGGGAGCCAGGCTATTTAAGGCCAGCTCTCCCTCCAGTGTTGGTGAGTGTGTTCTAGTTCGTGTCTGATGTTTGTAATGGTATGTGAACTTAATAATCTTCCAAACCTTATTATTACACTTGCGTAAGTTAGACATGACAATAGTGTGTTAAACTGTGCCCTAACCTTGCGAGCTAGAGCAGGCCTAACATTGGTCTATATAATATTAGTGCACCGTATACATATGCATATATTTGCCTGATTTTACTACAGTTTGAGTTCTATGCAACTCTGACTTCCCTCACCCATTTAGATGCATCTATTTGATGGTTGATTTTTTATTCAGTCTATGCATGTAATTTATATTAATCTACAAATATTATATATAACAACAAGTAGCCATGCACGGGCCTGATCTGTATATATATATATATAAGCAGTTCTCTGTCAGACTGTGTGGATTACTAGTCCATGTCCCCATCCTTTTTCGGATGTTAAGGTTCTGTTACATCCCAATGCTATCAGGAATGAGCCAAAGTCAAGTGATGGTAGGATTACCAGCCAGTGCCACCCACACATGAGCATGGGCATGTGGATTATACTTACAATCCTCTCTTGTTAGGAATTAGCTAAAATTCATCTCGCGCATGACATGGTGCATGTGCTTATGAATGTGTGCTTTTATATTTTAGCAGCAACCTTGCCAATCCGAATAGACCTGTTCTTAGGGATGTTTGGATTAGTGGATTACACAAACTCTATAATTTGTATATACTGCCGGTTTGTAATAATTATATAGCACCACAAGTGTACTCCTAACTACTGTGTATTACAATTAACTAAAAAGATAAATATTCAATTAGCTTCTGAGTAAAGGTGGTCCATCATCTATTTGTGTAGGATGTACTGCAGGCAGGGTTATAAAGAGTGTACACAAATGAAGAAGATGATTACATGCATGTATTAATTGATATGCTTATCATAGCATTTTGTAAAGGGTTTTTTAACTGTAATTGTATAGATGGTTAATTTTATTTCCACGCCTTTTGAGAGGTCAATTCAATTACAAATAAATGCACACATGTGCACACATGCACATATGATGCACACACACTGACTCTCATACACATGGACTATGTAAATATAGCCTAGTAATTGTAAGGGTAGCTGACTTGAAGTCACCTTAATGTTATAATAATGAGGTGTGCATAGGAATCCAAAATGAATAGTTCCTGTTGAGGAAGAAGGTAATGCAATAGTGCGATTCCAGGAACTGAAGAAGTGGCTGAATCCCACAGTGGAACTGGTTTTTCAGTGATGTCTGGTATTTCACTAGCCCAGGTTGACTTCTATGCAGGCCTAAGCCCAATTTTGTTCCAATTCCTAATGTAATTTTGTTACTTCAAATGTTGATTATTTTACAGTTATTAGTAGCATACCTGGTACTTGAATACTTGACAAGACTAAACATGTCTACATTGTAATTAAACTGATACGCATTAATTCAGATTAGGCCCTAAGAAAAAACTTATCAAACCAATGCGCTTTTGTTACTTCCAAACTAGCACCGAAATAAACAAAAATAATCCGTCTTCCATAGTCAGTCAAAATCAAATACTGTAGCTGTAGTTTGTTTTTGCATTCTTGTTTTGCTGACCAAATACCTACAGATGTGCAGGAAACATGTTCTGCAGAGAAGAAAGAGGAGAGAGCTGAGGGAAAGGCAGAACCAGTGAAGGTTGTCACTGCATGAACTTCAGATGTCCAGATGCAGGGTGTATAAACTTTGCTTTAATATTATTATATATATTTTTAACTTCATATTTTTCTTGTTAGAACCAATAGCCTACAACCATTATGCCTTCTACCAAGCACCCATTTCACAATCACACTCAATTGCACTTAGTTTTACTTGTATTCCCCAATCCAAGCACAGGCAAACCTAGTGCTACTTATATTTTAAAAAGTCGCCATGCTCATGGGCTTTATTTATACTGTATATAAATGTGTAAGCAGTTGTGTAAAACTGTGAGGATTGCTAGTCTATATCCTTACCATTTTTGGAATGTTAGTGTTCTGTTTACATTCCTATGATAGTAGAAATGAGATGAAGTCTAGTGATGATAGGGTTACTTGCCAATACCACACATGTTGCATGGCATGTGGATTATTGTCATATTCCTATGTTGTTGGGATTCAGCCTAAGTTCATCTCACACAGGGCATGGTGCATGTACTTAAGAATGGATTGTAGTTTTTAGCAGTAGAGTACAACCTCGCTAATCGAAATAGGCATGTACCTAGGTTGTTTGCATTGCTGAAACTATATAATTAGTACTGTAGTTGTAATGATTTATAGAGCACTACATATGTACAGGTAACTACAATAAACTAAAAAGAGAAATATTCAGTTAGGTACTCCTGTTTAATAGTCATTTCATTGTGTATAGTATACTGTAGGCAGGGTTTTAATCAGTCTACTCAAACAAAGGAGATGTTATGTTATCTAGTACACAACATGTGCATGTATAAATTTATAGCTTTGGCATAGCATTGGTTAAGGGTTTTACTGATGCTATACAACTTACAACTGCAAGGTAACTCTAGTTATAATAATAGATGGTTCATTCTTTTTGATAGATAAATAACATAATTGCATACACATGCATCTTGCACATATGACACACACACTCACATGCAAACACACCCGTACTGTTATATTAATAACTATGCACATTGGATTGTTAATATTTTTTTAATTAGTAAATATTGTTTGTATATAATAAACTTAGCTGCCTACTGATAACATCACCCATTTTTCTTATAAACCCACTGGCAACTTTTCTATGAGGACCCTTTGACCTACAACATTGAGTGAATTAAATGTGCTACAAGTGAAGATTAATTGTGCCTATCTGTTAGCAAGTACCAGGAAATATTAAGTACTAATTTTGGGCTGTTACTCTAGCACACTACAGATTTAATTTAATTACTTTTCCTCCAATTTTATATGTACAGGGTTTTGTACTGCCAACCAGACTTTGTATTTGGATGTAAAATATTCATGGCCAGAGACTGAAGTTGGAGTTATTGCTAGCTTGCCATGTTACTTCTACCCTGATATAGCCACAAGGAATGTGGTCCTGGAAGATTGTGGCTAGAACCAAACACCTCACTCTGTGGAAATGCATATAGTGCTCTCATCCATATCCTCAATGAGACTGTAAGGGAATAAGCAATTGTATTTCAGTTCCACTGTTAATTAGTTTCACTTAGTATTTTGTGTTAAATGGTTGTTGGAAATTATAAGAACTTAATTTACATTCACTGTGTATCTCTTGCCCGTGCTAAATACATACATAATTATCAAGTGAAAGAAAATAGGAAAGTAATTTGGACAATAATAATTTAGCTGTGTGTGACACACTGGATATACCATCTGTCATAGAAACACCCTTTTCTCCCATACAGTAAGGGTTTGGGGTTGTTAGCATCATGGAGTTATGCTGCCACAATGCAGATGTCACTACAATATTGGATTAGCACATGCATTTGTACAGAAGAGCATGGCTCTGCCTCACTCCTATTAGCTTATGGAACTCATTATGGAATTCATTTAGTGTTACCATTGATAACATGTTCTTAAAAAGAAATACTATTGTGGCCACACCCATCTATAAATTACGAACTAAATGGTGATAAGTTTGTAGTGGTTCAAAAAATGGAATGTTAAGATGTATACAGGACCAGCCAAACTGGTTTGAGCATTCAATAATCAAATCACTTCCAGAAAGGTGCTTTAAAACTATAATCTCTGCCATCCATAGCCTAGTTAGAATACCTCAATCCTGTTCTAGTATAGTTAACTTTTATACAGCACACTTACTAGGAATGTGTTTTATG
Source organism: Cladorhizidae sp. MBARI D1340-BT2 (assembly GCA_028752905.1). Classification (NCBI taxonomy): domain Eukaryota; kingdom Metazoa; phylum Porifera; class Demospongiae; order Poecilosclerida; family Cladorhizidae; species Cladorhizidae sp. MBARI D1340-BT2. The sequence goes on along the minus strand of JAQNBH010000010.1, from coordinate 31,186,803 downwards.
GTAATAGTAAATAGAGTGTGAAATACACCAAATTGGACAGCTGATGAAGACAATCAGCCAAACTGTGCATACTATGGATTTTACAAGTGTATATTTTGACACATCCAGCAGTCTAACAATTCTGACCTGTATGTAGGATTATTGAGATGGTTGTTCTTTCTTGTAGCATAATTTAAGAGACCACAGATACATAGCTCTGTTGTGATTTATACTGTAGAGAGAAAGGTTTTATACTACTAGATCTCAAACACGAGGTCTAGGAATCGACAATACAGTACAAACATATAACGGCAATAATAAGAACTAGTGTTATACACATAACTACCTAGTAGTACAAATTCAAGTTAGTTCCAGATTACTACATTCACCCCCTTGTTAGGAGGTGATCCCATAGGCAAGACGGTCAATAGGTAGACGGTTGCATTCAGAACAACGCAAGGGAGCTTCTTGAATCGGAGAATTGGGGGTACCTGAGCCGGAGTTAGTTCCACCCCGGAAGGTATCGAGGTAGGCATAGGTTGAGAGTTGAGCTCTGGCTCGAGTGAGGGTCGGGGAAGCGATGTCAGAGGCGGCGCCTCGTCCATAGATGGCATCGGAGGGAGAGTATTGTCCCCCGGTTTACCACATGGGGCTAGGTGCTTGGTAGACACGGTCGTTTCCCTACCGTCTGGATACCATATGTGAGCATAATGGGGGTTCGCCTCAATGAGCTCTACCTCATCGACCAGTGGGGGATGGAGCTTCTGGACATAGACCGTCGGGAGAAACGGAAGAGACGCTCATGGGGAGTCTTATTTAGTAATCGTACAGAGAAGTGAGCATATGGAGTGGAGGACATCAGGGAGGACCTTCTGCGAGTACTTGATGAGGAGATTATCTGATTTGCAGGCCATCGTGACAGCTCTCCACACAGTCCCATTACACTTCTCTATTTGTCCATTGCCTGTAGGATTATAGGGAGTGGTGCAGCTTGTTGCTACTCCTTTTCCAGCAAGGTAGGACCGCAGTTCATGACTAATTAAAGAGGGCCCTAGATCAGAATTTTTAAAAACCGGCATCCCGAAGACAGAGAATAGCAATGATAATTAAGGTACTGGCATTCATATCAGGACAAGGGAAAACGAAGGGAAAACGTGAATACTCATCGGAACATTGAGGAAATATGAGTTCTTGTTATTAGTGGGGAGAGGTCCTTTGAAATCAATGTTCAACCTCTCGAAGGGTTGAGTTGCCTTGATGAGGTGGCTTTTGACAGGTCGATGGAACCTTGGCTTGCATTCACAGCAGATCCGACAAGAATTTGTCATTCTCTTTATTTCTTCAATGGAAAAAGGTAGGTTTTGGCTACAAACAAAATGTGACATCCTCGTAATACCTGGATGGCAAAGCGACTGATACAGCACGTACAAAGAGTCATCTAGGGAGGCTGCACAGGTACTGCGGGAGAAAGTGTCAGGTGGTATGTTCTCTTTTCCGGGGCGACAGATAATATTATAACTGTAGCAGGACAGCTCTACCCGCCAACGCATGATTTTATCATTTTTGATTTTTCCCTTATGTCGCTGGTCAAACATATAGGACACAGACTTCCGTCAGTCTTCAAGCAGAAATATCATCCAGTTAGGTAGTGTTTCCAATGGCAGATAGATTCTATAATGGCCTGGGCCTCTTTCTCGATGGAGGGATGTCGGATCTCGGGCCTTTGTACTGTCCTCGAGAAGAAAGCTACAGGATGTCCAGCTTGGTTCAAGGTTGCGCTATAGCCACTTCTGATGCATCCGTCGCCACCTCAAAAGGTAATTCCTCATCCACGGCCATTACTACTGATTCTTCAATACTTTTCTTTAGACTTTCAAAAGCCGCAATAGCATCAGCAGACAATGGAAAAGTTTTACAACTGTTTATGGGGCTCATTCTGTCTGAAAACCCAGGAATCCATTGAGAGTAGTAAGAGAAAGCCCTTTACATCTAGTGAGAGACTTGATACTGTTGGGGACAGGAAGCTCTCGAAGAGGTCTCAAACGCTCAGGGTCAGGTCGGATCTCTACAATGCAACCAAGGATGGCGAGGCATCTAGTTGAGGAGACACTCTTTTCATCCTTGTAGGTCATGTTTCTCCATTTGGCTGCCGCGAGGAAGAGCTCTAGAATGGTATCATGCTTGTCTTGGTCTTTTCCGCATATGGTATGGTTGTCCAAATAAGGGAAAACATCAGCTAAGTGTTCCTTATGCACAAATTCGGTCAGTTCCCATTGGAAACACGCAACGCCATTAGTAACACTGAATGGGACCCGTGTGTACTGGTATAAGCCATTGCTTGCCTCAAATGCGGTATATGGCCGTTCTTCCGGAACTTGGTGGTACGCACTTCGTAGGTCGTGCTGAATACCCGGTACTGAGCAATGGAGTTTACCTAGTCACTTATGCGTGGAAGAGGGAAAGTATCCAATAGTGTAAACCTATTGATAGTTTGTGAATAGTCTATTACCATCCTCCTTTTGTGGTTATCACCCTTTGCAAAGACAACTTGTGCTCTCCAGGGCAACTTGCTAGGCTTATTAATCCCTTCTATCAGGAGCTTTCGTGTTTCCGTGATAATGAATAGCGAATCTTCGCGACTATACTTGCGTGACTTGGTCACAATCGGGTGGCAGTCATCTGTTAGATTGGAGAACAACTGTGGTGGGCTAATATTCAAAGTGCTTAGACCACAGATAGATAGCGAAGACTTAGGATCAACCATATTAAAAAACATCCTCTCATGTTGCGTCTGGAAGTCTAAGCGCCTAGTATGAGGTCAGCACACAGTTCGGGGAGGACAGATAGGCGTACCCGAGGGTTGGTTCTACCCCCAAATACGAGGCCAACAAGACAATAACCGCTCATGTTCATTGCCAGGGAGGATGTAGCCATCAATATCGTTCCCGACGAAGAGTAGACATGAAGAGCTGCCGATTTGACCAGTCCCGGATGAATGAAGCTTTCAGAGCTCCCACTATCAACGAGGGTCTTGGCTTCAAATCCATCTACGCTCACCGTGGTCGTCGACTTAGCAAATGACAGGGGCACCTCAGCGGAGATGGTAGTGAGCATTGGTCGCCACATTGAGGCTGACATCCTCCCTTCAGACAGGGATGGGGTGCCACTTCGGCAAACTTTCTGAAAGTGTCCCTTCTTTTGGCACTAGGAACACGTGACATCGCGAGCAGAGCACTTGGAGCGAGGATGCCTTTGGTAGCCACAGAAGAAGCACTTCTGTCATTGAAAACAAGATGCTGTAGCAAGAGTAGAAGGGTTGACAGCCGGGTCACAGTCTGGTAGAACATTGTCTGCTGGTAAGACGGCAGCATTGAATGATAGGGTAGTTGCCGTATATGACTCTGAGCTGCGCGCTGCTGATTCCAGTGATCTGGCCAGATCGAACATAGTCTTGAGGTCCAGAGTATTATTTTCCAATAACCTTTGGTGAATAAGTCCAGAAGTTAATTAAACCAGAGATGAAAGTGGCCCTAACGCTCTCCTCACGATATTTAACCGAGGAGACATTCTGGTAGTTACAGTCTTTGCTAAGCATTTTGAGGACCTGAAGGTACTCATCCAGGGTGTCCATGGACTGTTGGCGCCTCGTAGCAAGGATATTTCGGACATAGACTTCGTTGGTGGGCTTTATATAGAGAATGTGCAGCATTTCAATCGCTGTTGGGTAATCCCCATAGTCTTCGATGTATTGGTAGATCTTATGAGAGACAGAAAGTTTGTGAGTATACTCTAAGTTTGTCTAAACCCTCTCAGTGGAGGACAGCGAGAAAGTACTGGAATTTCCTCCTCCAGTGGAGCCAATCCTTTGGAGGCGTCACTCGAGTTTGGATCTGCCTCCAAACGTTCCGAACGAAGAACTTTATATCTATCCAGAGATTTAGTTGTATAAATTGTTGTGATCTCAAACACGAGGTCTAGGAATCGACAATACACAGTACAGACATATAACGGGCAATAATAAGAACTAGAGTCATGAGCATAACTATCTAGTAGTACAAAGTTCAAGTTAGTTCCAGATCACTACAACCTCCATAGACATTTCCATCGATCTCTATTTTAATAGCCCTGTAATCATCATATTCAAGATCCATATTGCTAGATCTCAAGCTGTGGGTAACACTATCGGAATGACTGACACCTTTTGGCAAGCTTTTAAAACAATTAAAGCAAAACTTGCAAAATATCTTCAAAATGAATAGATATAGTGTGGTCTTCTATATCTGCCATTAAACCTCTAGCAAAATCAATAGTGATGATTCAACACTAGAAACTTCCAGCACATGCACAAATTTATCAAATAACCACAGACATCAATATTGGCAATCTCTCAGAAGTTGAAGTGGCCAGAAGTCTAAAATACTTTACTTTAAAAGTCCTCAATCCAATTTAGCACAAATATTGTAGCCCTACAACTATGGACATCACAAACTGGGGGAAAAACTCAACACTATATTAGCTCCGAGACACAAATGTGACACATTTATGGACAAATTTTTGTGGCTGCATTCAGGTAGACTTGATCACCCACTAAACTCCACCCCTTCTCCCGCCAGGTATGAATTTGAGATTGCTAAATGACAGCAGTATATATTTGCTCCTTCTGTATATCATAAATGCACTCGAATGCTCCATATATATTTGGAAAAGATCGATATTAGTTGAATTTTTACATGCATAATTAGAAAGGAAATGAACGAGAAGAGTAGTTAATGACAAGTGGCATGTTCTGCTGATTTGCATTTACAACTAAGTCAAACAACTTTCTATAAGATTCTATTTATTGATTCTTTATTGAGGAGTTTAGAGGATGCCGATGCCTGAAATTGTTAACATTGACCACCATACAGACTTCACTGCCATCATAAAAACTTACATATATATATATGCACAAGTATATTTGTGTTTAGTATATTTGTGTTTTGTACATAAATGAATATAGGCATCAGAAAATGTTAATATTAGATAGACTCTTATGATAATTCCTATTGTGAAATTTTCCAGTGTTAAATAGAATATAATTTGTAGGAGCCAGATCAGATAAGTTAGCATTACTTCTATTAGAATAAATAGGCTCGTAACCTTGTGGGCAGGTTATACAAAAATTAACTCGTATACCAAGTGGCATATATCTACATATATATATATATATACACCACTAAAGAGACCACTTAGAAAACCAGTAAATATAAGAGTTTTCATTTGTGGATTGCCTTCATTGGCCAACACCTATATAGACCAGTGCAGCTGCTAAATCATAGCACTTTGCTGATCTAAGAAAGACAAAAATATTTATTTAAAACAAAATACAGATTGACAAGTCAAAAAAGAAGAGCACACATATTTACAGGAGCCCTTATAATGAACAACAAACGTAACAAATTTCAATGAAGCTGTACAATATGAGTTTAGGTAAAGTGTCACATAAATGTTTGTGGTTTACTTTGGGAAATCTTGTTCCATCATTTCTAGTCACATTCTTTTTTTAAACATATTATTATTTTTATTATACATTAACAAATGCAAACAGAGCAACAAACGAAAGAAACAGTTAACTAATTAGTAATCGTTATCAAATAATAAGATATATTATTAAAGTTTGCAGCTATATACAAATAAATAAATAATAGAAGAAAGGTATGTTGTCACCTTCACATCTCCAGTACAATGTCTCATCCTGTGGCCCAGCTCCTTTAAAAAGGCCAGTGACCTCTTCCAAATGGCCTCGAAAGTCTCAATAGCCACAGGTGTGAAGGTATAGCCAGGTCCTAATCTTGTGTACTTGGTTGACTTTCTCTCCTCAGCAAGGTCAGTCACTGCTCCAGCTCTATTGGTGGCATTGCATCAGTAGGAATGGGAAAAGGTGTCCAGGCAGGTCACATCCCATACTATTGGCTTGCCCTTCTTCCATGGAATTGTCATTGCCCCATCTAGTCGCCTGCCATCTGTGCGGTTCAGTCCTAATTGTTCTAGCCTTGAAGGTATATGACTGTGTTTATAGCTCTGTGTTATCAATGTCCCCACGATGATAATTGTGCCCTTCACTTTTCTTACAACTGATCCCATATGTAGCCAGGTGGTCCACAGCAGTTCCTCAGTGATAGCATGTGTGAGGGCAACACAAGGAGGAACCCAGTTGAAACACAGCAGCAACTCTCATGGTATTGTCATCCATTGTCAGATCTAAGCTAGGGAGAGCTTGGACAAACTGCTTGATTAATACCAAGTATTGATTAGTTGTTTTCCTGAAAATGTGCAGCTGCTTGGTGTCCGATCTATGTTCAACTATTTTCATAAAAGTAGGCTTCCTAGGAAATGACTATTAAACACGCATCATAATAACCTGGTTTTGATGAAGGTCTGTGCTGTTAACCTTTGCCACAAGGATAAACTTATTTCTTAGTATGAAAACATGAAGCTGCTTTTCTACTTAGTTGAACTAGACTGATATTGCACATACACAGGCAAGTTCATGATATTGATCAGATTTTAAAATGGGGTTAGATAAGCCTCTAAAATAAATAAAACACATCATTTAACAATATTGGTTATTCTACTGATTATGCGTACGTGAGTTGACTTTACACTTAAGATATTAAATCGTTTATGTTCAGTTTTAAGTTGTTGATTTTGAGCACAAGTCCATTATTTTTTCTGAATTTGTTTATTTATACCACGACATGCAATACAATATCTTGTCAATGCAAGGGCAGCTTCTTAGAATATCCTTTCTAGCATAGTTCTGGGCCACAGGCAGCTATTTGAAGGTGGTGTGGCCAGAATCTATTGGCTACCCTTGTGGGAGGTGATTTCTTCATGACTGGGCAAATTATCCCAGCATTAGTCATCTCTCAAGCACATAACCTGCTCTGACTCCATTCCTTAAATCCGAAGTTCTCCCATTGTCACTTCAAAACATTATGTTGACCTCTGTTCAAAGGTCGGATGTGCCCTCACTGTGACACTCATATTTCTCCTGATCAAACACACTTTAAACATCTTTTCCTGTGTCACTTGAATTTTGATATAGCTAAACTGCTTCCCCACACCAATCCCTGCAACCACACTCAAGCCTAATGTTGGAACATGGCAGTAAAAACTGTAAGATGAAAGAAGACTGGCCACTCGGGCAGGGCCGTCTTAAAGCATGGGCACACTGGGAAGTTGCCCACGGCCCTCCATGATTCTAGAGGACTCATGCTACCATATTTTCATGACAGCTCTCTTGGCAGAGTGGATAGTTACTCGACCTCTCGCTGGAAAGGCCTGGAATTCAAATCCGTACAGAACCTTTACTATGGGAGATAGCGCATAGTTTCACATTTAAGCCAGTAGAAGAAATCGATATCCAACCACCTGGTTGGACACAGTTTTCTTCTACTGTGAGATATTCAGTAGACCTTTGCATATCCAAATCCACTGGAACCCAGGTTATTTCAGATATGAAAAAAGTTCGGTTATGCAAAAATCCCAAATATTATTAAAAACATGTGAATATAATTAAATACTCTATAGCCACATTTGATAGTTACTGATGTGATTTTTATCTTCAGGGCCTTGGGACATCAGTAGCTTACTTCCTGGTCCTTCGAGAAGCATCTGTGTCCTTAAAAGCTGCCATTCTGTCTAATACATCCATTAATCACAAGTCGGTTCTGTACATACACTACAAAAATAAGTTGCTTGCTTTAAGTATCATGCCGGTGTCTGAGAGTATTCATATTGCATCATTTGTGGTCCATCTCATTAGTAGCCAGTTGGATTGCCAGAAAATGGTGGTGCTTCTGATTCTCACCCATAATGTTTCATGGAAATCTGCTTCCTTCTCTATTAGCAATGGTCCACAGACTGTAGAGCCTTTCTCCCATTTCTGAATGAACCAGAGATATAGAGTGCTTCCAAGCTGGTCGCCTTTAGCATGACTATCAAGGGTACTTGCAAACTCGGCTTCATTCCTTCAGATCTCCAATGTCTTTCAAATGCCTTACTCTTCTGCAAGTCTAGTTCCAGTGGTTTCTTGCCAAAAATAGATAACTACTACTCAATAGACAAAACTACACTCTTCCTTTTGCTGGCCCTAGCAAACTGATTCAGCTTTCACATGCAAATCTCTAGCCTGCCTCATCCAACTAATTTTTCTGTGGATTTCAAGCCAAATATAAATCAATTCTCGGCAAAGAAATTTCGCAAATGTTTTGTGTCGATTAATAATCATACTGTAATCTCTGTCTGTACAGTATACCAATTATTCTCATTATATATGTTGAAATATTTGTGTTTTTCAAGGCTTATGTTACATTGTTCAAAAGTTTGATTAATCCTCACTTTACAGCATGTTTTATAATGTTTAAACATAGATTTTGTAGCAATTATTCTGTTGAAAGTATCATAGATTGAATTTTATTGACTGTTTTAATTTTTATTCCCATGGGTTGGTGGGTAGGAGTCCCGGTGCATTGCTTTCCCCAGGGCCTACAATGTTGGATGTCTGAACTCGTATTTAACAATTCTTGACTCTTTGGACATGCATGTATGTATGACAATCCAGAAAGGGCAATGCAATGAATGAGTTAAACTTGCTGGAATTTTTTTTTTTTTGCAATAAACTGTAATAATAGTATGTACACATACAATATGAAGTGAGGGCAGCAGCACAGAATTATGGAAGTCACAGCTTTCATGCTCGGAAAAACTACATGTGCCGTAAAGCCCTTCACTAGAAATGATCACTCGGTCTAATCAGTAAACACAGCTCTACCATCCTGTACAGTCTTGTAGCATGTGAAGCTTCTAGCAGCATCCAGCACAATATCATAGTGGAGCCACTTAAAGTTGTTAAAGCGGGTATCCTGAAACAAATGGTTTACTGGCGGATTTATAGAGAAGAGAAGACAATATGTTTCTGCTGAAATGGATCAAGTGGTAGGTCACCAACAACTTAGCTCTAGTCATGCTGCAGATACTAGATAATTAATGAATATCAACCCAGAATGGGCTACTTTCAGTAAGTGAGTAACCATATTAATTTTGATCACAAAAATTAGTCAACAAAAAACACATTTAACTGCGGGTAAATGTATTTGAGAAATAAGGCTGAGAGAGGATGATTTTCAGAAGTAATTTCCCCAAGAATGGAATACACTTGGGTCATCAGGCAATACTTGCTAATTATCAGAGTCAAATACTATCAGTATGCCAAACTAACAAGAAGAGGCAACTTTGATTTTGAAGAGGAATATTCTTTTAATGTGTAGCTAGTTAGATTATCGTGCTAAGTAAACTGTCTGTAGATTTAGTCAAGTTTTGTCTGCTGATTTAGTTCTAATTACAAAGTTATATTTTCTGTGTGTTGGGTGTTCAGTCCTATTAAAGATAGCTAAAGTGAATCTGAAAAAGTACTGGAGGTTAAATTGATGGCAAGAACGTGTCCTATTGATGCTCCATTGCATTCATAGCAAACTACAACACGAGTTCTCTCTTGTGTCTGTGCCCTCATGCATGTGTCTCTCCTCATGCATGTCTCATGCATGTCTCTCCTCATGCATGTGTCTCTCCTCATGCATGTGTCTCTCCTCATGCATGTGTCTCTCCTCATGCATGTGTCTCTCATCATGCATGTGTCTCTCCTCATGCATGTGTCTCTCCTCATGCATGTGTCTCTCCTCATGCATGTGTCTCTCCTCATGCATGTGTCTCTCCTCATGCATGTGTCTCTCCTCATGCATGTGTCTCTCCTCATGCATGTGTCTCTCCTCATGCATGTGTCTCTCCTCATGCATGTGTCTCTCCTCATGCATGTGTCTCTCCTCATGCATGTGTCTCTCTTTATGCATGTGTCTCTCCTCATGCATGCGTCTCTCCTCATGCATGCGTCTCTCCTCATGCATGCATCTCTCCTCATGCATGCGTCTCTCCTCATGCATGCGTCTCTCCTCATGCATGCGTCTCTCCTCATGCATGCATCTCTCCTCATGCATGTGTCTCTCCTCATGCATGTGTCTCTCCTCATGCATGTGTCTCTCCTCATGCATGTGTCTCTCCTCATGCATGTGTCTCTCCTCATGCATGTGTCTCTCCTCATGCATGTGTCTCTCCTCATGCATGTGTCTCTCCTCATGCATGTATCTCTCCTCATGCATGCGTCTCTCCTCATGCATGCGTCTCTCCTCATGCATGCGTCTCTCCTCATGCATGTGTCTCTCCTCATGCATGTGTCTATCCTCATGCAAGTGTCTCTCCTCATGCATGTGTCTCTCCTCATGCAAGTGTCTCTCTTCATGCATGTGTCTCTCCTCATGCATGTGTCTCTCCTCATGCATGTGTCTCTCCTCATGCATGTGTCTCTCCTCATGCATGTGTCTCTCCTCATGCATGTGTCTCACCTCATGCATGTTTCTCTCCTCATGTCTGTGTCTCACCTCATGCATGTGCCTCTCCTCATGCATGTGTCTCTCCTCATGCATGTGTCTCTCCTCATGCATGTGTCTCTCCTCATGCATGTGTCTCTCCTCATGCATGTGTCTCTCCTCATGCATGTGTCTCTCCTCATGCATGTGTCTCTCCTCATGCATGTGTCTCTCCTCATGCATGTGTCTCTCCTCATGCATGTGTCTCTCCTCATGCATGTGTCTCTACTCATGCATGTGTCTCTCCTCATGCATGTGTCTCCCCTCATGCATGTGTCTCTCCTCATGCATGTGTCTCTCCTCATACATGTGTCTCTCCTCATGCATGTGTCTCTCCTCATGCATGTGTCTCTCCTCATGCATGTGTCTCTCCTCATGCATGTGTCTCTCCTAATGCATGTGTCTATCCTCATGCATGTGTCTCTCCTCATGCATGTGTCTCTCCTCATGCATGTGTCTATCCTCATGCATGTGTCTCTCCTCATGCATGTGTCTCTCCTCATGCATGTGTCTCTCCTCATGCATGTCTCATGCATGTCTCTCCTCATGCATGTGTCTCTCCTCATGCATGTGTCTCCCCTCCTGCATGTGTCTCTTCTCATGCATGTGTCTCCTCATGCATGTGTCTCTCCTCATGCATGTGTCTCTCCTCATGCATGTGTCTCTCCTCATGCATGTGTCTCTCCTCATGCATGTGCCTCTCCTCATGCAGGTGTCTCTCCTCATGCATGTGTCTCTCCTCATGCATGTGTCTCTCCTCATGCATGTGTCTCTCCTCATGCATTTGTCTCCTCATGCATGTATCTCTCCTCATGCATGTGTCTCTCCTCATGCATGTGTCTCTCCTCATGCATGTGTCTCTCCTCATGCATGTGTCTCTCCTCATGCATGTGTCTCTCCTCATGCATGTGTCTCTCCTCATGCATGTGTCTCTCCTCATGCATGTGTCTCTCCTCATGCATGTGTCTCTCCTCATGCATGTGTCTCCTCATGCATGTATCTCTCCTCATGCATGTGTCTCTCCTCATGCATGTGTCTCCTCATGCATGTATCTCTCCTCATGCATGTGTCTCTCCTCATGCATGTGTCTCTCCTCATGCATGTGTCTCTCCTCATGCATTTGTCTCTCCTCGTGCATGTATCTCTCCTCATGCATGTGTCTCTCCTCATGCATGTGTCTCTCCTCCATGCATGTATCTCTCCTCATGCATGTGTCTCTCCTCATGCATGTGTCTCTCCTCATGCATGTGTCTCTCCTCATGCAAGTGTCTCTCCTCATGCATGTGTCTCATGTGTCTCTCCTCATGCATGTGTCTCTCCGCATGCATGTGTCTCCTCATGCATGTGTCTCTCCTCATGCATGTGTCTCTCTCCTCATGCATGTGTCTCTCTCCTCATGCATGTGTCTCTCCTCATGCATGTGTCTCTCCTCATGCATGTGTCTCTCCTCATGCATGTGTCTCTCCTCATGCATGTGTCTCTCCTCATGCATGTGTCTCCCCTCATGCATGTGTCTCTCCTCATGCATGTGTCTCTCCTCATGCATGTGTCTCTCCTCATGCATGTGTCTCTCCTCATGCATGTGTCTCTCCTCATGCATGTGTCTCTCCTCATGCATGTGTCTCTCCTCATGCATGTGTCTCTCCTCATGCATGTGTCTCTCCTCATGCATGTGTCTCCTCATGCATGTGTCTCTCCTCATGCATGTGTCTCTCCTCATGCACATGTCTCTCCTCATGCATGTCTCTCCTCATGCATGTCTCTCCTCATGCATGTGTCTCTCCTCATGCATGTGTCTCTCCTCATGCATGTGTCTCTCCTCATGCATGTGTCTCTCCTCATGCATGTGTCTCTCCTCATGCATGTGTCTCTTCTCATGCATGCATCTCTCCTCATGCATGTGTCTCTCCTCATGCATGCGTCTCTCCTCATGCATGTGTCTCCTCATGCATGCGTCTCTCCTCATTCATGCGTCTCTCCTCATGCATGTGTCTCTCCTCATGCATGTGTCTCTCCTCATGCATGTGTCTCTCCTCATGCATGTCTCTCTCCTCATGCATGTGTCTCTCCTCATGCATGTGTCTCTCCTCATGCATGTGTCTCTCCTCATGCATGTGTCTCTCCTCATGCATGTGTCTCTCCTCATGCATGTGTATCTCCTCATGCATGTGTATCCTCATGCATGTGTCTCTCCTCATGCATGTATCTCTCCTCATGCATTTGTCTCTCCTCATTCATGTGTCTCTCCTCATGCATGTGTCTCTCCTCATGCATGTGTCTCTCCTCATGCATGTGTCTCTCCTCATGCATGTGTCTCTCCTAATGCATGTGTCTCTCCTCATGCATGTGTCTCTCCTCATGCATGTGTCTCTCCTCATGCATGTGTCTCTCTCCTCATGCATGTGCCTCTCCTCATGCATGTGTCTCTCCTCGTGCATGTGTCTCTCCTCATGCATGTGTCTCTCCTCATGCATGTGTCTCTCCTCATGCATGTGTCTCTCCTCATGCATGTGTGTCTCCTCATGCATGTGTCTCTCTTCATGCATGTGTCTCTCCTCATGCATGTGTCTCTCTTCATGCATGTGTCTCTCCTCATGCATGTGTCTCTCCTCATACATGTGTCTCTCCTCATGCATGTGTCTCTCCTCATGCATGTGTCTCTCTTCATGCATGTGACTCTCCTCATGCATGTGTCTCTCCTCATGCATGTGTCTCACCTCATGCATGTGTCTCTCCTCATGCATGTGTCTCTCCTCATGCATGTGTGCTCTCCTCATGCATGTGTCTCTCCTCATGCATGTGTCTCTCCTCATGCATGTGTCTCTCCTCATGCATGTGTTTCTCCTCATGCATGTGTCTCTCCTCATGCATGTGTGCTCTCCTCATGCATGTGTCTCTCCTCATGCATGTGTCTCTCCTCATGCATGTGTCTCTCCTCATGCATGCGTCTCTCCTCATGCATGTGTCTCTCCTCATGCATGTGTGTCTCCTCATGCATGTGTCTCTCCTCATGCATGTCTCTCCTCATACATGTGTCTCTCCTCATGCATGCGTCTCTCCACATGCATGTGTCTCTCCTCATGCATGTTTCTCTCCTCATGCATGTGTGCTCTCCTCATGCATGTATCTCTCCGTGTCTCATGTGTCTCTCCTCATGTATGTGTCTCTCCTCATGCATGGGTCTCTCCTCATGCATGTGTCTCTCCTCATGCATGTGTCTCCCCTCATGCATGTGTCTCTCCTCATGCATGTGTCTCCTCATGCATGTGTCTCTCCTCATGCTTGTGTCTCCTCATGCATGTGTCTCTCCTCATGCATGTGTCTCTCCTCATGCATGTGTCTCTCCTCATGCATGTGTCTCTCCTCATGCATGTGTCTCTCCTCATGCATGTGTGTCTCCTCATGCAGGTGTCTCTCCTCATGCATGTCTCTCCTCATGCATGTGTCTCTCCTCTTGCATGTGTCTCTCCTCATGCATGTGTCTCTCCTCATGCATGTGTCTCTCCTCATGCATGTGCCTCTCCTCATGCAAGTGTCTCTCCTCATGCATGTGTCTCACCTCATGCATGTGTCTCACCTCATGCATGTGTCTCACCTCATGCATGTGTCTCTCCTCATGCATGTGTCTCTCCTCATGCATGTGTCTCTCCTCATGCATGTGTCTCTCCTCATGCATGTGTCTCTCCTCATGCATGTGTCTCTCCTCATGCATGTGTCTCTCCTCATGCATGTGTCTCTCCTCATGCATGTGTCTCTCCTCATGCATGTGTCTCTCCTCATGCATGTGTCTCTCCTCATGCATGTGTCTCTCCTCATGCATGTGTCTCTCCTCATGCATGTGTCTCTCCTCATGCATGTGTCTCTCCTCATGCATGTGTCTCCTCATGCATGTGTCTCTCCTCATGCATGTGTCTCTCCTCATGCATGTGTCTCTCCTCATGCATGTCTCTCCTCATGCATGTCTCTCTACATGCATGTTTCTCTCCTCATGCATGTGTCTCTCGTCATGCATGTGTCTCTCCTCATGCATGTGTCTCTCCTCATGCATGTGACTCTCCTCATGCATGTCTCTCCTCATGCATGTGTCTCTCCTCATGCATGTGTCTCTCCTCATGCATGTGTCTCTCCTCATGCATGTGTCTCTCCTCATGCATGTGTCTCTCCTCATGCATGTGTCTCTTCTCATGCATGCATCTCTCCTCATGCATGTGTCTCTCCTCATGCATGCGTCTCTCCTCATGCATGTGTCTCTCCTCATGCATGCGTCTCTCCTCATGCATGCGTCTCTCCTCATGCATGTGTCTCTCCTCATGCATGTGTCTCTCCTCATGCATGTGTCTCTCCTCATGCATGTGTCTCTCCTCATGCATGTGTCTCTCCTCATGCATGTGTCTCTCCTCATGCATGTGTCTCTCCTCATGCATGTGTCTCTCCTCATGCATGTGTCTCTCCTCATGCATGTGTATCTCCTCATGCATGTGTATCCTCATGCATGTGTCTCTCCTCATGCATGTATCTCTCCTCATGCATTTGTCTCTCCTCATTCATGTGTCTCTCCTCATGCATGTGTCTCTCCTCATGCATGTGTCTCTCCTCATGCATGTGTCTCTCCTCATGCATGTGTCTCTCCTCATGCATGTGTCTCTCCTCATGCATGTGTCTCTCCTCATGCATGTGTCTCTCCTCATGCATGTGTCTCTCTCCTCATGCATGTGCCTCTCCTCATGCATGTGTCTCTCCTCGTGCATGTGTCTCTCCTCATACATGTGTCTCTCCTCATGCATGTGTCTCTCCTCATGCATGTGTCTCTCCTCATGCATGTGTGTCTCCTCATGCATGTGTCTCTCTTCATGCATGTGTCTCTCCTCATGCATGTGTCTCTCTTCATGCATGTGTCTCTCCTCATGCATGTGTCTCTCCTCATACATGTGTCTCTCCTCATGCATGTGTCTCCTCATGCATGTGTCTCTCTTCATGCATGTGACTCTCCTCATGCATGTGTCTCTCCTCATGCATGTGTCTCACCTCATGCATGTGTCTCTCCTCATGCATGTGTCTCTCCTCATGCATGTGTGCTCTCCTCATGCATGTGTCTCTCCTCATGCATGTGTCTCTCCTCATGCATGTGTCTCTCCTCATGCATGTGTCTCTCCTCATGCATGTGTCTCTCCTCATGCATGTGTGCTCTCCTCATGCATGTGTCTCTCCTCACGCATGTGTCTCTCCTCATGCATGTGTCTCTCCTCATGCATGCGTCTCTCCTCATGCATGTGTTTCTCCTCATGCATGTGTGTCTCCTCATGCATGTGTCTCTCCTCATGCATGTCTCTCCTCATACATGTGTCTCTCCTCATGCATGCGTCTCTCCACATGCATGTGTCTCTCCTCATGCATGTGTCTCTCCTCATGCATGTGTGCTCTCCTCATGCATGTATCTCTCCTTATGCATGTGTCTCTCCTCATGCATGTGTCTCTCCTCATGCATGGGTCTCTCCTCATGCATGTGTCTCTCCTCATGCATGTGTCTCCCCTCATGCATGTGTCTCTCCTCATGCATGTGTCTCCTCATGCATGTGTCTCTCCTCATGCTTGTGTCTCCTCATGCATGTGTCTCTCCTCATGCATGTGTCTCTCCTCATGCATGTGTCTCTCCTCATGCATGTGTCTCTCCTCATGCATGTGTCTCTCCTCATGCATGTGTGTCTCCTCATGCAGGTGTCTCTCCTCATGCATGTCTCTCCTCATGCATGTGTCTCTCCTCATGCATGTGTCTCTCCTCATGCATGTGTCTCTCCTCATGCATGTGTCTCTCCTCATGCATGTGCCTCTCCTCATGCAAGTGTCTCTCCTCATGCATGTGTCTCACCTCATGCATGTGTCTCACCTCATGCATGTGTCTCACCTCATGCATGTGTCTCTCCTCATGCATGTGTCTCTCCTCATGCATGTGTCTCTCCTCATGCATGTGTCTCTCCTCATGCATGTGTCTCTCCTCATGCATGTGTCTCTCCTCATGCATGTGTCTCTCCTCATGCATGTGTCTCTCCTCATGCATGTGTCTCTCCTCATGCATGTGTCTCTCCTCATGCATGTGTCTCTCCTCATGCATGTGTCTCTCCTCATGCATGTGTCTCTCCTCATGCATGTGTCTCTCCTCATGCATGTGTCTCTCCTCATGCATGTGTCTCCTCATGCATGTGTCTCTCCTCATGCATGTGTCTCTCCTCATGCATGTGTCTCTCCTCATACATGTCTCTCCTCATGCATGTCTCTCTACATGCATGTTTCTCTCCTCATGCATGTGTCTCTCGTCATGCATGTGTCTCTCCTCATGCATGTGTCTCTCCTCATGCATGTGACTCTCCTCATGCATGTCTCTCCTCATGCATGTGTCTCTCCTCATGCATGTGTCTCATGTGTCTCTCCTCATGCATGTGTCTCTCCTCATGCATGTGTCTCTCCTCATGCATGTGTCTCATGTGTCTCTCCTCATACATGTGTCTCTCCTCATGCATGTGTCTCTCCTCATGCATGTGTCTCTCCTCATGCATGTATCTCATCTGGCATGTGTCTCTCCTCATGCATGTGTCTCTCCTCATGCATGTGTCTCTCCTCATGCATGTCTCATGTGTCTCTCCTCATGCATGCGTCTCTCCTCATGCATGTGTCTCTCCTCATGCATGTGTCTCTCCTCATGCATTTGTCTCTCCTCATGCATGTCTCTCCTCATGCATGTCTCATGTGTCTCTCCTCATGCATGCGTCTCTCCTCATGCACGTGTCTCTCCTCATGCATGTGTCTCTCCTCATGCATGTGTCTCTCCTCATGCATGTGTCTCTCCTCATGCATGTGTCTCTCCTCATGCATGTGTCTCTCCTCATGCATGTGTCTCTCCTCATGCATGTGTCTCTCCTCATGCATGTGTCTCTCCTCATGCATGTGTCTCTCCTCATGCATGTGTCTATCCTCATGCATGTGTCTCTCCTCATGCATGTGTCTCTCCTCATGCATGTGTCTCTCCTCATGCATGTGTCTCTCCTCATGTATGTGTCTCTCCTCATGCATGTGTCTCTCCTCATGCATGTGTCTCTCCTCATGCATGTGTCTCTCCTCATGCATGTGTCTCTCCTCATGCATGTGTCTCTCCTTATGCATGTGTCTCTCCTCATGCATGCGTCTCTCCTCATGCTTGCGTCTCTCCTCATGCATGCGTCTCTCCTCATGCATGTCTCTCCTCATGCATGTGTCTCTCCTCATGCATGTGTCTCTCCTCATGCATGTGTCTCTCCTCATGCATGTGTCTCTCCTCATGCATGTGTCTCTCCTCATGCATGTGTCTCTCCTCATGCATGTGTCTCTCCTCATGCATGTGTCTCTCCTCATGCATGTGTCTCTCCTCATGCATGTGTCTCTCCTCATGCATGTGTCTCTCCTCATGCATGTGTCTCTCCTCATGCATGTGTCTATCCTCATGCATGTGTCTCTCCTCATGCATGTGTCTCTCCTCATGCATGTGTCTCTCCTCATGCATGTGTCTCTCCTCATGCATGTGTCTCCCCTCATGCATGTGTCTCTCCTCATGCATGTGTCTCTCCTCATACATGTGTCTCTCCTCATGCATGTGTCTCTCCTCATGCATGTGTCTCTCCTCATGCATGTGTCTCTCCTCATGCATGTGTCTCTCCTCATGCATGTGTCTATCCTCATGCATGTGTCTCTCCTCATGC
Organism: Cladorhizidae sp. MBARI D1340-BT2; assembly: GCA_028752905.1. Taxonomy (NCBI): domain Eukaryota; kingdom Metazoa; phylum Porifera; class Demospongiae; order Poecilosclerida; family Cladorhizidae; species Cladorhizidae sp. MBARI D1340-BT2. The sequence continues at coordinate 31,168,634 of JAQNBH010000010.1, read as the reverse complement.
ATGTGTCTCTCCTCATGCATGTGTCTCTCCTCATGCATGTGTCTATCCTCATGCATGTGTCTCTCCTCATGCATGTGTCTCTCCTCATGCATGTGTCTCTCCTCATGCATGTCTCATGCATGTCTCTCCTCATGCATGTGTCTCTCCTCATGCATGTGTCTCCCCTCATGCATGTGTCTCTCCTCATGCATGTGTCTCCTCATGCATGTGTCTCTCCTCATGCATGTGTCTCTCCTCATGCATGTGTCTCTCCTCATGCATGTGTCTCTCCTCATGCATGTGTCTCTCCTCATGCAGGTGTCTCTCCTCATGCATGTGTCTCTCCTCATGCATGTGTCTCTCCTCATGCATGTGTCTCCTCATGCATGTATCTCTACTCATGCATGTGTCTCTCCTCATGCATGTGTCTCTCCTCATGCATGTGTCTCTCCTCATGCATGTGTCTCTCCTCATGCATGTGTCTCTCCTCATGCATGTGTCTCTCCTCATGCATGTGTCTCTCCTCATGCATGTGTCTCTCCTCATGCATGTGTCTCTCCTCATGCATGTGTCTCTCCTCATGCATGTGTCTCCTCATGCATGTATCTCTCCTCATGCATGTGTCTCTCCTCATGCATGTGTCTCCTCATGCATGTATCTCTCCTCATGCATGTGTCTCTCCTCATGCATGTGTCTCTCCTCATGCATGTGTCTCTCCTCATGCATTTGTCTCTCCTCATGCATGTATCTCTCCTCATGCATTTGTCTCTCCTCATGCATGTGTCTCTCCTCCATGCATGTGTCTCTCCTCATGCATGTGTCTCACCTCATGCAAGTGTCTCTCCTCATGCATGTGTCTCATGTGTCTCTCCTCATGCATGTGTCTGTCCTCATGCATGTGTCTCCTCATGCATGTGTCTCTCCTCATGCATGTGTCTCTCTCCTCATGTATGTGTCTCTCTCCTCATGCATGTGTCTCTCCTCATGCATGTGTCTCTCCTCATGCATGTGTGCTCTCCTCATGCATGTATCTCTCCTTATGCATGTGTCTCTCCTCATGCATGTGTCTCTCCTCATGCATGGGTCTCTCCTCATGCATGTGTCTCTCCTCATGCATGTGTCTCCCCTCATGCATGTGTCTCTCCTCATGCATGTGTCTCCTCATGCATGTGTCTCTCCTCATGCTTGTGTCTCCTCATGCATGTGTCTCTCCTCATGCATGTGTCTCTCCTCATGCATGTGTCTCTCCTCATGCATGTGTCTCTCCTCATGCATGTGTCTCTCCTCATGCATGTGTGTCTCCTCATGCAGGTGTCTCTCCTCATGCATGTCTCTCCTCATGCATGTGTCTCTCCTCATGCATGTGTCTCTCCTCATGCATGTGTCTCTCCTCATGCATGTGTCTCTCCTCATGCATGTGCCTCTCCTCATGCAAGTGTCTCTCCTCATGCATGTGTCTCACCTCATGCATGTGTCTCACCTCATGCATGTGTCTCACCTCATGCATGTGTCTCTCCTCATGCATGTGTCTCTCCTCATGCATGTGTCTCTCCTCATGCATGTGTCTCTCCTCATGCATGTGTCTCTCCTCATGCATGTGTCTCTCCTCATGCATGTGTCTCTCCTCATGCATGTGTCTCTCCTCATGCATGTGTCTCTCCTCATGCATGTGTCTCTCCTCATGCATGTGTCTCTCCTCATGCATGTGTCTCTCCTCATGCATGTGTCTCTCCTCATGCATGTGTCTCTCCTCATGCATGTGTCTCTCCTCATGCATGTGTCTCCTCATGCATGTGTCTCTCCTCATGCATGTGTCTCTCCTCATGCATGTGTCTCTCCTCATACATGTCTCTCCTCATGCATGTCTCTCTACATGCATGTTTCTCTCCTCATGCATGTGTCTCTCGTCATGCATGTGTCTCTCCTCATGCATGTGTCTCTCCTCATGCATGTGACTCTCCTCATGCATGTCTCTCCTCATGCATGTGTCTCTCCTCATGCATGTGTCTCATGTGTCTCTCCTCATGCATGTGTCTCTCCTCATGCATGTGTCTCTCCTCATGCATGTGTCTCATGTGTCTCTCCTCATACATGTGTCTCTCCTCATGCATGTGTCTCTCCTCATGCATGTGTCTCTCCTCATGCATGTATCTCATCTGGCATGTGTCTCTCCTCATGCATGTGTCTCTCCTCATGCATGTGTCTCTCCTCATGCATGTCTCATGTGTCTCTCCTCATGCATGCGTCTCTCCTCATGCATGTGTCTCTCCTCATGCATGTGTCTCTCCTCATGCATTTGTCTCTCCTCATGCATGTCTCTCCTCATGCATGTCTCATGTGTCTCTCCTCATGCATGCGTCTCTCCTCATGCACGTGTCTCTCCTCATGCATGTGTCTCTCCTCATGCATGTGTCTCTCCTCATGCATGTGTCTCTCCTCATGCATGTGTCTCTCCTCATGCATGTGTCTCTCCTCATGCATGTGTCTCTCCTCATGCATGTGTCTCTCCTCATGCATGTGTCTCTCCTCATGCATGTGTCTCTCCTCATGCATGTGTCTATCCTCATGCATGTGTCTCTCCTCATGCATGTGTCTCTCCTCATGCATGTGTCTCTCCTCATGCATGTGTCTCTCCTCATGTATGTGTCTCTCCTCATGCATGTGTCTCTCCTCATGCATGTGTCTCTCCTCATGCATGTGTCTCTCCTCATGCATGTGTCTCTCCTCATGCATGTGTCTCTCCTTATGCATGTGTCTCTCCTCATGCATGCGTCTCTCCTCATGCTTGCGTCTCTCCTCATGCATGCGTCTCTCCTCATGCATGTCTCTCCTCATGCATGTGTCTCTCCTCATGCATGTGTCTCTCCTCATGCATGTGTCTCTCCTCATGCATGTGTCTCTCCTCATGCATGTGTCTCTCCTCATGCATGTGTCTCTCCTCATGCATGTGTCTCTCCTCATGCATGTGTCTCTCCTCATGCATGTGTCTCTCCTCATGCATGTGTCTCTCCTCATGCATGTGTCTCTCCTCATGCATGTGTCTCTCCTCATGCATGTGTCTATCCTCATGCATGTGTCTCTCCTCATGCATGTGTCTCTCCTCATGCATGTGTCTCTCCTCATGCATGTGTCTCTCCTCATGCATGTGTCTCCCCTCATGCATGTGTCTCTCCTCATGCATGTGTCTCTCCTCATACATGTGTCTCTCCTCATGCATGTGTCTCTCCTCATGCATGTGTCTCTCCTCATGCATGTGTCTCTCCTCATGCATGTGTCTCTCCTCATGCATGTGTCTATCCTCATGCATGTGTCTCTCCTCATGCATGTGTCTCTCCTCATGCATGTGTCTCTCCTCATGCATGTGTCTATCCTCATGCATGTGTCTCTCCTCATGCATGTGTCTCTCCTCATGCATGTGTCTCTCCTCATGCATGTCTCATGCATGTCTCTCCTCATGCATGTGTCTCTCCTCATGCATGTGTCTCCCCTCATGCATGTGTCTCTCCTCATGCATGTGTCTCCTCATGCATGTGTCTCTCCTCATGCATGTGTCTCTCCTCATGCATGTGTCTCTCCTCATGCATGTGTCTCTCCTAATGCATGTGCCTCTCCTCATGCAGGTGTCTCTCCTCATGCATGTGTCTCTCCTCATGCATGTGTCTCTCCTCATGCATGTGTCTCCTCATGCATGTATCTCTACTCATGCATGTGTCTCTCCTCATGCATGTGTCTCTCCTCATGCATGTGTCTCTCCTCATGCATGTGTCTCTCCTCATGCATGTGTCTCTCCTCATGCATGTGTCTCTCCTCATGCATGTGTCTCTCCTCATGCATGTGTCTCTCCTCATGCATGTGTCTCCTCATGCATGTATCTCTCCTCATGCATGTGTCTCTCCTCATGCATGTGTCTCCTCATGCATGTATCTCTCCTCATGCATGTGTCTCTCCTCATGCATGTGTCTCTCCTCATGCATGTGTCTCTCCTCATGCATTTGTCTCTCCTCATGCATGTATCTCTCCTCATGCATTTGTCTCTCCTCATGCATGTGTCTCTCCTCCATGCATGTGTCTCTCCTCATGCATGTGTCTCTCCTCATGCATGTGTCTCTCCTCATGCATGTGTCTCTCCTCATGCAAGTGTCTCTCCTCATGCATGTGTCTCATGTGTCTCTCCTCATGCATGTGTCTGTCCTCATGCATGTGTCTCCTCATGCATGTGTCTCTCCTCATGCATGTGTCTCTCTCCTCATGTATGTGTCTCTCTCCTCATGCATGTGTCTCTCCTCATGCATGTGTCTCTCCTCATGCATGTGTCTCTCCTCATGCATGTGTCTCTCCTCATGCATGTGTCTCTCCTCATGCATGTGTCTCCCCTCATGCATGTGTCTCTCCTCATGCATGTGTCTCTCCTCATGCATGTGTCTCTCCTCATGCATGTGTCTCTCCTCATGCATGTGTCTCTCCTCATGCATGTGTCTCTCCTCATGCATGTGTCTCTCCTCATGCATGTGTCTCTCCGCATGCATGTGTCTCCTCATGCATGTATCTCTCCTCATGCATGTGTCTCTCCTCATGCATGTGTCTCTCCTCATGCATGTGTCTCTCCTCATGCATTTGTCTCTCCTCATGCATGTATCTCTCCTCATGCATGTGTCTCTCCTCATGCATGTGTCTCTCCTCCATGCATGTATCTCTCCTCATGCATGTGTCTCTCCTCATGCATGTGTCTCTCCTCATGCATGTGTCTCTCCTCATGCAAGTGTCTCTCCTCATGCATGTGTCTCATGTGTCTCTCCTCATGCATGTGTCTCTCCTCATGCATGTGTCTCCTCATGCATGTGTCTCTCCTCATGCATGTGTCTCTCTCCTCATGCATGTGTCTCTCTCCTCATGCATGTGTCTCTCCTCATGCATGTGTCTCTCCTCATGCATGTGTCTCTCCTCATGCATGTGTCTCTCCTCATGCATGTGTCTCTCCTCATGCATGTGTCTCCCCTCATGCATGTGTCTCTCCTCATGCATGTGTCTCTCCTCATGCATGTGTCTCTCCTCATGCATGTGTCTCTCCTCATGCATGTGTCTCTCCTCATGCATGTGTCTCTCCTCATGCATGTGTCTCTCCTCATGCATGTGTTGCATGTGTTGCATGTGTCTCCCCTCATGCATGTGTCTCTCCTCATGCATGTGTCTCTCCTCATGCATGTGTCTCCTCATGCATGTGTCTCTCCTCATGCATGTGTCTCTCCTCATGCACATGTCTCTCCTCATGCATGTCTCTCCTCATGCATGTCTCTCCTCATGCATGTGTCTCTCCTCATGCATGTGTCTCTCCTCATGCATGTTTCTCTCCTCATGCATGTGTCTCTCCTCATGCATGTGTCTCTCCTCATGCATGTGTCTCTTCTCATGCATGCATCTCTCCTCATGCATGTGTCTCTCCTCATGCATGCGTCTCTCCTCATGCATGTGTCTCTCCTCATGCATGCGTCTCTCCTCATTCATGCGTCTCTCCTCATGCATGTGTCTCTCCTCATGCATGTGTCTCTCCTCATGCATGTGTCTCTCCTCATGCATGTGTCTCTCCTCATGCATGTGTCTCTCCTCATGCATGTGTCTCTCCTCATGCATGTGTCTCTCCTCATGCATGTGTCTCTCCTCATGCATGTGTCTCTCCTCATGCATGTGTATCTCCTCATGCATGTGTATCCTCATGCATGTGTCTCTCCTCATGCATGTATCTCTCCTCATGCATTTGTCTCTCCTCATTCATGTGTCTCTCCTCATGCATGTGTCTCTCCTCAAGCATGTGTCTCTCCTCATGCATGTGTCTCTCCTCATGCATGTGTCTCTCCTCATGCATGTGTCTCTCCTCATGCATGTGTCTCTCCTCATGCATGTGTCTCTCCTCATGCATGTGTCTCTCTCCTCATGCATGTGCCTCTCCTCATGCATGTGTCTCTCCTCGTGCATGTGTCTCTCCTCCTGCATGTGTCTCTCCTCATGCATGTGTCTCTCCTCATGCATGTGTCTTTCCTCATGCATGTGTGTCTCCTCATGCATGTGTCTCTCTTCATGCATGTGTCTCTCCTCATGCATGTGTCTCTCTTCATGCATGTGTCTCTCCTCATGCATGTGTCTCTCCTCATACATGTGTCTCTCCTCATGCATGTGTCTCTCCTCATGCATGTGTCTCTCTTCATGCATGTGACTCTCCTCATGCATGTGTCTCTCCTCATGCATGTGTCTCACCTCATGCATGTGTCTCTCCTCATGCATGTGTCTCTCCTCATGCATGTGTGCTCTCCTCATGCATGTGTCTCTCCTCATGCATGTGTCTCTCCTCATGCATGTGTCTCTCCTCATGCATGTGTCTCTCCTCATGCATGTGTCTCTCCTCATGCATGTGTGCTCTCCTCATGCATGTGTCTCTCCTCATGCATGTGTCTCTCCTCATGCATGTGTCTCTCCTCATGCATGCGTCTCTCCTCATGCATGTGTCTCTCCTCATGCATGTGTGTCTCCTCATGCATGTGTCTCTCCTCATGCATGTCTCTCCTCATACATGTGTCTCTCCTCATGCATGCGTCTCTCCACATGCATGTGTCTCTCCTCATGAATGTGTCTCTCCTCATGCATGTGTGCTCTCCTCATGCATGTATCTCTCCTTATGCATGTGTCTCTCCTCATGCATGTGTCTCTCCTCATGCATGGGTCTCTCCTCATGCATGTGTCTCTCCTCATGCATGTGTCTCCCCTCATGCATGTGTCTCTCCTCATGCATGTGTCTCCTCATGCATGTGTCTCTCCTCATGCTTGTGTCTCCTCATGCATGTGTCTCTCCTCATGCATGTGTCTCTCCTCATGCATGTGTCTCTCCTCATGCATGTGTCTCTCCTCATGCATGTGTCTCTCCTCATGCATGTGTGTCTCCTCATGCAGGTGTCTCTCCTCATGCATGTCTCTCCTCATGCATGTGTCTCTCCTCTTGCATGTGTCTCTCCTCATGCATGTGTCTCTCCTCATGCATGTGTCTCTCCTCATGCATGTGCCTCTCCTCATGCAAGTGTCTCTCCTCATGCATGTGTCTCACCTCATGCATGTGTCTCACCTCATGCATGTGTCTCACCTCATGCATGTGTCTCTCCTCATGCATGTGTCTCTCCTCATGCATGTGTCTCTCCTCATGCATGTGTCTCTCCTCATGCATGTGTCTCTCCTCATGCATGTGTCTCTCCTCATGCATGTGTCTCTCCTCATGCATGTGTCTCTCCTCATGCATGTGTCTCTCCTCATGCATGTGTCTCTCCTCATGCATGTGTCTCTCCTCATGCATGTGTCTCTCCTAATGCATGTGTCTCTCCTCATGCATGTGTCTCTCCTCATGCATGTGTCTCCTCATGCATGTGTCTCTCCTCATGCATGTGTCTCTCCTCATGCATGTGTCTCTCCTCATGCATGTCTCTCCTCATGCATGTCTCTCTACATGCATGTGTCTCTCGTCATGCATGTGTCTCTCGTCATGCATGTGTCTCTCCTCATGCATGTGTCTCTCCTCATGCATGTGACTCTCCTCATGCATGTCTCTCCTCATGCATGTGTCTCTCCTAATGCATGTGTCTCTCCTCATGCATGTGTCTCTCCTCATGCATGTGTCTCTCCTCATGCATGTGTCTCTCCTCATGCATGTGTCTCTTCTCATGCATGCATCTCTCCTCATGCATGTGTCTCTCCTCATGCATGCGTCTCTCCTCATGCATGTGTCTCTCCTCATGCATGCGTCTCTCCTCATGCATGCGTCTCTCCTCATGCATGTGTCTCTCCTCATGCATGTGTCTCTCCTCATGCATGTGTCTCTCCTCATGCATGTGTCTCTCCTCATGCATGTGTCTCTCCTCATGCATGTGTCTCTCCTCATGCATGTGTCTCTCCTCATGCATGTGTCTCTCCTCATGCATGTGTCTCTCCTCATGCATGTGTATCTCCTCATGCATGTGTATCCTCATGCATGTGTCTCTCCTCATGCATGTATCTCTCCTCATGCATTTGTCTCTCCTCATTCATGTGTCTCTCCTCATGCATGTGTCTCTCCTCATGTATGTGTCTCTCCTCATGCATGTGTCTCTCCTCATGCATGTGTCTCTCCTCATGCATGTGTCTCTCCTCATGCATGTGTCTCTCCTCATGCATGTGTCTCTCCTCATGCATGTGTCTCTCTCCTCATGCATGTGCCTCTCCTCATGCATGTGTCTCTCCTCGTGCATGTGTCTCTCCTCATGCATGTGTCTCTCCTCATGCATGTGTCTCTCCTCATGCATGTGTCTCTCCTCATGCATGTGTGTCTCCTCATGCATGTGTCTCTCTTCATGCATGTGTCTCTCCTCATGCATGTGTCTCTCTTCATGCATGTGTCTCTCCTCATGCATGTGTCTCTCCTCATACATGTGTCTCTCCTCATGCATGTGTCTCCTCATGCATGTGTCTCTCTTCATGCATGTGACTCTCCTCATGCATGTGTCTCCTCATGCATGTATCTCTCCTCATGCATGTGTCTCTCCTCATGCATGTGTCTCTCCTCATGCATGTGTCTCTCCTCATGCATTTGTCTCTCCTCATGCATGTATCTCTCCTCATGCATGTGTCTCTCCTCATGCATGTGTCTCTCCTCCATGCATGTATCTCTCCTCATGCATGTGTCTCTCCTCATGCATGTGTCTCTCCTCATGCATGTGTCTCTCCTCATGCAAGTGTCTCTCCTCATGCATGTGTCTCATGTGTCTCTCCTCATGCATGTGTCTCTCCTCATGCATGTGTCTCCTCATGCATGTGTCTCTCCTCATGCATGTGTCTCTCTCCTCATGCATGTGTCTCTCTCCTCATGCATGTGTCTCTCCTCATGCATGTGTATCTCCTCATGCATGTGTCTCGCCTCATGCATGTGTCTCTCCTCATGCATGTGTCTCTCCTCATGCATGTGTCTCCCCTCATGCATGTGTCTCTCCTCGTGCATGTGTCTCTCCTCATGCATGTGTCTCTCCTCATGCATGTGTCTCTCCTCATGCATGTGTCTCTCCTCATGCATGTGTCTCTCCTCATGCATGTGTCTCTCCTCATGCATGTGTTGCATGTGTTGCATGTGTCTCCCCTCATGCATGTGTCTCTCCTCATGCATGTGTCTCTCCTCATGCATGTGTCTCCTCATGCATGTGTCTCTCCTCATGCATGTGTCTCTCCTCATGCACATGTCTCTCCTCATGCATGTCTCTCCTCATGCATGTCTCTCCTCATGCATGTGTCTCTCCTCATGCATGTGTCTCTCCTCATGCATGTTTCTCTCCTCATGCATGTGTCTCTCCTCATGCATGTGTCTCTCCTCATGCATGTGTCTCTTCTCATGCATGCATCTCTCCTCATGCATGTGTCTCTCCTCATGCATGCGTCTCTCCTCATGCATGTGTCTCTCCTCATGCATGCGTCTCTCCTCATTCATGCGTCTCTCCTCATGCATGTGTCTCTCCTCATGCATGTGTCTCTCCTCATGCATGTGTCTCTCCTCATGCATGTGTCTCTCCTCATGCATGTGTCTCTCCTCATGCATGTGTCTCTCCTCATGCATGTGTCTCTCCTCAAGCATGTGTCTCTCCTCATGCATGTGTCTCTCCTCATGCATGTGTATCTCCTCATGCATGTGTATCCTCATGCATGTGTCTCTCCTCATGCATGTATCTCTCCTCATGCATTTGTCTCTCCTCATTCATGTGTCTCTCCTCATGCATGTGTCTCTCCTCATGCATGTGTCTCTCCTCATGCATGTGTCTCTCCTCATGCATGTGTCTCTCCTCATGCATGTGTCTCTCCTCATGCATGTGTCTCTCCTCATGCATGTGTCTCTCCTCATGCATGTGTCTCTCTCCTCATGCATGTGCCTCTCCTCATGCATGTGTCTCTCCTCGTGCATGTGTCTCTCTTCATGCATGTGTCTCTCCTCCTGCATGTGTCTCTCCTCTGCATGTGTCTCTCCTCATGCATGTGTCTCTCCTCCTGCATGTGTCTCTCCTCATGCATGTGTCTCTCCTCATGCATGTGTCTCTCCTCATGCATGTGTGTCTCCTCATGCATGTGTCTCTCTTCATGCATGTGTCTCTCCTCATGCATGTGTCTCTCTTCATGCATGTGTCTCTCCTCATGCATGTGCCTCTCCTCATACATGTGTCTCTCCTCATGCATGTGTCTCTCCTCATGCATGTGTCTCTCTTCATGCATGTGACTCTCCTCATGCATGTGTCTCTCCTCATGCATGTGTCTCACCTCATGCATGTGTCTCTCCTCATGCATGTGTCTCTCCTCATGCATGTGTGCTCTCCTCATGCATGTGTCTCTCCTCATGCATGTGTCTCTCCTCATGCATGTGTCTCTCCTCATGCATGTGTCTCTCCTCATGCATGTGTCTCTCCTCATGCATGTGTGCTCTCCTCATGCATGTGTCTCTCCTCATGCATGTGTCTCTCCTCATGCATGTGTCTCTCCTCATGCATGCGTCTCTCCTCATGCATGTGTCTCTCCTCATGCATGTGTGTCTCCTCATGCATGTGTCTCTCCTCATGCATGTCTCTCCTCATACATGTGTCTCTCCTCATGCATGCGTCTCTCCACATGCATGTGTCTCTCCTCATGCATGTGTCTCTCCTCATGCATGTGTGCTCTCCTCATGCATGTATCTCTCCTTATGCATGTGTCTCTCCTCATGCATGTGTCTCTCCTCATGCATGGGTCTCTCCTCATGCATGTGTCTCTCCTCATGCATGTGTCTCCCCTCATGCATGTGTCTCTCCTCATGCATGTGTCTTCTCATGCATGTGTCTCTCCTCATGCTTGTGTCTCCTCATGCATGTGTCTCTCCTCATGCATGTGTCTCTCCTCATGCATGTGTCTCTCCTCATGCATGTGTCTCTCCTCATGCATGTGTCTCTCCTCATGCATGTGTGTCTCCTCATGCAGGTGTCTCTCCTCATGCATGTCTCTCCTCATGCATGTGTATCTCCTCTTGCATGTGTCTCTCCTCATGCATGTGTCTCTCCTCATGCATGTGTCTCTCCTCATGCATGTGCCTCTCCTCATGCAAGTGTCTCTCCTCATGCATGTGTCTCACCTCATGCATGTGTCTCACCTCATGCATGTGTCTCACCTCATGCATGTGTCTCTCCTCATGCATGTGTCTCTCCTCATGCATGTGTCTCTCCTCATGCATGTGTCTCTCCTCATGCATGTGTCTCTCCTCATGCATGTGTCTCTCCTCATGCATGTGTCTCTCCTCATGCATGTGTCTCTCCTCATGCATGTGTCTCTCCTCATGCATGTGTCTCTCCTCATGCATGTGTCTCTCCTCATGCATGTGTCTCTCCTCATGCATGTGTCTCTCCTCATGCATGTGTCTCTCCTCATGCATGTGTCTCCTCATGCATGTGTCTCTCCTCATGCATGTGTCTCTCCTCATGCATGTGTCTCTCCTCATGCATGTCTCTCCTCATGCATGTCTCTCTACATGCATGTTTCTCTCCTCATGCATGTGTCTCTCGTCATGCATGTGTCTCTCCTCATGCATGTGTCTCTCCTCATGCATGTGACTCTCCTCATGCATGTCTCTCCTCATGCATGTGTCTCTCCTCATGCATGTGTCTCTCCTCATGCATGTGTCTCTCCTCATGCATGTGTCTCTCCTCATGCATGTGTCTCTCCTCATGCATGTGTCTCTTCTCATGCATGCATCTCTCCTCATGCATGTGTCTCTCCTCATGCATGCGTCTCTCCTCATGCATGTGTCTCTCCTCATGCATGCGTCTCTCCTCATGCATGCGTCTCTCCTCATGCATGTGTCTCTCCTCATGCATGTGTCTCTCCTCATGCATGTGTCTCTCCTCATGCATGTGTCTCTCCTCATGCATGTGTCTCTCCTCATGCATGTGTCTCTCCTCATGCATGTGTCTCTCCTCATGCATGTGTCTCTCCTCATGCATGTGTCTCTCCTCATGCAATTGTATCTCCTCATGCATGTGTATCCTCATGCATGTGTCTCTCCTCATGCATGTATCTCTCCTCATGCATTTGTCTCTCCTCATTCATGTGTCTCTCCTCATGCATGTGTCTCTCCTCATGCATGTGTCTCTCCTCATGCATGTGTCTCTCCTCATGCATGTGTCTCTCCTCATGCATGTGTCTCTCCTCATGCATGTGTCTCTCCTCATGCATGTGTCTCTCCTCATGCATGTGTCTCTCTCCTCATGCATGTGCCTCTCCTCATGCATGTGTCTCTCCTCGTGCATGTGTCTCTCCTCATGCATGTGTCTCTCCTCATGCATGTGTCTCTCCTCATGCATGTGTCTCTCCTCATGCATGTGTGTCTCCTCATGCATGTGTCTCTCTTCATGCATGTGTCTCTCCTCATGCATGTGTCTCTCTTCATGCATGTGTCTCTCCTCATGCATGTGTCTCTCCTCATACATGTGTCTCTCCTCATGCATGTGTCTCCTCATGCATGTGTCTCTCTTCATGCATGTGACTCTCCTCATGCATGTGTCTCTCCTCATGCATGTGTCTCACCTCATGCATGTGTCTCTCCTCATGCATGTGTCTCTCCTCATGCATGTGTGCTCTCCTCATGCATGTGTCTCTCCTCATGCATGTGTCTCTCCTCATGCATGTGTCTCTCCTCATGCATGTGTCTCTCCTCATGCATGTGTCTCTCCTCATGCATGTGTGCTCTCCTCATGCATGTGTCTCTCCTCATGCATGTGTCTCTCCTCATGCATGTGTCTCTCCTCATGCATGCGTCTCTCCTCATGCATGTGTCTCTCCTCATGCATGTGTGTCTCCTCATGCATGTGTCTCTCCTCATGCATGTCTCTCCTCATACATGTGTCTCTCCTCATGCATGCGTCTCTCCACATGCATGTGTCTCTCCTCATGCATGTATCTCTCCTCATGCATGTGTGCTCTCCTCATGCATGTATCTCTCCTTATGCATGTGTCTCTCCTCATGCATGGGTCTCTCCTCATGCATGTGTCTCTCCTCATGCATGTGTATCCCCTCATGCATGTGTCTCTCCTCATGCATGTGTCTCCTCATGCATGTGTCTCTCCTCATGCTTGTGTCTCCTCATGCATGTGTCTCTCCTCATGCATGTGTCTCTCCTCATGCATGTGTCTCTCCTCATGCATGTGTCTCTCCTCATGCATGTGTCTCTCCTCATGCATGTGTGTCTCCTCATGCAGGTGTCTCTCCTCATGCATGTCTCTCCTCATGCATGTGTCTCTCCTCATGCATGTGTCTCTCCTCATGCATGTGTCTCTCCTCATGCATGTGTCTCTCCTCATGCATGTGCCTCTCCTCATGCAAGTGTCTCTCCTCATGCATGTGTCTCACCTCATGCATGTGTCTCACCTCATGCATGTGTCTCACCTCATGCATGTGTCTCTCCTCATGCATGTGTCTCTCCTCATGCATGTGTCTCTCCTCATGCATGTGTCTCTCCTCATGCATGTGTCTCTCCTCATGCATGTGTCTCTCCTCATGCATGTGTCTCTCCTCATGCATGTGTCTCTCCTCATGCATGTGTCTCTCCTCATGCATGTATCTCTCCTCATGCATGTGTCTCTCCTCATGCATGTGTCTCTCCTCATGCATGTGTCTCTCCTCATGCATGTGTCTCTCCTCATGCATGTGTCTCGCCTCATGCATGTGTCTCTCCTCATGCATGTGTCTCCTCATGCATGTGTCTCTCCTCATGCATGTGTCTCTCCTCATGCATGTGTCTCTCCTCATGCATGTCTCATGTGTCTCTCCTCATGCATGCGTCTCTCCTCATGCATGTGTCTCTCCTCATGCATGTGTCTCTCCTCATGCATGTGTCTCTCCTCATGCATGTGTCTCTCCTCATGCATGTGTCTCTCCTCATGCATGTGTCTCTCCTCATGCATGTGTCTCTCCTCATGCATGTGTCTCTCCTTATGCATGTGTCTCTCCTCATGCATGCGTCTCTCCTCATGCTTGCGTCTCTCCTCATGCATGCGTCTCTCCTCATGCATGTCTCTCCTCATGCATGTGTCTCTCCTCATGCATGTGTCTCTCCTCATGCATGTGTCTCTCCTCATGCATGTGTCTCTCCTCATGCATGTGTCTCTCCTCATGCATGTGTCTCTCCTCATGCATGTGTCTCTCCTCATGCATGTGTCTCTCCTCATGCATGTGTCTCTCCTCATGCATGTGTCTCTCCTCATGCATGTGTCTCTCCTCATGCATGTGTCTATCCTCATGCATGTGTCTCTCCTCATGCATGTGTCTCTCCTCATGCATGTGTCTCTCCTCATGCATGTGTCTCTCCTCATGCATGTGTCTCCCCTCATGCATGTGTCTCTCCTCATGCATGTGTCTCTCCTCATACATGTGTCTCTCCTCATGCATGTATCTCTCCTCATGCATGTGTCTCTCCTCATGCATGTGTCTCTCCTCATGCATGTGTCTCTCCTCATGCATGTGTCTATCCTCATGCATGTGTCTCTCCTCATGCATGTGTCTCTCCTCATGCATGTGTCTCTCCTCATGCATGTGTCTATCCTCATGCATGTGTCTCTCCTCATGCATGTGTCTCTCCTCATGCATGTGTCTCTCCTCATGCATGTCTCATGCATGTCTCTCCTCATGCATGTGTCTCTCCTCATGCATGTGTCTCCCCTCATGCATGTGTCTCTCCTCATGCATGTGTCTCCTCATGCATGTGTCTCTCCTCATGCATGTGTCTCTCCTCATGCATGTGTCTCTCCTCATGCATGTGTCTCTCCTCATGCATGTGCCTCTCCTCATGCAGGTGTCTCTCCTCATGCATGTGTCTCTCCTCATGCATGTGTCTCTCCTCATGCATGTGTCTCCTCATGCATGTATCTCTACTCATGCATGTGTCTCTCCTCATGCATGTGTCTCTCCTCATGCATGTGTCTCTCCTCATGCATGTGTCTCTCCTCATGCATGTGTCTCTCCTCATGCATGTGTCTCTCCTCATGCATGTGTCTCTCCTCATGCATGTGTCTCTCCTCATGCATGTGTCTCTCCTCATGCATGTGTCTCTCCTCATGCATGTGTCTCCTCATGCATGTATCTCTCCTCATGCATGTGTCTCTCCTCATGCATGTGTCTCCTCATGCATGTATCTCTCCTCATGCATGTGTCTCTCCTCATGCATGTGTCTCTCCTCATGCATGTGTCTCTCCTCATGCATGTGTCTCTCCTCATGCATGTGTCTCTCCTCCATGCAAGTGTCTCTCCTCATGCATGTGTCTCTCCTCATGCATGTGTCTCTCCTCATGCATGTGTCTCTCCTCATGCAAGTGTCTCTCCTCATGCATGTGTCTCATGTGTCTCTCCTCATGCATGTGTCTGTCCTCATGCATGTGTCTCCTCATGCATGTGTCTCTCCTCATGCATGTGTCTCTCTCCTCATGTATGTGTCTCTCTCCTCATGCATGTGTCTCTCCTCATGCATGTATCTCTCCTCATGCATGTGTCTCTCCTCATGCATGTGTCTCTCCTCATGCATGTGTCTCTCCTCATGCATGTGTCTCCCCTCATGCATGTGTCTCTCCTCATGCATGTGTCTCTCCTCATGCATGTGTCTCTCCTCATGCATGTGTCTCTCCTCATGCATGTGTCTCTCCTCATGCATGTGTCTCTCCTCATGCATGTGTCTCTCCTCATGCATGTGTTGCATGTGTTGCATGTGTGTCTCCCCTCATGCATGTGTCTCTCCTCATGCATGTGTCTCTCCTCATGCATGTGTCTCCTCATGCATGTGTCTCTCCTCATGCATGTGTCTCTCCTCATGCACATGTCTCTCCTCATGCATGTTTCTCCTCATGCATGTCTCTCCTCATGCATGTGTCTCTCCTCATGCATGTGTCTCTCCTCATGCATGTGTCTCTCCTCATGCATGTGTCTCTCCTCATGCATGTGTCTCTCCTCATGCATGTGTCTCTTCTCATGCATGCATCTCTCCTCATGCATGTGTCTCTCCTCATGCATGCGTCTCTCCTCATGCATGCGTCTCTCCTCATGCATGTGTCTCTTCTCATGCATGCGTCTCTCCTCATGCATGTGTCTCTCCTCATGCATGTGTCTCTCCTCATGCATGTGTCTCTCCTCATGCATGTGTCTCTCCTCATGCATGTGTCTCTCCTCATGCATGTGTCTCTCCTCATGCATGTGTCTCTCCTCATGCATGTGTCTCTCCTCATGCATGTGTCTCTCCTCATGCATGTGTATCTCCTCATGCATGTGTATCCTCATGCATGTGTCTATCCTCATGCATGTATCTCTCCTCATGCATTTGTCTCTCCTCATTCATGTGTCTCTCCTCATGCATGTGTCTCTCCTCATGCATGTGTCTCTCCTCATGCATGTGTCTCTCCTCATGCATGTGTCTCTCCTCATGCATGTGTCTCTCCTCATGCATGTGTCTCTCCTCATGCATGTGTCTCTCCTCATGCATGTGTCTCTCCTCATGCATGTGTCTCTCTCCTCATGCATGTGCCTCTCCTCATGCAAGTGTCTCTCCTCGTGCATGTGTCTCTCCTCATGCATGTGTCTCTCCTCATGCATGTGTCTCTCCTCATGCATGTGTCTCTCCTCATGCATGTGTGTCCTCATGCATGTGTCTCTCTTCATGCATGTGTCTCTCCTCATGCATGTGTCTCTCTTCATGCATGTGTCTCTCCTCATGCATGTGTCTCTCCTCATACATGTGTCTCTCCTCATGCATGTGTCTCTCCTCATGCATGTGTCTCTCTTCATGCATGTGACTCTCCTCATGCATGTGTCTCTCCTAATGCATGTGTCTCACCTCATGCATGTGTCTCTCCTCATGCATGTGTCTCTCCTCATGCATGTGTGCTCTCCTCATGCATGTGTCTCTCTACATGCATGTGTCTCTCCTCATGCATGTGTCTCTCCTCATGCATGTGTCTCTCCTCATGCATGTGTCTCTCCTCATGCATGTGTGCTCTCCTGATGCATGTGTCTCTCCTCATGCATGTGTCTCTCCTCATGCATGTGTCTCTCCTCATGCATGCGTCTCTCCTCATGCATGTGTCTCTCCTCATGCATGTGTGTCTCCTCATGCATGTGTCTCTCCTCATGCATGTCTCTCCTCATACATGTGTCTCTCCTCATGCATGCGTCTCTCCACATGCATGTGTCTCTCCTCATGCATGTGTCTCTCCTCATGCATGTGTGCTCTCCTCATGCATGTATCTCTCCTTATGCATGTGTCTCTCCTCATGCATGTGTCTCTCCTCATGCATGGGTCTCTCCTCATGCATGTGTCTCTCCTCATGCATGTGTCTCCCCTCATGCATGTGTCTCTCCTCATGCATGTGTCTCCTCATGCATGTGTCTCTCCTCATGCTTGTGTCTCTCCTCATGCATGTGTCTCTCCTCATGCATGTGTCTCTCCTCATGCATGTGTGTCTCCTCATGCAGGTGTCTCTCCTCATGCATGTCTCTCCTCATGCATGTGTCTCTCCTCATGCATGTGTCTCTCCTCATGCATGTGTCTCTCCTCATGCATGTGTCTCTCCTCATGCATGTGCCTCTCCTCATGCATGTGTCTCTCCTCATGCATGTGTCTCACCTCATGCATGTGTCTCACCTCATGCATGTGTCTCACCTCATGCATGTGTCTCTCCTCATGCATGTGTCTCTCCTCATGCATGTGTCTCTCCTCATGCATATGTCTCTCCTCATGCATGTGTCTCTCCTCATGCATGTGTCTCTCCTCATGCATGTCTCTCTCCTCATGCATGTGTCTCTCCTCGTGCATGTGTCTCTCCTCATGCATGTGTCTCTCCTCATGCATGTGTCTCTCCTCATGCATGTGTCTCTCCTCATGCATGTGTCTATCCTCATGCATGTGTCTCTCCTCATGCATGTGTCTCTCCTCATGCATGTGTCTCCTCATGCATGTGTCTCTTCTCATGCATGTGTCTCTCCTCATGCATGTGTCTCTCCTCATGCATGTCTCTCCTCATGCATGTCTCTCTACATGCATGTTTCTCTCCTCATGCATGTGTCTCTCGTCATGCATGTGTCTCTCCTCATGCATGTGTCTCTCCTCATGCATGTAAATCTCCTCATGCATGTCTCTCCTCATGCATGTGTCTCTCCTCATGCATGTGTCTCATGTGTCTCTCCTCATGCATGTGTCTCTCCTCATGCATGTGTCTCTCCTCATGCATGTGTCTCATGTGTCTCTCCTCATACATGTGTCTCTCCTCATGCATGTGTCTCTCCTCATGCATGTGTCTCTCCTCATGCATGTATCTCCTCTGGCATGTGTCTCTCCTCATGCATGTGTCTCTCCTCATGCATGTGTCTCTCCTCATGCATGTCTCATGTGTCTCTCCTCATGCATGCGTCTCTCCTCATGCATGTGTCTCTCCTCATGCATGTGTCTCTCCTCATGCATTTGTCTCTCCTCATGCATGTCTCTCCTCATGCATGTCTCATGTGTCTCTCCTCATGCATGTGTCTCTCCTCATGCATGTGTCTCTCCTCATGCATGTGTCTCTCCTCATGCACGTGTCTCTCCTCATGCATGTGTCTCTCCTCATGCATGTGTCTCTCCTCATGCATGTGTCTCTCCTCATGCATGTGTCTCTCCACATGCATGTGTCTCTCCTCATGCATGTGTCTCTCCTCATGCATGTGTCTCTCCTCATGCATGTGTCTCTCCTCATGCATGTGTCTCTCCTCATGCATGTGTCTCTCCTCATGCATGTGTCTCTCCTCATGCATGTGTCTCTCCTCATGCATGTGTCTCTCCTCATGCATGTGTCTCTCCTCATGCATGTGTCTCTCCTCATGCATGTGTCTCTCCTCATGCATGTGTCTCTCCTCATGCATGTGTCTCTCCTCATGCATGCGTCTCTCCTCATGCATGTGTCTCTCATCAGGCATGTGTCTCTCCTCATGCATGTGTCTCTCCTCATGCATGTATCTCTCCTCATGCATGTGTCTCTCCTCATGCATGTTTCTCTTCTCATGCATGTGTCTCTACTCATGCATGTGTCTCTCCTCATGCATGTGTCTCTCCTCATGCATGTAATTCTCCTCATGCATGTGTCTCTCCTCATGCATGTGTCTCTCCTCATGCATGTGTCTCTCCTCATGCATGTGTCTCTCCTCATGCATGTGTCTCTCCTCATGCATGTGTCTCTCCTCATGCATGTGTCTCCTCATGCATGTGTCTCTCCTCATGCATGTGTCTCTCCTCATGCATGTGTCTCTCCTCATGCATGTGTCTCTCCTCATGCATGTGTCTCTCCTCATGCATGTGTCTCCACATGCATGTGTCTCTCCTCATGCATGTGTCTCTCCTCATGCATGTGTCTCCTCATGCATGTGTCTCTCCTCATGCATGTGTCTCTCCTCATGCATGTGTCTCTCCTCATGCATGTGTCTCTCCTCATGCATGTTGTTAGACTATTGCAGACAATCTAATGGAGCAGTTGATAAATATAGAATTTATTATTGATAATCAAATACACAAGACAATTGACTTAGCTTTGATAATACAAAAGAGAGACTTTTACAGAAGAAGGCTGCTCTTAAATAAGCTGGCCTCTCCTGAGGACATCAGTGGGTTTCAAAGATTAATATTATTCATAGTTCATTGTAGAAGTCTATATTTGGCTAGGACTAAGTTAAGTTGGTTGTTCTTGTTAGGTTGACCTAACATCACCCCCTTCTTTTTCTGTGGTGCAAGATGTTGGTTCATCTGGCCATTCCCGTCTGGAGAGAGCGTCCGCGTTGGCATTGGCCTTTCCTTGTCTGTAGATGATGGTGTAATCAAGCTGGCGTAGAATATCCATCCAACGAGCAAGGCGTCCACTGGTGGTGTCCTTATTGTTCAGAAAGGCCAAGGCACGATGGTCTGTTTGGATGATGAAGGAGCGACCGAGCAGATAAGGAAGGAAATGTTTGCATGCGTCAACCACCGCCAAGCCCTCCTGCTCTGTCGCCGAGTAGTTTTGTTCCCGAGGAAGCATCTTTCTGGAATAGAAAGCCAATGGGTGATCATTGCCTGCATCGTCCTCTTGTGACAGGACCGCTCCAATCCCTCTCTGCGATGCGTCAGTCTGAAGGATGAATGTTTTTTCATAGTCGGGTGCAACCAAGACTGGGCCTGTACAAAGAAGTTCTTTGAGACATTGAAATGCTCGTGTACAGTCAGGCGTCCACTCAACAGGATCTGGACCTGCCTTTTTGGTGAGATCTGTGAGTGGAGCTTCTAATGAACTAAAGTGGGGAATGAAGTGATGGTAGTAATCTGTCATTCCTAGGAATGAGCGGACTCCTGTTTTGGTTGATAGCTGTGGGTAGTTCTGGATAGCCATGAGCTTAGCCTCTTGAGGGGTGATAGTGCCGTGGCCGACCGTGTGGCCTAGGAATTGACAGGTAGTCATCCCTAGCTGTGACTTGCCAGACTGGATCGTGAGACCCTCATCTCTGAGACGGCCAAACACTTGGCAAAGATGGGCGAGGTGATTCGTCCAGGACGGGCTAAAAACAGATATGTCGTCAATATAGACAGTCACAAAGGAGAACAGATCCCCCAGCAGACCGTCCATAAGGCGCTGAAAGGTGGCGGGGGCGTTTCGCAGTCCGAAGGGCATGACTGTAAACCGGAATTTACCGAAGGGTGTAAGAAATGTTGTTTTGTCCATGTCGCGTGGTTCCAGGGGAACTTGGTAAAAAAAACCTGGCTAAATCAAAGGTAGAAAAGTATGTAGCCGAGGCAATTTTTTCCAAGATGTCCTCTATTCTGGGCATGTAATAGGGGTCTGGAGTGGTGACTGTGTTGAGGTGTCTATAATCCACCACCAAACGGACCGAACCTGGCGACTTCTTTGGGACCGCAAACATGGGCGCTGCCCATGGTGCCCTGGATGCTTCGATGAGATGGTTTTGTCTTAAAGTGGCGATCTCCTGCCGGAAGGGTTCCTACCACGCTTTAGGAATTCGGTAGGGACGAAGGTGAATGGGTAGGGCCGTGGCTGTATCGATGCGGTGTGTGGCTGATGTAGCTCTTCCCAGTTTGCTCGCTGTAACGGTTGGATAGTCCTTCCATAGGTGGAGAATGTCCTGGCGTTGCACAGGAGTAAGAGTTGGTCCAATCTGTGGAGGCTCAGTCGAGGTATGTGGACAGTAGTCTGGTAACTCCGTAATGACAGAGGGATCGGTGGAGATGTAGAGTATATTGGCAACAGGTGGTATCCATAACTTCAGGGCCGTGACATGGACCGAGCGCGTACGCTTATGCCTCTCTGGCATGTCCACCGAGTAAGTTACCGGAGAGAGAGAGCCTAGGATGGTGTATGGTCCACACCAGCGGTCCTCTAGCTTCTGACCCCGGTGGACAGAGAAGGCAGGAGTAAAGACCAGTACTTGGTCCCCCTTGTGGAAAGATGTAGTGGTAGCTGATCGATCAAACCAAGCCTTGGTTCTGGCTTGAGTGGTCTCATGTTGGTTGATAGCAAGAGCCCTCATCTCGGTGAGGTCTGTACGGAGTTTAAGCAACCACTCCGTGACTGTGGTAGAGGTTGTCTTAGCTGGAACCCATTGCTGTCGTAAGATGTCGAGGGGTCCATGTACTTCGCACCCGAAAAGCAGCTCAAAGGGTGAGAACCCTGTAGAAGAGCAGGGAGCTTCACGGCAAGCGAACAAGAGGTACTGGAGGTGTTCGTCCCAGTCCCTATGGTCTGCTACTGATTTCCGGACCATCTGCATTAATGTTTGATGAAATCTTTCAATGGCCCTGTTGGACTGTGGGCGGTACGGAGCCGTCTTAGAGTGGAGTACGCCGAGGAACTTGAATGTTTCTTTCATCACAGAGGAGAGGAAGTTACTACCCCTGTCAGATAGTATCTCTAGAGGTACCGACAATCTCGACATGATATGTAGCAGGGCTTTGGCAATGACATCTGCCGTGGTTGTGCGGAGGGGAACGGCATCCGGGTATCGGGAACCCAGATCTATGTACGTGAGGATATATCTGTTTTTGGACTTGGTCACAGGCAAGGGGCCCACCACGTCAATAGCCACCTTTTCAAAGGGTCGAGTGATATGAGGTGGAGGGGATACCATAGGTGCTCTTTTCTGTGTATGCTTGGCCATTTTCTGGCAGCGGTCACAGGATTGACAAGTGGCCTTGACATCGGCGGCTAGGTGCGGCCAAAAGAAATGCTTAAGTATTTTATACTTGGTACGCTTGAGGCCTCCATGTCCAGCCATTGGAGTCGAGTGAGCTAAGTCCAGTACCTGCTGCCGTCGGTTGGCAGGGAGAACGATTTGCCAAATTGTTTCTCCCAGTCGGTCGGTAGATTGTCGATGAAGGACGCCATGTTTGGTGACATACCGGGAGTTCTCCTTGTCTGCGGAAGACCAAGGTTCTGCCAGTGTGGGGTCATTACGTTGGTCCATGCAGAGGGCCTCAGAGTCAGCATTGGGTTGCAAAAGGGGGTCAAAATCCGGGGAAGGGGAAGGGTCAGTGTCTGGCCGGGATAGGTTTGTCTGAGGGAAGTCAAAGTCGTCCCCGATGAGGTCTGGGTGGAGTGCGAGGAGTTCTTCTGAAGCATCAGCATTCTGTTGCTGACAGTGACTTTCCTCTGCTGCTTGTTGGCGTGTTTGGACCACTAGTATGTCTCGAGGGATATCCTCAATTGCGGCCTTCATGAGTAGATAGAGTATATCGCAATCTCTGCCCAAGATGACATCATGATGGATATCATCAGAGATGGCCATAGGTAGTGTAAGTATTCGTTCCAGGATATTGCAGTCGAGCTGTACGACTGGCAGGGAGGTCGCCGGACCATGGACTCCCTTAATCGTGACATCAGACTGTCGGAGTGGGGTGATCGTCCCTGCGGAATGGAGGTCATCTAGCATCCGCTTATTTATTACTGTGAGATCTGCCCCACTGTCGAGGAAGAAACGGACCGGTGCTTCCCCGATGGTACCCATGGTGAAGAGGGATGGCAGTCTGGTGACTGTTGGTTGAGATGGTAGGGTATGTCGGATACGATAGAGATCTCTGTCTGGGCAGGTTGCACTGATGTGTCCCCATTTCCTGCAATTAAAGCAGAGGGGACCTTTGACATCGTCAAAGTATTTGCTGAGATCCTTTGGACGGCGAGGGCTGGTCGGATTTTTCCCGCTTGATCCAAGTGGGTGGCGGTATGTGGTGTCCTGGGTGAGTAAGAGGGTTCACATCCTCACTTAGTAGTTGGGATGGAGGGGGAGGGGGATGGTCTTGTTGTTGATACATAGGCCTTGGGCGATACGGAAGACGATCAGAAGGTCGTTGTGGTCTAGGACCTTTCCAAGTGGTGTGGCTCTTCCATGCCGTAAGGCGATCAAATTTGCCTTCTGCGACCCAAGCATCTGCTGCTTGGATCATGTCCTGTGCTGTGAGTGGCTTTTGTGCACGTACAAACTGTGCCACCGACGGTTGCAGCTGGCGGTAAATAACTTCCTGCGTGATTAGAGTAGCACAGTCATTTATGCTGTGCCAATCTCTGAGACAGGTAAGGGCGACATCGAGGGTACGGTGGTAAACCTGGGAGACAGTCTCAAATGTCCGAGGATTGGGTTCTAGCCAGGCAGAGAATCGGGCAGATTGGGTAATGCCTAGTCGGGTGAGGATGGCTTTCTTGAGGGTAGAGTAACAGCCAGCCTGGTCCGTGGAAATGGAGAGTGCGACACTAGTGAGATCCCCCTGGAGCAGTGTACGGAGTTCTGCCGCCCATCTGGTTCTTGGTACATCATAGGCCGTCATGTGTTTTTCAAAACGGGCAAGATCCGCTTCGGCTGCCATGCCCTCATGGAGGATGGGGAGTCGAGGGGGGTTTGGAGGGTTGGTAACAGTGATAGTGATAGGACGGGTGCTCAGTGTCTCGAGTGCCTTTGCTAGCTGGATTTGGGCAGCCTCCTGCTGGCGTTGGTTCTCCAGCTGTTGTTGTTGCATTTGCAGCAAGAGGAGAGCTACAGTGGGGTCGACAGTCGGAGTAGCAGTGGGTGGTAATCTGGTTCGTGGGTCTACTGGTCTTGGTCGATCTTGAGTTGGGTTTCTATCTGGGAGATATGGTGTCTCGCTGGGGTCTACTAGATTGTCGCAAGGAGGCTTACAATCACGAATGTAGGGATTCTCATCTAGAGGTGAGTGATAATCCTCTTTGTTTGATGGGTGTTGCCTTTCGTCTGGCCACCCATGGTTGTCGTTCTCATTGCCACTCATCGTGAAGTCAAAGGGTCTGATGGCAAGGTCAGAACTCACTATAACTACGGCAGGTCGAATTTGGAAAGGGCGTGGTCGAGGTACGTTAGTTCACGAAATTTGATGAATGAATCGAAGATCAGTAGCTCAGGCGTGGTCGAAATGGTAGCTCGGGCGTGGTCAAAATGGTAACTCGGGCGT
Source organism: Cladorhizidae sp. MBARI D1340-BT2 (assembly GCA_028752905.1). NCBI lineage: Eukaryota > Metazoa > Porifera > Demospongiae > Poecilosclerida > Cladorhizidae > Cladorhizidae sp. MBARI D1340-BT2. Next base: position 31,144,140 of record JAQNBH010000010.1, on the reverse strand, counting down.
GGTCGAAATGGTAGCTCGGGCGTGGTCAAAATGGTAACTCGGGCGTGGTCGAAATGGTAGCTCGGGCGTGGTCGAAATGGTAGCTCGGGCGTGGTCGTCTCCTTGGCTGCCACCAGATGTTAGACTATTGCAGACAATCTAATGGAGCAGTTGATAAATATAGAATTTATTATTGATAATGAAATACACAAGACAATTGACTTAGCTTTGATAATCCAAAAGAGAGACTTTTACAGAAGAAGGCTGCTCTTAAATAAGCTGGCCTCTCCTGAGGACATCAGTGGGTTTCAAAGATTAATATTATTCATAGTTCATTGTAGAAGTCTATATTTGGCTAGGACTAAGTTAAGTTGGTTGTTCTTGTTAGGTTGACCTAACACATGTGTCTCTCCTCATGCATGTGTCTCTCCTCATGCATGTGTCTCTCCTCATGCATGCGTCTCTCCTCATGCATGTGTCTCTCCTCATGCATGTGTCTCTCCTCATGCATGCGTCTCTCCTCATGCATGTGTCTCTCCTCATGCATGTGTCTCTCCTCATGCATGTGTCTCCTCATGCATGTGTCTCTCTCTCCTCATGCATGTGTCTCTCCTCATGCATGTGTCTCTCCTCATGCATGTGTCTCTCCTCATGCATGTTTCTCCTCATGCATGTGTCTCTCCTCATGCATGTGTCTCTCCTCATGCATGTGTGTCTCCTCATGCATGTGTCTCCTCATGCATGTATCTCCTCATGCATGTGTCTCTCCTCATGCATGTGTCTCCTCATGCATGTGTCTCTCCTCATGCATGTCTCTCCTCATGCATGTGTCTCACCTCATGCATGTCTCTCCTCATGCATGTGTCTCTCCTCATGCATGTGTCTCTCCTCATGCATGTGTCTCTCCTCATGCATGTGTCTCTCCTCTTGCATGTGTCTCTCCTCATGCATGTGTCTCTCCTCATGCATGTCTCTCCTCATGCATGTGTCTCTCCTCATGCATGTGTCTCTCCTCATGCATGTGTCTCTCCTCATGCATGCGTCTCTCCTCATGCATGTCTCTCCTCATGCATGTGTCTCTCCTCATGCATGTGTCTCTACTCATGCATGTGTCTCTCCTCATGCATGTGTCTCTCTTCATACATGTGTCTCTATTCATGCATGTGTCTCTCCTCATGCATGTGTCTCTCTCCTCATGAATGTGTCTCTCCTCATGCATGTGTCTCCTCATGCATGTGTCTCTCCTCATGCATGTGTCTCTCCTCATGCATGTGTCTCTCCTCATGCATGTGTCTCTCCTCATGCATGTGTCTCTCTCTCCTCATGCATGTGTCTCCTCATGCTTGTGTCTCCTCATGCATGTGTCTCTCCTCATGAATGTGTCTCCCATCATGCATGTGTCTCTCCTCATGCATGTGTCTCTCCTCATGCATGTGTCTCTCCTCATGCATGTGTCTCTCCTCATGCATGTGTCTCTCCTCATGCATGTGTCTATCCTCATGCATGTGTCTCTCCTCATGCATGTGTCTCTCCTCATGCATGTGTCTCTCCTCATGCATGTGTCTCTCCTCATGCATGTGTCTCTCCTCATGCATGTGTCTCTCCTCATGCATGTGTCTCTCCTCATGCATGTATCTCTCCTCATGCATGTGTCTCTGCTCATGCATGTGTCTCTCCTCATGCATGTGTCTCTCCTCATGCATGTCTCATGCATGTGTCTCCTCATGCATGTGTCTCTCCTCATGCATGTGTCTCCTCATGCATGTGTCTCTCCTCATGCATGTGTCTCTCCTCATGCATGTGTCTCTCTCCTCATGCATGTGTCTCTCCTCATGCATGTGTCTCTACTCATGCATGTGTCTCTCCTCATGCATGTGTCTCTCCTCATGCATGTGCCTCTCCTCATGCATGTGTCTCTCCTCATGCATGTGTCTCTCCTCATGCATGTGTCTCTCCTCATGCATGTGTCTCTCCTCATGCATGTGTGTCTCCTCATGCATGTGCCTATCCTCGTGCATGTGTCTCTCCTCATGCATGTCTCTCCTCATGCATGTGTCTCTCCTCATGCATGTGTCTCTCCTCATGCATGTGTCTCTCCTCATGCATGTGTCTCTCCTCATGCATGTGTCTCTCCTCATGCATGTGACTCTCCTCATGCATGTGTCTCTCCTCATGCATGTGTCTCACCTCATGCATGTGTCTCTCCTCATGCATGTGTCTCTCCACATGCATGCGTCTCTCCTCATGCATGTGTCTCTCCACATGCATGCGTCTCTCCTCATGCATGCGTGTCTCCTCATGCATGTGTCTCTCCTCATGCATGTGTCTCTCCTCATGCATGTGTCTCTCCTCATATATGTGTCTCTCCTCATGCATGTGTCTCTCCTCATGCATGTGTCTCTCCTCATGCATGTGTCTCCTCATGCATGTCTCTCCTCATGAATGTGTCTCCTCATGCATGTCTCTCCTCATGCATATGTCTCCCCTCATGCATGTGTCTCTCCTCATGCATGTCTCTCCTCATGCATGTGTCTCCCCTCATGCAAGTGTCTCTCCTCATGCATGTCTCTCCTCATGCATGTGTCTCTCCTCATGCATGTGTCTCCTCATGCATGTCTCCCGTCATGCATGCTTCTCTCCTCATGCATGTGTCTCTCCTCATGCATGTGTCTCTCCACATGCATGCGTCTCTCCTCATGCATGTGTCTCTCCACATGCATGCGTCTCTCCTCATGCATGCGTCTCTCCTCATGCATGTGTCTCTCCTCATGCATGTGTCTCTCCTCATGCATGTGTCTCTCCTCATGCATGTGTCTCTCCTCATGCATGTGTCTCTCCTCATGCATGTGTCTCCTCATGCATGTCTCTCCTCATGCATGTGTCTCCTCATGCATGTCTCTCCTCATGCATATGTCTCCCCTCATGCATGTGTCTCTCCTCATGCATGTGTCTCTCCTCATGCATGTGTCTCCCCTCATGCAAGTGTCTCTCCTCATGCATGTGTCTGTCCTCATGCATGTGTCTCCTCATGCATGTCTCTCCTCATGCATGCTTCTCTCCTCATGCATGTGTCTCTCCTTATGCATGTATCTCTCCTCATACATGTGTCTCCCCTCATGCATGTGTCTCTCCTCATGCATGTGTCTCACCTCATGCATGTTTCTCTCCTCATGCATGTGTCTCTCCTCATGCATGTTGTCTCTCCTCATGCATGTGTCTCTACTCATGCATGTGTCTCTCCTCATGCATGTGTCTCTCCTCATGCATGTCTCCTCATGCATGTGTCTCTCCTCATGCATGTGTCTCTCCTCATGCATGTGTCTCTCCTCATGCATGTGTCTCTCCTCATGCATTTCGCATGCATGTCTCTCCTCATGCATGTGTCTCTCCTCATGCATGTATCTCTCCTCATGCATGTGTCTCTCCTCATGCATGTGTCTCACCTCATGCATGTGTCACTCCTCATGCAAGTGTCTCTCCTCATGCATGTGTCTCTCCTCATGCATGTGTCTCTCCTCATGCATGTGTCTCTCCTCATGCATGTGTCTCTCCTCATGCATGTGTCTCTCCTCATGCATGTGTCTCTCCTCATGCATGTGTCTCCCCTCATGCATGTGTCTCCTCATGCATGTGTCTCTCCTCATGCATGTGTCTCTCCTCATGCATTTGTCTCTCCACATGCATGTGTCTCTCCTCATGCATGTGTCACCCCTCATGCATGTGTCTCTCCTCATGCATGTGTCTCTCCTCATGCATGTGTCTCTCCTCATGCATGTGTCTCTCCTCATGCATGTGTCTCTCCTCATGCATGTTTCTCCACATGCATGTATCTCTCCTCATGCATGTGTCTCTCCTCATGCATGTGTCTCTCCCCATGCATGTGTCTCTCCTCATGCATGTGTCTCTCCCCATGCATGTGTCTCTCCTCATGCATGTGTCTCCCCTCATGCATGTGTCTCTCCTCAAGCATGTGTCTCTCCTCATGCATGTGTCTCTCCTCATGCATGTGTCTCCCCTCATGCATGTATCTCCCGTCATGCATGTGTCTCTCCTCATGCATGTGTCTCTCCTCATGCATGAGTCTCTCCTCATGCATGTGTCTCTCCTCATGCATGTGTCTCTCCTCATGCATGTGTCTCTCCTCATGCATGTGTCTCCTCATGCATGTGTCCCTCCTCATGCATGTGTCTCTCCTCATGCATGTGTCTCTCCTCATGCATGTGTCTCTCCTCATGCATGTGTCTCTCCTCATGCATGTGTCTCTCCTCATGCATGTGTCTCTCCTCATGCATGTGTTTCTCCTCATGCATGTGTCTCTCCTCATGCATGTGTCTCTCCTCATGCATGTGTCTCTCCTCATGCATGTTTCTCCTTATGCATGTGTTTCTCCTCTCAAGTGCTACAAATTATGACTATAATTTAATCTTCAAATGCTGAGTCCCTTGGGACCATCGCACCGCAATGACAGAAATGAGTTAAGATGACTTGTTCTGTAATAAACACTATGACATACATACCTGATAAAATTAAGTTAATGTTACTAAATGAGTTGTACTGCTTGGTTATGGTGGAGTGTGTGTGTGTGTGGGGGGGGGGTTGCGGTGCCATAAATCAAAGTAAAATGCAACATTATGTTAACTACTGGTCCACTGGATGAGTTCAGGAAGTGTCCGATCTTGCTTGGAAAATCTGGTGTGAGGCTGTAATGATCATTTTGGCTGCTAGATCGAGCGGGTTCAATTTAATGTGGGAAGGGAATGAGGAACCAACTATTTGAAAAATTTATCCCAGCTACCTATTGCTAACATATAAAATAATGCTACTAAGCTACCTATCTAACATATAAAATAATGCTACTAAGCTACCTATTGCTAACATAATATATAACTGCTACTACTAAGCTACTTATTGCTAACATATATAACTGCTACTAAGCTACTTATTGCTAACATATTATTATAACTGCTACTAAGCTACCTATTGCTAACATATATAACTGCTACTAAGCTACCTATTGCTAACATATATAACTGCTACTAAGCTACTCATTGCTAACATATATAACTGCTACTAAGCTACTTATTGCTAACATATATAACTGCTACTAAGCTACCTATTGCTAACATATATAACTGCTACTAAGCTACCTATTGCTAACATATATAACTGCTACTAAGCTACCTATTGCTAACATATATAACTGCTACTAAGCTACCTATTGCTAACATATATAACTGCTACTAAGCTACTTATTGTAACTGCTACTAAGCTACATATTGCTAACATATATAACTGCTACTAAGCTACCTATTGCTAACATATATAACTGCTACTAAACTACTTATTGCTAACATATATAACTGCTACTAAGCTATTTATTGTAACTGCTACTAAGCTACATATTGCTAACATATATAACTGCTACTAAGCTACCTATTGCTAACATATATAACTGCTACTAAACTACTTATTGCTAACATATATAACTGCTACTAAGCTACTTATTGCTAACATATATAACTGCTACTAAGCTACCTATTGCTAACATATATAACTGCTACTAAGCTACTTATTGCTAACATATATAACTGCTACTAGAACAGTCATAGAAACTCCTAACATAACTGCTACTAGAGTAGACACTTGTAGCCTTGGAAAGACCGAATGTGCCAGAAAATTGGTTATAATTATGGTACTACACCTTACCGGTAATAATGTGATATAGAAAACCGCAGAGTGATTGCTCTATTCTTGACAGCTATCCTCTAATTATTCTTTGTTACGAAGAATGATAAATAAATAAATAAACCAATTAATAATAATAAAGAAAATACAGTAGAATTATAGCAGTCGTGGTTTAAAGTTGAGGCTCTTGAAAGTTGCCACCCAGCAGCCAGGTAAGTCCATTCCACTGTCTCGATTGAACTGCTGATACTTTGGTGCTAGGCTGATGTGCAATGCCTCCTTCACTAGCAGTTCCTTCTGTGTTGTTTTGGCCTGATCTAAGATGGCGGTTACACATGTGCCAGGATATATTCGCATCACTGGGGACTTAGCATCTCATTATTCCTGATGAAGACTAGAGCATAGCCGAAATGTCGAGTGAGTAAATTAAGTTTGATTATCAAGACAATTGTTGTATGTAATAGTACTAATAATAAATGCAGTAGCAGTAGTAGCAGCAGTAGTAGTAGTAGTAATAATAATAGTAGTAGAAGTAGTAAGTGAGTTGGTATAGTAGGTCGGTATGTAGGTAAATAAGTAAACACGATTATATGTATAAATATAAATCAATAAAGTTATGACGATTGAGAATAGCTTGAAAGCTGATGGATGCTGACTATGGTAGAACATACGCCAGAAGTAGCAAGGTGGTAAAGGGTTGTGCAGCACTTGTATTTGCAATATTGAGTGTAGCTGAGCTTTGTCAGTGTGCGCAGAGAACATTTTCTCTACAAAGACGTGATGAGTAAGTGTCGTCAGAAGCTAATAATTAACAGCAGAGACCTACAATACCAGGTAACTGCATGTATTTCTGTGAGTATATGAATACATAGGCATGTGTGTCTAGATACTCGAGTATTAATAAACATGATAGGAATAAAATGAGACTGGCTAGTTCCTGAGTGAGTACCTTCTTGTAATCCTGAGGATGGTCGACAAATTGTTTAAAAGCTAAACATATTTATTGGAATGTATTCTTTCTCAAAGAAGGTTAAGTATAAACATTTAGACTCTGTCCATCATGCCTCTGGTCATTGAGTCATTGTTTGTTTTCATCCCTGCAGCTGCCACTGACCTAGCAAACGGGTTGTGGACCAGCTGGAGCAGGTCATAATCCTTTCTGCTGCAGTGTGTGGCTGTCGAAATTCAGTGGGGTAATGCTGCAGCTATTTAGGGGACTCTGCCTTAGACGTTTGCTTGTATTTGTTGGTTTTGTGTTTGTCTATGTTACTTTTTCTGTGACTTTTAATGTAAAATGTATGTAGTAATTATATTAGTAATTATATTCGAGTACCTTGGGCATCACATCAGTGCAGTATAAAAATAAATAAATAAATAAAAATAGTGACGACTTGCTAAACTATCATGTATAATTATACATATCTGATAAACATTATTAATGTTCTTAGTGCTTGGTTATGGTGGAGTCGGGGGAGGCCATATATCAGTCCCTTCCTCCTCTGCCAGCACTTCACTATGCACTGCAAAATGCACCCACACACTTCCACCATCACCTGATGACTCACACCCTCCACCTCCTTCTCAAGCAACTGCACCACCTTTCCCTCATTGCCCACATTCTCAAACTCCTCCATACATATTCCATCTCCCTCCATTCCATCAGCTCATTCATTAACATTTTCCGTTCCCTTCCAAATTCAATTAGAAAGTGGCCCAAATCTTCCACTTCCTTCCTGTCACATAACACGCATCGTCACTACACAGCCTACATCACTTCTTGTCCTGCAATAAACCTGCTGATCCTGTCCACATCAACCTCACATCCCTGTAATGACCTTGTATGCCTTTTAGATCATATTTCCTCCTCAACAGTCCATATTCTTCTCTTCATCCTATATATCCCTCCATCTGCTTGTCTGCCAGAATTTTTATCAGCCTACCCTCCTCCACCTGTACCATAGAGATTTTTTCCTCCTCCATCCTCCTGCCAACTTCCTCCATCGCAAGTCCCCCAGCACTACCACTCATGCCACTGTGTTGCTAGCCCCTAATAGGTTTCTTCCTACTCTCAGCTGAGCTCACTCTAATTTCCTACAAGCAGTCTGACCTCCTGTCAGCCACACTTCAGCAGCATGTTCCAGGCTTGGCCTAGCCAACAGCATCCTACCTCTATCCACTTCCGTTAGGTGTGATATTTCCTGTTTATAATGTGTAAATTATGTAGATGTAATATCTATAAAATAAAACGAAAAAAGGGAATTAAAATGTTTTTCTATTATAATTGAACGCTTCAAGCACTCCAGCGACATTAATGTCTAGGTCAAAGTCTGCAAAAAGTTCTACAAAGTCCTATATACTCCAAGCTTGTGAGACTTGAGCATTAGTGTATAATTTAAACAATTTCTTTGTGTATAATTTAAACAATTTCTTTGCAGCATCTGTTACTTTTGTTGACTGCACCCATGTAGACCCCATTATACACTACTGGCAACACAAATTAGCATATACCATAACAATGTTGCTCCTAATTTAGCCAACTTGAAGTGTAGCACAAGAGAACAACATAAGCCAAACATGAGGAGGTTGGGTTATTTGATCTACACCCACTTTAGGACTTGGTCACATGATTCTCTGTACTTCATAATGGCTGACTTGATCGCAACTTGACGAACTTATCTGTAAAACGATCTTTTTTCTAATCGTAGTCTAATTGTTACCGACTCTTCATCAGAGCAAAGCTCGCTAGACTATGGCTGTGCAGCAGGAATTCATTGTTCACTTCAGAGGAGGGCCTTTTATTTTTTAATTGTTAATATATACATGATATGAACATTAACAGCTTTTTCCCCCCATGTGAGGCGAGAGGAGAGATATAATGTGCATTATCACGTCGCCAGACTAACACATTTGTTTTGGTGCAGCTGTAAATAAAAGTTTCACACAGAAGAATGATGGCAATTAGAACATGGGAACCAAGTGGTATGTGCAAATGTTTAGGGCAGGGGCAATGATAATATTTTCAAGGCCTCCTAATATTCGCAGTTGGTATGACGAAGAGCAGCAGAGCATTTTTTCACTGACACTGTACCTAATCCACGAATATTCTTCCACTATGAAGTTGCAAACAATGCCCTGATACTAGTAAGCAGTTTGTGCCTAGGCTTCCTCGTTAAAACTAGGCAATCTTAGATTTTGTATTTTGGTTATATATAATATATATATATGGTCAAGAAGATGGAGAAATGGCAGCTGAGGATTGTGGCAAGAATATGACATAAAAAGAAATACAAGAGAATATTCAGGAAGTTGTGGGTGCACTTTTCACATGATTTGCTTCGTTAATCATGTGATTACATCACAATCTTCATTTTGAGTCATGATTGCTGGTCACATGACTTACACCATTGCTCATGTGGCCTGTGTCACCATCCACATACTTTTCTGCGGTGGTACCGCAACCATTGGAACTATAACCATTGGAACCATAATCATTGTCTGCTATAGAGGACTGCTTGTCGATTCCCTCTCCTGAATGATTTTCCGTGTCTTTTCCAGAGTCTTTTTCGGGTTTCTTTTCTGGGTCATTTGAATGGTCGATGTCATTATTATCAGCTTTGTCGTCAAACTTGTAGTCGTTGCCATTGCAATCCATCATTTGTATTGACGAATAATTCACACTTGCTACTGCAAAACCAAAAAAATGTAACAACAATTATAATAAACTAAAATGTAATTTTCATGTCACATGATATCACGATGACATCATCATTACTCTGACCAACAAGGTCAATCATGATGATGTCATTCTTTACATCTTATGATGTAATAGCTCTCATGATATCAACAGTCAGGAAAACTGAATATTGAATTGCAGCATTGAAATAACAATGACATCATTGTTCTAACCTGGTACATCCGTTACTGAGGCTTGAGTTTGCAGTGTTGATGCTCTACCTCTTGTCACAGAATAGGAATTGGATCTTGTTCCTCTAAAACTTTGGTCCCATCCAATAATTCCAGAACTGGTGAACAATTTGGAAAAGAATTCAGACTCGCTCTTCTTACTACGCCACCAACTCCTATAATGATCCTGTACCTAATAGTAGGGGACAAGTGATTACAAAGACACTTGTTACTGAAGTTTTGCCTTTGTGTGTGTGTGTGTGTGTGTGTGTGTGTGTGTGTGTGTGTGTGCATAGTATGGCATAAAGTACATATACTCCAGCCAGCATTGCAAAGTTCTAGCTCACGTTATAAACCAGTTAAACCTAGCTCTGGTTATGACCCTAGCCCTAGCTCCAGCTCTAGGCATGGCCCTAGCTAGCCCTAGCTCCAGGCATGGCCCTCGCTAGCCCTAGCTCCAGCTCTAGGCATGGCCCTAGCCCTAGCTCCAGCTCTAGGCATGGCCCTAGCTAGCCCTAGCTCCAGCTCTAGGCATGGCCCTAGCTGGCCCTAGCTCCAGCTCTAGGCATGGCCCTAGCCCTAGCTCCAGCTCTAGGCATGGCCCTAGCTAGCCCTAGCTCCAGCTCTAGGCATGGCCCTAGCCCTAGCTCCAGCTCTAGGCATGGCCCTAGCTGGCCCTAGCTCCAGCTCTAGGCATGGCCCACGCTGGCCCTAGCTCCAGCTCTAGGCATGGCCCTCGCTAGCCCTAGCTAAGTGCTGCCATGTAAAATAAAGTGGAGCAGGGTTAAGATATTATTTAGACTCACCTGCGTAGATATCAACACAAATAAGATGAAGATGCACATTCCCTATTAGAGACAGATAGAAGAGACTTGATAAGGAGACATCCAAACCATTAACAACACCAGAGGGATGACATAATTCAATTCCTTAACAGTAATAACACAACCAAAGATAATTTATCCCTTACATCCCATACCTACACCTCCCACACCTCCCACACCTACACCCTCCCACACCTACACCTCCCACACCTACACCCTCCCACACCTACACACTTCCCACACCTCCCACACCTACACACTTCCCACACTTACACACCTCCCACACCTACACACTTCCCACACCTACACACTTCCCACACCTCCCACACCTACACACTTCCCAAGCCTACACACTTCCCACACCTACACACCTCCCATGCATGGACCATACCTCGAATGCATGCACACCTCCCACACTTGCTCACTTCATATATCCAACACACTCTACTTTACCTGGAGAGCTGCTGCTATGGTGAAGACATAAGCCAACACCACGTGTACAAAAGTCAGGAGGCCAATGGTCCATGTCATCCCCATGACAATCATCAGAGAGACAGCGGCCTTCAGCCAACGACTAGCACAGCAATGAAAGTGGATGGTCACTATGGGCGTGGAGTAAGTACTGTTGTAGTTCCCTACCAGGTTTTCTTGACTAAGGACTGGTGGGTAAGTGTATCTACTGTTGTAGTTCCCTACGAGGTTTTCTTGACTAAGGACTGGTGGGTAAGTGTATCTACTGTTGTAGTTCCCTACCAGGTTTTCTTGACTAAGGACTGGTGGGTAAGTGTATCTACTGTTGTAGTTCCCTACCAGGTTTTCTTGACTAAGGACTGGTGGGTAAGTGTATCTACTGTTGTAGTTCCCTACCAGGTTTTCTTGACTAAGGGCTGGTGGGTAAGTGTATCTACTGTTGTAGTTCCCTACCAGGTTTTCTTGACTAAGGACTGGTGGGTAAGTGTATCTACTGTTGTAGTTCCCTACCAGGTTTTCTTGACTAAGGACTGATGGTTGCTCTTCTTTTCATGTTTCCACATGATGGAAAGAGCCATAATGAAGAATCCAATATTTGCCTGGAAAATATAACAATACAAATATATACACAGTAGCAACTACAGCAGCAATTACATCAGCAACTATAGTAGCAACTATAGCAGCAACTACAGCAGCAACTACAGCAGCAACAACTACTGCAGCAGCAACTACAGCAGCAACTACAGCAGCAACAACTACTGCAGCAACTGCAGCAACAACTACTGCAGCAGCAATTACAGTGCTCAGCAACAACTACTGCAGCAACTACATCAGCAACTACAGTAGCAACTGCAGTAGCAACTACATCAGCAACTACAGCAGCAACTACATCAGCAACTACTGCAGCAACAACTACTGCAGCAGCAACTACAGCAGCAACTACAGCAACAACTATAGCAGCAACTACTGCAGCAACTACTTCAGCAACTTCAGCAACAGTTACTGCAGCAGGAACTTCAGTAGCTACTACTGCAGCAACAACAACAGAAACAACTACTTAAAATACATGGATCTTCTTGTCAATTAAAATGTTTACAACTGCAGATGATAGAGCTACATATTGTCAACCTACTTCAACCTGCCTCAACCCAGCATGGTGTTGGTCCAGTGTGTGTCCCCATAGAGCTATATTACACATTATGTATATTAAATCCATCTATGCACATGCTCTATAGTAATACTAAATCCATCTATACACATGCACTATAGTAATACTAAATCCATCTATACACATGCACTATAGTAATACTAAATCCATCTATACACATGCACTATAGTAATACTAAATCCATCTATACACATACACTATAGTAATACTAAATCCATCTATACACATGCACTATAGTAATACTAAATCCATCTAGACACAAGCACTATAGTAATACTAAATCCATCTATACACATGCACTATAGTAATACTAAATCCATCCATACACATGCACTATAGTAATACTAAATCCATCTATACACATGCACTATAGTAATACTAAATCCATCTATACACATACACTATAGTAATACTAAATCCATCTATACACATGCACTATAGTAATACTAAATCCATCTAGACACAAGCACTATAGTAATACTAAATCCATCTATACACATGCACTATAGTAATACTAAATCCATCCATACACATGCACTATAGTAATACTAAATCCATCTATACACATGCACTATAGTAATACTAAATCCATCTATACACATACACTATAGTAATACTAAATCCATCCATACACATGCACTATAGTAATACTAAATCCATCTATACACATGCACTATAGTAATACTAAATCCATCTATACACAAGCACTATAGTAATACTAAATCCATCTATACACATACACTATAGTAATACTAAATCCATCTATACACATGCACTATAGTGTCACTGTGTACGTACGATAATAATGACAAGGACAGGAGTTATGAAGGCCCAGATGAAGTGTGTGTCATAACGAAGCCAGCATCTGTCAATATCAACAACAACAACAAATCAACAAATCAACAAAATATAAACAACAAATCAACAACAGATAAACAACATTATTATTAAGGCATTTTTTCTTTATAATTATAACAAATCCAGTAATCTATTAAATAATAAATCCAGTAATCTATTGCATACACCGTTAAATATATACTATACCACATACGACACCATTACAACAGTAATCTTGCAGTATACTAATACTCACGCTTCGGTAACATTGGTGCTGATATTATATTGAATATATTGAGGACGTCCCTGCTTGTCAGTGAGTATGAGACCTAACGGCACTGTCACACCAAGCACGTAGAGGGCAGGTAACCCGTAGCTGACCACGGTGAAGCCTATCATGTACAGATACTTCCGCTTGATGAAGACGTGTACGAGAACTATGTACAAGACCACACCCTCCATCAGCATCCACATGAACGAGGTGAGCCAGAAGTAATGGAGCACAATGGCTATGGTCAGGCACAACTCCTGCAGTACGTGCATTAAAAAATTAAATTCAAAATAATTTTGTATGAACAAGAGTTTAGCTAGACAATATATCACCATAATCTTTAACATAACAAAGGGTGATAGAAGACATTAGACATTTCAATGAACTCTCAGTCGACATAATAACATTACAATAACCTTCTCAATAATCTAGTTGAAATTGTATTCTCTCGATGTTTCAACTACATAGATGCTCTAGCCTTCATCAGGAATAAATATTCTTGATGAAGGCTAGATCATCTATCGAGAGAATACAATTTCAAGTTGATTATTGAGAAGGTTATTGTAATAAAGACATACTTGTTAATTGTGACATGAAGCATATTATATACTAAAGTGAACATACTACAATTTAAATCAGATTTTAAATTAAAAGGGGGGGGAAATCAACCTTTAACCCTTATATTCTACTTAAATCGTGGTCAATTTATTTTCAGGAATGTTTTTTTTTTAACTCAATGGGACCATTGGATTGCAAGTGTACTTAATCCTGGTGAAGCAGTCCGCTCCATTGAGGTGCACTAAGCCTGGTGAAGCAGTCCGCTCCATTGAGGTGCACTAAGCCTGGTGAAGCAGTCCGCTTCATTGAGGAGCACTAAGCCTGGTGAAGCAGTCCGCTCCATTGAGGTGCACTAAGCCTGGTGAAGCAGTCCGCTCCATTGAGGTGCACTAAGCCTGGTGAAGCAGTCCGCTCCATTGAGGTGCACTAAGCCTGGTGAAGCAGTCCGCTCCATTGAGGTGCCTGGTGAAGCAGTCCGCTCCATTGAGGCGCACTAAGCCTGGTGAAGCAGTCCGCTCCATTGAGGCCCACTAAGTACGCTCCATTGAGGCGCACTAAGCCTGGTGAAGCAGTCCGCTCCATTGAGGTGCACTAATCCTGGTGAAGCAGTCCGCTCCATTGAGGTGCACTAATCCTGGTGAAGCAGTCCGCTCCATTGAGGTGCACTAAGCCTGGTGAAGCAGTCCGCTCCATTGAGGTGAGCAAAGGAAGCTATGAAGTGCCACACCCACAGAAAACTCCCAGCAAGGAGAGCAGGCCAGGAGCACCACGATCCTCAGGAGCATGCGGTGGAGGTAAGCTGAGGTGCTTGCGCTGCTCCCTCAGCAGATGAATGATGCTCCAAGATGGGAACTGCCAAAAAATTCACTCATAAAAATAAAATCTGCTCTCTCACTGTGCTAATCAGATGCGTGTTAATCATTTGCTGGGAGACTACTGGGCATGTGCAGATAACAGAGACAAAACAAATGCAGTGTTTATTTATTTTTATTTGACTCTCGTGAAAGATGACCGGGACTGCTCCCACTTGGCTGCTATTGCATTTCCACGAGTTACGTCTGGTCTGGTGAGCAGTATGCATAACGAAGAATACTCAAGACTGTAGCCATGGTTCTTGGGAACCAGTGAGATTACTCACCAAGAGGTTGGTTAAGCATGTTGCCACAGGGATCTCGATACACACATGTCACATTCACACCACTGATAGTCTAGCGAGGGCCTCAGGCCACATCAGTTTTGAGTAGCAGGTGTTGGTGAGCACAGAACTGCTGCGGCACTGGAGAACTCCTGGTGGACAAGCTATATTCCTGCGCGTATGGATTTCTATATATATCATCAAGACAACTATTTGGAGAATCATGTCCATCATCTTCCTCTCCTCTCAGTCAGTCTTACGTCATCTCAGCTTAGCACAAGTGTGGGGAAGCTGATAAAGCTTAGAGAGCAATCGACAAGAAGGTGGAGGTTTACCTGCAAATGGAGTCCAGGAGAAAGGTTTAGTCTCTCTGTGATTGGAGAGATGAAGTTAGGCCAGGGAAATACTAGCAATAGAACAGAGATTTGCCACTAGTGCTAGAGGAAGGCAACTTATGAGAGCATTCCTCTCATACATGTACATAGATTGGTCTTGATCTCCATGCAATTCACTGGACCACACATGCGAACTACACTAACAATAGTGGTGGATTTCGATCGCTCAGGATAAACGGGCATCTCGGAGTCAAGATAACTCGGCGGCTCCTCCTTTATGGCATGCGGGCTACCGCGCCTCGTTTATGACACGCGGGCTACTACTCCTTGTTTATGGCACACGGGCTACTACTCCTTGTTTATGGCACACGGGCTATTGATCCTTGTTTATGGCACGCAGGCTACTGCTCCTTGTTTATGGCACGTGGGCTACTGCTCCTCATTTATGGCACACGGGCTACACATAGTAAACTTCAACATGTGATACGTTTATACGGATCTAATCTGGTTGGCCAGTAATAGCAGGTACATAAACACCTGGCCAAACCCGCCATATAGCTGGCCGGTATTGTGCATGACACACTGGCCTAGGTGTGGTGCACCATAATGGGAGGAGCTACAAGTCTCATAAGTCTGACATATCAGACATCTGAATGAATCACCTCTAGAGCAGTCTGGTCGACAGCAGATATGAGGAGGAGCTGGGATATGCTGAGACAGATACACAAGTTCATGTGGATGTATGTACGCATGCCTCGCAGGGGCCTGCAGAGAGAGAGAGAGATGAATGTGTTAATACCACCTAATGGGGTTAACTAACTGGCATACAAGTGGGTAAAGCTTCTTCTAATTTTGCTATTTCAAACACCATTGAGTATGTAACTGAGAGGGATTCTATTGCTCCTGATGTAATACACAATCATATAGGACTAAGCCATCGTCACTCCAGCAAGCTTTACTAGGCCTAGTCTAGGCTGGGAGAAATTAGGATGATCATGGCTGGATGACTAAGCTCATATCATTACCCCCCCCCCCCCCCCCCCCCCCCCCCCCCCCATCCCCAACAACTTCATGCCACACCCCCTCCCTTTCCCTCAGCATGTACACACTTTACCCTCAAACAAAAGATAATATGATCTCCCATCTTCCACACCGTCTCGTTAATCAATCATTTTAGCTTTTAGCCTCCCTTGAGCAGGTTACTGACCTGTAGGACATGGCCACTCAATCCTTCATCAGGACACAGGCCATGTACAATTAATTCTCGTGACACTATCTACCTGCGAGGATGAATGTGTGTCCATGCCTCTATGTAGAATGATCTTACTTGAGGAAACCCAGCACGAAGATAGTAGCAACCATGCAGAGTACAGAGATAGGCACTGTGACATAACTGATGACCTTTAGAACCAAGTTGTCCACATCACCAATCTGGACGGATAAGCCCTAGAGGTGGGTGGAGGGGGGGGGGAGGACAGGAGAGAGGTGTGTAAGAGGCAGAAGAAATGAAAAGAGTGAGGGGGAAGAGCGAAGGAGGTTCAAAGTTTAGTAAGAAAGCATGAAAATAGAGAGTAGTAAGGAAGCGAGTGATGAACTAATCATTCACTGACTTGTGTTCAGCAAATGTACCTACCTACCTATGTCATCACACACATACTGCACGTGTGTGTGTGTGTGTGTGTGTGTGTGTGTGTACAGTCTTCCCATCTGTGCTGTCCACTTGTCTCTACAGCCTGTCTGTCTCTACATCTCTCTGTATGTATGTCTGCCTGTCTCTACATCTCTCTGTATGTCTGCCTGCCTGTCTCTACATCTCTCTGTATGTCTGCCTGCCTGTCTCTACATCTCTCTGTATGTCTGCCTGCCTGTCTCTACATCTCTCTGTATGTCTGCCTGTCTGTCTCTACATCTCTCTGTATGTCTGCCTGTCTGTCTCTACATCTCTCTGTATGTCTGCCTGTCTGTCTCTACATCTCTCTGTATGTCTGTCTGTCTGTCTCTACATCTCTCTGTATGTCTGCCTGTCTGTCTCTACATCTCTCTGTATGTCTGTCTGTCTGTCTCTACATCTCTCTGTATGTCTGTCTGTCTCTACATCTCTCTGTATGTCTGCCTGCCTGTCTCTACATCTCTCTGTATGTCTGCCTGTCTGTCTCTACATATCTCTGTATGTCTGCCTGCCTGTCTCTACATCTCTCTGCATGTCTGCCTGTCTCTACATCTCTCTGTATGTCTGCCTGCCTGTCTCTACATCTCTCTGTATGTCTGCCTGTCTGTCTCTACATCTCTCTGTATGTCTGCCTGTCTGTCTCTACATCTCTCTGTATGTCTGCCTGTCTGTCTCTACATCTCTCTGTATGTCTGCCTGCCTGTCTCTACATCTCTCTGTATGTCTGCCTGCCTGTCTCTACATCTCTCTGCATGTCTGCCTGCCTGTCTCTACATCTCTCTGTATGTCTGCCTGTCTGTCTCTACATCTCTCTGTATGTCTGCCTGCCTGTCTCTACATCTCTCTGTATGTCTGCCTGTCTGTCTCTACATCTCTCTGTATGTCTGCCTGCCTGTCTCTACATCTCTCTGTATGTCTGCCTGTCTGTCTCTACATCTCTCTGTATGTCTGCCTGCCTGTCTCTACATCTCTCTGTATGTCTGTCTGTTTCTACATCTCTCTGTATGTCTGCCTGCCTGTCTCTACATCTCTCTGTATGTCTGCCTGCCTGTCTCTACATCTCTCTGTATGTCTGCCTGCCTGTCTCTACATCTCTCTGTATGTCTGCCTGCCTGTCTCTACATCTCTCTGTATGTCTGCCTGTCTGTCTCTACATCTCTCTGTATGTCTGCCTGTCTCTACATCTCTCTGTATGTCTGCCTGCCTGTCTCTACATCTCTCTGTATGTCTGCCTGCCTGTCTCTACATCTCTCTGTATGTCTGCCTGTCTGTCTCTACATCTCTCTGTATGTCTGCCTGCCTGTCTCTACATCTCTCTGTATGTCTGTCTGTCTCTACATCTCTCTGTATGTCTGTCTGCCTGTCTCTACATCTCTCTGTATGTCTGCCTGTCTGTCTCTACATCTCTCTGTATGTCTGCCTGTCTGTCTCTACATCTCTCTGTATGTCTGCCTGCCTGTCTCTACATCTCTCTGTATGTCTGCCTGCCTGTCTCTACATCTCTCTGTATGTCTGCCTGTCTGTCTCTACATCTCTCTGTATGTCTGCCTGCCTGTCTCTACATCTCTCTGTATGTCTGCCTGTCTCTACATCTCTCTGCATGTCTGCCTGTCTGTCTCTACATATCTCTGTATGTCTGTCTGCCTGTCTCTACATCTCTCTGATGTCTGCCTGTCTGTCTCTACATCTCTCTGCATGTCTGCCTGTCTGTCTCTACATCTCTCTGTATGTCTGCCTGTCTGTCTCTACATCTCTCTGTATGTCTGTCTGTCTGTCTCTACATCTCTCTGTATGTCTGTCTGCCTGTCTCTACATCTCTCTGTATGTCTGCCTGTCTGTCTCTACATCTCTCTGTATGTCTGCCTGTCTGTCTCTACATCTCTCTGTATGTCTGCCTGTCTGCCTCTACATCTCTCTGTATGTCTGCCTGTCTGTCTCTACATCTCTCTGTATGTCTGTCTGTCTGTCTCTACATCTCTCTGTATGTCTGCCTGCCTGTCTCTACATCTCTCTGTATGTCTGTCTGTCTGTCTCTACATCTCTCTGTATGTCTGTCTGTCTCTACATCTCTCTGTATGTCTGCCTGCCTGTCTCTACATCTCTCTGTATGTCTGCCTGTCTGTCTCTACATATCTCTGTATGTCTGCCTGTCTGTCTCTACATCTCTCTGTATGTCTGTCTGTCTGTCTCTACATCTCTCTGTATGTCTGCCTGCCTGTCTCTACATATCTCTGTATGTCTGTCTGTCTGTCTCTACATCTCTCTGTATGTCTGCCTGTCTCTACATCTCTCTGTATGTCTGCCTGTCTGTCTCTACATATCTCTGTATGTCTGCCTGCCTGTCTCTACATCTCTCTGTATGTCTGCCTGTCTGTCTCTACATCTCTCTGTATGCCTGTCTGTCTGTCTCTACATCTCTCTGTATGTCTGCCTGCCTGTCTCTACATCTCTCTGTATGTCTGTCTGTCTCTACATCTCTCTGTATGTCTGCCTGCCTGTCTCTACATCTCTCTGTATGTCTGCCTGTCTGTCTCTACATCTCTCTGTATGTCTGCCTGTCTCTACATCTCTCTGTATGTCTGCCTGTCTGTCTCTACATCTCTCTGTATGTCTGCCTGTCTGTCTCTACATCTCTTTGTATGTCTGCCTGTCTGTCTCTACATCTCTCTGTATGTCTGTCTGTCTCTACATCTCTCTGTATGTCTGTCTGTCTGTCTCTACATCTCTCTGCATGTCTGCCTGTCTGTCTCTACATCTCTCTGTATGTCTGTCTGTCTGTCTCTACATCTCTCTGTATGTCTGCCTGCCTGTCTCTACATCTCTCTGTATGTCTGCCTGTCTGTCTGTACATCTCTCTGTATGTCTGCCTGTCTGTATCCCTCCTAGTCTGTCTCTACATATCTCTGTGTCTGCATCTCTGCCATTGTGTCTCACTCTGACTATCTCTCTCACTCTGTCTATCTTCCTATCTATCTATAAATGTAAGTACATGTATCTACAGATAATTGGAGAGCGTTTGTCCAGTAAGTACCTCTATACGAGGACTGAGCAAGATGGCAAAGTGGGTGAGGTGATAGCACTCGCACACTGAGAAGGTGGAGTTCGACAAGGTGGAGTTACGATGGCACCCTCTAGATGACCAGGCATTCCTGTGGCATGTGTGTGTGTATGAGGAGTGGATGGGTGAGGGGTGGGGGGGTGGGAGGAGGAGGAGAGAGATGGTGAGGAAGGTGTATCTATAAGGAGAACTGAGACATGTTTCACATTGCACAATCAAAGCAATATAACTGACCTTTTGACCTTTAAGTCATCTATCACAGTTACCATGGAGATTTTGTTGAATTTTGCATATCGTTAGAGGACGGAAAGCTTTCATCATTACGCCCATGACGCTTACAATGGTAGCACAAGTTTGAGTGAGCTAGCTCACTGAAGTTCAGATATCAATATCCTCTCAGAAAACAGTTTCAAGCTCAAAGGTACGCTATGTTTACGACTAGCAAGAACTGAATGAGGCTTGTCAGTGCTGTGTCAATGGTGTCCAGGGCAACCATGTTGCAAGACCAAGAATGAAGATTGGAAGATTGATGACAAATTGGGCAGCTGTGTAATTATTTACATAAGTGTACTCAAGCACAGCAGTCACCATGACAACATGTTTACTCAGGGAGAGCAATTCAAAATTCAAACAGCAGGTGTCCTTTCATAAATTCATCTGTTTCTACTTTTAAAATTTATTTAACTTGTGAGGAGTTTCTCTTGCTATGTATGTCATGGAGTGTTTATATTCGACTACAATCACGTACGCAAAACAATGAATGTGAATGAGCGGCTGAAACATAAAATGGGTGGAGCTTTGTGATAGTCACTATTTAAGCGAGAAAAATAGGAAAAATGCACATTTAAAAATATTATTTCCTGCATGGCAGCAAACATTCTCATGAAGCCACAAGGTGTACTCACGCTGGCTAGATTTTATGATCTTGCTGAGAGGGACAAAAGGAGATCTCAAACTGATTCTCATGGAGATCTCAAACTCATTCTCATGAAGATCTCAAACTCACTGTCATGGAGATCTCAAACTCTTTGTCATGGAGATCTCAAACTCATTCTCATGGAGATCTCAAACTCATTCTCATGGAGATCTCAAACTCACTGTCATGGAGATCTCAAACTCATTCTCATGGAGATCTCAAACTGATTGTCATGGAGATCTCAAACTCATTCTCATGAAAATCTCAAACTCATTCTCATGGAGATCTCAAACTCATTCTCATGGAGATCTCAAACTCATTCTCATGGAGATCTCAAACTCATTCTCATGGAGATCTCAAACTGATTGTCATGGAGATCTCAAACTCATTGTCATGGAGATCTCAAACTCATTCTTATGGAGATCTCAAACTCATTGTCATGGAGATCTCAAACTCACTCTCATGGAGATCTCAAACTCATTCTCATGGAGATATCAAACTCATTCTCATGGAGACTCAAACTCATTCTCATGGAAATCTCAAACTCATTCTCATGGAGATCTCAAACTCATTCTCATGGAGATCTCAAACTCATTGTCATGGAGATCTCAAACTCATTGTCATGGAGATCTCAAACTCATTCTCATGGAGATCTCAAACTCATTCTCATAGAGATCTCACTCATTCTCATGGAGATCTCAAACTCATTCTCATGGAGATCTCAAACTCATTGGGTTAGTCCCTGACATTAAGACTTGCCTTTTCAAATCAAAGTAGTAGCAGCCTGGCACCTCGTCATCGCCCTGGAACAACCAAGGCAATCAACACTGAACTACATGAGGTGTACTCGAGTGCGTGGCTGACAGAGGCATGACTCACAATATTGTTAAAATGGTGAATCTCGACCAGCACAGGATTTTGAAGTTCAAGATAGCTGGAACTGCAGCTGTTTTCCGCGCACCCCAGAGCAGCGGACACAACTGGAGAGCCCATCCTCGTGCTGTTGGATGTGATAGTCATGTGATCAAATGACAGGTTGGGAAGGATGTCCCAATAATATCAGAGCTAGTGTCCACCCCAAACCAGAACCTTCCCTTTAGTGCTGCCCTATTGGATAAGGAGCGTACCAGCAGTGCCCCACGGAGGGAAATGTACCCCATAGCAACACAAAATTGCGTGTATCTGCATACCAAACCCCCCTCTACAATATTTCAATATTCAAATCACAACCCTTTGCCCCAGGAAACAGTTGTGATCCCCTCGTGCAGTCTGTTAACCCTCTCTCCCTCAACATGATCACTAGCTATGATATAATGTTAACCCTTTCTCCCTCCCAATGAACAATGGCAATGATATAATGTTAACCCTTTCTAATGAACACTAGCAATTTTGTAATCTGTTAACCCTTTCTCCCTCCCCATGAACACTAGCAATTTCGTAAATCTGTTAACCCTTTCTCCCCCAATGAACACAGGCAATGGTGAGGTGAGATGAGTGATGAGAAATGGTTCCCTTTTGACATGCACTTACTTTGTGCTGTTGTCATCAGTATGTTCTGGCAATATCCCCGAAAGGTTCTTATAGATGAAAGAAGCAATACGAAGGGCTACAAATATAAATTCCATATATAAATAAATATATATATATAGATTGATTTTGTTCAGTGGCTTTCTCTAGTCCAATGCGTATAGGCACATGCAACAGTTAGTGGTGGAGAAGGGGGTATAGGGGTGAGGGGGGCAAAAAGTGGATAGGGGAGATGGAAATTAATTTCCTAGTCAAAAATGGGTAGGAGGAGTGGAGGTTAATTTCTTGGTCAAAAATTAGCTGGAGGGAGGACAGGGTTAAATTTTCAGTCCAAAATCGAGTCTGCAGAGGTGGGGTTTATTTCCTTGGTAAAAAATTGGGTTGGAGGTAGATAGGAGGTAGGTAGGTTAATTATTTGGTCAGTGGAGTTAGGGGGTAATTTTTGGTACAAAAGTGGGTTGGCAGAGGGGCGGGGGGTTTCCTTGGTCAACAGCCAGTTGAAGGGTGGTGGGGGTTAATTGCTTAGTCAAAAGTGGGTGGGGTGGTTGTTAACTTCATGGGTTAGAGGGAGGCGTGGTCTAATTTTCTAAGTGCCCCAGCTAAATATAATAGTCTTATGGAGAGAAAGAGGGACTGCAAAAACTAAAGGTTAAAAGTTAAGATTGGTGCAGAATATTCCAGCCAGCCACGTTGCAGAGTGGATTGTTGTTTTTGAACCACTGCCTGAAGTAGCACGTGCAACACCTTACAAGCGTGGGTGTTATGCACTTGAATTTACATAATTATTTTGTTTGCGTGCAAATTAGAAGTACTTACCTTGTGTTATTGATACAGATAACTCAGACATTAAAGAGTTAGGCCGAGTACAACCACTTATGAGTTGTCATAGCAGTACAAGGATCCTTTTACACGTTGCCAAGTCATATAAAGAGGCCATCGCATGGGGTCTGTGGGCTTCACTACAAATTCTAGATCCAATTAATGTGCAAAGTTTGTGTTCGTCTGATGCTCTTGAAACGGGCCCCCACGGAGCATGCTGGTGAGAGTGGAGACCACCACTGAGCACGCTGGTGGGAGTGGAGGCCACCATGGAGGATGCTGGTGGAAGTGGAGGCCACCACAGAACATGCTGGTGGGAGTGGAGACCACCACGGAGCATGTTGGTGAGAGTGGAGGCCACCACGGAGCATGCTAGTGGGAGTGGAGACCACCACGGAGCATGCTGGTGAGAGTGGAGACCACCACGGAGCATGCTGGTGAGAGTGGAGGCCACCACGGAGCATGCTGGTGGGAGTGGAGACCACCCCAGAACATGCTGGTGAGAATGGAGAGCAGTTTTCTGTTGGTGCAGAGCTGGAAGCTTTTCTTACTCCTAGCCACGAATCTGCTGACATTTTCTCGTTCGTTGTTCCCTAAGATGAACTTTCCTGTTTTAAATAAGCCTTATTTTTTACGGGTGAACAAATGGTGAATGATTTTGCTACAAGTCCAGTGGAGCTAAGCGGCAAGCCTTGAGATAAACCAACCGAGTGGTTACAATTCTAAAGGTCATCAGAGGTCACTTGAATTTGAACAACTTTTTCAATTTTGGACTAGCTGTGCAATAGCCTGAAGCAGGTCCTACAAAAAGGCAGCCATACTTTCAAGTGACCAGATCGAAATACACAGATCACACATAGGTAAAGGGTCTTTGTGATCATTTCCACACTTTTGAACACATTTATCACCATATACTTTCATACATGCAGACCTCTTGGGCACCACCAATTTAAAAAATATATATATATAATTACCATAGGTTTCCCTTAAATCAACTCTCGGTGAACTCTCAGTTGGCATAATTACAATAACATTCTTAATTTGAAATTGTATTCTCTTGACGTTTCAACTAGATGCTCTGTCATTGGGAATAGTGGGCATCTAGTCGAAATGTCGAGAGAATACAATTTCAAGTTGATTATTGAGATATTGATGTCACTGCTTTAAATGATAATAAAATAATCCTGACACTTCATGACACCTTTGGTAGAGAGGTGATGGATGCTATATACAAGGACTGCTTGTAGCCTCAACCAGTGAAGAGGAGTATGGAACGTGCATTTATTAAACTTATCTTTTTTCCTCACTCAAATTGCCCGTAATTTGAAATAAAACCACAAATCATGCGTGCATAAGAGCATTATGTAATTTACCTGATTTGGCCTCTGGAAATTTGGACAGTAGCTCCCCTGGCAGGGAT
Source organism: Cladorhizidae sp. MBARI D1340-BT2 (assembly GCA_028752905.1). Taxonomy (NCBI): domain Eukaryota; kingdom Metazoa; phylum Porifera; class Demospongiae; order Poecilosclerida; family Cladorhizidae; species Cladorhizidae sp. MBARI D1340-BT2. The sequence goes on along the minus strand of JAQNBH010000010.1, from coordinate 31,119,565 downwards.
ATTGCACCCTCAGCTTCACGCAACCCTTCCAGTCGCTTCTCGGGCTTCATGTAGTCCTCAAGGGAGACTTCTTGTACATAGAAAGCTACACACACATGAAACCAGAGCTGACCAGGGTGGGCTTATAAGAGAGCATGTGCTTATAGCTTATAAACCAGAGTTGACCAGTGTGAGCTTATAAGAGAGCATGTGCTCATAGCTTATAAACCAGAGTTGACCAGTGTGAGCTTATAAGAGAGCATGTGCTCATAGCTTATAAACTAGAGTTGACCAGTGTGAGCTTATAAGAGAGGAAATGCTTATAGCTTATAAACCAGAGTTCACAGTGTGAGCTTATAAGAGAGATGTGCTTATAACTTATAAACCAGAGTTGACAAGTATGAGCTTATAAGAGAGCATGTGCTCATAGCTTAGTTGACCAGTGTGAGCTTATAAGAGAGATGTGCTTATATCTTATAAACCAGAGTTGACCAGTGTGAGCTTATAAGAGAGATGTGCTTATATCTTATAAACCAGAGTTGACCAGTGTGAGCTTATAAGAGAGATGTGCTTATAGCTTATAAACCAGAGTTGACCAGTGTGAGCTTATAAGAGAGCATGTGCTCATAGCTTATAAACCAGAGTTGACCAGTGTGAGCTTATAAGAGAACAAGTGCTCATAGCTTAGAGGGGCTGAAGTGAGGGGGAGAGAGTGGGAGGGTGTGAGGGGGTAGGGATGAAGAGAAAGAGAGAGAGTGAGTGAAGTGAGGGAGATAGTCGTATATCATTCTAATTAAGTGTCAGCGCTGCCTGGTATACTCATGGGACACTTGTAATAACCTCCGCCACAAGACTTCCTCCCACTAGAAGATGTCACACACATGTACAGATAATGAAGATGGTCTCCACTTTCCTCGAGAGGAAATAGAATAAGATGCCTCCACATGGAAGCTTTAAATATCCTTAGAACTATTCTCAATATTTAATATCAATATGAATTGCTCTGACTTCAGATTCATAAACAGTCCCAGAATCCCAAGTTGTTTATATCACAGCCACCAGGTAATACACAGCACAGTCACCAGGTAATACACAGCATAGTCACCAGGTAATACACACCACAGTCACCAGGTAATACACACCACAGTCACCAGGTAATACACACCACAGTCACCAGGTAATACACAGCATAGCCACCAGGTAATACACACCACAGTCACCAGGTAATACACACCACAGTCACCAGGTAATACACACCACAGTCACCAGGTAATACACACCACAGCCACCAGGTAATACACAGCATAGTCACCAGGTAATACACACCACAGCCACCAGGTAATACACACCACAGCCACCAGGTAATACACAGCATAGTCACCAGGTAATACACAGCACAGTCACCAGGTAATACACACCACAGCCACCAGGTAATACACACCACAGCCACCAGGTAATACACACCACAGTCACCAGGTAATACACACCACAGCCACCAGGTAATACACACCACAGCCACCAGGTAATACACAGCATAGTCACCAGGTAATACACACCACAGCACCAGGTAATAGGTAATACACAGCATAGTCACCAGGTAATACACAGCCACCTGGTAATACACACCACAGCCACCAGGTAATACACAGCACAGTCACCAGGTAATACACACCACAGCCACCAGGTAATACACACCACAGCCACCAGGTAATACACAGCATAGCCACCAGGTAATACACAGCATAGCCACCAGGTAATACACACCACAGCCACCAGGTAATACACACCACAGCCACCAGGTAATACACAGCATAGTCACCAGGTAATACACACCACAGCCACCAGGTAATACACACCACAGCCACCAGGTAATACACACCACAGCCACCAGGTAATACACACCACAGCCACCAAGTAATACACACCACAGCCACCAGGTAATACACACAGCCACCAGGTAATACACAGCATAGCTACCAAGTAATACACACCACAGCCACCAGGTAATACACAGCCACCAGGTAATACACAGCATAGCCACCAGGTAATACACACCACAGCCACCAGGTAATACACAGCCACCAGGTAATACACAGCCACCAGGTAATACACACCACAGCCACCAGGTAATACACACCACAGCCACCAGGTAATACACAGCCCAGCCACCAGGTAATACACACCACAGCCACCAGGTAATACACAGCATAGCCACCAGGTAATACACACCACAGCCACCAGGTAATACACAGTAACCAGGTAATACACAGCCACCAGGTAATACACACCACAGCCACCAGGTAATACACACCACAGCCACCAGGTAATACACAGCATAGCCACCAGGTAATACACAGCATAGCCACCAGGTAATACACAGCATAGTCACCAGGCAATACTCAACACAGTCACCAGGTAATACACAGCACAGTCACCAGGTAATACACAGCACAGTCACCAGGTAATACACAGCATAGTCACCAGGTAATACACAGCATAGCCACCAGGTAATACACAGTCACCAGGTAATACACACCACAGTAACCAGGTAATACACACCACAGCCACCAGGTAATACACAGCCATCAGGTAATACACAGCATAGCCACCAGGTAATACACAGCCACCAGGTAATACACAGCCACCAGGTAATACACACCACAGCCACCAGGTAATACACACCACATCCACCAGGTAATACACAGCACAGCCACCAGGTAATACACAGCATAGCCACCAGGTAATACACACCACAGCCACCAGGTAATACACAGCATAGCCACCAGGTAATACACAGCACAGCCACACAGATATTGGAGAGCAAGTAGCTCTCCCTCACTATGTGCTGGTTGATAAGCCCACTGGAAGCTGGAACTTCTAACCAAAGGTGAGATGACACCACACAAAACCAAAACACCTTTTAAAGGGGGAACTATACCATAAAATAGTAGGTGCTAAATACATGTGGTTACCACTTTATAGCTCCATAGATTCTGCACACTTCATAGTATGGACTTGATATATAGCTCAAAAGATAGGTCTCTCTGTGTGCTCTCTTTTGATACTAAACTATTTTTACATAGTTGTAACTATGCCTAAGTTACAGGCAGTCAAAGTTGGGTCCCTAAGAACCTGAGTGCCTGCATCCTGATTGTCAAGTGCTAGACACTGAAATTAGCACCGCTGTAGTGGAAGCCCTACTGCATAGATTGAGTGTTTTCATTAGGCTTTGAGTACGTGGTCATGCGTGTTGGTTAAAATTAATTTCCTAAATTTAATTTTTCACAGAGATTGACCACCCATAATTATACTAGCTTTAAGTTTTAGTGCCTAATGAAAACACTCATTCTCTAGCTAATTAGACATGTTTTGCAAAATCAGGCCCTCAGGTTTTGAGGTCCTTCACCTCAGCTCCAGTAATATTGGACATAGTTATAGCTATGAAAAATCTTTTAGTATCAAACAAGAACACACAGAGAGACCTATCTTTTGAGCTATATATTAAGTCCATATAGTGAAGCGTACAGAATCTGTGGAGCTCTAAAGTGATACTCACAAGTTTCAACCCCCCCCCCCCCCCCCCCCCCCCCCACACACACACACACCCCTCTCCCCAGATGAAACCCTGCACCTGGGGAGGTGAGGTGAGTGCAAAAGCATGGTATGGCAAGATCGTGTGACAGAACATCAGACTGAGAAAGTCTCACGCCTAATGTGAGAAAGTTGATGGGTAAGGAAGCATCTAGATGAGAGATATTCAATGCATGCAGGAAACTCATGAGACAAAGATTTGTGGTGTCTGCCTTTATCTAGCTATGATGAATGTGGCTTCAGATATTGTAGCCCACAGGCCCCGGCCCGCACTGGTGGGCAGTATAAGGGCAACAGAGCCCTGACCAATGCCAGTAGTATCTAGGTCAACAGGAACAGAGTGGGGGGATATTTGATATGTTGGGCCTGCTGGACACCTTTACCTAAGTACTCTGACATGGTTCTACTCATGACACCATAACTCTAGAATACCACTCTCAATAAAGTTGATTTTACTACCAATATGCAGCTCTTGGAATGAGCTAATTAATGGCGTATGTGTTTTACATACAGACCCTATGGACCATCAGATACAAGCAGGAATGTGAACTTACTGATCACTTCCAGCTAAAAAAATTCCTACTCCCTAGTTGATTGCTCCACACCTGTTCTGTATTTAGTGTCGTCAATTAGCGTGACCAATTCCATATAAAGGCATACATGTGTAGCAAGCTTGAGACTGGTGGTCACTGCAGGCATATGAAACCAGGCTTGTGCACAAAGACACACACTACAACTTTTAAAAAATCAATAAATGTGAAGAGAAATAAGAGCTTTGAAATAATGTCATAATTATAAAGTTTGAGTATTATCGGAGATAAAAATCATTCCCGTTTTCCTGGGACATAAAGTCTTGTGCTGAGAAATATGGCTCCAGTAATGAGGAGCAGATGCTAGGATAATAATAATAACAATGAACTCTATTACATAATAACATTACAATAGCTTTCTCAATGATCCACTTGAAATTGTATTCTCTTGACATTTCGATTAGTATCCCTAGCTCTAGCCCTAGCCCTAGCCGAAACGTCGAGAGAATACAATTTAAAGTCGATTATTGAGAAGGATATTGTAATAATAATAATAATAATAATAATAATAATAATAGTAGTAGTAGTAGTAGTAGTAGTAGTAGTAGTAGTAGTAGTAGTAGTAGTAGTAGTAATAATAATAATAATAATAATATTAATATTAATATTAATTAATATTAATAATAATAATAATAATAATAATAATAATAATAATAATAATAATAATAATAATAATAATAATAATAATAATAATAATAATAATAATAATAATAATAATAACAACACAAGGTATATGCTCTGCATGTGGCAAGGATTAACTAACCGCTCATAAGTACTCTCATGAGGTGACGATACGTGCAATCTTCCTCTTCCTTGTATTAATCAAACATGTTATTGGCTTAGCGAGGTCAACCCTCAGCATACATTAGCTAGAACTCTGAAATTGTCTTCCCTAAAACTGCACTATAATAAGACTACAGGTACTGAGTGGAGCTTTTTGATTCACATTTACTCTACACAAACACTGCATAACATTGTGTGATACTGCATAACAGGTATGACACATTTTGCTTACAGGTACTGAGTGGAGGTTTTTGACTCTACACAAACACAGCATAACACTGTGTGATACCGCATAACAGGGTATGACACATTTTGCTATCATTAACACTGTGATGTCATTCACCACGAAAACCAGCAATATTAAGAGGTTTCCCATGTCACACAGTTCAGGCATATGTAACACAATGTGAGATTATGTGACACGTGTAAGCTCACCACCTAACACAATGACAATCATTCTCTTACTGAATATGTCATTGGAAATCTTCCCTTGACTTGGGTTGTATGCGATGAGAGCAAACCTGTCCAGAAACTCCAAGACACGCCCTCCTGCCTCAGGATCAGTTTCCTGAGATGATGCATAAGGATAGGGTGACTGTCTGATGCAACCACTAAGTAGGTGTGGGCATATTATGCTCAGAATGCTGCCCTTAGCTCTTCCCGCAAGTGCATGATGGGACCACACACTAAGTACTGCCTACTCGGTAAGCAATGACTATGGAGTAGAGAAGATTTCCAGAAACAGCAACAAGTTCATTTTGAACAAAATGTCAACTTGTGATCCACCCAGCAGCCACCCCCATAAGCTATAGTGTGACCCTACCTCGGACAGAGAGGTTGAGAGCTCATACGATAGATTGTATAATAAAATGACATCATAAAGTGACTTCGCACTCATCATGATGCTGGTAGCTTAGCAACGGATACGCTGGGAATCTTTAGGGCGCCAGAGACCAAAACATCTATTACCTCACACAAGAACTTGCTGAGTTGTAGATGAGATAAGAGTTACTGGCGCTTGTATACGACATTTTTAAATAGTGGGACAAACCAAATAGGAAGTACTGCACTATACTGTAATCACATGCACATATGTTTTTCATGTGATTGTCACATGATGATCATGTGACAGACTAAATATAATATCACACTCACCATGGCCAAATTTGTAAGCTTCTTTTTGGAAGAGGATATCAAAACCTAATGACAAATATAAAGATAAATATTCGAAAACCGTAAGACAGTACTTCAACCTGCCTCAACCCACTGCCTCAACCCACTGTGGCATTGGTCCAGTGTGTGTCCTACCTAATCATGTTAATGAAAGAGTTTAATTAAACTCTTTGATTAGCACGTAGTGGCGGCAAGTATATCACTAAAAGTCATTAATTTAAAAGTGTCAACAACCAGTTAATCCACACAGGGTCATCCCCTTTCCCACACTCACCCCAACAGTGCAATAGCATGCACTGACCTGGACCTATCCTGACTCTTAATCACATCCCAACAGTGCAATAGCATGCACTGACCAGGACCTATCCTGACTCTTAATCACTTCCCAACAGTGCAATAGCATGCACTGACCAGGACCTATCCTGACTCTTAATCACATCCCAACAGTGCAATAGCATGCACTGACCTGGACCTATCCTGACTCTTACTTACTTTACTGATTGCTGCAGGTAGAGGTAATCCATCATATAATTTGAGCAAGATGTCCAATCCATCCCCTGAAGGTCCATCCTCGAGTAGTTTCGATACTAGCTCTGTCCAACAAATGTAACTCCGAATGAATCATTATCGACAGTTATCACCAATTATTAAGTTACAGTCACTTCCTTCCAAACATCAAATAACTTTATCCATATCATATTGCTTGCAATACAGGTCCATGGTTGGTAAAATCAATTTTACTGTTGCTATGGTAAGCATGTTTAAATTAGACATAAGCATGTGCTCGACTCACCCTGCACAACGGACATGTTAACAACTGATGTGGGTGTGGTCATGGTAGTAGTGACAGTCGCAGTGGTTGCAACGGCAGTAGGTGTGGTTGTTTCAGCTGAAGGTAATCAAAGTGGAGCAGACAATTAATTATATACGTGATATGATAATTATAGCAAGTGCGAATATCATAAGATGCAGTTCATCATTTCCTCTTTTGGCATAACCTAATAACCATCTGCCACTTACTCAGACATCGCCAGGAAAACTATTAAATCCTAGAATTTGTATTATACGCCAACACTCTGCATCCATATGCTCAATAGACTACACAAAAAAACTTATTGGTGGGGTGAGGTATACCATCCTAATCTCAAAGAAATAATTTTTTCTAATGATGACCAACAAGAAAATATATTCCCAACAAACTCTCAGTTGACAACGAAATTACAAATGACCTTCTCAATCATCAACTTGAACTTTACACCCTCTCAACGTTTCCACACGATAGCCTTCGTCGGGAAGAAGTTAAAAAATATAAATGGCTTAAAGTGATGCTTCCAAACAGGCCAGACAAAGTATTCACCCTCTGAAAACACCCACACTCTTACCACTGCCCAAACCAACACTCTCACCACTGCCCACACCCACATCACTGCACACACCCACACTATCACCTCTGCACACACCAATACCCCCACCACAGCAAATCAACAATTCTATTTCTAGAACTTCCTTGGCTCAGAGAGTATGCCTGGAAATGGACAAACTGGTGCACCAGAATTTTGAAATTAAAAAAAGTGAAGCAAGTCCTCTCAGAGAGACTTGGTCACCACACACGCACCACAGCAAGCCAAGGTTAACATCAACACCAGACAAGCATCAAGTAACAAACTTACTCTCAATCTGGACATTGAAGGATCTATTTGCAGAGCCCAAGTAGCTGGTGGCGACACAAGTGAACGTGCCAACAGTGTCCGTAGATGCATTCACCCACTGCAATGTAGAAGTGCCACTAGACAGACCACTGGTGGTGGTGGTGATGGTGATGGAGTCATTGCTGCTGCTGAGAGGTAGTCCATTGTGCATCCACACCAGTGAGGGGAGAGGTACTCCCTCAAAGCCACACATCAGAGTCAAAGTGCTGTTTATGTTGAATGACTCCAAGAGACTATTGCTGGTAGTCACATGAGGTGCAGCTACATAGTGGGCAGAGGGAATACAGTCACTACAATGAAGCTTGTAGTTGTTGTGCATGTGTTAAGGTCACAAGGTCAGCGTACATATATATACTGTACTCTACGTGATATATGGGAAGAAATCCACCTCTAAATGGTGCATTTAAATGGTTCTATCAGCTGTGTGGCAGTACAACATAAGTTAGGGAGTCATGAAGCAGGTACATACAGTACCTATAGCTTAAGACCTGGAGAAAGCTAGGAAGGGTGAAATATTATAGTATTATATGTAATGAAACAGAAAGTCTTATGATGTACAACCATGGACACAATGATAGGACCATCCTAAAGTGCCTCATTAAGGACACAATGATAGGACCATCCTAAAGTACCTCAGCTTAAGGACACAATGATAGGACCATCCTAAAGTACCTCATCTCATGGACACAATGATAGGACCATCCTAAAGTACCTCATCTCATAGATACAATGATAGGACCATCCTAAAGTGCCTCAGCTATTGCACACAATGATAGTCATCCTGAAGTGCCTCAGCTTATGGACACAATGATAGTACCATCCTAAAGTACCTCATCTCATGGACACAATGATAGTACCATCCTAAAGTGCCTCAGCTCATGGCCACAATGATAGTACCATCCTAAAGTACCTCAGCTTATGGACACAATGATAGTACCATCCTAAAGTACCTCAGCTCATGGACACAATGATAGTACCATCCTAAAGTACCTCAGCTCATGGACACAACGATAGTACCATCCTAAAGTGCCTCAGCTTATGGACACAATGATAGTGCCATCCTAAGCTTATAATTGAGGCAATTCTAAGATTCCCTTGGCTAAGTTGTGCTAGAATGTGTGATTCTTTACACCATATTTATAAGCAAAGATTGCTTAGAACACCACATCTGGAGAAGTCTGCATTGCAAGTACACACTCACACATTAACTAGAAAAGTTACACTGACAAAATCAGACATGAAGAAATCGAGAAACTTACTCTGAATCTGGACATTGAAGGAGCTATTTGCAGAGCCCAAGTAGCTGGTGGCGACACAAGTGAACGTGCCAACAGTGTCCTTAGATGCATTCACCCACTGCAATGTAGAAGTGCCACTAGATAGACCACTGGTGGTGGTGGTGATGGTGATGGAGTCATTGCTGCTGCTTAGAGGTAGTCCATTGTGCTTCCACACCAGCGAAGGGAGAGGAACTCCTTCAAAGCCACACATCAGAGTCAAAGTGCCGTTTATGTTGAATGACTCCAAGAGACTATTGCTAGTAGTCACATGAGGTGCAGCTACAGAGTGGGCAGAGGGAATACAGTCACTACAAAGAAGCTTGTTGTTGTTGTTGTTGTTTTGTTGTGCATGTGTTAAGGGGGGACTATGCCTCAATACCACAAAATAGTTGTACCTATTTCTAATTGCCATCACTTTTTTTCTCTTTCGTCTACACAAGTATTTGGGTCATTCCGTGTCAAATCACCCCCAAAAAAGTAAAATCTTAACACCACCATCTTCGATTTTGCTGATATTTGGTATGTAGGGTTGTCTTGGCATAACTAGCCCAAATCTCAAATATTAGCTCAATCGGACCAGTAATTTTGGAGATATTGGCCCTCGAATTTTGGCATTTTTTCAAAAATGGCCGCGGCCACCTATTTTTAGGTGCTGATATCTCGGAAACCTGTGGGTATATTTTGATGAAACTGGTATCATTGGAAAGCTAGTTTGATAAGGATTCCAAATCTGTCATCATTTTCTTGGTAGGTAAAAGTTAAATTTTGGTGACCTCTGATCTTTTGTTCGACCTTGAATTCGACCTTGTGGCCCACGTGACCTTGAAATGACCTCTAGTCAAAATTAAACTCCAAGATGTTACCTCAACATATAAAAAAATCCAGGTGTAATATTTGTAGTTTACTAGTAAAATACATTTAAAGTGGACATACCTGACCACAAAATGTCCATTTTGAGTTTATATACATGTACATGTACATGTATATGACAATGGTAACACTCACAGTATGCAAAGTCTCGTCCCAAGCTCAATGGTCACGGATATTGACAATAATTGTGCTCCTGAAAATGTGGATAGCTTGTTTGTAGATCTCAGAACTACGCTAAATAGTCTTGCAAACTCCCGTTAAAACAGGTCGACTGCCAGTTTCTAGTAAAATAACTAAAGGGAAGTATGAAGTTCAGTTAGACAGTTCAGCTTCAGAGGAGGAACAATGCGTAAGGGATCTAAAACTTTATCAAACAGTAATGACAGAGTTAAAAGAAAAGTTTGGGAGGTCACAGAGCTACCAAGAACGTGTTCAGATATTAACGGTGTCGCCATCTATAATAGCTAGGACTATGAAGGAATTTGGAACCACAAACTACCTAGTGGAAAAAAGTTGTGACGTAAAAAAGGAGAAGTATATTAGGGAAATGTGATGATAAGAACACGGGTAAAAGAACTGAAAAATGACATTATTAGCTTTTATGAAAATAGTCGGATGTGTCCTGGAATGAAAGATTCTGTGAGTGTTCGTAATAAGGACGGTGAAAAGGTTCAACATCAAAAGTGGCTCATCTTATCGAATCTCAAGGAGCTTCATTCTTCCTGGAAAGAATCAAAGAAGGTTGGATTTTCTTCATTCGTAGCTTTGCGTCCGAAATGGTGTGTTCTTGCTGGATCATCAGGAACTCATTCTGTCTGTGTCTGTAAATATCACCAGAACCCTTAGAAGCTAATGGCTGAAGCATGTTTGAAATCTTCTGTTAAAGACATTATGAAATTCTGTGTGTGCTCCACTGAGGATGAAAAGTGAATGATGGGGCACTGCAAGGAATGTCCTGGTCGGGAAGGGCTGGTCGATCACCTTCATAACTGTGATGAACTGACTGATGTTGAAGACATAACATACCAGCAATGGATTGGTACCGATAGAACAAAACTGACTGCCGTAACAGAATCCAAAGATGAATTCAAAGACTATTTTCTGTTAAAACTAACCCGCCACAGTTTCACCACAAAATCTCAAAATGCATACATGAAGGACCTAAAATCATCAATGAAGCCGTCAGAAGAAATTATTCTGCAAGGGGATTTTGCCGAAAACTACTCGTATGTTGTGCAGGACGAGATCCAAAGTTTTCATTGGGAAAACATGCAGGCCACAATCCACCCATTTGTTGCCTATGGCAAACTCAATGATAGCACACTCGAACATCGGAACATTTGTGTAGTCAGTGATGTGAAGGACCATTCGATGAAGGACCATTCGACATCAACGGTGTATGCATTCCAGCAAGTGGTTCTCGACTACCTGAAGAATGAATTCTCAGAAACAAAGAAAGTCCACTAATTCACTGATGGCTGTGCTGGACAATATATGGACAATATAAAAACAAGCACAATTTTATCAATCTTTGCTACCACCAGAAAGATTTTGGCTTGGAAGCAGAATGGAACTTTTTTGCCACATCACATGGCAAAAGTGCCTGTGACGGCATTGGTGGAACTGAAGAATTTGATTCCTGAAATTGTTTCTACAGAACTCCATGATACATGTAGCTTCGATTGGGTCACTGTAGGGCCGCTGGAGACTTGCCTTGGTCAATAGCCTCTTCACAGTTCGTGTGGAGCTGTGAAGAGGCTATTGACCAAGGCAAGTCTCCAGCGGCCCTACAGTGACCCAATCGAAGCTACATGTATCATGGAGTTCTGTAGAAACAATTTCAGGAATCAAATTCTTCAATGTCCCACCCGAAGATGTGAAGAAATTTGACACCGACTTGAGAATTCTATTTGAGATTTCAACGACAATTAAAGGAACTCTTCAGTTTCATAGATTTGTACCGCTTTCGCCAACACATCTCTCTGCATATGAACTGAGTGCGCAGGTTAATCTTCCTGTTGTGGTATCCATCACAGCCCAAGCCGAACATGACAACATATCAGAAGTGCCATTGGGCATCGCTGAACAGAACTATGTGTGCTGTCTATATGACAACGAACCATGGATTGGCCTTGGCCTGGTGGAGAACATTTCAGATGAGCATGGAGACTACCTTATCAATTTCATGCATCCCCATGGACCAGCTAAACTATTTCGTTGGCCTCGAGTTGAGGACAGATGTTGGATTGACAAGAATCCTTTGCATCATCGATACACCATCTCGTGCAATTTCCATCCGAATGTACAGCATCAGCAAGCATGACACTGCTAAAATAACTGGACTATGTCAAAAGTGGAAACAGTAAATTTAGACTCTTTAAATTTAGACTGTAAATGAATGAATAATGTTAATAAATAATGGTGACTGGTGTTCTACAAATGTACTTTCTATTAAAAGCATCATTTGACATATTTGTTATAAAAGGCTGTAACCATGTTACAATAATGCACTAAAATTACATAAACTCTGTACAAACATATTGGTTGCTATGTCATATGCCAATATATTGGCATTTGACAGGCAACCTAGTGCATTTGTGTGCATTTAATGCATTCGAAATGTAAAAATGGACATTTTGTGGTCAGGTATGTCCACTTTAAGTGTATTTTACTAGTAAACTACAAATATTACATCTCTGGATTTTTTAATATGTTGACGTAATATCTTGGAGTTTAATTTTGACTGGAGGTCATTTCAAGGTCACGTGGGCCACAAGGTCGAATTCAAGGTCAAACAAAAGATCAGAGGTCACCAAAATTTAACTTTTACCTACCAAGAAAATGATGACAGATTTGGAATCCTTATCAAACTAGCTTTCCAATGATACCAGTTTCATCAAAATATACCCACAGGTTTCCGAGATATCAGCACCTAAAAATTGGTGGTCACGCCCATTTATGAAAAAATGCCAAAATTCGAGGGCCAATATCTCCAAAATTACTGGTCCGATTGAGCTAATATTTGAGATTTGGGCTGGTTATGCCAAGACCACCCTACATACCAAATATCAGCAAAATCGAAGATGGTGGTGTTAAACCCATTGGGTGATTTCACATGGAATGACCCATTTATGGTACCAAAGTCTTCATTATTCTGTGTTTGTTTTTATAAAGTGCTAAATATCTCTATATACAAAGTTTCTCAGAAGATACATGCGGAAACATCGAGGTGACTCCAAGATATCTGTGGCAGACCTAGCTGCCTAACAATTTGAAGTCATTTACTCATAATTGGTGTGTGGCTTGCTAAGGAGTGTCTCATGGACCAAAGTTACCATATGTTGTCATGTTGATTTATAGAGTCTGAAAAACTGATAAAAACTAGAGGCCACCTCTTCTAGCCACCATCTCTTGGCAATCCTTGCAGTAAACAAAAATCTGATTCATGGATATCACAGAGTACTAAAAGAGCTCTCAAATGACATACATAGCCCCAAAAATGAGCAAACGGTTTTAAAGTTATTCTCATAACAAGAAATATTTCCATTAACTGTGGGAATAAGCATTCCAAGTTTGGAAAACGAAATGTTTGAGTTAGCCCTGAAATAAGTTGACAAAATATTTTCTTTTACAAGTTTTAGCAATTCCTTGATCTTTTTTTTTTTTACTTCCGTGGCTCTTGAGTTTTTCTGTGCCTAATCATGTAACAAAGAAAAATATGATGAAAATTGTTAGATGTATATGTGGAATTATCCTTTACAGCTGAATGTTTGTGCATGTCAAAGAATTGTATGATGAAGTAGATCCGCCATAACTTTGAAAAGAAGCATCCTATGTCTCTAAAACCTTGGAAATAGCAAGTAGCTAGATGCAACAACAGTTTCTAATGATATGTTGAATGTCTCTGCAGACATATTTTCTCGGAATATACATCAAGATCCCTAAATAAGTTGATCTACATTGTATCTTGCAGTACAATTCATAACTGTCCTAATTCACAAGACCAAAGTCCCAGATTTGGTCAACTGATAGAGAAGGCCCTAATCTGCAACATGTGAACAGATTATCAATAAATGCAGTGGTTTTTGAGTGGCAGGCCACCGCTTTGGCAACTGGAAAACACCAGGAAAAATCCCAAACCTCACCACTTCAAATCACCATAACTTGCTAATATTTATAGTACTTAAACATTTGGCACGTACAAAAGACAGATAATTAGAAGAGCTATCCAGTGATATAAAAATTATCATTTTTTGGTGAAGTGTAGAAACGTTATGAGCTTTACGGCAAAAAAAACAAGATTTTTTGGAAAAAATGAGAAACATATAGACCAAGTTAGGGCAAATAATTATCATGCAAGATGTGTTCTCTTTGTAGTTTCTTGATCTGTTACATGGACAAAAAAATTGTTTGCAAGAAGAAGGGGAAAAAAAGAAGGGAAAAAAGAAATCTCTAATTTTGGATGCATAGCCCCCCTTAAGGTCATAAGGTCAGCATACATATATATACTGTACTCTACGTGATATATGGGGAGAAATTCACCTCTAAATGGTGCATGTAAATGGTTCTATCAGCTGTGTGGCAGTACAACATAAGTTAGGGAGTCATTAAGCAGGTATATACCTATAGCTTAAGACCTGGAGTAAGCTAGGAAGGGTGAAATGTTATAGTATTATATGTAATGAAACAGAAAGTCTTATGATGTACAACCATGGACCCAATGATAGTGCCATCCTAAAGTGCATCAGCTCATGGACCCAATGATAGTACCATCCTAAAGTGCCTCAGCTCATGGACACAATGATAGTACCATCCTAAAGTGCATCAGCTCATGGAGACAATGATAGTGCCATCCTAAAGTGCCTCAGCTTGTGGACACAATGATAGTGCCATCCTAAGCTTATGGAAATTGAGGCAATTCTAAGATTCCCTTGGCTAAGTTAATATGAGTTTGTGCTAGAATGTGTGATTCTTTACACCATATAAGCAAAGATTGCTTAGAACGCCACATCTGGAGAAGTCTGCATTGCAAGTACACACTCACACATTCACTAGAAAAGTTACACTGACAACATCAGACATGAAGAAATCGAGAAACTTACTCTGAATCTTGACATTGAAGGAGCTATTTGCAGAGCCCAAGTAGCTGGTGGCGACACAAGTGAACGTGCCAACAGTGTCCGTAGATGCATTCACCCACTGCAATGTAGAAGTGCCACTAGACAGACCACTGGTGGTGGTGGTGATGGTGATGGAGTCATTGCTGCTGCTGAGAGGTAGTCCATTGTGCATCCACACCAGTGAGGGGAGAGGTACTCCCTCAAAGCCACACATCAGAGTCAAAGTGCCGTTTATGTTGAATGACTCCAAGAGACTATTGCTGGTAGTCACATGAGGTGCAGCTACAGAGTGGGCAGAGGGAATACAGTCACTACAATGAAGCTTGTAGTTGTTGTTGTTGTTGCTGTTGTTGTTGCTAAGTGTATAAGTCTGAAAACATATATACACTACATGTAATATATATATATATATACATGTAACATGCATATACACTACATGTAGTATAAATATACATGTAATATATACAAGTAGTATACACTACACACATATTTTACATGTATACATGTATATATATATACTATAATATGATATGAACTACCTGTATATATACATATTATATGTCTTGTATATAGAAATCCACATCCAACAGGTGCATCTAGAAGGGTCTAGCAACATGCAATACAGATTACCATATTTCCTCGAATAGACTGCACTGGGTCTATCTGTGTGTATTATATACAAGGGAGGGTATTAATCTAGGGGTGTAATATTCAAGGAGGGTATTATCAAGGTCAGACTGTATTATTTGAACACGACTATTGCATGAGTTCACCCTGTCTCAACCAGGTGATGAATTATTGAGCATTATTAGTGCTCTCGCCACATGGTTGGTGAAAATTCGTTAAAATTCAATAAAATTAATTTTCCAACCTCACCCTTGACCACGTACTTATGATTTAGCGCCTAATGAAACAAGTCTTTGCATAGAGTAGGGCTTCCTGTAGCTAATTTCAACTCACTAGCACTTGGCAATATGGAGATATTTATGTGGCAAAATCAGGCATTCAGGTTTTGAGATTCCCCCCACTTGTAGCTCCAGTAACTTGGCTATAGTTATAGCTGTGAAAATTCTTTTAGCATCAAAAGAGAGCACACAGAGAGACCTATCTTTTGAGCTATATATCAAGTCCATGCCATGACGTTTGCAGAATCTATGGAGCTATAATTGGCATTTTGTAAAAATATATATTAAAAAATGGAGCAGTCCCCCTTATGGACACAATGAGAGTGCCATCCTAAATTGCCTCAGGACATGGACACCATCCTGAGCTTAAGGAAACAATCGTATTTCTAAAGATTGCCTTGGATCAGCAAACCAGAATTTTTATTTGATTTTTTTAATTACACATGACATGCACTATGCATAGGACACACCCTCTAGGAGAGTCAGGGGTGTGCCGGTACACCCTCACACCCACGCACAACACGAAAAAGTTACACCGACAATAAAAGTCAAAGAGAAAGTAATAAACTTACTCCGAATCTGGACATTGAAGGATTTATTTGCAGAGCCCAAGTAGCTGGTGGCGACACAAGTGAACGTGCCAACAGTGTCCTTAGATGCATTCACCCACTGCAATGTAGAAGTGCCACTAGACAGACCACTGGTGGTGGTGGTGATGGTGATGGAGTCATTGCTGCTGCTGAGAGGTAGTCCATTGTGCATCCACACCAGTGAGGGGAGAGGTACTCCCTCAAAGCCACACATCAGAGTCAAAGTGCCGTTTATGTTGAATGACTCCAAGAGACTATTGCTGGTAGTCACATGAGGTGCAGCTACATAGGGGCAGAGGGAATACAGTCACTACAATCATGCTTGTTGTTGTTGTTGCTGTTGTTGTTGTTGTTATTGTTGATGTGTTGTGCATGTGTTAAGGTAAGCGTATGCATGTACTCTAAGATATCTGGGAAGAAATCCACATCCAAATGGTGCATTTAAATGGTTCTACCAGCTGTGTGGCAGTACAACATAAGTGAGGGAGTCATTAAGCAGGTAAATACCTATACCTAAAGACCTGGAGAAAACTAGGAAGGGTGAAATATTATATAATGAAACAACCATGGACACAATGATAGTACCATCCTAAAGTGCCTCAGCTTGTGGACACAATGATAGTACCATCCTAAAGTGCCTCAGCTTATGGACCCAATGATAGTCCCATCCTAAAGTGCCTCAGCTTGTAGACCCAATGATAGTACCATCCTAAAGTGCCTCAGCTTGTGGACACAATGATAGTGCCATCCTAAAGTGCATCAGCTCATGGACACAATGATAGTGCCATCCTAAAGTGCCTCAGCTCATGGAGACAATGATAGTGCCATCCTAAAGTGCCTCAGCTCATGGACACAATGATAGTGCCATCCTAAAGTGCCTCAGCTCATGGACACAATGATAGTGCCATCCTAAAGTGCATCAGCTCATGGACACAATGATAGTGCCATCCTAAAGTGCATCAGCTCATGGACACAATGATAGTGCCATCCTAAAGTGCATCAGCTCATGGACACAATGATAGTGCCATCCTAAAGTGCATCAGCTCATGGACACAATGATAGTACCATCCTAAAGTGCATCAGCTCATGGAGACAATGATAGTGCCATCCTAAGCTTATGGAAATTGAGGCAATTCTAAGATTCCCTTGGCTAAGTTAATAAGAGTTTGTGCTAGAATGTGTGATTCTTTACACCATATAAGCAAAGATTGCTTAGAACGCCACATCTGGAGAAGTCTGCATTGCAAGTACACACTCACACATTCACTAGAAAAGTTACACTGACAACATCAGACATGAAGAAATCGAGAAACTTACTCTGAATCTGGACATCGAAGGATCTATTTGCAGAGCCCAAGTAGCTGGTGGCGACACAAGTGAACGTGCCAACAGTGTCCGTAGATGCATTCACCCACTGCAATGTAGAAGTGCCACTAGACAGACCACTGGTGGTGGTGGTGATGGTGATGGAGTCATTGCTGCTGCTGAGAGGTAGTCCATTGTGCATCCACACCAGTGAGGGGAGAGGTACTCCCTCAAAGCCACACATCAGAGTCAAAGTGCCGTTTATGTTGAATGACTCCAAGAGACTATTGCTAGTAGTCACATGAGGTGCAGCTACATAGGGGCAGAGGGAATACTGTCACTACAATGAAGCTTGTAGTTGTTGTTGTTGCTGTTGTTGTTGCTAAGTGTATAAGTCTGAAAACATATATACACTACATGTAGCATAAATATACATGTAATATATACAAGTAGTATACACTACACACATATTTTACATGTATACATGTATATATATATACTATAATATGATATGAACTACTGGTATATATACTACATGTATATATATATATACTATAATATGATATGAACTACTGGTATATATACTACATGTATATATATATATTATATGATATGATATGAACTACCTGTATATATACATATTATATGTCTTGTATATAGAAATCCACATCCAACAGGTGCATCTAGAAGGGTCTAGCAACATGCAATACAGATTACCATATTTCCTCGAATAGACTGCACTGGGTCTATCTGTGTGTATTATATACAAGGGAGGGTATTAATCTAGGGGTGTAATATTCAAGGAGGGTATTATCAAGGTCAGACTGTATTATTTGAACACGACTATTGCATGAGTTCACCCTGTCTCAACCAGGTGATGAATTATTGAGCATTATTAGTGCTCTCGCCACATGGTTGGTGAAAATTCGTTAAAATTCAATAAAATTAATTTTCCAACCTCACCCTTGACCACGTACTTTTGATTTAGCGCCTAATGAAACAAGTCTTTGCATAGAGTAGGGCTTCCTGTAGCTACTGGTGCTAATTTCAACTCACTAGCACTTGGCAATCTGGAGATATTTATGTGGCAAAATCAGGCATTCAGGTTTTGAGATTCCCCCCACTTGTAGCTTGGCTATAGTTATAGCTGTGAAAATTATTTTAGCATCAAAAGAGAGCACACAGAGAGACCTATCTTTTGAGCTATATATCAAGTCCATGCCATGACGTTTGCAGAATCTATGGAGCTATAATTGGCAACCACAAGTTTTTGTAAAAATATATATTAAAAAATGGAGCAGTCCCCCTTATGGACACAATGAGAGTGCCATCCTAAATTGCCTCAGGACATGGACACCATCCTGAGCTTAAGGAAACAATCGTATTTCTAAAAAATGCTTATCAGCAAACCAGAATTTTAATTTATTACACATGACATGCACTATGCATAGGACACACCCTCTAGGAGAGTCAGGTGTGTACAGGTACACCCTCACATTCACGCATAACACAAGAAAAGTTACACTGACAATATAAGCCAAAGAGAAAGTAATAAACTTACTCTGAATCTGGACATTGAAGGATCTATTGGCAGAGCCCAAGTAGCTGGTGGCGACACAAGTGAACGTGCCAACAGTGTCCGTAGATGCATTCACCCACTGCAATGTAGAAGTGCCACTAGACAGACCACTGGTGGTGGTGGTGATGGTGATGGAGTCATTGCTGCTGCTGAGAGGTAGTCCATTGTGCATCCACACCAGCGAGGGGAGAGGAACTCCCTCAAAGCCACACATCAGAGTCAAAGTGCCGTTTATGTTGAATGGCTCCAAGAGACTATTGCTGGTAGTCACATGAGGTGCAGCTATAATAATGGAGAGAGGGAATATAATCACTACAAAGAAGCTTGTTATTGTTATTGTTGTTGTTGTTGTTAAGTGTATAAGTCTGAAAATATAATAATATATACTACATTTATATATAGATGTAATATATATACCACATGTAATATACTGTATACTCATGTAATATATATATATACATATAGGAGAGCTTCGCATGGATAAGAGTTGGCTGATTTTCGACAAATGACTTTATTTTATTTTTTGGTATTTCCTCAAATAAAAATTGTGTGATATTCATTTCATTAGGGACCTGGCAGTGTGTACTATTCCAAGGCGCACTCTAACATGACTCCAGGGCATACTCTAACATGACTCCAGGGCATACTCTAACATGACTCCAGGGCATACTCTAACATGACTCCAGGGCATACTCTAACATGACTCCAGGGCATACTCTAACATGACTCCAGGGCATACTCTAACATGACTCCAGGGCATACTCTAACATGACTCCAGGGCATACTCTAGCATGACTCCAGGGCATACTCTAACATGACTCCAGGGCATACTCTAACATGACTCCAGGGCATACTCTAACATGACTCCAGGGCATACTCTAACATGACTCCAGGGCATACTCTAACATGACTCCAGGGCATACTCTAGCATGACTCCAGGGCATACTCTAACATAACTCCAGGGCATACTCTAACATGACTCCAGGGCATACTCTAACATGACTCCAGGGCATACTCTAACATGACTCCAGGGCATACTCTAACATGACTCCAGGGCATACTCTAACATGACTCCAGGGCATACTCTAACATGACTCCAGGGCATACTCTAACATGACTCCAGGGCATACTCTAACATAACTCCAGGGCATACTCTAACATGACTCCAGGGCATACTCTAACATGACTCTCTAACATGACTCCAGGGCATACTCTAACATGACTCAAGGGCATACTCTAACATGACTCCATGGCATACTCTAGCATGACTCCAGGGCATACTCTAACATAACTCCAGGGCATACTCTAACATGACTCCAGGGCATACTCTAACATGACTCTCTAACATGACTCCAGGGCATACTCTAACATGACTCCAGGGCATACTCTAACATGACTCCAGGGCATACTCTAACATGACTCCAGGGCAAACCCTAGCATGACTCCAGGGCATACTCTAACATGACTCCAGGGCATACTCTAACATGACTCTCTAATACTCTAACATGACTCTCTAACATGACTCCAGGACATACTCTAACATGACTCCAGGGCATACTCTAACATGACTCCAGGGCATACTCTAACATGACTCCAGGGCATACTCTAACATGACTCCAGGGCATACTCTAACATGACTCCAGGGCATACTCTAACATGACTCCAGGGCATACTCTAACATGACTCAGGTCATACTCTAACATGACTCCAGGGCATACTCTAACATGACTCCAGGGCATACTCTAACATGACTCCAGGGCAAACTCCAGCATGACTTCAGGGCATACTCTAACATGACTCCAGGTCATACTCTAACATGACTCCAGGGCATACTCTAACATGACTCCAGGGCATACTCTAACATGACTCCAGGGCATACTCTAACATCTAACATGACTCCAGGGCATACTCTAACATGACTCCAGGGCATACTCTAACATGACTCCAGGGCAAACTCTAGCATGACTCTAGGTCATACTCTAACATGACTCCAGGGCAAACTCTAGCATGACTCCAGGGCATACTCTAGCATGACTCCAGGTCATACTCTAACATGACTCCAGGGCATACTCTAACAAGACTCCAGGTCATACTCTAGCATGACTAACAGACATGCACAGAATAGTCTAATCGAGGCTGAATACATTTGGAAACAATTCTATTTCTAGAACTTCCTTGGCTCAGAGAGTATGCCTGAAAATGGACAAACTGGTGCACCAGAATTTTGACAAAAATATTCATTAAAAAAAGTGAAGCATATCCTCTCAGAGAGACTTGCTTACCACACGCCCACCACAGCAAGCCAAGGTCAACATCAACATCAGACAAGCACAAGTAATAAACTTACTCTGAATCTGGACATTGAAGGAGCTATTTGCAGAGCCCAAGTAGCTGGTGGCGACACAAGTGAACGTGCCAACAGTGTCCTTAGATGCATTCACCCACTGCAATGTAGAAGTGCCACTAGACAGACCACTGGTGGTGGTGGTGATGGTGATGGAGTCATTGCTGCTGCTGAGAGGTAGTCCATTGTGCATCCACACCAGTGAGGGGAGAGGAACTCCCTCAAAGCCACACATCAGAGTCAAAGTGCCGTTTATGTTGAATGACTCCAAGAGACTATTGCTGGTAGTCACATGAGGTGCAGCTACATAGGGGCAGAGGGAATACAGTCACTACAATGAAGCTTGTAGTTGTTGTTGTTGTTGTTAGGTTGAAAACATATATATATGTACATGCACATGGGTATAGACAAAGGGGGGGGGGGCTGGGGAGGCTTCAGCCCCCCCCATTTTTTAGCCTTAAATTAAAAATTCATTATTATAGATTTATAGATCAAAATTCAGATTAATAAAAAATTAACTACTCAAATTGTCCAGAAATATTTTTCCGGCTATTATTACGTGACACAAATTCATTACCTGCTGCTAGTTAAGGATAAAGTTCTTTCTTTGTGTATGTGTAGACCCATACACCAATTTAGTCTGGCCTGGGTCATGGTAGCATGCAACCATGTTTTTAGCCGACGAAGTACACAAAAGCTCATCTCACCCACAGTATTTGTTGCTGGTGTCACTAAAATTAGTTTCACTATCTTGATCACCTCTGAATAAAACTTCTTCTGTGCACTGGTGCAGATACGTAATTATGGACGGCAAATTTTCCAGTGGTGACTCTTCTGTGGAATTAGCATGTAGGAGGGTCAATTGTGATGACATAAGGCCCTGACTACCAAAATCAGAGTGATAAAAATCAATCACTTCTTTCAAGAGCTCTGATTGTAACTGCAAATCAACTGTGGAGCAAGGTCTCCAATTTCCTGAGCATCTGAAAGCCCTTCTGCTCAAATCGGGTAGATATGTGAGATCAATAGCCTGAAAGTATATTCTCGTGTAGTGATCTTTAGCTGTAAGAGGATGTCCAGGTGCTGCTTCTCCCATTTCAAATCTGGTGTGGCACTTTCCTTTACGCGGTAGTGATGGTTCACATACTTCCACTGACAATCGTTGCATATCAACGTACTTCCAAAAATAAGTCATAGCTTTCTTATGATCGAATTTGTTTAAGTGCTTTAAGTGTGAGACTTACAAGGTGTTGACCTTCACAGGCTGACATTTTTTGAGCTTGCAATGATCGTGACAAGCTGTCAACCATGTTGAGAAGCTTTCTACAGCCCCAAAGAAGAACTCAAATTTCTCCATCAGTGCTGCAACACTCCCTATTCTTGCTCTTGCTTCTGTGTCTCTACTTGCTTACCTGGCAGCCTCCCAGGTTGATTGCAAAGCTCCATAATTTTCTGAAATGGATGCAGCTCTAACCGTCCATCGAGTAGGGCACAAAATTCTAATCCCTGGAGATCCCATTGCAAACTCATCCTTAATATTTTTAAAGATCGCATCTCGCTTTGGGGATTTATTTATGAGTTTGGTAATCCCATAAACTGTGTCAAGTGTCTCTTCCATGAGTTTGATACCCTTTAGTGTGTCTTGAGTGGCTAAATTTAATGCATGACCATAACAGCGTGTGTATAGTG
Source organism: Cladorhizidae sp. MBARI D1340-BT2 (assembly GCA_028752905.1). Classification (NCBI taxonomy): domain Eukaryota; kingdom Metazoa; phylum Porifera; class Demospongiae; order Poecilosclerida; family Cladorhizidae; species Cladorhizidae sp. MBARI D1340-BT2. The sequence continues at coordinate 31,096,058 of JAQNBH010000010.1, read as the reverse complement.
CACGGGACTCAATAGTAGACATCCTTGTTGCTACTCCTGACCGAACTCCAGACATGTTAGAGGCACCGTCATAACACTGACCACGGCAATGATCTAGTTTGAGGTTCATGCATAACAGAACATCTTTTATGGTTGTCATGGTATTTTCAGCCAAAGTTGTTTCCATGCTGTGAAGCCCAATTACCTCTTCATGAACTTGTAAGCTGTCAGTCACGTAACGTAAGCAGAATACCATTTGTTCGGTGTTTGGCATGTCTGTGGTTTCATCAACCATTACTGTGTACCACTTTCCAAATATTTCTTGACAAATATCACGAAGCCATGATAATAAGAAGTTCATTTTGAATATCTGGAGATGTAAACTTGTCTCGACTCTTTTCCATCCACTTGATTAAGGTGCGAACTCCTTCTGCGTGAACCTTCAGGAACTGTATGAAGTTAGAATCGAGCTCTTCTCTGTCCTCACCACTCCTATATATATTTACCACGCAGTGCTAGTCCCTGCCGACCAAGAATGCGAATTGTGCGCAGGATATAAAGCAACATCTTTCTATTTTCAGACTTTTGTTTCGCATGGATACTACTAAGCATTTCCCCTACATCTTTATGGGTACTTGGAATGGTTTCGATAAGATTTACTGCTTCACGATGTGCAACAGACATTTGATGCTTCTCAAACTTTGAAAGAGCATTTTTTCCAATTAGAGAAACCGACATCAGAGAAAACATTATCCTTATGTTTAACTGGAAGACACTGTAGATCTGTTACATGACAGTAGATACATAGAACATGGTCACTACCTTCCTGGTGGTGTAACCATGAATACTGTTTATACCATGATGGAAAATGCACGATATTGCTTACCAAATGCACGCTTTGGAAAGGACAGGATTGGTTGGTGAGCTTCTTTGGGAATGAGGGCTTGACTATCTGGTTGTGGTACACACGCGTAAATCATTGGAATCCTGACTATCGACAAATTGAGAACTTTGTTCACCATCAGAGTTTGCTCTTATTACAGGCTGATCAACCTCACCAATAGATGAATTATCAAACTCATTTGTCTGTTCAAAGACATCATCAGTTGGTAGCTCTGAATCATCCTGGATGATTATAGATTCCTGTGAGTCAGACTGATCCTTTGTAGGGTTCTTCTTAAGCCAGTTTAGAAGAGACATTATCTCACTGCTTCTGTCCAGCATGTGCTTAGGACAGTCACATGCTAGGATGGTAATGGCCAAAGGTGTCAATTTGATGGTCAGTAGTGTTAATTGGATCATGTAATTGGTTTTGGTTTCTGGAGTCTTGCACTAGAGACTAATAACATGTTAAAATTACCATTCTGATATATAGCACCAGAATCAAACACAGAAAAAATATTTACAGGAGAGTGGTCTCTGGACCACCTGTATACACCACAATCTTGTTGTATGCTCTGTACAAACTTAGCCCCCCCCCCCAAGTTGAAAAAGTTGTCTACACCCATGATGGATGCAACATGCAGATATACTACATGTAGTATGTATATACATGTAATATACACTACATGTATATATATATACTGCATGTATGTATATATATATACATACATGTCTTCTATCTAGAAATCCACATCCAACTGGTGCATCTAGAAGGGTCTACATGCAGTACAGAATACCATATTTCAGACTGCACCATTTCATGAGCTGTATGTAATATTCAAGGGAGGGGTTTACTAAATGACAGGCTATATTATTTGTTGCACGAGTTCACCCTGTCTCAAACAGGTGATGAATTATTGATAATAGCAGTATTCGTGCTCTAGCCATCGTCGTCTATTCTAGTCTGGTCTTCTTCAGATTTGTCTTCATTGCTAGTAAGTGATTGTTACTTCTATCTCCTCTATGGAGCTGGCCATCTCACTGGCGATGTCTGCTGAAGCACATTCTGCCACTTTCCCGGCTTTAGACAATGAATGCTGCCATCATGTGACCCATCGTCTCCACTGAAATACCACAATTTTGAAGAATTTGATTATCACTTCAGTGGTGAGAGGTTGCCAAGCTTGCTTCACCCCCCACCAGGCAAAGCATTTTCTTCTGGAGCTTCCATAGTTCCTGGTGGTGCGAGTCTAATCGATGACAGTCTCTAATTGAGAAGATAAGGTAGGTTGTCGAGTCAAGGATTAGGTAATAGAGCTTAAAGGCTGATTCATAGTTTGACAGTCATCATTATGTATCGTATCGTCCTATCGTAACGTATCGTCGTATTGTGAACCAGCAACGTCATGACAATACGATACGATAAGACGTTACGATACGTAACGATGGAATAGGATCTGGTTCTATTCTAGAGTCGAGCGTCCGACCAATCAGAATGCTGGCAAGTGGGAGGGTCACGTGATGGACTTTGCACCTTCACTAGAATTTACTAGTTTGAATGAGGAGAAATTGATCGAGGCTGTTCGAAAATATCCCTGCTTGTGGCAGGTCTCTTCTGTAGGACAAAGGAAAATGCATGGATTAAAGTGACTCTGGAAGTAAGATCAGTTATAGTTTCCTTAGGCTGGTGCAATAGCTACAGAGATATTGCTCATTTAAAAATAGCCATGGTCAAATCTTCTTCGCTACTAGAAGAAGAACTATCACAGCTAGAGCTACTAGATGAACTAGAAGAACTATTACAGCTAGAACTACTAGATGAACTAGAAAAGGAAGAACTGCCGTCCTATGATAGCATCCTCGCGATCGGTCAAAACTACTATCACGTGAGCACCTTGTCAAAACCAGCAAAACTCGCCAATCGACCGCTATATTGTGAACCAGAAACAATACGATACGATAGAACTATACGATACGCTACGATAGGGCGATACATACCGAAGGCTGAGCGTCAAACTGTGAATCAGCCTTAAGATCTGGTAAAAACTGGGAAATGGCAACTACTAGAGTTCTCCATGTAAACTATCCTTCAACTATAATCTTTTATGCTTAATAACTTCTCAAAACGCTCAAAAACGTCCCAATTGTAGCAAAATAGAGCTTCTTTCGGTTAAAAAGGGGAGATTTCTCACCAAAAGATGTTTTCTGTCTTTTAAAGAGAAGAAACACTTCCATAGTGTTGAAAAGGAAGTAATGGGCCCAATTTAGCGATTTCAGACAGATTTTCTCAAAACACTCAAAAATATCCTCATTATTCACGATGAACGCTAGAGCATCGTAGAGAGAGTGTATTTCTAAGTTTATTATTGAGAAGGTTATTATAACATGATAGTGTATGCATGGAATTTATGCACTAAAATCCATTTCTCAACAAGATGTTCGCTAATTCTTGTAGACTAGATCACAACTACATTGAAGTTGTACGTAAGTATCTGGTCATCCCATTGGTTACAATTCAATTTCCTAAAATTAATTATCTACTAGTGCATGACCACATTCTTACATTATACTCACCTTGTAGAGTAGAGCTTCCTCTAGCCACTGGCGCTAATATTAACACTTTCCAATTAGGAGCAGAAAATTTCAGGCGTGCTGGTTTTGAAGTCCCCAAATTTGACTCCCTGAAACTGGCATGGTTATACCTATGCTACAGTTTTTAATGTCATGAGAGAGCACACAGAGAGAGCTATCTTTTGAAGTACATATTAAGTTTATAGATTGAAGTGTGCAGAATCTACAGTGCTCCAAAGTTGGAACCCCAAGTTTATATAAAGCTTTGTTAAGGATCCCACTATAGCTTAGCCAGCTAGTAAGGGATACTTATAGCTACAACTTAAAGATTATTGCGATATTATATCACTTTTCACATCCACAGGGCTCTGCTGAGTCCCACAGACTGGATCCTTAAAGTAGCCTACAGACATGAACTCAGTCAGCATTACCTTATATAGGCAAAACACATACATGAATGATCACCTGGCAAATTCTGATTGGCCAGTCTTAATCTGTGCATTTCTAATTAATACTAATCCACACTTCAAGTCTGTGTTGTGCCACACCCTCTTGGGCTGTTGTCAGGGGACTCCAGGTTCGGAGAATCCCTGACACGCTTTGTAAAAAAAAAGATATCGTCAACCCTTATGGACAGAATGAGAGCGATTCTATAAGCCTCAGGACATAATAGTTACCATCCTAAGCGGAAATGATGGTATTTCTAAAAATCGTCTTGGCTCAGCAAATAAATTTTAATTTTAATTAATTTATTTTTGCTACCCAAGACATGCACTATGCATAGGACACACCCTCTAGGAGAGTCAGGGGTGTGCAGGTACACCCTCACACCCACGCATAACACAAGAAAAGTTACACTGACAATAAAAGTCAAAGAGAAAGTAAGAAACTTACTCTGAATCTGGACATCGAAGGAGCTATTTGCAGAGCCCAAGTAGCTGGTGGCGACACAAGTGAACGTGCCAACAGTGTCCTTAGATGCATTCACCCACTGCAATGTAGAAGTGCCACTAGACAGACCACTGGTGGTGGTGGTGATGGTGATGGAGTCATTGCTGCTGCTGAGAGGTAGTCCATTGTGCATCCACACCAGTGAGGGGAGAGGAACTCCCTCAAAGCCACACATCAGAGTCAAAGTGCCGTTTATGTTGAATGACTCCAAGAGACTATTGCTGGTGGTCACATGAGGTGCAGCTACATAGGGGCAGAGGGAATACAGTCACTACAATGAAGCTTGTTGTTGTTGTTGTTGTTGTGTGCGTGTTAAGTGCAGAGAGTATGTCTAAAGTAGATTACTCTATAGAAATCCAACTCCTACAATATTCAACCTGCAGGTGTTGCGTGTACTCTGTACTTACAAATGCGCTCTGACCTCTGCAAGCTATGCTAGCATTTCTGTGGTAACTAGGCATGCAGCTGGTCAGTAGATAAAGAATCGCTCAGTAAAGTGTTACTGCATCATAGAGGTCGGTAATGTGCACAGGTGCTTCAAGGCTGATACACAGATACTGCACAGGTGAGCATACAGCTTCAAGGTTGATAAACAGATAGTGCACAGGTGAGCATACAGCTTCAAGTACACAGATAGTGCACAGGGGAGCATACAGCTTCAAGGTTGATAAACAGATAGTGCACAGGGGAGCATACAGCTTCAAGTACACAGATAGTGCACAGGGGAGCATACAGCTTCAAGGTTGATAAACAGATACTGCACAGGGGAGCATACAGCTTCAAGTACACAGATAGTGCACAGGGGGGCATACAGCTTCAAGGTTGATAAACAGATACTGCACAGGGGAGCATACAGCTTCAAGTACACAGATAGTGCACAGGGGAGCATACAGCTTCAAGGCTGATACACAGATACTGCACAGGGGAGCATACAGCTTCAAGTACACAGATAGTGCACAGGGGAGCATACAGCTTCAAGGCTGATACACAGATAGTGCTCAGTCTCATCATGAAATAGAAACTGCTAAAAGTGCATAGTAATCTGATCCCGTGTAGAAGTGTTTACTTCTCAGCTGTACACTGACACAGAACATATGGCACTCACTGTGCTGTTGAAGAATACCAAGGTTAGCTAGGCAGTAGGCTGATAATTACCAGCTGCTGTGGGAATCTCACAATTCAACTGCTTATCACCTGATAGTTGAACTTGACGCTAAGTTTGATGAAGCTTTACCTAAGAATGCTATTGAGATCATCCATCTTTTACCATCAACAATAGTTAATGCTACTAGGGCTTTGAACAAAGAACAGCATTGTGAGCTTCTGTAGTGATTCTCCATCATTATGCTAAGCTGCACTAATGCCACATAATTGGATGGTTGATAATGAAGTTGCTTCTGAACTTTGAACTCCAGAAAATACACGAGCACACACTGATGCTGACCCCGCCTCTCCCCAATATTTCCCATCCGCTGAACATGCTGGGCACTCCTAGCTGTGAGTGAGAATGCTCACCAATCAGCATCCTGAAGCCCCTAAGCTCTCCACTAAGGAGCACCGACACAAGAACAGCTCATTGGACTGACGTACTTGCATCACTGGGTCATGGAAATTACCGCAGGAGAGGAGGTAGATTAATTTGCCAGACCCTCAATGCCAATGTGCTTGAATACGACCTGCTCATATTCTTTGGATGGGTTATGTTGCTAGTGCTGGTGCATATTATATCACTCATTGGAGTTACAATTTAGTTTTCCAAATAACCTGAACTTTAGTTCCAAAACAATGTCATTTGCACGCTCCGATGAGCCACACTAAATGCTACTAATTATGGCTTTGTGCTCTGCCTAGGAGGGACACATTCCTCACTCATATCCTCCTCCACCCCCACGGCTATGCACTGCGTAATTTGTCAGCATCCCATCCCCAGATCCTGGTTACGCCCCCCTGTACCATACCAAGCATCAGCGGCATTTCTAAGATTCCCTCAGCTATGTCAGTAAGACTAGAAATATGGCTCTGGAATGTGTCTCCTTACAGCATATAAGATTGCTTAGAACACACCCACTGGAGAATTCTGCATTGTGCAAGTACACACCACACACACACACACTCACATACCCACACACCACACACACCCACACTTATACACCCATACCCACACACACACTCACACACCACACACACCCACACATATACACCATAGACTCACCACACACACACACTCACGCTTACACACTCAACTAGAAAAGTTACACTGACAACATCAGACATGAAGAAATCGAGAAACTTACTCTGAATCTGGACATTGAAGGAGCTATTTGCAGAGCCCAAGTAGCTGGTGGCGACACAAGTGAACGTGCCAACAGTGTCCTTAGATGCATTCACCCACTGCAATGTAGAAGTGCCACTAGACAGACCACTGGTGGTGGTGGTGATGGTGATGGAGTCATTGCTGCTGCTGAGAGGTAGTCCATTGTGCATCCACACCAGTGAGGGGAGAGGTACTCCCTCAAAGCCACACATCAGAGTCAAAGTGCCGTTTATGTTGAATGACTCCAAGAGACTATTGCTGGTAGTCACATGAGGTGCAGCTACAGAGTGATCAAGTAGAATAAAATCACAACAATACTTCCTGTTGTTGTTGTTGTTGTTGTTGTTATTTAGTAGTTAAGGGCAGAGTGTGTGTATATAAGTATCTAAGAGGCCAACTCTGTACAAATCCTTCAGAAATAACTCTTGAAAAATATAAATAAAAAGTTCCACAAATCTCAAATCTCCACTAAAGGCTCTTCAGAAAGTACTAGCTACCGGATATACTGTGTAGTGCAGCTACCTAGAGCTTCATTACTAGCCAATCTTCTGGCTGACCACATGTCCACATCAATAGGTAAAGAGGCCAGCTAGCTTCATAAACTATTCAGTACAATAAAGAGAGCTTCTCAGATTTTGATTTTGTCCTCTCTGTGTGGTAGATCTTGCATGGATAAGAGTCGACTGAGTTTGGACAAATTATTTTACCTCAAATAGAAATTGTGTGTTATATTCATTTCATGATGGACCTGGCAGTGTGCACTATTCCAAGGCATACTCTAGCATGACTCCAGGGCATACTCTAACATGACTCCAGGTCATACTCTAACATGACTCCAGGGCATACTCTAACATGACTCCAGGTCATACTCAAACATGACTCCAGGTCATACTCTATCATGACTCCAGGTCATACTCTAACATGACTCCAGGGCATACTCTAACATGACTCCAGGGCATACTCTAACATGACTCCAGGGCATACTCTAACATGACTCCAGGTCATACTCTAACATGACTCCAGGGAATACTCTAACATGACTCCAGGGCATACTCTAACATGACTCCAGGGCATACTCTAACATGACTCCAGGGCATACTCTAACATGACTCCAGGGCATACTCTAACATGACTCCAGGGCATACTCTAACATGACTCCAGGGCATACTCTAACATGACTCCAGGGAATACTCTAACGTGACTCCAGGGTATACTCTAACATGACTAACAGACAATCGAGGCTGCAACCATTTGGGAACAATTCTATTTCTAGAACTTCCTTGGCTCAGAGAGTATGCCTGGAAACGGACAAACTGGTGCACCAGAATTTTGACAAAAATATCATTAAAAAAAGTGAAGCAAGTCCTCTCAGAGAGACTTGGTCACCACACACGCCCACCACAGCAAGCCAAGGTTAACATCAACACCAGACAAGCACAAGTATCAAACTTACTCTGAATCTGGACATTGAAGGAGCTATTTGCAGAGCCCAAGTTGTTGGTGGCAACACAAGTGAACGTGCCAACAGTGTCCATAGATGCATTCACCCACTGCAATGTAGAAGTGCCACTAGACAGACCACTGGTGGTGGTGGTGATGGTGATGGAGTCATTGCTGCTGCTGAGAGGTAGTCCATTGTGCATCCACACCAGTGAGGGGAGAGGAACTCCCTCAAAGCCACACATCAGAGTCAAAGTGCCGTTTATGTTGAATGACTCCAAGAGACTATTGCTGGTAGTCACATGAGGTGCAGCTACAGAGTGATCAAGTAGAGTAAAATCACAACAATACTTCCTGTTGTTGTTGTTGTTGATTAGTTAGTTGTTAAAAGAGCAGAGTATATTTATCATACTTGTATAAGTAATCCAACTATAGAAATCCACCATCAGAAAAATAACTCTTTAAATAAGCAATAAAATAAGGACAAATTAGAAAACCACTAGCCTCCATTGTAGTTTAGATGAACTTCCTTCTTTCGTCCAAACCATCGACCTGTGCAGCATCTATAAATGTAGCTACAGATGTGGTTGGTGGCTATAGCTTTCTAAAAGCATTCAAGTACTCTATTAAAACCAAGAATATATATTATGTATGTCCAAGGAAGTCGCTTAGCTGGCCTAAGCATGGCGTAGGAACAGGGGGGCTGGGGGGGACCAGCCCCCCCCCCTTACTTTCAGCATCAAAGTGCCCCTTATATTCAGCCAAGGGTCAACCTCCCCCCTTATAAACCAAGAAAGGTTCACACATTCATGATTGGATATATGAAGGTGTGAATTAATACAAAGCCACATGTAACTTTTATAATGATGCATGTACCAACTACATTTATGGGATTGTCATGTGATCAAAGCAGGTGTGAATAAGTCCTAGATGCTAGGTGCAAAGCTGACGGTCATGTGCTCATTAAGCACATGGCCAGCTATCAGGTGTATTGTCCAACCTAAGATCTGTAAGGTAGCAGTAAAAGAATCTATGGTCCAACATTGATGGCTTAGAAGAAGATTGGACACTTCTTTAAAGTTGCTTCAGCTGATCAGGATCAAACAAATCATCAGGAACAGGTAGGATAACTGACTACATCAGTGTACTGTAAATGTTTCTAATCTGAGATTATTATATCGTGTATAGTGGATGATGAAATGCCATCTTACTTCAGTTCTGATACCCGATGATGAAGCAGTTGACCTTTCATCTACTTCCAGCAGTACCTGCCAGTGCCAATGTTGCTCTGATCTGTGCATTCATATCAACCATCCAGTGTAGGTGATTCCAAAACAAAGATTTTCCTATCACACTGTCACTAAGGATCATGACAATAAAAAATGTCATTCAAGAAAGATACAAACCAATTTGTACAAAATCCATCCTTGGATAACTGTATGCACATCACAGTACAAAGTTTATCGTGCCACTTGTCGTTGTGCTGACAATCAAGGCCTTCTCAGCTTTCCAAAACATAGCCAATCTGCATTCACTCATCTCGGTTCAAATTGGAAGAAAGTATATACTACAGAAATTTCGTGAACATGAAGCCAGTAGCTTTCACAAGGAAGCTACTCTAAAAGTTGCAGCAAACTCCCATGGTCTAGTTATAGATGTTCAGCTCATTCACCAACATAGCACTGACCAAATAGGTGCATGCTCATAAAGCTTCTCCGCTGTGTTCAATTTCTATCTCGTCAGGGTTTACCCCTTCGTGGGCACAAGGAAGATATGGAGACTTTCAGTGGTAATCTGTATCAATTAGTATTACTACAGGCTAGGATTTCCCTGAAATGATGCCCTGGCTACAACAGAGAGAATATGTTTCCCCAGAGATAGTTAACGAAATAATTACAATATTGGGTCTATCTGTTCTTCGAATTTTTTTGACTGAAATCAATGCCTCTTCTACCCTAGGCTATATTCAACTTCCTGATAGTTAAGCAATGACGATATTTTCTTTAATAAAAGATGTCTTGTTGCGGAGCTCATTGCCCATCAGTAAATGTCGGGTCAAGTATTTGATGGTGCTGCCAATATGAGCAGAATCAGGAATGGAGTTCAAGCTTTAGTTAAGAAGGAAGAACCAAAGGCACTCTACGTTCATTGCCTGGCTCACAACCTCAATCTATGTGTGAAGGATGTAACTATAACCTGTGATGTAGTGAGAGATGCTATGAATTTTATGTTTGAATTAACCCTGCTTATTAAAATGTCTCCTAAACGGCATAACTTGTTTGAAAATTTAAGAAGGAAGGTAACAATTAACACTGGTCAACTATCTCCTAAATTAAGAATGTTGTGCCCTACATGTTGGAATGTGAGGCATGCATCCATAGCAAGATTTTAAAGAACTACAATACCTTACAAAATGCTTTGGAGGAGATCAGTCAGGGGCACGATGAATATGCTGCACAAGCATGTGTAATGGCAAGCAAAATGGATAATTTTGATACCTATTATGGCCTCAAACTAGCTTATCTGGTATTTTCAGCATCTGCTCAATTCTCAACCAATTTGCAGGCACAAGACATTACGGTTCAAGAGGCCATAAAGGGAGCTAAATACCTTGTTTCTTATATATATGCAATCCCTGAGAAGTGAGGAAAAGTTTGATTCATTTTAAGATCAGATCCTTTATGATTGCAAGGACTTCACAGCAGCACCAACTCTTCCACGAAGAAGGAAGATGCCCAGACGATTTAAAGATGGTGCAATCCCACATATATATGCAAATCCTAAAGAAAGGTACCGTCATATGTATTTGAGTGAACTGCAGGAGAGGTTGAAAGGTGTTTTAATCAGAAAGATCTTGAAACTATACAAAACATTGAATCACTTCTTCTTGGTTTTGCCGATGGAAACAATGCTACAGTGATGTTGGCTGCATTATATTTGGAAGAAGATTTTGACCTAGAGAGATTGAAGGTACAACTTTTGATGATTCCTGATGTCAGGACAGCATTTTCAGGAACTACGACTACTATTACAAAAGTAACAGTATAAGAACCATTTCTGCTGCTATGAATGAAAGTTAAATCTACAAAGGCATGCTTCAGGAAGTAGACAAACTATTAAGATTATACCTGACATATCCTGTCACTTCAGCCACAGCAGAGCGCTCATTTTCTACCCTCCATCGAATAAAGATGTATTCAAGAAGCACCATGACTGAATGTCGGTTGAATAACTTATTCTTGTTATATGTACACCAGATTCTTTAGATTTAACTGAAATAGCTAGGACTTTTGTGTCTGTTAATAAACACAGAATGAACTACTACGGAAGATTTGATTAAAATTATTGCATTTTAAACTCATTATAGTTCTATACAACAGGCTTATCTAAATATGCATACATATTAAATAGTGCTTAGAAAGGGTGTGGCTTAGAAAGGGTGTGGCCGTAAACTTCAACAATATTATTGGCCCCTCCCCCATTAAGTCATCTTCCTACGCCCATGCTAAGGCTGTGGATGTTTAGCTACTTGCAGCTAATTTCATATACATTTTTTAATGTGTGCAATACTTTCTTGTGTCCCAGCCTAGACCAATACCTCAGCTCTAGCTACTGCTGAGGCATGTAGCTAGAGCATTTTCACTGCACTCCAGCACAAACACTATACATACATATACAGTATATTATATATTTGTGAAGATCTGTAGCTTGCCTAAGCTGTGGCTGCTTACAAACTTAGTAGTTGCTAATTGGGTTAAGTTTTCTGCCATGGGCTAGTCCAACAGCACTAATAATTATAGCCACAGGGTAGGATGGTTTTGAGGATAGAGAGCTCTTCATGTGGTTTGGTGACTAACCTTAAGTGTGGGTTGTTCAGTTGATATTACCCTATAACTGGTTTCAAGCAAAAGACATTGAGATATCAGAGGAGATAGCCACCTAACACTATTACTAGCCAATTCACTGGTTTACCATCAGGCGCCTACAAAAATAGTGCCGTAAGGCTTTAGATATACAACCTTAATAAATAATCTAGAAGACTTAGCAGGAGAGCTTCTCAGATATTTGTCCTCATAGAGTGGGAGATCTTGTATTGACAATTGATTTAAAAACAACAGCTTTAAAATGTGGGGAATTTACCTTGATTGCCCGAGTTCTACGCAATCCGAGTTCTACTAGTTAATTGGACGCACAAATCACTTTCAAAGCCACAGAGAGCCGAAGTGTCTCAGCTCATGGATGCAATGATAGTGCCATCCTAAAGTGCCGCAGCTAATGGTAGAAAACCTAGTCCATCCAATGTATGCCACACTAAAATGTGAAGCAAGTCCTCTAAGAGAGACTTGGTTATGCAGGTACACACCCATACACACACACCACAGCAAGTCATGGTCAACATCAACACCAGACAAGCACAAGTATCAAACTTACTCTGAATCTGGACATTGAAGGATCTATTTGCAGAGCCCAAGTAGCTGGTGGCGACACAAGTGAACGTGCCAACAGTGTCCGTAGATGCATTCATCCACTGCAATGTAGAAGTGCCACTAGACAGACCACTGGTGGTGGTGGTGATGGTGATGGAGTCATTGCTGCTGCTGAGAGGTAGTCCATTGTGCATCCACACCAGTGAGGGGAGAGGTACTCCCTCAAAGCCACACATCAGAGTCAAAGTGCTGTTTATGTTGAATGACTCCAAGAGACTATTGCTGGTAGTCACATGAGTTGCAGCTACAGAGTGATCAAGTAGAGTAAAATCACAACAATACTTCCTGTTGTTGTTGATTAGTTAGTTGATTAGTTAGTTGTTAAAAGAGCAGAGTATATTTATCATACTTGTCTAAGTAATCCAACTATAGAAATCCACCATCAGAAAAATAACTCTTTAAATGAGCAATAAAATAAGGACAAATTAGAAAACCACTAGCCTCCATTGTAGTTTAGATGAACTTCCTTCTTTCGTCCAAACCATCGACCTGTGCAGCATCTATAAATGTAGCTACAGATGTGGTTGGTGGCTATAGCTTTCTAAAAGCATTCAAGTACTCTATTAAAACCCAGTAGATATATTATGTATGTCCAAGGAAGTCGCTTAGCTGGCCTAAGGCTGTGGATGTTTAGCTACTTGCAGCTAATTTGATATTAATGTGTGCAATACTTTCTTGTGTCCCAGCCTAGACCAATGCAGCAGCTCTAGCTAGTGCTGAGGCATGTAGCTAGAGCATTTTCACTGCACTCCAGCACAAACGATATATACATACATACATATACAGTATATTATATATTTGTTAAGATCTGTAGCTTGCCTAAGCTGTGGCTGCTTACAAACTTAGTAGTTGCTAATTGGGTTAAGTTTTCTGCCATGGGTTCATGGGTGGGCTAGTCCAGCAGCACTAATAATTATAGCCACAGGGTAGGATGGTTTTGAGGGCAGAGTGCTCTTCATGTGGATTGGTGGCTAACCTTAAGTGTGGCTAGTTTACCCGGCTTCAGCAGAGATAGACTATTACTAGCCTATCCACTGGTTAACCATCAGCCTACATATTATATACTTCAGTAAGGCTTGATATACAAGCTTCATAAACTATCTAGAAAACTTAGCAGGAGAGCTTCTCAGATATTTGTCCACACTGAGTCGGAGATCTTTGTAACAAATGGGATCTTTGCACAATATTTATTTAGCTTTAAAATGTGGGGAGTTTTGCCTTGATTGCCTGAGTTGTACTAATTGGATGTACAAATACTTTCAAAGCCACAAAGAGCCTGAGTGTCTCAGCTTATGGACTACCATCCCAAAGTGCCTCAGCTCATGGTAGAATCATGTCCATACAAAGCCTATGTAGGCTATGCTAAAAAGTGAAGCAAGTCCTCTCAGAGAGACTTGCTTACCACATACACACCACAGGAAGTCACAGTCAACAGCACCAGACAAGAACAAACAATAAACTTACTCTGAATCTGGACATTGAAGGAGCTATTTGCAGAGCCCAAGTAGCTGGTGGCAACAAAAGTGAACGTGCCAACAGTGTCCGTAGATGCATTCACCCACTGCAATGTAGAAGTGCCACTAGACAGACCACTGGTGGTGGTGGTGATGGTGATGGAGTCATTGCTGCTGCTGAGAGGTAGTCCATTGTGCATCCACACCAGCGAGGGGAGAGGTACTCCCTCAAAGCCACACATCAGAGTCAAAGTGCCGTTTATGTTGAATGACTCCAAGAGACTATTGCTGGTAGTCACATGAGGTGCAGCTACAGAGTGGGCAGAGGGAATACAGTCACTACAAAGAAGCTTGTTGTTGTTGCTGTTGTTGTTGCTGTTGCTGTTGTTTGTTTTTGTTTGATATAACAACATTTTGTTTCAAGAATAAACAGATCACACATTTACATCAAATGGAATAATTGGCAGTATGGAGGCGAGCCAATGAAGGCTAAGTATTGCCACACCCCTCCATGCAACGAAGGCTAAGCATTGCCACACCCCTCTGTGCAACGAAGGCCATACCCCTCCGTGTCTACAACAAAACTTACAGCAAAGATATCCATCTTCTTTCTGGGGAGAAAGAAATGAAATTCAGAACAATTCCAAGCAAGCAAAGATGAACTTGCAGTTTTTCTCTAATGAAGGGCTTCCACAATTAGCAGTGAAGGCCACAAGTGGGCCATTCGTGATCGCAGTTGCCGTTGTCTGCCATTAAATAATTTCTTCAGTTTGCTCGGCCAGACATATCAAACCGGAAACAATGTTTGATATTGATAGAGGAGGATATTTGATATTGATAGAGGAGGATATTTGATATTGATAGAGGAGGATATTTGATATTGATAGAGGAGGATATTTGATATTGATAGAGGAGGATATTTGATATTGATAGAGGAGGATATTTGATATTGTTAGAGGAGGATATTTGATGTTGATAGAGGATATTTGATATTGATAGAGGAGGATATTTGATATTGATAGAGGAGGATATTTGATATTGATAGAGGAGGATATTTGATGTTGATAGAGGAGGATATTTGATATTGATAGAGGAGGATATTTGATATTGATAGAGGAGGATATTTGATGTTGATAGAGGAGGATATTTGATGTTGATAGAGGAGGATATTTGATATTGATAGAGGAGGATATTTGATATTGATAGAGGAGGATATTTGATATTGATAGAGGAGGATATTTGATGTTGATAGAGGAGGATATTTGATATTGATAGAGGAGGATATTTAATATTAATAGAGGAGGATATTTAATATTGATAGGGGAGGATATTTGATGTTGATAGAGGAGGATATTTGATATTGATAGAGGAGGATATTTAATATTAATAGAGGAGGATATTTAATATTGATAGGGGAGGATATTTGATATTGATAGAGGAGGATATTTAATATTGATAGAGGAGGATATTTGATATTGATAGAGGAGGATATTTAATATTGATAGAGAAGGATATTTGATATTGATAGGAGGATATTTGATGTTGATAGAGGAGGATATTTGATATTGATAGAGGAGGATATTTGATATTGATAGAGGAGGATATTTAATATTAATAGAGGAGGATATTTAATATTGATAGAGGAGGATATTTGATGTTGATAGAGGAGGATATTTGATATTGATAGAGGAGGATATTTGATATTGATAGAGGAGGATATTTGATATTGATAGAGGGGTCCACAGTGCATGTGCATGTTAAAATGCAGTACTTTACATGAAAGGTCTGCTATATAATTCCATCGTCCGGATAATGTCTAACTCCGTGCCTAGAGTCCTTCCCAATGGCTAAATAAAGCAAAGGTGATAGGCCACACCCCTGCAGTAGTTACTGTATCAAGCAGTGAGTTCGTAGAGACTGCAATACAGGCATTGATGTGGGCAAAAGTAGGTAGTGTTGAATCAGCAGTAGCTGATGCGATGCTGATTTTGTTGGAGTTGACCATGTGATGTATTATCATACTCATGCATCTGTGCTAGTGGTTCAGTAGTTGAGACATTCGTATTGTTGTGCCACTGATGGTGTCAGTAAATTCTGAAAGTGTTGACCATAACTCACGAGTTCCAGCTATGACTTTGATCATGAATATGACGCTCTCTGGCTCTTTAGCCAAACGTGTAATCGGCGTGTAGGTTAAGCATGGGTGTGGTCAAATCATAAATCATATGCTGTAAGGTGATATGACCTGCTAAATTGACATTTGTCACAAAACATAAAAATTAACCCATCGCGCTAATCACCGAATTTTTAACCTGCACATTCCCAGTAGACTTACTTCCAGCCTGAGGTGGTGAGCAACCATGAAAGAATTATTTTTAATAATGGCTGATGATGGCAACTGCAGTCATGAATGGTCTCTTCCTGGCCTTCATTGCTGTTTCTGGAAACTATTCTTCAAATGAAAGTAACACAGAACATGTCTGATTACCTGGACTCGCTCTGAATCTCTTCACCCTTGAGGAATGAGTCCTTCCTGCTGTAAGTTTTTGTTATAGCCATGGAGTGACGCACTGATCTGCAGCTTTCGTTGGCTGATCCCAATGAAGCTTATACAAAACTGCAGCTTATTGTATGCTGTGAGCAGTTTGAAATGGACAGATGAGCAACTATAATCATATAACTAGTAACAAATCCACACAGAGACTAAAAGGACCTCCGTGGATGATAGCGCTATTCTAATGGCACAACAATTTCTTGAGCCACATCTCTCATGCAATTGAAGCTCATAATTAAGACATTTTCTCCTGACAAATATATTCTAAAGGTCTAGATAAATATTTATAATTTATAGCAATATTATCTGCCATATTATCTGCCATATAACAGTGTTGTAATTATAGCACCTAATATATCATAAATTGGCTTGTAACAAATCAATTATGCCACACAGAGACTAAAAGGACCTCCTTGGATGATAGCACTGCACTAATGACACAACAATTTCTTGAGCCACATCTCTCATGCAATTGAAGCTCATAATAGGACAATTTCTCCTGACAAATAGGGTAACTTACAAATATACTCCAAGGGTCTAGATGGATATTTATAGCTGCTATGTAACAATGCTGTAATTATAGCACCAAGTTCCCCTAAGCCAAGCTTGTGAAAGCTTATGGATTATGTTTAATCAACACCCCTGACTTCAAAGGAATAGTTACATCAACATTTTCACTTTATAATTACAACACCTAAGTGCAGCAATCTTGTTTATCCTCCATGACATTTTCACTTTATAATCACAGCACTAAGTGTAGAAATCTGGTTTAGAGATGTCCATTATACCCATCGATCTCCTCCATGACATTTTCACTTTATATCATAGCACCTAAGTGCAGCAATCCAGTTTAGAGACGTCCATTATACCCAATCTCCATGAGTACGTCGTCAGTCCTCTGAGTGTGCATTTGGAAACAATCGCTGGAAAACCGTCATCATGTTTCCCACGTGGAAGCATATGAAGGTGGAGGAGACAGCACAAAACTGCTTCACTATCGAGATAAATGTGAGGAACTGATTGAGAAGACCAGCTCAGACAAGCGGGGGAGAGAGAGGCTACACCATCAGGGGTTCATGTGGGGGGGGGCAGGAAAGTGTTGAGCTTAGAATTTTTCAATGCCATTTTTTTGCATCCTCTAGCTGGATAGTGTCAGCCACTGACCTCTCACAGAGAGTATGATTAACTATTAATTTGCTAACACTCAGTCGCCTGCTAAAACAGTTTGATGGACAATGGATGTGATGATTTAGGAAAACATGACCGGGTTTGTGAAAACCGATCTTCACACAGTGGAACGATTGGTGCGATATATGCAGACAGCTTTTCTTGTTTGGCCAAAAAAGATGAATTATTTCATTGCACCGACAGATAAAAATTATCCTAAACCTGTGGCTGTGATAAGACCAGGCACTAGTTTGTAGAGGACAAAATAAGTATGCCTTTAGAGAGAACTACTTACCCCTTGTGCACGGAGCGTTGATATGCTGGCTTCGAGTGTGCACATTAGGTGTGCTTTCTTCAGCAGCCATGCTTTCTGCTGCTTTTCAAGCTAGCCCTTATTTATAAGATGACTTGTGTATGAACACATAACCAGTGCTCTCAACAGACCGGCCAGTGTAGGCCTCTAAATGGTGGGAGGCTTATGATGTATGCGAGCACAGTTAGCAGTACATGGCTTCAACTCGGAACTATACGGCTTCACATCACCCACCTAGTAACGCGTTTGAAATGCAATTACCAATAAATGATTGCTTGCTGGAGGGTAATTTGATCATGTCATAGCTCTAAGGCATCACAGCTCTGAACATTCAGGACATAATCTTGAGGCGTCCTAGGTACCAATCAAAATATTAAAAAATCTCATTTTTCTTTAAAAAAAAAGTGTTTAGACTGTTTCCCCAAATCTGGTCACTTGATGACATAATGTTGTTGATGACAATGTTACTGATGACATAATATTGTTGATGACATATTGCTGTGTGGATCGTTAGTGATCTTGTGTTAGAACTGTGTAGTTGATTGCTCATAATAGCTAGGAAAATGGGAAGTATGTGTTTTGGATTGGTTTGGATTGCATGTGGGTAGACGAGACTATGCTGTGAAAAGCATGTGTAGATTAGTGTTAATTGCCTGTATATAGAGGAGCGGTCTGCAAGTAGACTCAAGTGTGTCTGGAACCAAGCTAGTGAAGAGATGAAGAAGCATGAAGGTTCCTATCAGTAGAGAGAGGCTGCAGCTGTTGGGGGCATAGCACAGCAGCAAGCAGAGAGTGGTGGGTCTGGATTTGAGCCCCAGTGTTCAGCTGTTGCACAAGAGGCTGCTCAGCAAGCAACACAGAGAGAAACTGGTGTCTGTTATTTAAAAGCTGTTTGGATCCGTCTTCTTTCTGGTGAAGAATAGAATTCCTCATGTGATGGTGTTATGACATTTAATCCAGCTCATCAACACATCAACCACAAGCCATCTAATATCAGCACCCCTCCAAGTTTTGCACCACTCACTGGTTGAAGCCATTGGCACTGGCGCGACAGAAACCTGCCGGAATGTCTGAAGTCCAGCCCTTTCTTCTTGATTCTAGCAGATGAAGAGAGAGAATATCTCAACACGTCGACCTGTTGCCGGTTGCTGCTGAATGTTCGCCCAGCAGAGCGGATTTTGATGAATCTTCATCTTAAATCCACTGATGCTGAAGAAACCATCATGCTCTCCATTCATCAGTGAGGAGAAGAAACCACTCATGCTCTCCCTTCCTTCATCAGTGAGGATAAGAAACCACTCGTGCTCTCCTTCCTTCATCAGTGAGGATAAGAAACCACTCGTGCTCTCCTTCCTTCATCAGTGAGGGTAAGAAACCACTCGTGCTCTCCCTTCCTTCATCAGTGAGGATAAGAAACCACTCGTGCTCTCCCTTCCTTCATCAGTGAGGATAAGAAACCACTCGTGCTCTCCTTCCTTCATCAGTGAGGGTAAGAAACCACTCGTGCTCTCCCTTCCTTCATCAGTGAGGGTAAGAAACCACTCGTGCTCTCCCTTCCTTCATCAGTGAGGATAAGAAACCACTCGTGCTCTCCCTTCCTTCATCAGTGAGGATAAGAAACCACTCGTTCCTTCATCAGTGAGGGTAAGAAACCACTCGTGCTCTCCCTTCCTTCATCAGTGAGGATAAGAAACCACTCGTGCTCTCCCTTCCTTCATCAGTGAGGGTAAGAAACCACTCGTGCTCTCCCTTCCTTCATCAGTGAGGGTAAGAAACCACTCGTGCTCTCCCTTCCTTCATCAGTGAGGATAAGAAACCACTCGTGCTCTCCCTTCCTTCATCAGTGAGGATAAGAAACCACTCATGCTCTCCCTTCCTTCATCAGAGAGAAGAAGCTCGATAACTAGGAATCAGTTGGACAAGGCTTTGAGGGTGTTGTAAGTTTTTCTGGTTACAAAAGTGGACTGCACAGAAAGTTGAGGACCATGCTCTCTATAGCCATTGCTCTTGCCACAGATTGCAGCGTTTGAAGGGCATGAAACAACTTCACAGATAGTGATGCAATTTTGATTACCAGAAAACAAAATGTCAATGCATCAACTATGATCCTGGGAGGGGGGGGGGGGGGGGGGGGGTTACCCACGCACCATATTAACAACTAGGGCTAGGGCTAAAACAGCAATAACTAGGGCTAGAGCATCAACAGCTAGGGCTTGGGCTAGAACACAAGAACTAGGTCTAGGGCTAGAACAGCAACAACTAGGGCTAGGCCTAGAACAGCAACAACTAGGGCTAGGGCTAGAACCACTAGAGCTAGGGCTAGAAGATCAACAACTAGGGCTAGATCAAACAACTAGGGCTAGGCTACAAGTAGGGCTAGGGCTAGAGCATCAACTAGGGCTAGAACAGCAACAACTAGGGCTAGGGCTAGAACATCAACCACTAGAGCTAGGGCTAGAAGATCAACAACTAGGGCTAGGCTACAAGTAGGGCTAGGGCTAGAGCATCAACAACTAGGGCTAGGGCTAGAACAGCAACAACTAGGGCTAGGGCTAGAACATCAACCACTAGAGCTAGGGCTAGAAGATCAACAACTAGGGCTAGGATACAAGTAGGGCTAGGGCTAGAGCATCAACAACTAGGGCTAGGGCTAGAACAGCAACAACTAGGGCTAGGGCTAGAACATCAACCACTAGAGCTAGGGCTAGAAGATCAACAACTAGGGCTAGGATACAAGTAGGGCTAGGGCTAGAGCATCAACAACTAGGGCTAGGGCTAGAACAGCAACAACTAGGGCTAGGGCTAGAACAGCAACCACTAGAGCTAGGGCTAGAAGATCAACAACTAGGGCCTACAAGTAGGGCTAGGGCTAGAACAGCAACAACTAGGGCTAGGGCTAGAACATCAACCACTAGAGCTAGGGCTAGAAGATCAACAACTAGGGCTAGGCTACAAGTAGGGCTAGGGCTAGAACAGCAACAACTAGGGCTAGGGCTAGAACAGCAACAACTAGGGCTAGGGCTAGAACAGCAACAACTAGGGCTAGGGCTAGAACAGCAACCACTAGAGCTAGGGCTAGAACAGCAACAACTAGGGCTAGGCTACAAGTAGGGCTAGGGCTAGAACAGCAACAACTAGGGCTAGAGAAGCCAAAACTAGGGCTGGAGGTAGCACTAGAGCAGTGAGAAAAATGGGGAGGTGAAACTCATCGATTTTTTAAAGAGCCTTGTTACAGTTTAAAAAATAAAGATGGCGGAGATGACGACCAAAGCATCTGCTGAAAGTCACATCTTCACAAAACTCCCCTCGAAATATATTGCCATCCTATTGGCACCTCCACCCACATATATGCCTACACGAGAACCTCGTCACATTTCCACTGGTTTATTCACCTTCACACTTTACACCATTGACCTTGATCTCACTCCCGCAGCGACACTGCACACTTCCAGCAGGATGGCATTGAAGCATCACACTCTCAAGAGATGCAGTGAAGGCGTTGATTGGACAAGTGAGGTCATCTGGAGCAATGGGATCTAACGAGAATAAAATTAATATATTCACATTTGCCTAATGAATCAAAAATGTGCACACATGACCTTAGCACCTAAATTTGAAGGTATGTCTATCTGTGGGTGTGTCCTTTACACACAGCTACAGCTGTGAAGCTAGGAAGCTCAAATTTAGCAGGCTGGTATACTATTACATTGGGATGGAAATTGGCTATGTACTGTTGACTCCTGGGAGCCATTGTTGCTCCCAAAACAGTTGCAAATGTTGGTTATTTAGGAAATAGCGGCGCATGTTTTTCCCCGCATAGGCGATGGAAAGCCACACCCAGTGCTACACGGCGACACATTACGCTAGCTACACTTTAGACCTCATCGAGGCTGCTTCACACATTGCACAATTCCAAAAACACTGCAAGAGCTGAAATGGTGACAATTGCGTGCCGTCTTCGACTGGTCCTGGCATTTTTTATTTAAAAAGTAGGTACTCTTTGTCCCTCTGTCTGCCCCTATAAGTTTTGTAATATTCATTAAAAGTAAAGTTAATAATCTTTTTTCTTCAGCAATCGTTCTCCCCAATTTATTTCTCTGTATGCACTTAAATAGATTACCAGGTATTATATATACCTTGCTATAAAATGAAGTTTGGCAAGGTAACGTTAGGAGATGAATACTTTGATCGTGGGTAGAGACCATGTCCTTCATTCATATATTGAGCTCCTTTGGTAAATATGGTGTCCCTTTGCCGGGCAACGCCCGGGTTCCTCCACTAATCAATGAGAGTGTCTGTCTTTCTGAGTGTGTTGTATATAAACTTGGCCGCATTTTGGACTACCCACACATCCCACATCATTGGATGTCAACTCATCCCTGGGAAGGTTTTGGATCTGGTTTGGGGCCTATAGGCTATGCCCCTAAAGCTATAAAACAGCCATAATGACCAAACTAGAGCAAATATAGGGGAGGAGCCAGGTAAGGAATATCTCGCCTGATGGTAGGTATTTCTGCTAGTATAAGTGTGTATGTGTGTGTATATGTACATATGTGAGTGTGTGTATGTTTGCATGTGCATGAAAAAATTTAACCATTTTTAGGTCGCACCTCTATCTGCTTACAAAATTAATAACTCAAAATGTTCATGTTGGAATGTCTCTTAATCAATAATTGGTAAGGTCCTAATGACATGTTTCTCTAACATTTACAAAATACATGCATTTCCTAATCCTATTTGCCTGAATTCAGTGTAAGAATATCACTAGATTTGTACTCAGTTGGAGCATATGCATCACTACTCTTCAAGGCCATCTAATTAACCAATCCATGTACAATGGTGGGTGTCTCCCTTGAAAAGAAATGTAACAACCATTGTGTGTGCTACTTACTTTCCGTCTCTTCGCAAGACCCTGAAATGTCGCTCGGCCAATTTGTAATGATAATGGACCGTCTCGTGACGGCATCACTGCTGCCTCCTCTGAAGAGCATGGCATTACCACTGCCAGAAGTTCTACAAGAAGGTACTCCAGCTTTGCCCAACAGTATCTTAGAAGACGGAGAGTCATCACCAAAATCTTCACTCAAAACTTGCAAAAAACATGTTCCGTTCCAAATCCTGATGCTGATGTCATCCAGCATCCAAGAGGCGTAGTCCTCCATGGAGCTATTTCCAAATCGCTGCATCCAGCGTAGCTGTAGTTTCATGCCAGAGGTAAAATTCTGTATATGATTTCCGCAGATGTATTCCTTGATGATAATTGATTCTGAGGCATTGACAAGAAGAAGCGGGAGAGAGGAATTGTACCGGAAAGACTCTGCGATCACTGAATTGTTTGAATAATCCAATTCCACAAGACTCTTGTAATCACTTGGTGGTGTAAGGCTCGGAGTGTAATATCTGATAGGTTCCCATAATTTGAATTGCGAGACGATTGGGTTCAATCTGACCTCTAGTCTTACACCCTGATCAATGAGAGTTGGAGGGTCACATCCGAATTTCAACTTGAAACTAATTTCACTAGAATTTGCAAAGGTAATAATAAACATGCAGTAGATTACATCGTTATTAATTGTCATGGTGTCTCTATCTTCAATTCTTGATTATGAAGAACACAGCTGGTTAGTATACAACTCCTTCATATATTTACAGATTGGCACAGTACTATATAGTCTGCTCATTAAAAAAAAAAAATTTTTTTGCTCGCCTGCAAAATTTTGCTACTGGTCGGCCTCAATATCTCTGAGTCCTGCCTGCTCTCTAAAGCCACAATTCAAGAACAAACAAACCATTGTACAATATGCCAACTAAGGCACATCCAGCCACCAAATACTGAAATTACTCCAGATGAATTCTGTGCCTTGAAACATAACTTATTTGCATCCCTACAGAATGCACACTCTAGCTAGTATACTCTTGAAACTAGAATTCAATGTACGTATATATATTTCTATCTCACATGAATCGGTCTGGCATGCAATACTTGAGAGGTTCATCACTTCTCCCACTGCTAAGAGAAGCTAGGTCTCCCAGACAAGTTGGAGGCAGATCCACTGGAACGGATGTGGTCGATTCTCGCTCGTCACCTACAGCAGATACTGAGTTGAGAAATAGGCTGCAAGCAACTGCCGCTGCAAATAACAGCTGAGTAGTATGTCCCAATTTCATGGCTGCAGTTTCTCAAAATGCCAAGTATCAATTCCAGCCAACCTCTAATGTGCGAACGTCGTACGAGTCGCTTCCACGGGTATCCAAAAGGATGTGGTAATTATCAATCAGTACCCATCCTTGTGAAGGCCTCAATATCTTGCAAATATTTGCCGCCCACAAGTTCCAAAAATGGAATGAATATAAACCTTTGCTAACGTAACTATCTAACTTAACTATTTTACTCTTTATCTTAATCCTTTTCTTTAAAATGTAATTGCATTTCTACCCCACCTCCCTCTTGCCCTTGCCGCCATGCCCATCCCTACATTCTAACATACATGTATCATGATGGTACATGTATCATGCTGTACGCATGTGTCCTAGGTATTGTGTATGTATTCATATTTGAATAATAAAGTTGGTTTTCACATCACTCGCATCACACAAATTCTAGCGTAGGTAATTTAGCCTATTCCTCTCGTCTCGAGAAGGGCCACTGCAGTGGAAGTGCAGTAGAGCTTTCTCTTGGTAAGGGATTGTGATCAAGAAGCGGCTGAAATATAGGAATAAATCAACCATCAAATCATGCGACCACCATAAACTGTGAGGTCAGTAAGGTCATTTCAGTATCAAGGGGGGAACGACGGTGTGAATTTGACGACGTCTTACCGATTTGTAGAATATGGCGTTTATACTGAGGACTGTTAGAGGGATAGGCGGCATAAAACAGGCCTGGAGGGCACTCGTAAGGTGAGAATTGTAAGGCTAACGCTAATAGATATATAAAACGTTAGTTCTATAATGTGCCAACCCAAATTGGCTAACAAAAGTCCAGGTAAAGATATGGGGAGGGGGAAGAGTATGCGTGGAGTAGTTTCTGTCTGGCATTCTGAAATAATAGTTGCTGGGATTATTTTATTAAATGCAGTATTCGCAGACAGTCTACTTTGCTATAGGACTGAAAGTGTGTTGCTCTGGGTCGTGGGCCAGAGTTACAGGGCCCCAAGTAGCCAGCATTTAGTAGGTCCTACGGTCCTACCCATATTCACTAAGTCTAACACACTGACCCTTAGGTTAAGTAAAAAGCATGTGAGACTGAGCCACACCCCTTTTAACTTGAGGGTGTGGTTTGACAACCTCCATGTGCATCCCGTATGTGATGATTTTGAGCACAGTGACTGTATGTGGAATTACTTGGGTAATCTACATGACTGACCGTTTCCATTGCATTTTTTTGAAAAGTGACGATGTCCGGACTGCTCTTACCCCTAGTAATGCAGAGTGGATCTTCTCAATGGTTTGCAAAGAATAAAACGAAATAAAACGAAATTCCGAGCCATCCCACCCCAAAAAACATAACTCCCATCGTCTTCCCATGCAAAGTGAACTGGCTTTACAAGCCTTATAAGGCACCGACAACTCCAACTTCTACAAGCCTTATAAAGACACTGACCACTCCCACTGCTTTAAAGTATATACTAGCTTTATAAGGCACTGACCACTCCCACTTTTACAAGCCTTAGCACTGACCACTCCCATTGCTTTTAAAGTACAAGCCTTATATGGCACTGCTAGAAAATGCAAAGGAACAGCTGTGAGATATAATGCTGGTGCCCAGTGGATCTTGGAGGAGTACATAAACCTCTTCGCAATGAACTCAGTTGACATAATAATGTTACAATAAACAATCGACTTGAAGTTGTACTCTCACGATGTACTCTCTCGATGTTTCGATTAGATGCTCTAGCCTTCATCAGGAACAATTCCTGATGAAGGCTAGAGCATCTAGTCATTATTCCTGATGGAGGCTAGAGCATCTAGTCATTATTCCTGATGAAGGCTAGAGCATCTAGTCATTATTCCTGATGAAGGCTAGAGCATCTAGTCATTATTCCTGATGAAGGCTAGAGCATCTAGTCATTATTTCCGATGAAGGCTGGAGAATCTAGTCATTATTCCTGATGAAGGCTAGAGCATCTAGTCGAAACATCAAGAGAGTACAATTTCAAGTTGAAGGTTATTCCAGTGTCATGTTTATTTTGCCTGGGAAAGTTTTCTCAGTGTTTAGTTACTATGATTGTTGATATATAATGTATTTTTAATCATTTCCTCTTTACACTAGATAATGTATAATATAATATTATCCAACAATAGTTCCTTGTGTAGTATCAGTTATTAGGTAGTATCAGTTATTAGGTTAAGGGAAAGGATGCCCAGTATTTGCCCTCAACAAACTCGGAATTGGGGATCTATTGGGTTAGTCTTGCCCGCCAGACTCTGTGAGGAGTGGGCCAGTGTTAGTCTTGCCCGCCAGACTCTGTGAGGAGTGGGCCAGCGTTAGTCTTGCCCGCCAGACTGTGTGAGGAGTGGGCCAGCGTTAGTCTTGCCCGCCAGACTCTGTGAGGACTGGGCCAGTTTTAGTCTTGTCCGCCAGACTCTGTGAGGAGTGGGCCAGCGTTAGTCTTGCCCGCCAGACTCTGTGAGGAGTGGGCCAGCGTTAGTCTTGCCCGCCAGACTCTGTGAGGAGTGGGCCAGTGTTAGTCTTGCCCGCCAGACTGTGTGAGGAGTGGGCCACTGGTGTTAGTCTTGCCCGCCAGACTCTGTGAGGACTGGGCCAGCGTTAGTCTTGCCCGCCAGACTCTGTGAGGACTGGGCCAGTGTTAGTCTTGCCCGCCAGACTCTGTGAGGAGTGGGCCAGCGTTAGTCTTGCCCGCCAGACTCTGTGAGGAGTGGGCCAGCGTTAGTCTTGCCCGCCAGACTCTGTGAGGACTGGGCCAGTGTTAGTCTTGCCCGCCAGACTGTGTGAGGAGTGGGCCAGTGTTAGTCTTGCCCGCCAGACTCTGTGAGGAGTGGGCCAGTCTTGCCCGCCAGACTCTGTGAGGAGTGGGCCAGCGTTAGTCTTGCCCGCCAGACTGTGTGAGGAGTGGGCCAGTGTTAGTCTTGCCCGCCAGACTGTGTGAGGAGTGGGCCAGCGTTAGTTTTGCCCGCCAGACTCTGTGAGGAGTGGGCCAGTCTTGCCCGCCAGACTCTGTGAGGAGTGGGCCAGCGTTAGTCTTGCCCGCCAGACTGTGTGAGGAGTGGGCCAGCGTTAGTCTTGCCCGCCAGACTCTGTGAGGAGTGGGCCAGTGTTAGTCTTGCCCGCCAGACTCTGTGAGGAGTGGGCCAGTGTTAGTCTTGCCCGCCAGACTCTGTGAGGAGTGGGCCAGTGTTAGTCTTGCCCGCCAGACTCTGTGAGGAGTGGGCCAGTGTTAGTCTTGCCCGCCAGACTCTGTGAGGAGTGGGCCAGTGTTAGTCTTGCCCGCCAGACTCTGTGAGGAGTGGGCCAGCGTTAGTCTTGCCCGCCAGACTCTGTGAGGAGTGGGCCAGCGTTAGTCTTGCCCGCCAGACTCTGTGAGGGCTGGGCCAGCGTTAGTCTTGCCCGCCAGACTCTGCGAGGAGTGGGCCAGCGTTAGTCTTGTCCGCCAGACTCTGTGAGGGCTGGGCCAGGTGACTCCATATATGGGCGACCATGCAAGAATGGCCAAGAGTATTTTTCTGCCTGGTCACCATTAGCAAGCTTTCTTGCTTCCACGCATGCCAGTCACATGACATAGAGGTGGAGCTTTAGCAGGAGATGGAATTGGAGAAGCTGAAAGTGACAGGAAACTGGAGATATCCTAAACTAGCAGGATACTTAGGATATCCTGAGCTGAAACGTAAAGTAGATTTAACTGCTCTTACCTCTAGCTAAGACATATCAACTCTCAGTTGTTACTGCTTCAACATAAATTAGACTTTCCTCTTCCTGTTGTTGGTAGGTTTTCTCTTCTGAGTAGACAGTAATAAGCACCCTCTTGCGCTACTTTCAAGCATACAGTGCAGGGTGCTCCCCCCAACCCACCCCCGACTTCTGTATTGCAAATTCAGGACTCAAACGCGCGTTTGTAACTTGCTTATTCTTCTTGAGAAGGCCACTATAGTGGAAAGTGTAGTAGAGCTTTTTTCCCCTTGGTAGCAAGACAGAAGGGCAGGTGATCAAGCCACAGCCGAAATAACTGTGCACAGGTCTTGGAAGAATTCCAACAGGAAACCCTGTTGAAGCCAATGTCAAGGTACAATTGTGAGGTCAAACAAAGGTCAATGTCAAGGTACAATTGTGAGGTCAGACAAAGGTCAATTGAAGGGTACATTTGTGAGGTCAGACAAAGGTCACACGCGCGTGTATCCACATGTGCACCCACATGTGCACACACATGCTAGAGAGACTAGCATATGTAGGTAACAGGTGACCAATAAGGCTACTCACCTTCCTGCAGGCAGTGCCTAGCAAACAATCTTCACTCTCCCCGACTACTACTGAGAGAGCAAGCTTTGGAGTGAGCCCCCTCCTAGGCGGAGCATAGCAGTCTCTTGAATCACCATGGTTGGTTTGTTTTCAGGAGTGTGTTGGTGGGGGATGCAGGTGGAGAGGATGGGAGGGAACATCACCCCCACTGTGATAATGAAACTATCTAAATGTCTTCCTGTCTCCCCCCCCTCTCCTAGAATTTCATAAACCCTGATATGGGCTCCCTTTTAGTACATTCTGTAATAGTAACCATGGTTACCAATTAATTCAGTCCCACCCACCTGCAATCACTATTGGAAGGTGTGGTTATTGTTATGCAAGTTTTGGTGGCACAATTTTATTTTTGTTTTTTAATGGCAGGCCGTTGCCACCAGTTAATCGCCACCTGTCTACAAGGGCCAGTTTTTGGCCGTTGCCACCTGTCTTCAATGGCCAGTTTTGGCTGTTTCGGGAAGCTTTTCCTGCTAAGCAAGGCAGCACAGATACCCGCGCCTACTAGGAAACACTCTGACTTCCTTCGCTCTTGAGAAAGGAGGTGCCCCTAGATAGATGGATTTCTTTGCTGACTTAGTCCAGTGTAGCTCTCTCTGTCTGTGTTAGTTTTTGTGTACTTCTGTGGAGCTGATGGAACCAAACTGCATCTTGTATCTGCATCCTAAAGATGAGAGAAATTCTCCCTGTATTCAAGCAATAGTGTTGGACTGACGTACATGGAGGTGTTGCTAGAGTAACCTCCAAGCAGTCGTTGCAGTGAAACCTCCCACATCCAAGCAACTGGATCTTTGGGTGCCCACTAATGCTGTTAACAGCTGTGAGGTATTTGCTCCCTACAATTCTAACCCTAGCAACCCCGGGACTTCAGGTGTTCTACGAAATCCAGTTACCTGTCATTAGGAAGCGATTTAGGAGTCTAATGGGTATTGGCTAGCAAGATGCTAATGAGTTAATCAAGAAGCAATAATTAATTGGCTAATGGGTAAGAATAGGACTCATAGATTTAGTGGCCGCCACCTGCTGGCACCTCATTAGGGACTATTCCCTTCACTACCATATGGAGCTTTTCATTGGCTGCTATTTAATTTGGCAATTTGGCAATTTGCCATTTTGGCGAGAGTTATGTTAATGAGAAGACATGTGCACACACGCACGTACTGACATGCAACCATTGGTCAGCTGACATGCAACCATTGGTCAGCTGACCTTAACTGAGAGATATGCTTTCACCTCTTCACAGATTGGTTCCTGTTGGAACTGCTATCGGTCTCCTTCAAAACTCTCACTACAGATTCGTTGGCTCTCCGACCGTGCCTTAGTAAGAGACGACCCTGGCACATGCTTATTGTGTTCCCCTCTCTCTAGAGTGAAGAACTTGAGCAGCCCTTAGATCTTCTCTCGATTAAGGTCATGCATGCGCAAATCTCCACTTTAAATTCAATTTTAAAATATTTGGCGGCATTTAATTGGACGGTTGCTCCCAAACTCCAAATTATATCACCGCCAATAAAAAAAATATCTCTATATGCTATGTTGCATCAGATGTGCTGGATTTTCACCACGGCTCTCCACCATTGGAGTGCAGCTTCAGTTGAGGTATACAGCTGATCTGTGGGCATTAATTATTTATATGGTTGGCATACCATGGGTTTGTATGTTTATCTTCCCCACTTCCTTTTCTCTTCAAAGATAATTATTATTCTAGCTTAAAGTGTGGGAAATTACAACCCAAACTGTTGGGACAAATTTGTCCAAACGTATACCATCTACCATTCTCAGACTTTGATAATTTGGTTCTACCATTCTCAGACTTTGATCTGACAATCAATTTTGTTCTACCATTCTCAGACTTTGATCTGACATAATTACAAGTTCCGGCTAACTCAAAATACCAAGGAATGAGGCAGCTGAGATATAACTTGATAATGAACATGCAAAGGACAGTTTGTCCTGCAGCCAGTCATCAAGTAACCTCTTCTCTTCCTCATGGCTCTCTGTGTCAGAGGTGAGGCATCCGATGCTTTGATGGGCTGCTTGGACTGCATCCATTGACCACGACTAGGCTTTCTAAATGTAGCACTCCACCAAAGATTGATGGAATGACAGGGGGGGGGATCTTGACGGGGGTGGGGGGTGGGGGGGAATCTTGCAGTGGAAGTTTATCCACTTTCAGAACCAGCAGGTCATTTAGGGTGTTATTATCAAGGGTGGCTCTCTTGCCTCTCCTGATGAGGTTCAGCTGGGAAGCTGTGAAAGGTTCATTCAAGTTTGCCATTGGACACTGGAAGAGAGTAAAGAAGGCTGGCAAGACTCAAAACATTTGACTCAGAAGAATTTGGCACATGGAATAACCTCCACCAAACAGACGACGCTCCATGCTAGATGAGGAATGAACAGAGTAGTCTATCAGATCATTGCCATAAACTCACCATGGATTGATGCTCCATGCTAGATGAGGAGATGATCGGAGCAGCGTATCAGCTCATTGCCTCAAACTCACCACGAATCTCGAACACATCAACTGCACCTCCTTCAAGTGGAGCGCGGAAGTGCCCAACGAGCCTGGTTGGCCACTAGTCGAGAGGTCTGAGCTTGTTGGTCCTTTCACTGTTCTCAGTAGGTTACTGAGAACCCCAAAAATATCCAACTTATCGACTTGCACACACCTGGAGAAGATGGCACATGGTGTAGCAGGTCAGAGAACAATGCACAGCCAAAAAGATACTTCATCTCTCCATTTCCCCAGCAGGTGTACCCTTTAGATTTTGCATGATCAAATGGTTTCACTGAAGGGGAGACAGTTGCATTTTTTAAACTTTTTTTAAAAAACTTGTGGTTACAACTTTAGAGCTCTGTATATTCTGCAAACTTCATGGTATGGACTTGATATATAGCTCAAAAGATAGGTCTCTCTGTGTGCTCTCTTTTGATACTAAAATATGTTTCATAGGATAACTATAGGCAAGTTACTAGACCCTAAAGTGGAGGGACCTCAAAAACCTGCATCCCAAAGTCCCCATCCAGAATAACTCCAGATTGCTAAGTGCAAAAAAATTGAAAATGGTACGAGTGGCTAGAGGAAGCCCCAGAGCATTCAATCACCTTTTTGAATAAGCATTAAAAATTTATAACGTGGTCAAGCATGTGGGTGCGAAATTGAGGGTGTTGAAAATATGTTCTAGGGCTTCCTCTAGCCACTCGTACCATTTTCATTTTTTTTGCACTTAGCAATCTGGAGTTATTCTGGACTTTGGGATGCCGGTTTTTGAGGTCCCTCCACTTTAGGTCTAGTAACTTGCCTATAGTTATCCTATGAAACATATTTTAGTATCAAAAGAGAGCACACAGAGAGACCTATCTTTTGAGCTATATATCAAGTCCATACCATGAAGTTTGCAGAATTTACAGAGCTCTAAAGTTGTAACCACAAGTTTAAAAAAATGCAGCTGTCTCCCCTTTTTAATTAAAGGGCTGTGGTGAGGTGAGCTGTGTAGGCACCATATTTGGACAAAACCATTTTATGGCACGACTACCCATCGAGTTCTGCATGCTCTTATTGGCCTTACTCCCTGTCCCTTGTCCTTCAGGTGGAACGTCTCTTGCAGGTCGTTGACATGCTCTCCGGTTCCCTACACTTATTAGGAGATTTCTCATAGAGGTAGCACAGCTGAAGGAACATTTTGTCAAGCAATTCAAAGGAAGTGCCATGATGTTCGAACCTGAGTACCAAACACTACATTCAGAAGCTCCATTCTAGTTGCCTCTCTCTCCAGTCCTTTCAGACCACCAACAGCCACTGTTGCCACTGCTCCATCAGTGGCAATTCCCAGCTTAGTATATTCCTCTCTGCTCACTGACTGGATGCTAAGACACTGCAGTACTGAAGTGACTGTTCTCCAGTGACACTTTTGGGCTTGTGTGCAAACACAAGAAGCTCATCCTTGTGTGCATCTTCTCATCAGCACCTTTCTGGTCACTCCAGCAGAAGAATGTCGTCAACAGTACCCTTAAAATCACCTTCTCAATAATCAACTTCAAATTTTATTCACTCGACGTTTCGACTAGACGCTCTAGTCTAAACGTCGAGTGAATAAAATTTGAAGTTGATTATTGAGATGTTGATTTTAATGTTATTATGTCAACTGAGAGTTCATGAGAACATTGCCCTTGTCAGTACAGCCATCACGAGAAAAACTTCGCTTCAGAGATTCCAGAGAGCAAATCCTGTCTTCCCCATTACCAGCATTTCGGTGGAAGCAGAAGTTGCCCAGGTGTGCTCCATTACTGCCTTAAGGTCACAGATCCTGGGGGACTGCTTAAAGTCTAGCTGCTCAGTTGCCACGAAATAGTAACCCTCAGCCTTCTCCGTTCATCTTCGGGCAGAGAAGTAAGTGACTGCGCAATTGGAGCATATGAAGCAATGCCTGCACTTTGTACTCTGGCATGCTCACGACTTGTGCTTTGTCTTGCTCTCTCTTGAGGAGGTTCATGGCATGCAATTGGAGCATATGAAGCAATGCCTGCACTTTGTACTCTGGCATGCTCACGACTTGTGCTTTGTCTTGCTCTCTCTTGAGGAGGTTCATGGCATGCACATGCTGTTGGACTAGGCATGGTCGGCAACATTGGTGGTTCTTATAGGATCTGCTCCAGGTATCCATTTGTAGCTTAAGTTCCTCCTTCCTGTGATCCTGTCTCTAAACTCTGTGCACACTTGACACTTCAGCTTCATCACAACTCTCACACCTGCCTCCACTCCCTTCTCGCAGTCGGCCGTGTCAGCGTCTGAAACTCGTGGTCGCACGTGCTAACCATTTCTTGTATGTTTCATGCCTCACCTTCCTACACTTGGCCGGCTCTTCAGCTGATGATGAGCAACTTCTCTCTTTGTTGATGTAAAGGATGCCCACACGGCACCAAACTAAGCTGGTTCTTATATATTTGGGGCTGGTTAGGCACAAGGATTGTTCACCGTTAATGACAATAGTGTGCTTGTTCATGTGTTAATTAGTCACATGCACAACCACTTACTTTAATTGATATCGTTGAAGTCCTTCCCTGGACTATCATATATCCATCTTCATAGGACTCCTTGAGAGGACAATGCCGAGAACACAGGAAATATACTATAGATTTCAGCATGTGTGAGGGATTAACGATAATTCCGGACTAATTAGCAGGGTTTCATCCAGGGGGGATCGGGGGCCCCCTTCCCAATCAGGATCTATGTGGGGAAACACCCCCACTAATTTTCACGGTGGTAAGTTGACTCTAGAACTTGCAGCCAAGGACATCAATAGTATCCAGGGTGAGATCTGCTTATCAGTGCTACTTTAACTAATATAGAGAAAAGACAATGGCTGGTTACACAGTAAGTTTCCAGCAACACAGCAGCAACAGTTATTGATAACTCTAACTTTCAATCCACCACAATGAAGGGCATTTCTTCACTGTGATGGTGAATTTAATTACAAATTACCTTCAACATACATGGGAAAACAAAACACCCCCCCCACCAGAAAGCATATTGAATGGGCTACATATTTGGTATGTATGAATCAAGACCATAGCATAGTTATAATGAAACCATGCGGTCAGACACTTTCACATCATCCAATCAAGTCAGTGGTATAATCCTCCCCCCCAATCATGTAATGTGGGTGGCTGTACAGTAGCACTAACTATGTACAGTACATACCATTCCAGCTGAACCCTCCCCCCCCCCCCCCCCCCCCCCAGTTCCCCAGTTGAAAACTCCTGGATGAAACCCTGCTTAGTGATAATTCTTGTTTGTCAAACTGTTCCTGCTCATATTTTCTTCCAGCTCCACCTCATGTTGCCTTCTCTTCTCTTCCTGCCCCACCTCATGTTGCCTTCTCTTCTCTTCCAGCTCCACATCATGTTGCCTTCTCTTCTCTTCCAGCTCCACCTCATGTTGCCTTCTCTTCTCTTCCAGCTCCACCTCATGTTGCCTTCTCTTCTCTTCCAGCCCCACCTCATGTTGCCTTCTCTTCTCTTCCAGCTCCACCTCATGTTGCCTTCTCTTCTCTTCCAGCTCCACCTCATGTTGCCTTCTCTTCTCTTCCAGCTCCACCTCATGTTGCCTTCTCTTCTCTTCCAGCCCCACCTCATGTTGCCTTCTCTTCTCTTCCAGCTCCACCTCATGTTGCCTTCTCTTCTCTTCCAGCTCCACCTCATGTTGCCTTCTCTTCTCTTCCAGCTCCACCTCATGTTGCCTTCTCTTCTCTTCCAGCCCCACCTCATGTTGCCTTATCTTCTCTTCCAGCTCCACCTCATGTTGCGATCTCTTCTCTTCCAGCCCCACCTCATGTTGCCTTCTCTTCTCTTCCAGCTCCACCTCATGTTTGCCTTCTCTTCTCTTCCAGCTCCACCTCATGTTGCCTTCTCTTCTCTTCCAGCTCCACCTCATGTTGCCTTCTCTTCTCTTCCAGCCCCACCTCATGTTGCCTTCTCTTCTCTTCCAGCTCCACCTCATGTTGCCTTCTCTTCTCTTCCAGCTCCACCTCATGTTGCCTTCTCTTCTCTTCCAGCTCCACCTCATGTTGCCTTCTCTTCTCTTCCAGCCCCACCTCATGTTGCCTTCTCTTCTCTTCCAGCTCCACCTCATGTTGCCTTCTCTTTCTCTTCCAGCCCCACCTCATGTTGCCTTCTCTTCTCTTCCAGCTCCACCTCATGTTGCCTTCTCTTCTCTTCCAGCTCCACCTCATGTTGCCTTCTCTTCTCTTCCAGCCCCACCTCATGTTGCCTTCTCTTCTCTTCCAGCCCCACCTCATGTTGCCTTCTCTTCTCTTCCAGCTCCACCTCATGTTGCCTTCTCTTCTCTTCCAGCTCCACCTCATGTTGCCTTCTCTTCTCTTCCAGCTCCACCTCATGTTGCCTTCTCTTCTCTTCCAGCCCCACCTCATGTTGTCTTCTCTTCTCTTCCAGCTCCACCTCATGTTGCCTTCTCTTCTCTTCCAGCCCCACCTCATGTTGCGATCTCTTCTCTTCCAGCCCCACCTCATGTTGCCTTCTCTTCTCTTCCAGCTCCACCTCATGTTGCCTTCTCTTCTCTTCCAGCTCCACCTCATGTTGCCTTCTCTTCTCTTCCAGCTCCACCTCATGTTGCCTTCTCTTCTCTTCCAGCTCCACCTCATGTTGCCTTCTCTTCTCTTCCAGCCCCACCTCATGTTGCCTTATCTTCTCTTCCAGCTCCACCTCATGTTGCGATCTCTTCTCTTCCAGCCCCACCTCATGTTGCCTTCTCTTCTCTTCCAGCTCCACCTCATGTTTGCCTTCTCTTCTCTTCCAGCTCCACCTCATGTTGCCTTCTCTTCTCTTCCAGCTCCACCTCATGTTGCCTTCTCTTCTCTTCCAGCCCCACCTCATGTTGCCTTCTCTTCTCTTCCAGCTCCACCTCATGTTGCCTTCTCTTCTCTTCCAGCCCCACCTCATGTTGCCTTCTCTTCTCTTCCAGCTCCACCTCATGTAGCCTTCTCTTCTCTTCCAGCCTCACCTCATGTTGCCTTCTCTTCTCTTCCAGCTCCACCTCATGTTGCCTTCTCTTCTCTTCCAGCCCCACCTCATGTTGCCTTCCATTCTCTTCCAGCTCCACCTCATGTTGCCTTCCCTTTTCTTCCAGCTCAGCCTCCAACATCATACTCTTTCCTTCATTGTCCTCCATCAAACTTACACATTGCTTATTCATTGAAGCCCTGATGGCGGCTATGTCTGCTGAGGCATATTGTTCCCTCTACTTCCCTTCCATCCCTACGTAATGTTGGAAGTACATGAATAGTTTTCTTTAAATGCTGTCTCTACGTACACACCGTGCCTCTTCCTGGCCTTTGTCTACAAGGCTATCCACCTGACATTGCTAGCATTCTTCAAGGTTAGTTCCTATAGAACAAGTTAGCTAGCAAACCTCTTTGCATACTTGACAAGAGTACACAAGCTAGTCCAGCACTGGCTAAGATGATATGCACCCCTTTCCATATCTGTGCAACAATTTCTTGTTTGGGGTTCTGCACTTTTGCCAGGTCCTCTCATAGCCCGGCTCCGATGTTTGCCCGGTCCTCTCATAGCCAGGCTCCGATGTTTGCCAGGTTGTCTCATAGCCCGGCTCCGATGTTGGCAAGGTCCTCTCATAGCCTGGCTCCGATGTTTGCCAGGTCGTCTCATAGCCCGGTTCCGATGTTTGCCAGGTCGTCTCATAGCCCGGCTCCGATGTTGGCCAGGCCCTCTCATAGCCCGGCTCCGATGTTTGCCAGTTCCTCTTATAGCCCGGCTCCGATGTTTGCCAGGTCCTCTCATAGCCCGGCTCCGATGTTTGCCCGGTCCTCTCATAGCCCAGCTCCGATGTTTGCCAGGCCCTCTCATAGCCCGGCTCCGATGTTTGCCAGGTCCTCTCATAGCCCGGCTCCGATGTTGGCAAGGTCCTCTCATAGCCCAGCTCCGATGTTTGACAGGTCCTCTCATAGCCCGGCTCCGATGTTGGCCTGGTCCTCTCATAGCCCGGCTCCGATGTTTGCCCATAGCCTGGCTCCGATGTTTGACAGGTCCTCTCATAGCCCGGCTCCGATGTTGGCCTGGCTCCGATGTTTGACAGGTCCTCTCATAGCCCGGCTCCGATGTTGGCCTGGTCCTCTCATAGCCCGGCTCCGATGTTTGCCAGGTCCTCTCATAGCCCGGCTCCGATGTTGGCCAGGTCCTCTCATAGCCCAGCTCCGATGTTGGCCTGTTGCTCTCATAGCCCGGCTCCGATGTTGGCAAGGTCCCCTCATAGCCTGGCTCCGATGTTTGACAGGTCCTCTCATAGCCCGGCTCCGATGTTGGCCTGGTCCTCTCATAGCCCGGCTCCGATGTTTGCCCATAGCCTGGCTCCGATGTTTGACAGGTCCTCTCATAGCCCGGCTCCGATGTTGGCCTGGCTCCGATGTTTGACAGGTCCTCTCATAGCCCGGCTCCGATGTTGGCCTGGTCCTCTCATAGCCAGGCTCCGATGTTTGCCAGGCCCTCTCATAGCCAGGCTCCGATGTTTGCCAGGCCCTCTCATAGCCAGGCTCCGATGTTTGCCAGGCCCTCTCATAGCCAGGCTCCGATGTTTGCCAGGTCCTCTCATAGCCCAGCTCCGATGTTTGCTTGGAGATGACTCGTAAACTGATCTGTTCCTGGAAGCAGAATCCAGCCTTCTCTGGCTGCGCTCTCTCCCCCCACATGTAGCATAATGTAGGAATGATCTGCTAGACTTGCTGTCTACATTAAACGTCCCTCACTCATTGATCTAACCACTAATGTGAAAAATATTTCCCTGTCGTTGTTGGTTACTTAACATTTGATCGGAACTATGTGAGTATTGCTAGCCACTTCAAGTAGTTGCCTAAAACGTGTGTTTGAAGCAGCTGCTGTCTCAAATGATACCAGATACCAGCAAGCATGCATAGCAATTCTGTTGACCTGTTATGGTCCGGTCAGTCCTGCTTGGAGAGCTTCTGTGGATCTAGAGTATTTTTCTATCACTAGAACTTGTATTTTTTATCACTAGAACTTGTATTCTCTACCACTAGAACTTGCCACTAGAACTTGTAATCTGTACCACTAGAACTTGTAATCTGTACCACTAGAACTTGTATTCTCTACCACTAGAACTTGTATTCTCTACCATTAGAACTTGTATTCTCTACCACTAAAACTTGTATTCCGTACCACTAGAACTTGTATTCTCTACCACTAGAATTGTATTCTCTACCACTAGAATTTGTAATCTCTACCACTAGAACTTGTATTCTCTACCACTAGAACTTGTATTCTCAACAGCTAGAACTTGTACTCGCTACCACAAGGACGTGCTCTAGAACAATCTCTACCACATGTAGCTTTTGACCATGTGCTTGTTCACAAGTCGTACACGTAACGAAGTAAAAGGTATCACAAGCTCCCAAGGAGGGCGAGCAAAGAGGAGAGCAGACACAAGGAGGACAATGAAGCCCATCGTGGGAAAGACAGACGGAGATACGTAGCAGTGGACTGAACAATCGGAAACAAAAGATGCGGTGTGTGCTCCTCAAATGGAAGAGCATATCATTTTCTGATTTTCCCCCCAAATATTTTTTCTTTTCTTTTCCCTCTCCCGCCAAGAAACCTCATCCCTTCATCTTTACACTGACAGGCAAGTTACACTGACAGGCAAGTTTCAAATGAACGAGACGAAGCAGGAATAAACATGATGTCAGGACTATACAGGAATAACATGATGTCAGGACTATACAGGAATAACATGATGTCAGGACTATACAGGAATAACATGATTTTTTTATAGAAGTGTATTGACGACACAAATGTTTCTAACCCAGTCCTTGGTGTATGATTTTTATATCACCTGAAAGCTCCTTCTCTGCCCTGTCTTTTGAACCAAACATTGCTCATGAGATAGAGCCCAGTCCGTGTGCTCACCTCACCTACCAGTGATGATAATATCATTAGATGGAGTCCAGTGTGTGTGCTCACCTCACCTACCAGTGATGAAAATATCATGCGATGGAGTCCATTCTGTGTGCTCACCTCACCTACCAGTGATGAAGATATCATGAGATAGAGTCCAGTGTGTGTGCTCACCTCACCTACCAGTGACGAAAATATCATGAGATGGAGTCCAGTCAGTGTGCTCACCTCACCTACCAGTGATGATAATATCATGAGATAGAGTCCAGTTGTGTGCTCACCTCACCTACCAGTGATGAAAATGGGCTGACAGGCAAGAAAATTGTTGTTGTATTAAAAAGGAAGTGATGGTTTATAAGTTGTACATGTATCTGATAGCACCTGTATTGATTACCTATGGTTACTTTGTAACAATCTTGGAATGCCTCAGTGCTAAAAGGTAATTAAGGGATCGGCTATCCTATTGTTTTACTACATGTGAAGCAGAAGCTCTACATAACATATGTGTGTATACGGTGAATTAAGCCACTGATGCTCCTTATTAATTATTATTATCATCGTCGTCGTCGTCGTCGTCGTCATCATCATCATCATCATCATCATCACCACCACCACCACCATCATCATCATTTTATTTATTATTATTATTATTATTATTATTATTATTATTATTATTATTATTATTATTATTATTATTATTATTATTATTATTATTAGTAGTAGTAGTAGTAGTATTAGTATTAGTATTATTATTATTATTATTATTAGTATTAGTATTAGTATTAGTATTAGTATTATTAGTATTAGTATTATTATTATTATTATTATTATTATTATTATTAGTAGTAGTAGTAGTAGTAGTAGTAGTATTATTAGTATTATTATTATTAGTAGTAGTAGTAGTAGTAGTAGTAGTAGTAGTAGTAGTATTATTATTATTATTATTATTATTATTATTATTATTATTATTATTATTATTATTATTATTATTATTTACTACTACTACTACTACTACTACCACTACTACTATTATTACTAGTATTAGTATTATTATTATTAGTTTTGGTCATCATTAATCCTAGCATCTGCTCATCACTAGAGCCATATTTCTCAGCACAAGACTTTATGTCCCAGGAAAACGGGAATGAATTGTATCTCCGTTGATGCTTGCTCAAACTTTATAATTTTGAAACACTCCTTTATTGCTTTACGCTTTTTTTTAGTTGTAGTGTGTGTCTTCGTGCACAAGCCTGGTTTCATATGCC
This sequence comes from Cladorhizidae sp. MBARI D1340-BT2, assembly GCA_028752905.1. Taxonomy (NCBI): domain Eukaryota; kingdom Metazoa; phylum Porifera; class Demospongiae; order Poecilosclerida; family Cladorhizidae; species Cladorhizidae sp. MBARI D1340-BT2. The sequence continues at coordinate 31,055,770 of JAQNBH010000010.1, read as the reverse complement.
TGCAGGGACCACCAGTCTCAAGCTTGCCACACATGTATGCCTTTATATGGAATTGGTCACGCTAATTGACGACACTAAATACAGAACAGGTGTGGAGCAATCAACTAGGGAGTAGGAATTTTTTTTAGCTGGAAGTGATCAGTGAGTTCACATTCCTGCTTGTATCTGATGGTCCATAGGGTCTGTATGTAAAACACATACATGTACATCATTAGAAAGCTCGTTTCAAGAGCTGCATATTGGTAGTAAAGTCAACTTTATAGAGAGCTACATGTAGCTGTATTCTAGAGTTATGAGGTCATGTGTACAACCATGTCAAATAGGTAAAGTTCCCCATCCCCACAAGCCATAGCTGATTGCAGCTCCACTGTGGAAATATCATTTGTAAAACACGCAGGGAGGGGCTATTTGTTGAGACCCAAATCTTTCAAAATGAATGAAGTATTCTCATTATTACTGATGAAGGCATTCGTGATGAAGGCTGGAGCATCTAGTCGAAACATCGAGAGAATACAATTTCAAGTTGATTATTGAGAAGGTTATTAACGTAGAGCGTCTCGTCGAAATATCTGAGAGAGTAAATTTCAAGTTGATTATTGAGAAGGTCCTTGCAATTGTGATTTTTAATATTCAAAAAAAATTCAATAACTAATGCGCTCGGCCCACCCATAAAAGGATGACAACAGATTCGGAACTTCCACACAAAATGGCCGAAGTGCAGGGAGCATGCCGGGATCTAGTACCTCTCCTCACCGCTCTGCACTAGCTGTGGGGGACACCTGGAGCCAGCTCAAAGATCATGACTCAGATCACCTCGAATGAGGCATTCTGTTGTGGAATGGATATTACTTGGTATGCTCCAGGACCCGAGGACGGGAACATAATCAGGGTAACAGGCCACGATGGTGCAAAAATCTAAGGAACTGTGCAGTTGCAATGGATGCAGATGTCGCTGCATGAAGCATGCAACATGTACTGATGGATGCAGATGTCGCTGCATGAATCATGCAACATGCACTGATGGATGTAGATGTTGCTGCATGAAGCATGCAACAGATGCAATGATGGGCTGTCTGACTGCGAGATTGGCCTCAGCAAATTCTGTGAGTGATGGTGAAATAATGTGAGTTGCATGGATCACGTCCACCCCAATGTTTCTCTTCTCCTCTCATGAAAATCTCCGTCTCCTTTCTGCATTGACAGAGCATGCACCACTGTTGGGGTCGACTTGCGCAGATTTATCCACGAGAGTTTCATCAAGAGAGCATGAGCTCTCGTGTGTGGGTACCGCGTGTATAGAGCCCCTCGACAACTCACCCCTAAGAGTCCGGACATTACTGTGAAGTTCCAGCAATGACAGAACGATGAGAGGATGGAGAAGGTTGGCTGCCCCGCCCCCTCCATGTCACTTCCCGGAACAAGCTTGTGTGAGAGTCAAGCTGGCTGCACTGGGATAGCTGGATTCCCAAGTGCAATGAGGAAAACGCTGTATTGCGAGTAGATTCTCCCAATTACAACCAGAAATGTAATTCAAGCTGCCCATTGGAGCCTTGATCAAGTTACCCTATTTACTGCATGAGCTTCTATTTACTGCACATGCTTCTATTTACTGCACATGCTCCTATTTACTGCACACACTTATATTTACTGCACATGCTTCTATTTACTGCACATACTTCTATTTACTGCACATACTTCTATTTACTGCACATGCTTCTATTTACTGCACATGCTCCTATTTACTGCACGCACTTATATTTACTGCACGTGCTTCTATTTACTGTACATGCTTCTATTTACTGCACATGCTTCTATTTACTGCATGTGCTTCTATTTACTGCACATGCTTCTATTTACTGCACATGCTCCTATTTACTGCACGCGCTTATATTAACTGCACGTGCTTGAGTGAACGGTGGAAACAAGGAATTTTATTACAATAACCTTCTCAATAATCAAATTGGAATTGTATTCTCTCGACGTTTCGATATTCCTGATGAAGGCTAGAGCATCTATGTAGTTAAAACATCGAGAGAATACAATTTCAAGTTGACTATTGGGAAGGTTATTGTAATGTTATGTCAACTGAGAGTTCATTGAAAGGAATTTTATGCTCTGTGTCCAAGAATTCGTCTGCACTAAACACAGTGTGTGTGTGTGTGTGTGTGTGTTTTCATGAAGTACATCACAGAGCACTTTCGTGAAGACTCAGGAATGTTTTGCTTGTCGGTGCAGAGACTCTCGGTTCAAAGTGGAGGATCTTGCTGTCAAACACGCACCACTTTTGGAAGAATTTGCCGTTCAAAACTCACTCTAGCGTGGAACTACTTGTGCTACATACGTACGTACCTGGGCAAAGGCGTGGTCAGTGGGCATGAGGGGGTGGGGTTTATCTGGTGATCCAGTGGAGGTGCGCAAGGAGTGGGTTGGTACATGCCGCACAGTGAAACAGGACACAAAATATGTTGGACAGTGTACCCACGATACTCACGTGCAGGTTCCCCGCATGGTCTCATTGGCCAGTTTAGAGCCGCGTTCTCAGGACCTCTTTTTCAAACAGGTTTTTAAAATTGTATTCCAACATTTCAAATGATGCACTTCACTCTTCAATTCTCCCGCCAAAGAGCTACATGTTTTGGCTAATAATAGCACAGCACTGGTTGAAAGCAAAATCTACAGACCATTTGGTGATAATCGTGTAGAGGTACAATGTACTTTGCTTATAATGGAGGCCTGCAGCCCCCCGAGGGACTGGCAGGAAGGTAGCATCCTTCCCAGTGTGGTTTGTGTAAGAGTGTCTGTTGATGGGTGTGTCAACCCTGAGGGTGAGGTGTGTTGTAGGTGTGAGTATGTGTGAGGAACGAGGGGGGGGGGTTGGGTCTGGCATGTAATTCTCTAATGGGTATGCAATGCAATGTTAAATATGGTAGACTACATAGTTTGGTTAGGGAGAGATTTTAACTTTGTCTTGGCTGGCTAGTTGAGGTTCTATCCTTATCCTGCTAGTTGGAGTATGTAATATCCTTGACCTGCCAGTTGGGATATGTAATATCCTTGACCTGCTAGTTGGTGTATGTAATATCCTTGTCCTGCTAGTTGAGGCATGCACTATCCTTGTCCTGCTAGTTGGGGTATGTGCTTTCCTTGTCCTGACTAGTTGGGATGCTCTCCTTGTCCTGACTAGTTGGGATGCTATCCTTGTCCTGACTAGTTGGGATGCTCTCCTTGTCCTGACTAGTTGGGATGCTATCCTTGTCCTGACTAGTTGGGATGCTATCCTTGTCCTGACTAGTTGGGATGCTATCCTTGTCCTGACTAGTTGGGATGCTATCCTTGTCCTGACTAGTTGGGATGCTATCCTTGTCCTGACTAGTTGGGATGCTCTCCTTGTCCTGACTAGTTGGGATGCTATCCTTGTCCTGACTAGTTGGGATGCTATCCTTGTCCTGCTAGTTGGGGTATGTGCTTTCCTTGTCCTGACTAGTTGGGATGCTATCCTTGTCCTGACTAGTTGGGATGCTGTCCTTGTCCTGACTAGTTGGGATGCTCTCCTTGTCCTGACTAGTTGGGGTATGTGCTTTCCTTGTCCTGACTAGTTGGGATGCTATCCTTGTCCTGACTAGTTGGGATGCTATCCTTGTCCTGCTAGTTGGGGTATGTGCTTTCCTTGTCCTGACTAGTTGGGATGCTGTCCTTGTCCTGACTAGTTGGGATGCTCTCCTTGTCCTGACTAGTTGGGGTATGTGCTTTCCTTGTCCGGACTAGTTGGGATGCTATCCTTGTCCTGACTAGTTGGGATGCTATCCTTGTCCTGACTAGTTGGGATGCTATCCTTGTCCGGACTAGTTGGGATGCTCTCCTTGTCCTGACTAGTTGCAGTCCTTGTCCTGCTAGTTGTGGTATTACCCTTGTCCTGACTAGTTGGGATGCTATCCTTGTCCTGCCTAGGGGTTGTTGTATCCCAATATGTACATGGATGACCTAGTAAACCACACTGGACTAGGGATGAAGCCACAACACGCTGCCAAGAGGGAATATTTGTTATCAAATCACGTCCAAAGCAGGTATCCAGAGGAAGAGATCCTATGATGACTGCATCCTGTGATGAGAGTTTTCCAAGGAAAGTGGAAGTCATTCTGACAGTTGATGCTTAGGTAATTTCCCCATCGCTGGGTGGGAAACTGCTGCTAGAACCCTGTAGGGTGCAATAGGTCCGAGTGTTGGAGAGTTGGATTATTGTTATGATGGACAAGAACTCCCTGGAGACGTCACGTTATGCGATAGCAACATCAAAGCCAGAGTCATACATGATCTTGGCAATTGGTTGGAAATGGCCCAAATCTACTGAAAAAACATTTCTTTATGAAAGGAAGAGATTGAGCACCTCAAGGAGCCTGGCACTGTGGAAGTTGTGTTGCCAAGCGATGCTATTATCTGTAATTCAATCCCGTTGTTTGAAGAAATGTTCTAAGCTTTCCTAAGCACATGAGCACTTTCATTCATTTTTAGATCTCGTACTTACCTCTTCATGTCAAAACAAACCGTGCGTGTAAATGGTTAAGATGTGACAGCAGGTCGGCTTACAATGACCCTGCCCACGTCTAAAATAACCCTGCCCACATCTGTGCCGATGAGCTTGATGCTATCTAGACATATCTCGCTTTATAACCTTGCACTGTTTGTCACGAAGAGCTTGGTACCAGCTGAGCATTTATTGCATCACACTATTCAGTTGCCAAGATTAGTCAACATAGAGGTGCTCAAAACGGTGTCTCTCCTGTGTATGTCCGTGCAAGTGTTACTTTAGATGTGTATTCCTGACGTGTTCCTCATCAGATGAAGGCTTTAGAGTGTCTAGTCGTAACGTCGAGAGAATACAAAATATCTGATAAGGTAACAGGCCTGGAAAACACATCTATGAGAGCTTTCACTTCAGTCAACAACACAGAATATCTGATGAGGAAACAGGCCAGGAAAACACATCTATGAGACCTTTCACTTCAGTCAACAACACAGAATATCTGAGGAAACGACCAGGAAAACACAACTATGAGACCTTTCACTTCAGTCAACAACACAGACTATCTGATGATGAAATCGACCAGGAAAACACATCTATGAGACCTTTCACTTCAGTCAACAACACAGAATATCTGATGAGGAAACGACCAGGAAAACACATCTATGAGACCTTTCACTTCAGTCAACAACACAGAATATCTGATGATGAAATCGACCAGGAAAATACATCTATGAGACCTTTCACTTCAGTCAACAACACAGAATATCTGATGAGGAAACAGGCCTGGAAAACACATCTATGAGACCTTTCACTTCAGTCAACAACACAGACTATCTGATGATGAAATCGACCAGGAAAACACATCTATGAGACCTTTCACTTCAGTCAACAACACAGAATATCTGATGATGAAATCGACCAGGAAAACACATCTATGAGACCTTTCACTTCAGTCAACAACACAGAATATCTGTTGAGGAAACGACCAGGAAAACACATCTATGAGACCTTTCACTTCAGTCAACAACACAGAATATCTGATGATGAAATCGAACAGGAAAACACATCTATGAGACCTTTCACTTCAGTCGACAACACAGAATATCTGATGATGAAATCGAACAGGAAAACACATCTATGAGACCTTTCACTTCAGTCGACAACACAGAATATCTGATGATGAAATCGAACAGGAAAACACATTTATGAAACCTTTCACTTCAGTCGACAACACAAAATATCTGATGATGAAATCGAACAGGAAAACACATCTATGAGACCTTTCACTTCAGTCAACAACACAGAATATCTGATGAGGAAATAGACCAGGAAAACACATCTATGAGACCTTTCACTTCAGTCGACAACACAGAATATCTGATGAGGAAACGACCAAGAAAACACATCTATGAGACCTTTCACTTCAGTCAACAACACAGAATATCTGATGAGGAAACGACCAGGAAAACACATCTATGAGACCTTTCACTTCAGTCAACAACACAGAATATCTGATGAGGAAACGACCAGGAAAACACAACTATGAGACCTTTCACTTCAGTCAACAACACAGACTATCTGATGAAGAAATCGACCAGGAATACACATCTATGAGACCTTTCACTTCAGTCAACAACACAGAATATCTGATGAGGAAACGACCAGGAAAACACATCTATGAGACCTTTCACTTCAGTCAACAACACAGAATATCTGATGATGAAATCGACCAGGAAAACACATCTATGAGACCTTACTTCAGTCAACAACACAGAATATCTGATGAGGAAACGAACACGAAAACACATCTATGAAGCTTTCACTTCAGTCAACAACACAGAATATCTGATGAGGAAACGACCAGGAAAACACATCTATGAGACCTTTCACTTCAGTCAACAACACAGAATATCTGATGATGAAATCGACCAGGAAAACACATCTATGAGACCTTACTTCAGTCAACAACACAGAATATCTGATGAGGAAACGACCAGGAAAACAGATATCAAGGAACACACGAGAGCTTTCATTGTTCCTGATGAAGGCTAGAGCATCTAGTCAAACCATCAGAGAATACAATTTGTTTTAACATGATTTTTCCACCTGGCTTCAGCCCTTCTCGTGTCCAGGTATGATCGGCAAGACACCTGTCCAGGCCTCTATCGAAGGAGCCCCAGCATATGTTAGCTTCAGGCACGGCGGTGCATCTGGTAGATTTGACTATCTAAAAGAAGTTGCAGACAATGTAGTGTTTATCATGAATATATTTGAAATTGGGTCCTGCTCACCTCCCCCCAAAACCCGTCTTACAAGCCTGTGTGCAGTAAACCATTTCTATTATAATTAATGTAGATAAAGAAGGGATACCAGTAATCATAAAGTAATAGAGAATGAGTTAATGGAGATAAAGAAGAGATATATAAGTATATAATTAATAACTACATCAAATGATAGAGAGTGAGTTAATTAGATAAAGAAGAGATGAGTAATTAACAACTACAACAAGTGATAGAGAGCGAGTTAAATAATTAACACCAGAAACTAGTAAAATATACTAACAAAATCATCATTTATGTGACAGATTATTAACTCCAGGATATGAATATTACGAAGATGTAGGGACTGTAGGTGGAGATGATGATGCAAGTGAAGAATAGTTAGCTACTCCTACTAATAATAATCAGGGGAGGCCAGCGTATGTTCCCATACCAAGAGATAAGGATGCAGGGGAAGAATAGTTAGCTACTCCTACTAATAATAATCAGGGGAGGCCAGCGTATGTTCCCATACCAAGAGGACATGTTTTCTCCTTCCTTCCCGACCAACTAATTTTCTTTTAAGTTGCATTTAACACATTTTCCCATGTCAATATATAAATTATAAAAACATTAATTTTCTACTAAGTTGATTTAACATGCGTCAATTAATTAACACATTTTCTCCATGCTAATATATATTCCCAGATTAAAAAAACAACCCTGCTGCCCCCGTGCAGGGGAGATCCTCAAGGCCCTTACGAGTGTCTCCTCTACGTACCAACATGATGAGAAGCTAAGTAGCTAATTGGGGAGCGCATCTTGAGCTAGATTAAGCATTTTGATTGGTAGAACCAGACGTACTCTTGCCTTTTGTTTCTGCTTTGTTGATCTCTGGGCTCACTGCACAGGGCAACGAGGGAACCCGCGTGGGACAGCCATTACTCTGTGAACTGTCCCTAATTGTATTAGGCACACAGTGGATCGGAATTAGAACTCTTGCCTTGTGGAGCTTGCAGTGCAAGTGTTGATAAGTGCTAAACATGCCAATAATTAGGTACATGAGTGTTAGTTCTAATAGCCACCTCGTAGACGGCCAAAAAAATTCCCAAACAAAGCCCATACCTCAGCTGAATTCAGTTTTTAGCCTCATCTGAAGCTCAGTGTTTAGCCTCATCTGAAGCTCAGTGTTTAGCCTCATCTGAAGCTCAGTGTTTAACCTCATCTGAAGCTCAGTGTCTAGCCTCATCTGAAGCTCAGTGTTTAACCTCATCTGATGCTCAGTGTTTAGCCTCATCTGAAGCTCAGTGTCTAGCCTCATCTGAAGCTCAATGTTTAGCCTCATCTGAAGCTCAGTGTTTAGCCTCATCTGAAGCTCAGTGTTTAGCCTCATCTGAAGCTCAGTGTTTAGCCTCATCTGAAGCTCAGTGTTTAGCCTCATCTGAAGCTCAGTGTTTAACCTCATCTGAAGCTCAGTGTCTAGCCTCATCTGAAGCTCAATGTTTAGCCTCATCTGAAGCTCAATGTTTAGCCTCGTCTGAAGCTCAGTGTTTAGCCTCATCTGAAGCTCAGTGTTTAGCCTCATCTGAAGCTCAATGTTTAGCCTCATCTGAAGCTCAGTGTTTAGCCTCATCTGAAGCTCAGTGTTTAGCCTCATCTGAAGCTCAGTGTTTAGCCTCATCTGAAGCTCAGTGTTTAGCCTCATCTGAAGCTCAGTGTTTAGCCTCATCTGAAGCAGCCTCATCTGAAGCTCAGTGTTTAGCCTCATCTGAAGCTCAGTGTTTAGCCTCATCTGAAGCTCAGTGTTTAGCCTCATCTGAAGCTCAGTGTTTAGCCTCATCTGAAGCTCAGTGTCTAGCCTCATCTGAAGCTCAGTGTTTAGCCTCATCTGAAGCTCAGTGTTTAGCCTCATCTGAAGCTCAATGTTTAGCCTCATCTGAAGCTCAGTGTTTAGCCTCATCTGAAGCTCAGTGTCTAGCCTCATCTGAAGCTCAGTGTTTAGCATCATGCATCGCTCCCAATAACTCAACCCTGTTGCCCTATACAGGCCTCAATGCAAGAACAAACTAGGACATGCCTTCCTGCTTGATTAGTGTAGTTCCTTTGTGGATCTCTCACCCGTGTCGTTGTGGCCCTGTTAGCTTCCTGCCAGTGTTTTATATACAACTGAAACAGTATCTAGCCTGTCATGTATTGCTCCCTCAGCCATTGTCACAGCTTTGTGTTCCGCGTATGTGGACCACGCTTGCTATTGGCTCCCTGGCTAACTGGTGAGGTCCTCAGGTCATGTTTTCCTTGACCCAAAGTTAAAAAAATAATAATAATAAAGATTTTTTTTTAAAAGTATCCAGAAGTGCATTCCTTCTTAATTGTGAAGCATTCAGAGCCATTGCAGCTAAGTATAGATTCTTGTGGAGCATTGCAGGTAAATATTGATGCTTGTGGAGCTTTCCTCTGAGAAAGGGCTTCCAGAAGCCGGTGTAAAGACCAGGAAGAGATTGTTGATGGTGGCAAATGCGATGATTAAACATCAGTGCTCTTTGTTCATAATATTTCTTTAATTGTGCTCGTCCCCCCATGAGGGGGATGGATAGCTTGGTGACTACGTATTTTGTAACTTCGGTCCACTGCAACTGAATAATCAGTTGTTTAGCAACAACAAAAATGTGTGTGTGAGTGTGTGTGAGTGTGCAGATATAACTGTCTGTGGTGTTATTTAATATCTTATGTATGTACGTGCCAACACACTGTATGTAAACTCAGCTATGATACCATACAGCCAGGAAGATTGGCATCAGTTTTGTCTGCTCAACACCAGTATCATGATACTTAAATGCATCCTGCCTGTACTGTCATGCTAGTTGGTGTGTAGTCCTACCTGTACTGCCATGCTAGTTGGTGTGTAGTCCTACCTGTACTGCCATGCTAGTTGGTGTGTAGTCCTACCTGTACTGCCATGCCAGTTGGTGTGTAGTCCTACCTGTACTGCCATGCTAGTTGGTGTGTAGTCCTACCTGTACTGCCATGCTAGTTGGTGTGTAGTCCTACCTGTACTGCCATGCTAGTTGGTGTGTAGTCCTACCTGTACTGCCATGCTAGTTGGTGTGTAATTCTGCCTGTACTGCCATGCTAGTTGGTGTGTAGTCCTACCTGTACTGCCATGCCAGTTGGTGTGTAGTCCTACCTGTACTGCCATGCTAGTTGGTGTGTAATTCTGCCTGTACTGTCATGCCAGTTGGTGTGTAGTCCTACCTGTACTGCCATGCCAGTTGGTGTGTAGTCCTACCTGTACTGCCATGCCAGTTGGTGTGTAGTCCTACCTGTACTGCCATGCCAGTTGGTGTGTAGTCCTACCTGTACTGCCATGCTAGTTGGTGTGTAGTCCTACCTGTACTGCCATGCTAGTTGGTGTGTAGTCCTACCTGTACTGCCATGCTAGTTGGTGTGTAATTCTGCCTGTACTGTCATGCCAGTTGGTGTGTAGTCCTACCTGTACTGCCATGCTAGTTGGTGTGTAATTCTGCCTGTACTGTCATGCCAGTTGGTGTGTAGTCCTACCTGTACTGCCATGCTAGTTGGTGTGTAATTCTGCCTGTACTGTCATGCCAGTTGGTGTGTAGTCCTACCTGTACTGCCATGCTAGTTGGTGTGTAATTCTGCCTGTACTGTCATGCCAGTTGGTGTGTAGTCCTACCTGTACTGCCATGCTAGTTGGTGTGTAATTCTGCCTGTACTGTCATGCCAGTTGGTGTGTAGTCCTACCTGTACTGTCTTCAAGTCATTTTTGTGTTCAAAACTGGTTTCTCAGAAATATCTACAGCAATACATATGTATGTATGTATGTATGTATGTAGATCGGGGAAGAGCTCTAGAAGGGCCTGCATACTCTCCCCACCATGACCCTGTGTGAAGCTCTCAGTGAGCTAGAGCTTCTAATAAATGCTCCTTGTTTGGAGGTGGGCGTTGACAAACAGCATAAGCATGAGGAAACTAGTGCTCCTGCATTTACCAAATTTGGGCGGTGGCCATGAGAGGTGTCATCCTTAAAATGGTCCTTCTCCCTCCCCCTCGCCCACACAATGTAGCCATTATTATTATTTATGGTCAGACGTTGTGGTTTTGAATGTGCCCACCTATAGCAGGTCATGCAGGAGTATTTGCCCACCTACAGTAGGTCACGCAGGAGTATTTGATCACCTACAGTAGGTCATGCAGGAGTATTTGCCACCTACAGTAGGTCATGCAGGAGTATTTGCCCACCTACAGTAGGTCATGCAGGAGTATTTGCCCAACTACAGTAGGTCATGCATGAGTATATTTGCCACCTACAGTAGGTCATGCAGGATTATTTGCCCACCTACAGTAGGTCATGCAGGAGTATTTGCCCACCCACAGTAGGTCATGCAGGAGTATTTGCCCACCTACAGTAGGTCATGCAGGAGTATTTGCCCACCCGCAGTAGGTCATGCAGGAGTATTTGCCCACCTACAGTAGGTCATGCAGGAGTATTTGCCCACCTACAGTAGGTCATGCAGGAGTATTTGCCCACCTACAGTAGGTCATGCAGGAGTATTTGCCCACCCGCAGTAGGTCATGCAGGAGTATTTGCCCACCTACAGTAGGTCATGCAGGAGTATTTGCCCACCCACAGTAGGTCATGCAGGAGTATTTGCCCACCCACAGTAGGTCATGCAGGAGTATTTGCCCACCTACAGTAGGTCATGCAGGAGTATTTGACCACCTACAGTAGGTCATGCAGGAGTATTTGCCCACCTACAGTAGGTCATGCAGGAGTATTTGCCCACCTACAGTAGGTCATGCAGGAGTATTTGCCCACCTACAGTAGGTCATGCAGGAGTATTTGCCCACCTACAGTAGGTCATGCAGGAGTATTTGCCCACCCACAGTAGGTCATGCAGGAGTATTTTCCCACCCACAGTAGGTCATGCAGGAGTATTTGCCCACCCACAGTAGGTCATGCAGGAGTATTTGCCCACCTACAGTAGGTCATGCAGGAGTATTTGCCCACCTACAGTAGGTCATGCAGGAGTATTTGCCCACCTACAGTAGGTCATGCAGGAGTATTTGAGCACCTACAGTAGGTCATGCAGGAGTATTTGCCCACCTACAGTAGGTCATGCAGGAGTATTTGCCCACCCACAGTAGGTCATGCAGGAGCATTTGCCCACCTACAGTAGGTCATGCAGGAGTATTTGACCACCCACAGTAGGTCAAGCAGGAGTATTTGCCCACCTACAGTAGGTCATGCAGGAGTATTTGCCCACCTACAGTAGGTCATGCAGGAGTATTTGTCCACCTACAGTAGGTCATGCAGGAGTATTTGCCCACCTATAGTAGGTCATGCAGGAGTATTTTCCCACCTACAGTAGGTCATGCAGGAGTATTTGCCCACCTACAGTAGGTCATGCAGGAGTATTTGCCCACCTACAGTAGGTCATGCAGGAGTATTTGCCCACCTACAGTAGGTCATGCAGGAGTATTTGCCCACCTACAGTAGGTCATGCAGGAGTATTTGCCCACCTACAGTAGGTCATGCAGGAGTATTTGCCCACCTACAGTAGGTCATGCAGGAGTATTTGCCCACCTACAGTAGGTCATGCAGGAGTATTTGCCCACCTACAGTAGGTCATGCAGGAGTATTTGACCACCTACAGTAGGTCATGCAGGAGTATTTGCCCACCTACAGTAGGTCATGCAGGAGTATTTGCCCACCTACAGTAGGTCATGCAGGAGTATTTGCCCACCTACAGTAGGTCATGCAGGAATATTTGTCCACCTACAGTAGGTCATGCAGGAGTATTAGCCCACCTACAGTAGGTCATGCAGGAGTATTTGCCCACCCACAGTATGTCATGCAGGAGTATTTGCCCACCTACAGCAGGTCATGCAGGAGTATTTGCCCACCTACAGTAGGTCATGCAGGCCCACCTACAGTAGGTCATGCAGGAGTATTTGCCCACCCACAGTAGGTCATGCAGGAGTATTTGCCCACCTACAGTAGGTCATGCAGGAGTATTTGCCCACCTACTAGGTCATGCAGGAGTATTTGCCCACCCACAGTAGGTCATGCAGGAGTATTTGCCCACCTACAGTAGGTCATGCAGGAGTATTTGCCCACCTACAGTAGGTCATGCAGGAGTATTTGCCCACCCACAGTAGGTCATGCAGGAGTATTTGCCCACCTACAGTAGGTCATGCAGGAGTATTTGCCCACCTACAGTAGGTCATGCAGGAGTATTTTACCACCTACAGTAGGTCATGCAGGAGTATTTGCCCACCTAGAGTAGGTCATGCAGGAGTATTTGCCTACCTACAGTAGGTCATGCAGGAGTATTTGCCCACCTACAGTAGGTCATGCAGGAGTATTTGCCCACCTACAGTAGGTCATGCAGGAGTATTTTCCCACCTACAGTAGGTCATGTAGGAGTATTTGCTCACCTACAGTAGGTCATGCAGGAGTATTTGTTCACCTACAGCAGGTCATGCAGGAGTATTTGCCCACCCACAGTAGGTCATGCAGGAGTATTTGCCCACCTACAGTAGGTCATGCAGGCCCACCTACAGTAGGTCATGCAGGCCCACCTACAGTAGGTCATGCAGGAGGATTTACCCACCCACAGTAGGTCACGCAGGACCACCTACATGTACAGTAGGTCATTTGCTGGTGATGGCAAATGTTTGGTGGGCCCAAAATTATCACCTTGCAGGGTTTCATTTAGGGGGGGCGGCTGTCCCCCCCTTGGAACTATTTTTCCCCCTCCCCCTTGGAAATTGTATTAATAAAATTCTTATTGAAGTTGATAAGTGCTTGACATCATACCCCCCCCCTTAATATCCAGATTCCTCCAGTTGCCCCCCCCCTTGGACAATTTTCTAAATGAAACCCTGCCTTTGATCTACGCACACTTACAAAAATGAACCACCTTAAATAAAAATAATAATAAAAAACATTAAGGACCAGAAAAGAGTGATCGTCACTTTGTAGAGCAAGAAGTGGTTGCCTGCTAATATTAATTGATGTACATGTATATACATGTGTACCTGCCAGATTTTTTGTGGGGGAAGGGAATTTCGGCAACCGAGTATTATCTGACTACCCTCCCCCTACCCCTGACGTCCTGGTACAAGTGATGATGTACGAGAAACCATGATGGATGGATGAAAGGTAGAACTAGGAAACTAAATAAACAAACACTTAGTTAGTGAGAGACCTCTCCTTGTGGACCACCCTCCCTTGCTAGTGAGTGGCTTCTCCTTGTGGACCTTGCTAGTGAGAGGCCTCTCCTTATGGACCACCCTCCCTTGCTAGTGAGAGGCTTCTCCTTGTGGACCCCCCTCCCTTGCTAGTGAGAGGCTTCTCCTTGTGGACAACCCTCCCTTGCTAGTGAGTGGCTTCTCCTTGTGGACCACCCTAGTGAGAGGCTTCTCCTTGTGGACCACCCTCCCTTGCTAGTGAGAGGCTTCTCCTTGTGGACCATCCTCCATTGCTAGTGAGAGGCTTCTCCTTGTGGACCACCCTCCCTTGCTAGTGAGAGGCCTCTCCTTGTGGACAACCCTCCCTTGCTAGTGAGAGGCTTCTCCTTGTGGACAACCCTCCCTTGCTAGTGAGAGAACTCTCCTTGTGGACAACCCTCCCTTGCTAGTGAGAGGCTTCTCCTTGTGGACCACCCTCCCTTGCTAGTGAGAGGCCTCTCCTTGTGGACCACCCTCCCTTGCTAGTGAGAGGCCTCTCCTTGTGGACAACCCTCCCTTGCTAGTGAGAGACCTCTCCTTGTGGACCACCCTCCCTTGCTAGTGAGAGGCCTCTCCTTGTGGACCACCCTCCCTTGCTAGTGAGAGGCCTCTCCTTGTGGACCACCCTCACTTTTCTGACCGCTCCATTTGGCTATGGCACAGGGTTCAGTGCTAATGTGTTTCTGAATATGGAGTCACTAATGACTATTTTGTTGTTAGAACAAATGGTTTATTTTAGCAACAATTGTCAGATTACATGTGAGGGAGGTCCAATGTGTTGCCGTCAATTAGACCAAAGGCTTTGCTGCGTCACCACACATGCAAGCTTAATCTGTTATTGCGTGCATACTGCCAGGTGACTGACAGCTCTGGTTGTCATGGATACAACGAGGGGTTAAATTCTGTCCCAATTAGTCCAGAGGAAGTGGGAAATGTTGGCGCCTGCTGTGGGTGTGTGTGGTTTGTGTGTCAAGCTGTTTTGGGAATATAATTTGAAGTAGTTTGTGGACATGACAGGAACAACACGAGCAATGGCTTCTCTGAGCTTATGCATTGTTGATGCTTGCTGTTGTTGCCTGCTCTGGGGTAATGCATTGTTGATGCTTGCTGTTGCCTGCTCTGAGGTAATGCATTGTTGATGCTTGCTGTTGTTGCCTGCTCTGGGGTAATGCATTGTTGATGCTTGCTGTTGTTGCCTGCTCTGTGGTAATGCATTGTTGATGCTTGCTGTTGCCTGCTCTGAGGTAATGCATTGTTGATGCTTGCTGTTGTTACCTGCTCTGGGGTAATGCATTGTTGATGCTTGCTGTTGTTGCCTGCTCTGGGGTAATGCATTGTTGATGCTTGCTGTTGTTGCCTGCTCTGGGGTAATGCATTGTTGATGCTTGCTGTTGTTGCCTGCTCTGAGGTAATGCATTGTTGATGCTTGCTGTTGTTGCCTGCTCTGAGCTAATGCATTGTTGATGCTTGCTGTTGTTGCCTGCTCTGGGGTAATGCATTGTTGATGCTTGCTGTTGTTGCCTGCTCTGAGCTAATGCATTGTTGATGCTTGCTGTTGTTGCCTGCTCTGGGGTAATGCATTGTTGATGCTTGCTGTTGTTGCCTGCTCTGAGCTAATGCATTGTTGATGCTTGCTGTTGTTGCCTGCTCTGAGCTAATGCATTGTTGATGCTTGCTGTTGTTGCCTGCTCTGGGGTAATGCATTGTTGATGCTTGCTGTTGTTGCCTGCTCTGAGCTAATGCATTGTTGATGCTTGCTGTTGTTGCCTGCTCTGGGGTAATGCATTGTTGATGCTTGCTGTTGTTGCCTGCTCTGGGGTAATGCATTGTTGATGCTTGCTGTTGTTGCCTGCTCTGTGGTAATGCATTGTTGATGCTTGCTGTTGTTGCCTGCTCTGAGGTAATGCATTGTTGATGCTTGCTGTTGTTGCCTGCTCTGAGGTAATGCATTGTTGATACTTGCTGTTGTTGCTTGCTCTGAGCATATGCATTGTTGATGCTTGCTGTTGTTGCCTGCTCTGTGGTAATGCATTGTTGATGCTTGCTGTTGTTGTCTGCTCTGAGCTAATGCATTGTTGATGCTTGCTGTTGTTGCCTGCTATGAGGTAATGCATTGTTGATGCTTGCTGTTGTTGCCTGCTCTGGGGTAATGCATTGTTGATGCTTGCTGTTGTTGCCTGCTCTGGGGTAATGCATTGTTGATGCTTGCTGTTGTTGCTTGTTGATGTTGATGCTTGCTGTTGTTGCCTGCTCTGAGGTAATGCATTGTTGATGCTTGCTGTTGTTGCTGCTCTGGGGTAATGCATTGTTGATGCTTGCTGTTGTTGCCTGCTCTGAGGTAATACATTGTTGATGCTTGCTGTTGTTGCCTGCTCTGGGGTAATGCATTGTTGATGCTTGTTGTTGTTGCTTGTTGATGTTGATGCTTGCTTGTGTTGCTTGTTGATGCTGATGCTTGCTTTTGTTGCTTGTTGATGCTTGCTTTTGTTGCTTGTTGCGTTTCTGTTTTATTGTTAGTTTTGGGTGTTGGGTTGAAGAGGGTGGAGTTTACTTAGAGAATGTGATGATTAGTTTCGTCTATCCCCTCCCACTCCCTCTCTGTCCCTCCCCCCCCCCCCCCCCCCCCTTCCTGATGGTTATTTCCTTGTGCTAGCGGTCTATCTGGTGCGAGAGAGAGGGTGTGTCTTCCAGCCACCCTGAGGCACTGCCACTAAAGTGTATGCACTGAGTTGTTTGGGGACAGTGCCAGGTCCTGTTCTATCCTAACCTCTCCTAGGTCATCCCACTGTATTCATGTCTGTCCTAACCTCTCCTAGGACATCCCAGTGTGTTCAGGTCTGTCCTAACCTCTCCTAGGACATCCCACTGTGTTCAGGTCTGTCCTAACCTCTCCTAGGACATCCCAGAGTGACCAGATCTGTCCTAACCTTTCCTATAGGTCATCCCAGGGTGTTCAGGTCTGTCCTAACCTTTCCTATAGGTCATCCCAGGGTGTCCAGGTCTGTCCTAACCTTTCCTATAGGTCATCCCAGAGTGACCAGGTCTGTCCTAACCTTTCCTATAGGTCATCCCAGGGTATCCAGGTCTGTCCTAAGATTTCCTAGGTCATCCCAGGGTGTTCAGGTCTGTCCTAACCTTTCCTATAGGTCATCCCAGAGTGTCCAGGTCTCTCCTAACCTTTCGTATAGGACATCCCGGGGCATTCTGTCTCAACCTTCCCGTGATGTCGCAACAATTGAGTTTTCCCCCGGACATGCGACAAATGCATTGCTAAATACGAATACAAATGCTTTGCAAATATATTAATTGGGGTCTTTGTTGGTGTATACTCCGAACAAATTGCAAGCACAGCAAAAGCATCTCGTCTAAAAGAAAGCAAACAACTAGATTGCTTTGCCCTCCTTATAAAGAAGGGAGACATAACTCGAGCTACTTACAACCTGTTGGAAGACTTTTCTACCTTTTAAATCATGCACACTAATACTGTCCTGCTTTTAAAATCAATATAAGGACTGCTGCGTGCATTGCGTATACTGTTTGAAATGGTAAAGGGTCAGCTAACTGTGTGTGGTCTACAGTGCCTGTGGGTTTTTTAACAACAATATACATTTATAAATAATTGTTTTTGTGGGATTTAATTTAGGATCTGTGGGTTTTTTAACAACAATATACATTTATAAATAATTGTTTTTGTGGGATTTAATTTAGGATCAACTTGCCTTTGCTTGGGAAGTTAGGCATGAGCGTTTGTATTAGTCGACTTCTCATATTTTGTACACCTTCAGTGTTTGTGGTAGATGCAATTACCAACACTTAGCACAGTTAACACTAGAAGGGGATCTTATATACATGTTCCATCCAATCTATGATTGTGCAGCACAATCTATTAATGCCAATCTATTGCCTGCCAATCAATACACTTCAAAACATGGTAGCATATTAACACCCTTTGCAACAGATTCATAGATTGGATGGAACATATCGACCAGTACTTATTATCGACTAGTTATACTGAGCGAGTGTGCAAGCCAAATATCCAAACCCAACCACACAATATGGGATAGTCGACGGGAATTTACAAAGCCCGCGCTACTCCCACGAAAAGAGAAGAAGGGAGAAGAGCTGTTTGTGAGGCAAGTTTCTCTACATTTGGGGACTATAGCAGTTGTGCGAGTTTTCGTGGTATTACAAACTGTGCATTATATCTTTTTTGACAGAGCAATATTCTTCATTTTTGCTCTACCCTTGCCATGTCTTTATCTGCCAAGTCCATGTGGAACTTTTTCTCAGTATCACTTTTTTCTACATCATTACACTCTCAGTTGCAATCATCACCTTCTCTGTTTCCTGTTGCAAAGGGTGTTAATGTTTGAAGTGTATTGATTGGCAGGCAATAGATTGGCATTCATTGTGCAGCACAATCTATAGATTGGGCAGATTCATAGATTGGATGGAACATGAAAAATGTATTAGGATTGCAAATTTTTTTTATGTGGACTTGCAAAAGCATCTCAGTGCTGCAACCTTCCTATGTAGGCGATACCGAGATGGCCCGGGACACTTGGGACTCTCCCTTGCTAGAGAAGTCCCAGGGAAAAGGTTGCAGTAGATGAGAGTATTCCCACGATTCTCCTAGCCCTAGCCAGGGCTTCATTTAGAGTAGCCCGGGCAGTGAGTCTGCCGTCATGCCGTGTGTTGTCAGTTAATCACACTGGGTGGGTGGATCTGGGGCGTGTGATGCGGCATGACACTATCGATCATGTAGTCTGATATGACGAGCATTACACTTTCCCTGTGGACTTAGTTATGATGAATATCCAAACTGAAGTGTGACATAATCGTAATACTGTTAACTCTGGTTGCTTGGCAACACGGCTTGTAACCATATCTGTAAGACAACTTCACACAATAGACTCATACCAATAATTCTAAATAATGTACATCATCCCTTCTTCTTCCATTATCAAACGGATACTGCATCATAATTATTTGCTCAGTTCTTGGAGCAGGCCAAGAAGAAGAAGGAAGGAGGTGTCTCATGACTTGTGCAGGAACTGCAGTCTATAATTTATTTTTTCTCTCCGCCTCATCTCACCTCCCAACAATGCACTGCATCCTAATTACTGCTAATATAATAATAATGTAATATTAGTAGTAGTTAATCATGTAATATCACTAGTAGTAGTAGTAGTAATTAATAATATAATATTAATAATAGTAGTAGTCAATAATAATAATATTGCTAGTAGTAGTGGTAGTAGTTAATTATTATTATATTATTACCTCTATAATAACAGATTAATGGTGTGTAAAGTGCTGATTGCACTGTCATTGAAAATAGGATATTTAGCATCAGTTATGCACATACTTCTCTGCAGGACCCGGCCTGTTCTTAGTCTCCTCTTCTCCTTCGCAGGGAACTCCTCCTCCAAGACATTGGAGGTGTTCCAAAACACATTCGATCTTCCCTAGGTTCCATAAGGCTTTTGAAAGATGCCCACGCAGTGTGTCAGTCTATTGCCCATCTTGCATGAGCAGCTCTTTTTCTGCTCTCTCTAACTCTAAAAAATGCTCAATCAAAAAAAATGCTCACTCTAATAAAAAAATTATGCAATGGCCTTTATATTTTGCATGTGAAAGAATGAGTGCTTTGGTTAGTGGTGCAGATTGGCTGCGAGCTGCTGTCTCACAAGTCAGGACAGAAGCAGTGTCCCTAAGCAACCAGAGGGTACGGTACTACAGTAGGTCATGTGATAGCAGTTGTGGTGATAATTATCGTGTCAGGAATGCTCTGCAATATATAGTTGTTGTCTCTGAGTTATCTAACCCATACATGTAGTGGGTGCAGGTAAGTTTGTTCCCCTGAGCAGATTGTGCTGGAGTAGACACAATGTTCATACTTATAGGGCACAATGTTTATACGTAGTAGATAATTAACTGAGGTATGCGTGTTTAAAGGTGGAAACCCCTCCAGTGTGAACTAGAAAGGTTGTAGGGATGTTTGTTACCGAGAGACCTGCTGTTACCCTTCTCTCCCCACTTCTCTGTATCTAGGTCGAATGACATCAGAATTGGAACGTTGGTGGGCACTGACCTATTTGGCAACAAGTATTATGAGAACAATCAACACTTCTTTGGTAAGCGAGGTGACAGGTGTCGTTATATCTGAGTTCCTATAGCTCAATTGTACCCTTGGTTGGGTTATACATATATATATGTGACCGCGACAATAGGATTATATATATAACAATCTTTCCTAGCGTGCATCACACAGGGAGGGAGTATCTCCTCCCATTAGCAGATATTTTCATCCCCTCCCCCCAGACCAGACCAGACCAGATAAGTGATCAATTATTAATCTTGAGGTCCTGTAATATTTATTTTACTTATTGCTATTGCTAGTGTTTCTTACGAGACATTGCGCTAATAAGGAGGTGGCGATTGATTGTAAGGGGTTGGAGATAATTATTTCAGACACACTAAAAACCTCCTCTCCCCTCTAGCTTATGAAACTTTGCTACAGGAATATTTGGGGGATCGTTCCCCTTCTCCTCCCCCTCCCCCTGTGAGATAGTACATGTATGTGCCTTCCGCAATTGGATCACATGTGCTCCATTAATTTGTGCCCTATCTTGGACGTGGACTATTTGGGGCATGGCCTAATTGAGGGGAATTCTATTATAGCTTGCATGAATGCAGCACCACCAATACCGACGAAACCGCCCTCTCTCTAGCAGTGCCATATTATTATTCTTGCGATGTGAGATAATTAGCTGTCCACACCTTACCAGTTAACAAAAAATGTTGGTTCGGTGGTGCCTCGGTCAATCTTCTGGACCACCAAATTAAATTCCCCACCAAATTAAAATACCCTGCAAAATTAAATATCCTGCCAAATTATCCTGTGCGCAGTACTGTAGCATCATTTGTGCAGCTCTTTATAGTCTACTATTCTCTCGGTGTAAACTTTGTCCGTGGTGAAGGGCACATCTCTGGACTCTCCCTGTCTTCTCCATGTCCTCATTGTATAATTTGGCCGTCTCACCGCTGAGAGCCGCTGCTGCTGTCAGCTGCCTGCCCAGACTTGCAGTAGGTGCATCCTGCACGATCATCTTCATTGCTGGACTGGTGGCCAAGATGACTCTCAGCTATGGCAGACATCCTGGTGGGAAGCTATGGCAAGGCAACAGCAGAGGCTTACCAGTCACTCTCCCAGACACTCTTGCTGGATTGTGTGACTTTTCACTCTTCAATGGCCAGCAATGGCCAGCAATGGAGCTGTTCCCCGAGCACGTATTCCATACGTACGTGTGCGTGTTCTGGGACATTTTGAAGAAGTTCAGATAATATTTTTATAGCAAAATTAATGAATTATGTGGGAAGTCGATTAATTATCATCACACCATCTCAACATCATTACATGAGAGAGTACACTCCCTATTTGGTTTGATTCGCATTTAAAAATGGTGGACCAGTCGAGGGCGGGGGGGCGGAGGGGAAGTACAAGAAACAAGATTGGAAAGCTGATGTCCCGCTAACGTCCAATATTGGCGGCTCTTGTTGGTCTCCTAAACGGGCACTATCAGCTCCATTATAATTTTCGAAAAAATAAATATTGTGACCACACCCCTACTAATTATACATGTGTGTGGGCGTGGCCTTCTGTCTCGATGTTTGGCTGGCTTACTGCTACTGAAAAAGTCGCCCCGAGTAATTTCTACCAGATGTTCTAGAGTGAAGCAAGCATATATACAGGAACCAATAGGTTCTAGCAGTAGGCCCCCTAAGGCTAGGGAGGTCTTGAGAGTTACCCGACAAGGACTTCCTCTCTGTTCTATATCTATATCCCCTTGCTTATTCTCTGTTAGTTGAACCTTTTCATTACCATATCATAAATATTCCTTTGAGTAATTAAAGTTTGAAGAGGAAAATGCCTTTTGCCTGTAGCTACAGCCTTTGGGAAAGCCCCACCCACCCCCTTATCAAGATCTTGAGTGCTTATCTCCACAGTAATTAGTAATTTGCCTTGGTGCCTTTTACAACTTTGCCCTCTGATGATAGAAAATAGCTTACATTCGGTGTGTACTTGTAGAACTAGCATGCTCCATGGAGCAGTTGTACTGCAGCAGTGCTTGTTAGTGGAACACTCTGTCTTAGCCATTCTGAATATCCTACTGGTGTGCATATCTCTGCTATTTTCCTCGTGTGACTTAAAAAAGAAGAAGGGAGTATTGGAAACTCCAAATAATGCCCACCAAGATGCTACACCACATGGTAAGGATCGTCAAGATGGAAAGTCCATCAAGTGCACCATCAAGCTAGCTATGTGCTGTAGTATTAGCAGGAGAAGTGACCACTCGAGTTGATTCGCCGAGAATCTTGTTCTCATCTCCTGATTGGTTTGTGTTTTCCTGTGCAACTGTTACCACGGGTTACACCCGCTCGTCAATCAAAGGGCTCCTACCAAATAAAGAATAACAAGGTTGTTACGTCAACATTACACCACATCTCAATTACGATCAGTGCTCCTTACTAAATGAAAATGAATAATGAGGTTATGTCAAATTACATCACATCTCAATTACGATCAGTGCTCCTTACTAAATAAAGAATAACGAGGTTATGTCAACATTACACCACATCTCAATTACTAGTCTGTTTAATTAATAACAATTAAGAAAGGATGGAATCCTGTAACTAGACTCTTTTCCATTAACGGCAATACCACTTACCATTTAAGCCCAAAAACATTGACCTTAAACCATTAAAAAATCGTATCTTGTTGGAGAACCCTTTACCATTTATCATTATTTACATTTAAAACAAGGGAAACCCTTTACCATTTATAACAAGCATTTATAACAAGGCAAATACCTCTACCAAAAACAAGGAAAATCAAGTACCATAAAACAAGGGCAACTCAAAACAAGGAAACCCTTTACCATTTAAGACAAGGGAAAACCTTTGCCGTTTAAAATGAGAGAAACCAAGGGGAGGGAAACCAAGGGAAATCTTACCATTTAAAACAAGAGGAAACCCTTTACCATTTAAAACAAGGGGGAAACCCTTTACCATTTAAAAATCAAGTACACCTATCATTGTGCAAGTGGCATTCATGATTGATAAAGGATCATGGTTCACAAGATTTAAATGGTAAAGGGTCACCTGCCTGTTTCACGATATTTTAAATGTTAAAGGGTCATCTGTCTGCATGGATAAACTTTTCTTATTTCCAAGTTCATCCAATACGGCGAAGCGTTCCTTATCGAAGTGGAAACTAGCCACTCCCTCTACATACCGGCAAATCCTGGAACATAACATAAAATTAAAACAATAATAATAGTGTGAACTGTCCCCAAAATCGATTGTGCATATATATATACACAGCTATGTGGCTTGGTAATGGGTCTTCACAACTATTTACACCAACTAGGTTGCTAATTAAGCTTTGAGTGCTATAGGGTGGCCTGGAGGTCTAGCTCTTGGTAAAAAAATGAAAAAAATGTTGCTTTTATTTCCACGACATTATTATAGTTGAGCTGAGAAGGCCAACTTTACTCCATCAAGATTAATGTCCGAGTCAGAGTTCAACTCTAAGCTTCTGGGACGGAGAATACGGTCCCAGAAGCTTGGAGTTGAACTCTGACTCGGATATTAATATTGCTGGAGAATACCATCCCAGAAGCTTAGAGTTGAACTCTGACACGGACATTAATCTTGCTGGAGAATACCGTCCCAGAAGCTTAAAGTTGAACTCTGACTCGGACATTAATCTTGCTGGAGAATACCGTCCCAGAAGCTTAAAGTTGAACTCTGACTCGGACATTAATCTTGCTGGAGAATACCGTCCCTGAAGCTTAGAGTTGAACTTTGAATCGGACTTTAATCTTGCTGGAGAATACTGTCCCTGAAGCTTAGAGTTGAACTCTGAATGGGACATTAATCTTGCTGGAGAATACCGTCCCAGAAGCTTAGAGTTTAACTCTGAATCAGACATTAATCTTGCTGGAGAATACCGTCCCAGAAGCTTAAAGTTGAACTCTGACTCGGACATTAATCTTTCTAGAGAATACCGTCCCAGAAGCTTAGAGTTGAACTCTGACTCGGACATTAATCTTGCTGGAGAATACCGTCCCTGAAGCTTAGAGTTGAACTCTGAATCGGACATTAATCTTGCTGGAGAATACCGAGCAAGATTAATGTCAGAGTCAGAGTTCAACTCTAAGCTTCTGGGACAGTATTCTCTCAACATTATTTCTGACTTAAAAATCAGTACTGTGCTCCAGGCAGGAGGCAGGCCAGCTATAACCTCCTTCAAAATAAAGTTGCACAGGAGATCTCTACATGCCAAATAGTCTGCTATAGCCCTCCTGAACAACTTGGGAACATTTGCAAGGAGGAGGGAGAACACAAACTGAGCAATTATTTGCTCTTCTAAGATAATTGCTTCTTCGATCTGATGATCCTTACCCATGTGGTGATCCTTACCTTCCTGGTGATCCTTACCTTCCTGGTGATCCTTACCTTCCTGGTGATCCTTACCTTCCTGGTGATCCTTACCTTCCTGGTGATCCTTACCTTCCTGGTGATCCTTACCTTCCTGGTGATCCTTACCTTCCTGGTGATCCTTACCTTCCTGGTGATCCTTACCTTCCTGGTGATCCTTACCTTCCTGGTGATCCTTACCTTACTGGTGATCCTTACCTTACTGGTGATCCTTATCTTCCTGGTGATCCTTATCTTCCTGGTGATCCTTACCTTCCTGGTGATCCTTACCAACCTGATGATCCTTACCAACCTGATGATCCTTACCAACCCAAAGGTCCTTACCTGTAGCTTTCTCGACAATCAAGAAGCAGAATGGTCATGCATGGTTCATTGAACATCCATGTGCATTGGAATTAGAGTTCTTTAGGGCACTTCCGGTGTGACGTACGTACAATTCAGACAACAAATTGAGCTGTAGCTAGTTTCAGAGATGGTAAATCTGTATATAAATACATATTCACAGCAAAGGCGTGACCTAGGCCCTAGGCCAGACATTAGTCAAAATAATAATGTCAAAATTATTTTCACTTTCATAGTACAGGGGAGGGGTTAGGCCTCGTTAAAGGGCTGTGACGGACGTACGCAGAAAAATGGGAAATCATAGGGTAAGAATGTTTAAAGCCCAAACTCTGTGAAGTTACTAAGTTACTAGGGTTACTAGGGATATTGTTCTTGTTTTTATAAATGTTCATACTAAGGCATAGAAGTAATGTGTTTAATACCCAAAGCCTAACTGTTGAATATTGTATAATCAAATTAATCCTCATTAAACTTTGTGATGGACGTACACAAAACCCGTGACGGACGTACATGTGTGATTAAGGATAGTATTAATGAATTCTGAGCATTGATAGGCACTATTAGACAAAGCAAGTACTTGTAAGCATAACATAAACAGATGCTAAATGTCTTCAAATGCAAATTGTCCTCGATTGCCTGCAACACTTGGTGGGTTAATGATACGTACAATTTTGTTTCTTAAGTAGAAGATTTTGTGTTCAGGTCTCGGCCACTTCCAAGCATTTGCACTTCTATGCATGACGTTTACTTCAACATCAGAATCCTCTATACAGGTCACCTCCCCTGGAAACTCTTCACCATCATACTCCATAACAACCCACAATCCAATTGTCAAGTTCAGTGCTGGTAGCTGAGGCTGGGCATTGTCTTCGATTGGACAATCCTGTTCAATTGTTGAATTGGTCGGAGGAGTGACATCATTGGTGTTGCGGATTCGACAAACTCGGAAACATTTCTCTATCTCGTTTGAAGTATCGGCTACTTTGACCTCATTCACACCAGAAGCTTGAATACAATGAACTTTGTGTGTTTGGGGGACTGCCATCACTCCTTCCCATTGGGCATCCAGAAATGCAGATTGTTGATCAATCTCTCTCTTGGCAACAAATTCAACATGAATATTTGGGCAAAGCTGTCTGGCGAGTGCTGAATACTCTTGCGGAGTGGTGATCTGACTTCTCTCTGACCGAATATGTCTCCAAACTGACCTCTTCACTGTCCCTCCAATCCCGTCTACGACACCTTTTCCATGAGATCTGGCAAAAAAATTCCATCTGATCGAGATGTCATGGTCTTGCTTCCAGTAGTGGAGATTTGAAAAGAGGAACCTCTGCTTAAACTGAGAAGTTGGACCATCACTGAAAACATTGACGGTTTCTATGCTTGGGAGACTTCGGAAAATATACTGTGACATGAAAACAAAAATGCTGTATTTCGTGTGGTCGAGGTCGTCTGAAATTACTACCATACTGAAATTGGTGGCATTGTTGATCCAAGTGTGAGTGGTGAAGATGGTTGCCTGAGCGTGGTGCTTGTATTTCTTTCTGTCACATTTTCAGAGAAATCGACTTGCAAAACAATGGATTTACCATCACAGGAGTTCTTCAAGGAGTCAAACGAAGCTGCTTGCTCTCTCTTCACAAAGGTATGGAGTAGGAAGGTACTCAGCCGTTTCTTCAGCTCATTAAAAACTGCATCCACTGTATCAGTCATCTACCTTCTGCTATCCGTAGACTTCCACTGGTAGTACTGCAAGGCCCCTGAGCTTCTTTGTGGTGCAAACTCATCAATCAGATCCACACAGGTTGAGCATTCTCGTGTCAGGCACTTCTTGGAAGTGGCGTCACAGGTCACTTGCTCAATGAAGGATGAAACAGGAACACACTTCCCAAGGTCAGCTGCTCTAGTAAAGTCTAGTAAAACATTGCTGCATCTAACTTCCCCACTCCCTACTAGAGTTTACAGAAGGGATGTAGATTCATATTCACCAGTTCTTCCGTAAAATGGATGCCTGTAGCACACAGAAAGGAACCTAATGAACTACGTACACTTCTTAACAGATCTTGTAACTTCCTCAATGCCAGCTGTTTTACTTGCAGGCTAGATAGTGTATGTATTTGGGGAATGACTATCAGTTTGTAGCTATAACTCAAGCAGCAGCTTTGTTTCTTTACCAGCCTACCTTCCTGGCTATAGGCTCAGGCAGCTTTGTTTCTTTACCAGCCTACCTTCCTGGCTACAGGCTCAGGCAGCTTTGTGTTTCTTTACCAGCCTACCTTCCTGGCTACAGGCTCAGGCAGCTTTGTGTTTCTTTACCAGCCTACCTTCCTGGCTACAGGCTCAGGCAGCTTTGTGTTTCTTTACCAGCCTACCTTCCTGGCTACAGGCTCAGGCAGCTTTGTGTTTCTTTACCAGCCTACCTTCCTGGCTACAGGCTCAGGCAGCTTTGTGTTTCTTTACCAGCCTACCTTCCTGGCTATAGGCTCAGGCAGCTTTGTTTCTTTACCAGCCTACCTTCCTGGCTACAGGCTCAGGCAGCTCTGTTTCTTTACACCCTAACCTCTAACTATAGTCATTGTCCAAGCCAAAACCCAGGTCATGGTCCAAGCCTAATCCTAGTCATGGTCCAAGCCCTAACCTGTACAAGTCATTGTCCAAGCACTAACTCAAGTCATTGTCAAAGCCCTAACCCTAGTCAATGTCCAGCCCCTAACCATAGCCTTTGTCCAAGCACTAACCCTGGTCAATGTCCAGCCCCTAACCATAGCCTTTGTCCAAGCACTAACCCTGGTCAATGTCCAGCCCCTAACCCTAGCCTTTGTCCAACCCTAACCCTGGTCATGGTCCAAGCACTAAACCTAGCCTTTGTCCAAGTCCTAACCTTGTCAGCTGTATAATGGTGACAATCAGTCTAGTCAGTTTAGAATGTTCCAGAAAATGTAAGGTAACAAACTATAAATAGAAGATTGAATTAGTGCTGTAGCCATTCTAACTTTTCTGAAGATCAAATTGTCAATGGCAGAAAGACAAACAAAGAAAAGGGTAAAGATTAAGGCTTTACAATAACAAATTCTACATCTTTAACATTGTCTAGATGGGAATTTGTTAAGCTGTGACGTACGTACATGACGGACATACAAGAACCTTGTACGTCCGTCACAGGTTTTTCCGTAAGTCATGGGTGTGTGGCCTTTCCATTAACCCTTCCACCGCTGGATTTACACAGCACTTTATTTAAATAGTGACGTTATTTTACATAATATTTTATATTCAACCAGGAGTGCACAAATGTCCCTAGCAACCATGGTTGATGTTATAGCATTGGTGTTGACAAACATTGTGGTCAACTGTAGGTTGCCTAGCAACTGACCACATATGATGAATATCATTATAACATTTGATTGTTTGTTTTGATTGTATTTTTAGGCAGAATATGGACAGAGATTACATCATGATGTAAATATAATAAAATGACAGTGTCATATTTTACTAGGGCAGATAATTAGAAACCTTAGCTAACAAACTACCTACTAGCTTTATATTATTATAGCTATATAGATGGATAGCTAGTACCCGCGAAGTACCCAGGTAAATGCTATTTTTTATACAAGTCAGAAAAAAAGCAGTAATGCCTAAAGGATCTTACATGTGTATGGCTATTTATTTTCCTGGGACATCTTGTTCCTGTTCTTCACCATCGTCAGTCTCAAGACCTGGATCCCTATGCAAATCAGCGCTACTATCTCTGGACTGGCAAAAAAAGGTTCTGAATCTACGATGTCATTCAGAGTTGCTAGCTCTTCAGGATCTCTAGTCTGTTCTCCGTGGTAGGCCCTTCTCCTTCCTCATCACTGCTTTCAACCTCAGACAGACCGAATTCGTCGTCATCCAGCATTGCCAAAACATCGTCCAATTTAGTCTAGAAGCCATTTTTTAATCGATCAGCTGAATTTGACGTCACGAATACCTTGGTTACCTAGGCACCATACGTCAGCTATTTTAATTCCAGCTCTAGCAAAGCAAGGGACACCCCCAGGTATATTTAGCACATGCGTAGCTAAAACTAACGATTTTATATATTTGTTTTTGTCGCGGTCATTTACAACTCCGCCATATGGCGGATACGGCGGTGAAACGGTTAAGGGTGGAAGTTATGCCTAATAGAAAACTAAAAGAGAATATGAAATGGTTTTAGTTAATACTTTAATATCACTGAAATAATTAATAAAGATACACATATTTGTGACGTTCGTACGGCATCAATTATATCCCGAAACTACAAACCGTAAAATATTAATTAGTGGGTGTAACAAAAAAAATCCATTGAATCTACTTAAAAATTATAAAAATGATTAAAAATGATCCAAATATATATAGTTAATTTGGAGCAAAACTCAATTGGGTCATTCCATGTCAATTCAACCAGGGGTCCCCGGGTGACCCTCTCAGAATTCAACCATTTTTGGCATGTATGTGCTACAACATATATTATGAAGCTATGCAAAATTTGGGGGCAAAATATTGAATATTTTGGATGATATGACCCTTAAATCATGTCTGGGCGGTGCAAATTTCGCGGACTTTTTTCCCGCGTATTGATTTTTTTGTCATATTCAAGAGCCTGTAACTTTTGATCCGGAAGAGGTTAAGCTCTGAAATTTTCAGGATTTGTTCATCTCACAGTCTGCTATAAGGAGATGTCAACATAAGATGATTTATGTATACTTTTTTGTGGTACTGATCAAATCAAAAAGGATGATTTCACCTATAATAATGCTTGCGAACCAATGTTTAGCCACCAACCAGGCAAAAACTAACTGCTAGAATCCCTTGTAACTTTGTATATAGCATCTCTAGCACCCTGAGCACTAGTGTGTATAATATGAAGTCTCTGATTCCTACAACTTCTGAGATATAGGCATCCCTATTTGCAAAAAATGAAATTATAATACAGTTTCAACCACAATTTTCGTTATGTGGGATAGGTCATACTATAAAATGTTATATCTCATAAGAAAGAGAAAAATTTACTCTTTCATTTGATATTAAACACATCTTGCTTCCGTAAAGCCTTCAGTAACTAATTGATAATTGAAAAAGAGACATTTTTATCATTCGTGACATAATATTAACATTTACTTTACCTACAGATGATGTAACATGACCTTGTGTTAGAACTAACATTGCATATCAATGGGTGCAAAAATATAATTACAAGTTGTGTCTCTTACAAAACTGCCTAAAACCGTCAGAAACTTTCTTCAATGAGGGTGCATCAAGGTTGTACTGCCGTCCAGTTGAACTCGTCAAGCCTTCAATTAATGC
Organism: Cladorhizidae sp. MBARI D1340-BT2; assembly: GCA_028752905.1. Classification (NCBI taxonomy): domain Eukaryota; kingdom Metazoa; phylum Porifera; class Demospongiae; order Poecilosclerida; family Cladorhizidae; species Cladorhizidae sp. MBARI D1340-BT2. The sequence goes on along the minus strand of JAQNBH010000010.1, from coordinate 31,025,563 downwards.
CAGGACATGATGTTCTGGGACCCAACATTGGTCTTTTCGATATGGCCAAGTGAAGGAATTTGCTGGTCCTTTGGGTTGCATAAAGTCTACCAAAATATCTGCAGCATCTTCTGATACTTCTGCGATATTTCCTATGTACCAATCCCGATCATAGATGGCAGCAATGTATTGTCCAGGATGTAGATCTTGGAATACTGGAATAGCTTCTGTTTGATTGACTGTCACATTTGTTTCTGTATTATCTCCTGAAATTCTACTAATCTTCAAGTTGTTATTGTCCACAGGAATGAAACAATGATGACTTCTTGTACCTGGAATTGTGTGTGCATCAGCAAATCGCTCGAGTTGTCTGGGGCGATATATATCCACATCACTAACAGAAAGGTAGAACATTTTAATGCATGAATGTGTGCAGTAGCCCACTGAAATAGCTCTGATGGAGTCAGAATATATCCTGCAGATGTTTGCTGGAGACTCATTCTGGTGGCCAAGCATTTTACCGTTCCACCTATTCCATCACAGATACTCTTGCCATGGCTTGTGGCAAAAAAGTGCCACTCAGCAGATAATCCAAAATCATCAGCATGCATACAGAGGTTGGAGAAATTCTTATAATTTTTGTACTGGCTGGCAGCTCCATCACTGAAGTATTTCACATGCTTCACATCTGGTAACACATCTTTGATATGCTGCAGAACAGCATGCAGGAATGCATAAACAGTCACTGTATCATGTTGCATACAGTCACTTATCACACACAGAGACATGCTGCACAGATTTCCATCACTGTCAATGAAATATACTCCAAAAGGGTGGAGAGTTGCCTGTCTATTCTCCCAATAAAATCCTTGAATAGAGTCTTGGATAATGAAAGAATAATTCTCTGCAAAGTGTAGAATTACCAACACAGTGTTCCGTCGAAGATTTTCTTTGCAACTGGTGAGATAGGCTGCCTGTGCTTTTGAAATATAGTGATGTGTGGTAAGCTTGTCAAACTGATCGCAGAGAATTGTGATAAAATCACTAACAGACTCTTGCCTTCTGACTATTGTAGTGCGGTCGGTGTGATCCCACTGGCTGAATGTGATAAGATCATCATCATCCATGTCTAACTGTTCAGAGATCAAATTATGCACATGAGTCTGTAAGGCATTGATACCTGGACACTGGTCACAACGATGTATCATGCAGTCTTTTGATTTAATGTCACATACAATAATCGACAGCAATGTTGCGTAATCCAGCTTCAGTTCTGCAATAGCTGCTAAAAGTAGCTTCACATTTTGGTGAATTTCACACACACAGACTGAATGAGCGCCTTTTGCACCTACTGTAATACACCAAGGAGGTCGGAATTCACAAAACTTAGAAACTCCTATATTGTAAGCACCACCTGTCTTTTCTTTGAACAGTGCATACAGCTCATGAAGATTAGCAAGTAACAGTCTTTTCTGTTTGTGAACACGTTGTCCATTCACTTTCACCGACACAAATTCCTTTTTACCTGGGCAAAGACGAGTATACTCATCATCTTCATAAAAGTCCACTACCTTTTTCTTGATCTCATCAGATATTTCCTTTCCTCTCTTTGCACCAGGTTCGGCAAACACACCGTGTAATTTTTTCAAGGCTCGGGATTTTTTAACCATATACTGGGAAACATTGAACTCTTCAGCTGTCTGCTTTACAGACCAACTTGATGGAGCCATTGTGAGAATCTGAAGTTGTTTTTGTCTTGTTGCAACGGCACACTGTTCTTTCATATCCGTGATCATTTTTTCAAGATCAGAGCATTTTTCACATTTTGTGATATCCTCTTTGCTAAGAGTTTTGGGACTGACATGGATTTTTTCCGCAATTGTTTGTTTGAGAGCTTCATGAGCTTGCAACAGTTTTCTTTTACCATAACCTGAAATATCTCTTTGGCTAACATCGTCTACTTTCATAGGTGAGCATCCAAGTGATGTTATACTTGTGTTAAGATTTGCCAGTTCATCAGGCAAAAATGTCTCATCACTGCTTGATGAATCTTCTTGTGATGGCACTGCACTTCCCATCATTGCTATACATCGTGGGCACAGCTTCTGGCCTGGTTTTATTTTTTTGTGTGCGAGTTTACTCAAACTTTTAGCTTTAGTTTTATCCAGGCTACGAAGACTTCCTTTAGCAGTTGTTTTATGGACACAAAATGGATCACAACACGTTTTTTGTAGAAACTCGAATTTGTCAAGGAATAACTGCTTATGGTGAAGACATACAGTCGTAACTTCAGAGACAGAAGTTTTTTCCAATCCACATCTTACAAACAGAAGACTTTTATCTTCCAGTGTCAAATCAGAAACATTTACAAAGCCAACTGTCCTGCAATATGTCCTCTTATGACATGGATCTTTTCTATGTGCACCAATTGAACAAGATTCCAAATTTGTAGCCATGGTGTCACACTTTAAATCCGGCACAATGTTTTGCGAGTCCAACTTGAATACTAGTGTATATCACTGAATCAATTAGAAAATGGTAGCATTTCACCTAACAAGCATCTTCAACTGAAACCTGGGATTTTTATGTATCAAGTGGGATTTTTAGGCTTATATAAGCAGCATGGAGAAATGTGGAGATCCCCATGGAAAATCCCAGGGAAAACACCAGGGAAAACTCAATAGTATCAATTCCCTTCTTTCCCTATCATAGTTTTCTTGTGTTTATTCAGCATGGAGAAATGTGGAGATCCCCATGGAAAATCCCAGGGCAAACACCAGGGAAAACTCAATAGCATCAATTCCCTTCTTTCCCTATCTTAGTTTTCTTGTATTTATTCAGTAAGGTTAGTTGGTCAGCTCACGTTGTATGTTTTTGGTGCTGCGATCAAAATAAACACACACTGCACCACCGCTCATCTGGTTTTCTATGAAGTTTGATGCTTTTGAAACACAACACTAAGATAGGGAAAGAGGCGAATTAGAAATAGTGCTAAAACTGGACATGTCACACAAATGTAAGTAATTTTAAATGTCAATAATTATACGTATATATATGCATGTAGTACTGTAAAATGTCACAAATGATAAAAATGTCTCTTTTTCAATTATCAATTAGTTACTGAAGGCTTTACGGAAGCAAGATATGTTTGATATCTAATGAAAGAGTAAATTGTACTCTTTCTTGTGAGATAATACATTTTATAGTATGACCTATCCCACATAACGAAAATTGTGGTTGAAACTGTATTATAATTTCATTTTTTGCAAATAGGGATGCCTATATCTCAGAAGTTGTAGGAATCAGAGACTTCATATTGTGAACAGGGTGCTAGAGATGCTGTATACAAAGTTACAAGGGATTCTAGCAGTTGGTTTTTGCCTGGTTGGTGGCCAAACATTGGTTCGCAAGCATTATTATTGGTGAAATCATCCTTTTTGATTTGATCAGTACCACAAAAAAGTATACATAAATCATCTTATGTTGACATCTCCTTATAGCAGAGTGTGAGATGAACAAATCCTGAAAATTTCAGAGCTTAACCTCTTCCGGATCAAAAGTTACAGGCTCTTGAATATGACCAAAAAATCAATACGCGAAAAAAAGCCCGCGAAATTTGCACCGCCCAGACATGATTTAAGGGTCATATCATCCAAAATATTCAATATTTTGCCCCCAAATTTTGCATAGCTTCATAATATACGTTGTAGCACATACATGCCAAAAATGGTTGAATTCTGAGAGGGTCACCCGGGGACTTTTCTAAAAACTGGTTGAATTGACATGGAATGACCCAATTCCCAACTGAATTCCCAACTGTAGGAGGTGTCTGATCTAAAACCGAACAAAGCTTCTGTCATAATCTGTTACTATGGCAATTATATACATAAAAACGAGCATATCTCGTTACCCGTTTGTCATATTGGGTTAAAAATTGCAGAATATGAAACTTCATTTATTTAGCTTCAAAATGGTATATTAGAGCATACTCTAAACCCATTTTGAAATTTTGACCCCTTGGTTGACTTTTCCCAGGAATTGCCCTTTTTCCAAAGTTATTGTGAATGACATAATACGCAAGTGTGCCTCTTATGATGACGAGATGTTCTTTTTATATATGGTAAAGGGTCATCAGATTGTACTTGACTTCTTTACTGTCAACAGTTGTTTGCTTCTAAATAAATTCTTGTGTGTGTGTGTGTAATTCTAATGACATGTCTGGTTAGCAATGGACAAATGATAGAACATTAATTAATGCTCCCTCAACACTTTTTGGCTGCTTTTTGTCAGACTTTTGCATAGAGAACTGGCTGCATAATCAGTAGAGGAGAGAGAAATAGCTGCACAGTCAGTAGAGGAGAGAGGCATAGTCAGTAGAGGAGAGAGAACTGGCTGCATAGTCAGTAGAGGAAAGAGAACTGGCTGCATAGTCAGTAGAGGAGAGAGAACTGGCTGCACAGTCAGTAGAGGAGAGAGAACTGGCTACGCAGTCAGTAGAGGAGAGAGAACTGGCTGCATAGTGAGTAGAGGAGAGATAACTGGCTGCATAGTCAGTAGAGGAGAGAGAACTGGCTGCACAGTCAGTAGAGGAGAGAGAACTGGCTACATAGTCAGTAGAGGAGAGAGAACTGGCTGCATAGTCAGTAGAGGAGAGAGAACTGGCTGCATAGTCAGTAGAGGAGAGAGAACTGGCTACACAGTCAGTAGAGGAGAGAGAACTGGCTGCATAGTCAGTAGAGGAGAGATAACTGGCTGCATAGTCAGTAGAGGAGAGAGAACTGGCTGCACAGTCAGTAGAGGAGAGAGAACTGGCTACATAGTCAGTAGAGGAGAGAGAACTGGCTGCACAGTCAGTAGAGGAGAGAGAACTGGCTGCATAGTCAGTAGAGGAGAGAGAACTGGCTACATAGTCAATAGAGGAGAGAGAACTGGCTGCACAGTCAGTAGAGGAGAGAGAACTGGCTACATAGTCAGTAGAGGAGAGAGAACTGGCTGCATAGTCAGTAGAGGAGAGAGAACTGGCTGCATAGTCAGTAGAGGAGAGAGAACTGGCTACATAGTCAGTAGAGGAGAGAGAACTGGCTGCACAGTCAGTAGAGGAGAGAGAACTGGCTGCATAGTCAGTAGAGGAGAGAGAACTGGCTACATAGTCAATAGAGGAGAGAGAACTGGCTGCACAGTCAGTAGAGGAGAGAGAACTGGCTACATAGTCAGTAGAGGAGAGAGAACTGGCTACATAGTCAATAGAGGAGAGAGAACTGGCTGCACAGTCAGTAGAGGAGAGAGAACTGGCTGCATAGTCAGTAGAGGAGAGAGAACTGGCTACATAGTCAATAGAGGAGAGAGAACTGGCTGCACAGTCAGTAGAGGAGAGAGAACTGGCTACATAGTCAGTAGAGGAGAGAGAACTGGCTACATAGTCAATAGAGGAGAGAGAACTGGCTGCACAGTCAGTAGAGGAGAGAGAACTGGCTACATAGTAGAGGAGGGAAGACAGGTAATGCCTGCATGTGTAGAGTGCCTGCAATGGGGGCACATGTGTGTGTGTGTGTGTGTGTGTGCATGCATGCATGCGCATGCCCCATGGTGCGACAGCCTGGACCCCATCAGTGTCTGCACGTGAGCTTCTAATGCAATAGAGCGGGCCACTTGTCAGTCTGTGCATGAGCAATGTCAACAAATCTTCTTCCTTGTTGACAAGTGCTATTCCTTACTAGTTGGTAATTACATTAGTGAGTCCCTAATTGGTATCGGACTCTTGTGTTTCCTGGTGTGTGGAGTTCTCATGACATAAACCTGTTTGATGTGGAGTGTTGTGACTTAGCACTTCCTGCTCAGTCTACCAGGAGCTTCAGCAAGTGTGCGCCATCCCTGCTCCCTGGGGGCTAAGTGTGACCTGGACACCTTCCCTGCTCCCTGTGGGAGGCTAAGTGTGACCTGGTAACCTCTCCTGCTTTGTTCTACCGAGAAGGAAAGGGTGTGGTCACTGAGGTTGAGGGTGATCAAGTTCATAATGACATTTTCCATAATAAACTTAAATTTGCTCCTTGAGGAGCCAAATTAAGTTGATTATGAAGCGAGTTATTGTATTCTACCTAATAGCAGGACAGCCAGAGACAAACTAACTCTCCTTCGGGGCACCCAAAACTCTTGCTTGTGCTTACAATGACCTTCTTACTTTAATGTACTCTCTCGATGTTTCGACTAGATGTGCTCTAGCCTTCATCAGGAATAATGAGGTTTGCTGTCCTGCGTTCTGTGTGCCACTTTTCACCGGTAAGGCGTGGCCTCTGCCTATCTATCCAACCCATCCGCCTAATTAGCACCTGGGTGTGGTGCGTATTACTGAAGCAAGCGGGCGAGGCGGGGGGGGGGGGGGGGGTTAACTAAGCCACCGGCATGCCGAGAGGAGAACCCATGGGCCTGTTCCATTTACCCCCACCTCTGTACAGCTACTGTATCCATGGCCTGTCACATTCTTTATTATGATTTATACTTGCAAATCTATTGCTTGGACATGGTGTGTAACAGGACATGGTGCGTAACAGGACATGGTGCGTAACAGGACATGGTGCGTAACAGGACATGGTGCGTAACAGGACAGGGTGCATAACAGGACATGGTGCGTAACAGGACATGGTGCGTAACAGGACATGGTGCGTAACAGGACAGGGTGCATAACAGGACAGGGTGCGTAACAGGACATGGTGCGTAACAGGACAGGGTGAATAAACAGGACATGGTGCATAACAGGACAGGGTGCATAACAGGACATGGTGCGTAACAGGACCTGCCTCGGCCTAATTCTCTGCCTGCGACTTACATAGTTACCTTACGCAGTGACTCTGGTGCTGCCCTGACATAGCAGGTGCTGCCCTGACATAGCAGGTGCACGCAAGCTCTCCCCCTGTCCTGACAACCGGTGCACGCAAGCTCTCCCACCTGTCCTGACAGCAGGTGCACGCAAGCTCTCCCCCTGTCCTGACAACACGTGCATGCCAAGTCTCCACACTGAGCTGCTGCTGTTGTTGCTGCAAAGCTGTGGCCAGCGTAATATCTCGCCACCAGTCCCACTGCCCCACGAATGCTCCTCTCACCTCCTCTGTTGCAAAACCTTCTCATGCCAGGTATTTTCCATCTCGCCCCACGAACAATGGCCTCCGGATGCACCCTCTTGCCATGCACAACAATACTGCCACCACTAGGCAGGGAGGACAGCTATGCTCCTACATAAATATCAACTCCTTCTCTGAAGGGTTGGTCTTGTGTGCCTTGATAGTGATCCGGGGAGGAACAACTATCCTCCTTGTGATCCGGAGAAGTGTGGGGAGGAACAACTATCCTCCTTGTGATCTGGAGAAGTGTGGCGAGGAACAACTATCCTCCTTGTGATCTGGAGAAGTGTGGGGAGGAACAACTATCCTCCTTGTGATCTGGAGAAGTGTGGGGAGGAACAACTATCCTCCTTGTGATCTGGAGAAGTGTGGGGAGGAACAACTATCCTCCTTGTGATCCGGAGAAGTGTGGGGAGGAACGGGGAGGAACAACTATCCTCCTTGTGATCTGGAGAAGTGTGGAGAGGAGAACAACTATCCTCCTTGTGATCTGGAGAAGTGTGGGGAGGAACAACTATCCTCCTTGTGATCTGGAGAAGTGTGGGGAGGAACAACTATCCTCCTTGTGATCTGGAGAAGTGTGGAGAGGAACAACTATCCTTGTGATCTGGAGAAGTGTGGGGAGGAACAACTATCCTCCTTGTGATCTGGAGAAGTGTGGGGAGGAACAATTATCCTCCTTGTGATCTGGAGAAGTGTGGGGAGGAACAACTATCCTCCTTGTGATCTGGAGAAGTGTGGGGAGGAACAACTATCCTCCTTGTGATCTGGAGAAGTGTGGGGAGGAACAACTATCCTCCTTGTGATCTGGAGAAGTGAGGGAGAGGAACAACTATCCTCCTTGTGATCTGGAGAAGTGTGGAGAGGAACAACTATCCTCCTTGTGATCTGGAGAAGTGTGGAGAGGAACAACTATCCTCCTTGTGATCTGGAGAAGTGTGGAGAGGAACAACTATCCTCCTTGTGATCTGGAGAAGTGTGGGGAGGAACAACTATCCTCCTTGTGATCTAGAGAAGTGTGGGGAGGAACAACTATCCTCCTTGTGATCTGGAGAAGTGTGGAGAGGAACAACTATCCTCCTTGTGATCTGGAGAAGTGTGGGGAGGAACAACTATCCTCCTTGTGATCTGGAGAAGTGTGCGAGAGGAACAACTATCCTCCTTGTGATCTGGAGAAGTGTGGAGAGGAACAACTATCCTCCTTGTGATCTGGAGAAGTGTGGGGAGGAACAACTATCCTCCTTGTGATCTGGAGAAGTGTGGGGAGGAACAACTATCCTCCTTGTGATCTGGAGAAGTGAGCGAGAGGAACAACTATCCTCCTTGATGGGTGCAAAGCATGAGCAGTAGGCAGGGTCACAGAAAGTTGCCGATCTGTTACTAGCTCTCCTGACTGGAGGAAGCCAATGCCGGCAAGCTGCCCACAGTGTCTTGCTTCCCATAGCCTTGATTCTTAAACCACACCGCTCTTAACATCCGTAATACGTCTAGGTAGTCTTCATCTGCTCCCACTGAGTAGAGCTTGGTCATCTTGTGTATTTATGGGTTTCTCAAGCCACTGGTAATTTGATCAAAGTGGATTGCTGCTAAGCACCCCTTAGCTGTGGCTGGTGGTGATGGCTCACTAACAACATTAGTACCACTTTGGAAAAGTGAGCTAGGCCCGCCTTCGAGCAGAAACTGACACCTCCGTGGCCACGTCTTGTACACCCAATATGGGTGTGCCTCACACTCCTGCCATTTGCCTCTCTCCTCATTGGATCCGCTCTCCCTCTCTGTTCCTGCTTTACCGGACTTAGACACTCGCTGGCATCATGTGAGTCCTCTCTCCATTTGCACACATGCCTATATTTGCAGTTATGATATTGGCATGTCATCTCGTTGAAGAGTCTGCATCTATATGTCGTACCTCTTCTTCACCAGACTGAGGATGTCCTGCGGAGAGGATGGGAAGGCCGCCACCACTTATCGTATGCCCCTCAATCTCTTCGCCATGTGTGTATCCTCCTCTCCCATCCATAGCACTCACAGCTCTCCTGTGTGCTGCCATCCATAGCACTCACAGCTCTCCTGTGTGCTGCCATCCATAGCACTCACAGCTCTCCTGTGTGCTGCCATCCATAGCACTCACAGCTCTCCTGTGTGCTGCCATCCATAGCACTCACAGCTCTCCTGTGTGCTGCCATCCATAGCACTCACAGCTCTCCTGTGTGCTGCCATCCATAGCACTCACAACTCTCCTGTGTGCTGCCATCCATAGCATACAGAGCTCTCCTGTGTGCTGCCATCCATAGCACTCACAGCTCTCCTGTGTGCTGCCATCCATAGCACTCACAGCTCTCCTGTGTGCTGCCATCCATAGCACTCACAGCTCTCCTGTGTGCTGCCATCCATAGCACTCACAGCTCTCCTGTGTGCTGCCATCCATAGCACTCACAGCTCTCCTGTGTGCTGCCATCCATAGCACTCACAGCTCTCCTGTGTGCTGCCATCCATAGCACTCACAGCTCTCCTGTGTGCTGCCATCCATAGCACTCACAGCTCTCCTGTGTGCTGCCATCCATAGCACTCACAACTCTCCTGTGTGCTGCCATCCATAGCATACAGAGCTCTCCTGTGTGCTGCCATCCATAGCACTCACAGCTCTCCTGTGTGCTGCCATCCATAGCACTCACAGCTCTCCTGTGTGCTGCCATCCATAGCACTCACAGCTCTCCTGTGTGCTGCCATCCATAGCACTCACAGCTCTCCTGTGTGCTGCCATCCATAGCACTCACAGCTCTCCTGTGTGCTGCCATCCATAGCACTCACAGCTCTCCTGTGTGCTGCCATCCATAGCACTCAGAGCTTTCCTGTATGCTGCCATCCACAGCACGCACAGCTCTCCTGTGTGCTGCCATCCATAGCATACAGAGCTCTCCTGTGTGCTGCCATCCATAGCACTCAGAGCTCTCCTGTGTGCTGCCATCCATAGCATACAGAGCTCTCCTGTGTGCTGCCATCCATAGCTCTCCTGTGTGCTGCCATCCATAGCACTCACAGCTCTCCTGTGTGCTGCCATCCATAGCATACAGAGCTCTCCTGTGTGCTGCCATCCACAGCACGCACAGCTCTCCTGTGTGCTGCCATCCATAGCATACAGAGCTCTCCTGTGTGCTGCCATCCATAGCACGCAGAGCTCTCCTGTGTGCTGCCATCCATAGCACTCACAGCTCTCCTGTGTGCTGCCATCCATAGCACTCACAGCTCTCCTGTGCGCTGCCATCCATAGCACTCACAGCTATCCTGTGTGCTGCCATCCATAGCATACAGAGCTCTCCTGTGTGCTGCCATCCATAGCATACAGAGCTCTCCTGTGTGCTGCTATCCATAGCATACAGAGCTCTCCTGTGTGCTGCCATCCATAGCACTCACAGCTCTCCTGTGTGCTGCCATCCATAGCTCTCCTGTGTGCTGCCATCCATAGCACTCACAGCTCTCCTGTGTGCTGCCATCCATAGCACTCAGAGCTCTCCTGTGTGCTGCCATCCATAGCACTCACAGCTCTCCTGTGTGCTGCCATCCATAGCACTCACAGCTCTCCTGTGTGCTGCCATCCATAGCACTCACAACTCTCCTGTGTGCTGCCATCCATAGCACGCAGAGCTCTCCTGTGTGCTGCCATTCATAGCACTCACAGCTCTCCTGTGTGCTGCCATCCATAGCATACAGAGCTCTCCTGTGTGCTGCCATCCATAGCTCTCCTGTGTGCTGCCATCCATAGCACTCACAGCTCTCCTGTGTGCTGCCATCCATAGCACTCACAACTCTCCTGTGTGCTGCCATCCATAGCACGCAGAGCTCTCCTGTGTGCTGCCATCCATAGCACGCAGAGCTCTCCTGTGTGCTGCCATCCATAGCACTCACAGCTCTCCTGTGTGCTGCCATTCATAGCACTCACAGCTCTCCTGTGTGCTGCCATCCATAGCATACAGAGCTCTCCTGTATGCTGCCATCCATAGCACTCACAGCTCTCCTGTGTGCTGCCATCCATAGCACTCACAGCTCTCCTGTGTGCTGCCATCCATAGCACTCACAGCTCTCCTGTGTGCTGCCATCCATAGCACTCACAGCTCTCCTGTGTGCTGCCATCCATAGCACTCAGAGCTCTCCTGTGTGCTGCCATCCATAGCATACAGAGCTCTCCTGTGTGCTCCCATCCATAGCATACAGAGCTCTCCTGTGTGCTGCCATCCATAGCACTCAGAGCTCTCCTGTGTGCTGCCATCCATAGCACTCACAGCTCTCCTGTATGCTGCCATCCATAGCATACAGAGCTCTCCTGTGTGCTGCCATCCATAGCACTCACAGCTCTCCTGTGTGCTGCCATCCATAGCACTCACAGCTCTCCTGTGTGCTGCCGTCCATAGCACTCACAGCTCTCCTGTGTGCTGCCATCCATAGCATACAGAGCTCTCCTGTGTGCTGCCATCCATAGCACTCACAGCTCTCCTGTGTGCTGCCATCCATAGCTCTCCTGTGTGCTGCCATCCATAGCACTCACAGCTCTCCTGTGTGCTGCCATCCATAGCACTCAGAGCTCTCCTGTGTGCTGCCATCCATAGCATACAGAGCTCTCCTGTGTGCTCCCATCCATAGCATACAGAGCTCTCCTGAGTGCTGCACTTACATAGCACTCACAGCTCTCCTGTGTGCTGCCATCCATAGCACTCAGAGCTCTCCTGTGTGCTGCCATCCATAGCACTCACAGCTCTCCTGTGTGCTGCCATCCATAGCATACAGAGCTCTCCTGTGTGCTGCCATCCATAGCACTCACAGCTCTCCTGTGTGCTGCCATCCATAGCATACAGAGCTCTCCTGTGTGCTGCCATCCATAGCACACAGAGCTCTCCTGTGTGCTGCCATCCATAGCACTCAGAGCTCTCCTGTGTGCTGCCATCCATAGCTCTCCTGTGTGCTGCCATCCATAGCACTCACAGCTCTCCTGTGTGCTGCCATCCATAGCATACAGAGCTCTCCTGTGTGCTGCCATCCATAGCACTCACAGCTCTCCTGTGTGCTGCCATCCATAGCATACAGAGCTCTCCTGAGTGCTGCACTTACATACAAGGCTAAGGCCACACCTCTATGATCTGCGTGACTTCCTTGTAAAATAAATGATATATATATACCTGTGGGGTTGAGTTGATCTTGACCACCCCCTCTGTCTCATTGGTGCCACTTGTCTCTGGAATGCTCCCACACGCTTCCCAAGCCACCCCCTTGTATTCTCTGCTCGCCCTAATAATGCTCTGCCATGTATGCCATTGACTCTGGGACCACGCCTAGCTAGACATTGCATCTGCTACATGCAGTCGTCGAGTGTGTTGCTGTTATTCGGATGTGCTGCCTTCTCTTAGGCCTGGCTAAGCAGATTCACTCGGTGGAGGGTCTGGGAGTCCCTCATCTTCTAGACTAAGGAAGACCAGAATAGATCCTTAATGGAACTCTGGCTTTAGAATCAAAGGTAATTTCGCCAAATGAATCCAGTTCTGCTTGCTCATATCCAGCTGGTGCTGGCAGTTGATGATGGCTGAGGAACGATGTGCGCATTATGCCACAGCACAGATGGCGGCTTAGAAAACCTGCTTTAGGAAGAGCTATTTGGGTGGACTTGTCCTGCAAGATCATAATCAGGCCTAGCTTGACCCAACACAGTCAGAGCGAGTCACACAATACTGCAGTTAAGATGGAAGCTGATCTTTGCTTCTCCAAGGGAGATGGTGGGATAGCAATGGCAATCCAGCGGGTTGCTTCAGCTCAGCACACGGCATTTCTTGGTGCTCTCTTCTTGCCAGACACTCACTAATCCTGCAAAGCTTTGCAGCGAGATAGCATGTTCCTCTCCCATTCCTCCCTCTCCCCTGCTTGCTCTCCTCTCTGTCCCCGCCTCTGCCTTGTGGCGTGCCAATAGCTCCAGCAGGATCGCGTGCATTTCCATGAATCCCATCTTCTGATTGTTTGACCTGGCACTGGGGGGGGGGGGGGGGGGGGGGGCATAGTGATACTTGCCGATGGTCTCTCTGCCGCAGACCCGATGGCCGCACTGAGGGTTAAAGGAGGGGTGGGGCCTTCAATTTCCCGACCCGATTCTCCCATTCACCATCGCTACACCCTCGTCCATACATACCTGAACTGGATAACGCAACTTCTCTATAAAGCTCGGCCAACTTGGAGCTATGTAGGCTCTGTTTTGATATCCCCTTTTAGCACATTCCTATGACCTCCTGTACCACGAGTACTAACTGCTTATGACCTGCACTCAACCCCCTGCTGGGGGGGGGGGGGGGGGGTTGGTTGTGCCTATTTCCCAGAAAGGTGAACATGCACAAACCCAGCAAACCCAGTATTGTAGATTTTGACGAGTACAGTTCCCTATCCAATCATCCCTACATTGTTTTATTATATGTATGTGAACCCACCCCCACTGGGGGCCTGCATTCATCTCCGGGGAGAGTTTGTCCAGCCTGCTCCTATCTCACTCCCCCCCCCGTCTTATTTTCCCTTTTTCTTTTGAGATACAAACATGGGAATGGATTTGCACGTGCTTCCTGAAAACGACGTACATGTAGCTCTTGCTCTATGCTCTCGCTGGAAGCTGACGTGGTTAGGGGACTGCGCATGCTCCCTTATCTTGCACCCCATGCCACGCCTACTTTCCCAGTTGGGCTGCCCTTGTCTTCTATTAATTGGCTAAATGTACAACTTTTAACCGCCCAATACGTCTGCTGAGAGTCTGTTGAGATGGCCAAGTTTTCCTTTGTCAATGGAATATCGTAAAGATAGAAATATCATGTGGATTCTTTCCTGGGGGAGGGAGGGGCTCATACATGTACATGTATGTACATGGACTTCCCATCCACCGTGGGTCTGGTGTGCTCCCCTTCCCCCCCACCCCCACCCCCGGAAATGATTATTGAAAACTGTGATGGCCTTCACTGCAGAGAGAGTCCAGCAGGCATGGCCAGCAAAACCTGCCCTGACTCACCAACGGCACCCTCTTTAAAAGTTTAGCCGTTATTAGAAGGTGCGGTCCTCCTTGAGACTGCTAGGATGGCGTCGGAATGTGGATAGTGACGTGGAGTCTCCCATATTTAGATCCTGTTTATTCTGATACTGAACGTTTGTATTTTCTGGCCACTGGCTTTCCCCAGACCCATTCAATTACTGATGATTATACCTGTGAGCGATTATACCTGTGTGATGTGTGAGATTATACCTGTGTGAAGGTTGTGTTTAACTCTGCAACAGGAAAGAGCACACACACACACACACACTCACAACTGGAGTTCTCTACATTCCTCCCCAGAGTCTGCCGGAGTGGACTACGAGTGTTCTCCTTCTCTGAATCGTGTTCCACACTCTACGCCCACTCATAGAGTGCATCTGCTGAAAGTCCCTCGACGTAATGAAACTGAAAAGTTCAAATGTGATTTTAAAAAATGGCCGTGTCTTGTGAATCACAACACAAACAAAGCAACTCTTTCTCTCTCTTTCTAGTCTTGTGTGCCTGATTTGTTAGCTCCCTACCAGGCTCACCAATGAATGATGTCAGGCTCACCAATGAATGATGTCAGGGTCAAGCACCCAGCGTACTGAAATGTCACTTGGAGTCAGGTCCGTAACATCATGAAAAAAATATGACAATACTCAAAAAAAAAAAAATTTTTAATAAAAATATATATATTTTTTTAGGAATGACCTCTTCACACTGCTCATGCCATCGCCATGCAAAATATACTATAAGTTGTAATTTTTTTTAGAAAGAATATGGCTCCTTTGAGGCAAGAAAGCTATAGCTATGTTTTGTGCATCATGCTACATGTCTAACTTAATCCTTTCTCAACAACTAATGGAGTCAGAGTGTGGCCCACTAAGCATAAATGGCGATTCAGCTTTTCTCGGCAGAAAGGCTTTCAGAGTCAGTGGTGAAGGCCTGGCAGACAACCATCCATCCATGATGCAAGGTGTAATAATCGTTGGCAATTTTTAGGCTTATCTCGCCCCATCAAATGGTGTGCTCCCGCCTCTGTTATGATGTGTGCAGTAATTGGATAATTCGTATCAAACTTGGCAACCACCCACCCTGGGACAAGGACTGTACACTCACCTGGACTGGTTTTGAAGGCAAGTGTTTAATCGTCTCTGCTGTGCACCTCATTGACCAGGGTAAAAATAATACAAATATTTTCCCTGAAAAACGTTCCCAAATAGAGACCAAATAGAGAAACAACATCTTTCGTTGAAACAACATTGTCCTTAGAACAAGGAGGGTCCAGGTTAATGTACCAGAGGTCACCAGAGGTCAGGTCAAACCAGAACCAGATCAAGCGACAGAACCATCTGAAGTGTGAAATGTCATCGACATCTTCACCACATCTGAAGTGTGAAAGGTCATTGTCATCGTAATTACTTATTGAATGACTCCACTAGAGAATGAGCATCTCTGTGTTGCAGCTTGCTTGCCTGACAGAAGCCACTCACATCACAAAATTATGCACATCACTCTAGGCCCAACCGTTCCTCCATCATTTACCCCCTCAGCCTGATTTATTTCGACATTTACCCCCTTACTCCCACACAAAAAATGCATAGCCATCATAAAGGCACAGAAAAGTAAGAAGATAAGAAAACAAATTTATTATCTAGGTTTTGCATAAAATATAGTAATATACAGTATACTTTGATGAAGAAAGAAATTATATAGTCCATTGCATAGTAGTAAAACAATCACAGACCAAAGGCAATAGCGTGAATAATTATAATAAGAAATAGTAACCTCATGTAAGTCAACCTGCTTAGAAGTCTGTAAGCCTTATATTCCCTTTTCCTTATTCAATTATCAGGTACGGCAATTATTTACCCCATGCCATGTCATTTTTTACCCCCAGGGGGTAAATTTACCCCTGGTTGAGAATCCCCGCTCTAGGCTATTGGAGTTGCAATTTGCTTCTGTTTACCTTGCACTGGTGAGCAGGAAGTGTCAGTTAGTATTTTGCTATTGCACCAGACAGTGTTGGGTGTTGTGTACACAGTTCTGCCCCAGGACAGTGTTGTGTGTTGTGTAGGTCATCTCTGCCCCAGGACAGTGTTGTGTAGGTCATCTCTGCCCCAGGACAGTGTTGGGTGTTGTGTACACAGTTCTGCCCCAGGACAGTGTTGTGTGTTGTGTAGGTCATCTCTGCCCCAGGACAGTGTTGTGTAGGTCATCTCTGCCCCAGGACAGTGTTGGGTGTTGTGTACACAGTTTTACCCCAGGACAGTGTTGTGTGTTGTGTAGGTCATCTCTGCCCCAGGACAGTGTTGTGTGTTGTGTAGGTCATCTCTGTCCCAGGACAGTGTTGTGTGTTGTGTAGGTCATCTCTGCCCCAGGACAGTGTTGTATGTTGAGTAGGTCATCTCTGCCCCAGGACAGTGTTGTGTGTTGTGTAGGTCATCTCTGCCCCAGGACAGTGTTGTGTGTTTGTTGTGTGTTGTGTAGGTCATCTCTGCCCCAGGACAGTGTTGTGTGTTGTGTAGGTCATCTCTGCCCCAGGACAGTGTTGTGTGTTGTGTAGGTCATCTCTGCCCCAGGACAGTGTTGTGTGTTGTGTAGGTCATCTCTGCCCCAGGACAGTGTTGTGTGTTGTGTAGGTCATCTCTGCCCCAGGACAGTGTTGTGTGTTGTGTAGGTCATCTCTGTCCCAGGACAGTGTTGTGTGTTGTGTAGGTCATCTCTGCCCCAGGACAGTGTTGTATGTTGAGTAGGTCATCTCTGCCCCAGGACAGTGTTGTGTGTTGTGTAGGTCATCTCTGCCCCAGGACAGTGTTGTGTGTTTGTTGTGTGTTGTGTAGGTCATCTCTGCCCCAGGACAGTGTTGTGTGTTGTGTAGGTCATCTCTGCCCCAGGACAGTGTTGTGTGTTGTGTAGGTCATCTCTGCCCCAGGACAGTGTTGTGTGTTGTGTAGGTCATCTCTGCCCCAGGACAGTGTTGTGTGTTGTGTAGGTCATCTCTGCCCCAGGACAGTGTTGTGTGTTGTGTAGGACATCTTTCCACTGTTTATCTTCCTTGTCAGGTGCTCTCCACTAATAGAATATAGCTCTATCCTCCTTTATTACTCCGGGCCAAGCTGTCCGACGGCATGTCCCCATCGCCCGCTCCCTAGTGTGACCTCCATGACCTCCAGCTGTTATTGTTGTACGTAATTGTTGTACGTATTATTTTTAAATATATTTTGATTGAAAAAAATGAAAGTTTAAAAATTAACTCAAAGAGAATTGGAAGAGTTCCTCGAAGTTTTTGTCAAGACATGTGACTTGCACTGGAAAGTTTCCATTCTGGATATACACAGAAAGTCTCTATAGAGATGTGGGTGTTTAGAGTTCTTTTGAAAACATTTTGTCCAAGAGACAAAAACATCAGGTCTCCACGGCAACCTGGTGTCAGTGGCTAGGCGGCCCCACAGGTAGGTGTTAGTCCATGTGACCACGGAATTGCATCTGGGTGGGGCTCGCCTCACCTCAAATGTGGCCACCACAGAATAACTACCAAAACTACATTGTTATTATCATATGCCCCAATCTCCCACACATGGGATGTCCAAGTGGGCGAGCCGAATGCTTACACACAAACACACAACACAAGTTTGTGCTTATTTGGGAATGCTTCTGGTGTAAACAGAAACAGGGAACTTCTTTATTATGCCGTTCAAAGCTATGGCAGGTATTCTGCAGCATCACACCATGTGCACCATCTGCACGGCTTGTTCAGTTATCTTAAAGACAGCTAGAATACATCTCCCTAATGGTGCACCTCTTTATGGTCCCCTTGGCCTGCATGGAATGGCTCGCAGCATGTGGTTAAATACAGAACTTAGAAAGATGTCTAGAAAGATGGGGAATACTTTGGAAGAAAATGTTTTAGAATGTGGCAGATGCTATTGTAGCAAAGGAGCTTGGTGTGGGCAAGACTCACCTGTAGAACATTGCTCGGGGACAGGGAGGGCATTAAGAAAGCTTGGGAAGCTGGCAGACATGAGGAGGAGAAGTATGTCAGGGTTAGAGAGACATGTTGCGATGAGTTGGATGGGAAATGATCTAGAGCTAGGAATATCTCAGTAAGTGGATGACTTATCCAAGAGCGTGCCACCTATGTATGCAGCAGGCATAGGCCTCGATGGTGTTATAAGAGCGTGCCACTATGTATGCAGCAGGCATAGGCCTCGATGGTGTTATAAGAGCGTGCCACTATGTATGCAGCAGACATGGGCCTCGATGGTGTTATAAGAGCGTGCCACTATGTATGCAGCAGACATGGGCCTCGATGGTGTTATAAGAGCGTGCCACTATGTATGCAGCAGACATGGGCCTCGATGGTGTTATAAGAGCGTGCCACTATGTATGCAGCAGACATGGGCCTCGATGGTGTTATAAGAGCGTGCCACTATGTATGCAGCAGACATGGGCCTCGATGGTGTTATAAGAGCGTGCCACTATGTATGCAGCAGACATGGGCCTTGATGGTGTTAATGGCTCTAATGATGGCCACTAAAGTCGAAGAAGTGTCAAAATGTGCAAGTGTCTATTTTATCTGGAGAAGCAGCAGATGTCAACCCAACTCTGGTGAGTGATTGCAATGCAAGATGTGAAGGATATGTGAAGATATATGCCTCCAGGGATATTTTTAGCACTTACAAAACTGGCCTATTTTTAGAGCTCAGCCTACAAGATGGTTAGTTGTGAAAGGAGATGAAGCTAAGAGTGAAGAAGTCCAAACATGGAAGCACTGTTTGTATTGCTTGTTCCTCCATTGGAGATGAAACCAAGAGGGAAGAAGTCCAAACATGGAAGCACTGTTTGTATTGCTTGTTCCTCCATTGGAGATGAAGCTAAGAGGGAAGAAGTCCAAACATGGAAGCACTGTTTGTATTGCTTGTGCCTCCATTGGAGATGAAGCTAAGAGGGAAGAAGTCCAAACATGGAAGCACTGTTTGTATTGCTTGTTCCTCCATTGGAGATGAAGCTAAGAGGGAAGAAGTCCAAACATGGAAGCACTGTTTGTATTGCTTGTTCCTCCATTGGAGATGAAGCTAAGAGGGAAGAAGTCCAAACATGGAAGCACTGTTTGTATTGCTTGTTCCTCCATTGGAGATGAAGCTAAGAGGGAAGAAGTCCAAACATGGAAGCACTGTTTGTATTGCTTGTGCCTCCATTGGAGATGAAGCTAAGAGGGAAGAAGTCCAAACATGGAAGCACTATTTGTATTGCTTGTTCCTCCATTGGAGATGAAGCTAAGAGTGAAGAAGTCCAAACATGGAAGCACTGTTTGTATTGCTTGTTCCTCCATTGGAGATGTAGCTAAGAGGGAAGAAGTCCAAACATGGAAGCACTGTTTGTATTGCTTGTTCCTCCATTGGAGATGAAGCTAAGAGGGAAGAAGTCCAAACATGGAAGCACTGTTTGTATTGCTTGTTCCTCCATTGGAGATGAAGCTAAGAGGGAAGAAGTCCAAACATGGAAGCACTGTTTCTATTGCTTGTTCCTCCATTGGAGATGAAGCTAAGAGGGAAGAAGTCCAAACATGGAAGCACTGTTTGTATTGCTTGTTCCTCCATTGGAGATGAAGCTAAGAGGGAAGAAGTCCAAACATGGAAGCACTGTTTGTATTGCTTGTTCCTCCATTGGAGATGAAGCTAAGAGGGAAGAAGTCCAAACATGGAAGCACTGTTTCTATTGCTTGTTCCTCCATTGGAGATGAAGCTAAGAGGGAAGAAGTCCAAACATGGAAGCACTGTTTGTATTGCTTGTTCCTCCATTGGAGATGAAGCTAAGAGGGAAGAAGTCCAAACATGGAAGCACTGTTTGTATTGCTTGTTCCTCCATTGGAGATGAAGCTAAGAGGGAAGAAGTCCAAACATGGAAGCACTGTTTGTATTGCTTGTTCCTCCATTGGAGATGAAGCTAAGAGGGAAGAAGTCCAAACATGGAAGCACTGTTTGTATTGCTTGTTCCTCCATTGGAGATGAAGCTAAGAGGGAAGAAGTCCAAACATGGAAGCACTGTTTGTATTGCTTGTTCCTCCATTGGAGATGAAGTTATTCCACTGGTGATGGGACTTAGTGGAAACCCTCATTGGCTCAGGAGGTTAGCTAGTCATCTCTGTCTTCCAGGCACCTACATGTATGCTTCAAACAGAGTAGCATGGATGACAGTGGCCTGTTTGAGAATTGGCTAGATACATGTAAGCTCAACTATAAAATGATCGTGGAGAGCAGATTGATCTTACTCTCTATATTCTACTGCACTGCCCACCAGATGTTATATAGCTAACTAGTGTTTCTTACTCCCAACATCACCTCTAAATCACAGTCTTGCTGCTGGAATTATGGAGCTGGAAGCTCTGCACTTGCAGTCTCAAGTGGACCTGCTGGCGGAGCAGGCACACTACAGGGATAGCTCACAATTGAAAATGATGATGTCGAAAACAAGATGAGATTGAGACCTTCTGAGAACACGAGAAACACATTCAACAGTCCTCCTAAGGCTATTCCACTTGCAGCCAATATGATGGTGTCTTCATGAGAACACATTCAACAGTCCTCCTAATAAGGCTATTCCACTTGCAGCCATTATGATGGTGCTTCATGAGAACACATTCAACAGCCCTCCTAAGGCTGTTCCACTTGCAGCCATTATGATGGTGTCTTCATGAGAACACATTCAGCAGGCTTCCTAAGGCTATTCCACTTGCAGCCATTATGATGGTGTCTTCATGAGAACACATTCAACAGTCCTCCTAAGGCTATTCCACTTGCAGCCATTATGATGGTGTCTTCATGAGAACACATTCAACAGTCCTCGTAAGGCTATTCCACTTGCAGCCATTATGATGGTGTCTTCATGAGAACACATTCAACAGTCCTCCTAAGGCTGTTCCACTTGCAGCCATTATGATGGTGTCTTCATGAGAACACATTCAACAGCCCTCCTAAGGCTATTCCACTTGCAGCCATTATGATGGTGTCTTCATGAGAACACATTCAACAGTCCTCCTAAGGCTATTCCACTTGCAGCCATTATGATGGTGTCTTCATGAGAACACATTCAACAGTCCTCGTAAGGCTATTCCACTTGCAGCCATTATGATGGTGTCTTCATGAGAACACATTCAACAGCCCTCCTAAGGCTATTCCAATTGCAGCCATTATGATGGTGTCTTCATGAGAACACATTCAACAGTCCTCCTAAGGCTATTCCACTTGCAGCCAATATGATGGTGTCTTCATGAGAACACATTCAACAGTCCTCCTAATAAGGCTATTCCACTTGCAGCCATTATGATGGTGCTTCATGAGAACACATTCAACAGTCCTCCTAAGGCTGTTCCACTTGCAGCCATTATTATGGTGTCTTCATGAGAACACATTCAGCAGGCTTCCTAAGGCTATTCCACTTGCAGCCATTATGATGGTGTCTTCATGAGAACACATTCAACAGTCCTCCTAAGGCTATTCCACTTGCAGCCATTATGATGGTGTCTTCATGAGAACACATTCAACAGTCCTCGTAAGGCTATTCCACTTGCAGCCATTATGATGGTGTCTTCATGAGAACACATTCAACAGTCCTCCTAAGGCTGTTCCACTTGCAGCCATTATGATGGTGTCTTCATGAGAACACATTCAACAGCCCTCCTAAGGCTATTCCACTTGCAGCCATTATGATGGTGTCTTCATGAGAACACATTCAACAGTCCTCCTAAGGCTATTCCACTTGCAGCCATTATGATGGTGTCTTCATGAGAACACATTCAACAGTCCTCGTAAGGCTATTCCACTTGCAGCCATTATGATGGTGTCTTCATGAGAACACATTCAACAGCCCTCCTAAGGCTATTCCAATTGCAGCCATTATGATGGTGTCTTCATGAGAACACATTCAACAGTCCTCCTAAGGCTATTCCACTTGCAGCCATTATGATGGTGTCTTCATGAGAACACATTCAACAGTCCTTCCTCCTAAGGCTATTCCACTTGCAGCCATTATGATGGTGTCTTCATGAGAACACATTCAACAGTCCTCCTAAGGCTATTCCACTTGCAGCCATTATGATGGTGTCTTCATGAGAACACATTCAACAGTCCTCCTAAGGCTATTCCACTTGCAGCCATTATGATGGTGTCTTCATGAGAACACATTCAACAGCCCTCCTAAGGCTATTCCACTTGCAGCCATTATGATGGTGTCTTCATGAGAACACATTCAACAGCCCTCCTAAGGCTATTCCACTTGCAGCCATTATGATGGTGTCTTCATGAGAACACATTCAACAGTCCTCCTAAGGCTGTACTTGCAGCCATTATGATGGTGTCTTCATGAGAACACATTCAACAGTCCTCCTAAGGCTATTCCACTTGCAGCCATTATGATGGTGTCTTCATGAGAACACATTCAACAGCCCTCCTAAGGCTATTCCACTTGCAGCCATTATGATGGTGTCTTCATGAGAACACATTCAACAGTCCTCCTAAGGCTATTCCACTTGCAGCCATTATGATGGTGTCTTCATGAGAACACATTCAACAGCCCTCCTAAGGCTATTCCACTTGCAGCCATTATGATGGTGTCTTCATGAGAACACATTCAACAGTCCTCCTAAGGCTATTCCACTTGCAGCCATTATGATGGTGTCTTCATGAGAACACATTCAACAGCCCTCCTAAGGCTATTCCACTTGCAGCCATTATGATGGTGTCTTCATGAGAACACATTCAACAGTCTCCCTAAGGCTATTCCACTTGCAGCCATTATGATGGTGTCTTCATGAGAACACATTCAACAGTCCTCCTAAGGCTATTCCACTTGCAGCCATTATGATGGTGTCTTCATGAGAACACATTCAACAGCCCTCCTAAGGCTATTCCACTTGCAGCCATTATGATGGTGTCTTCATGAGAACACATTCAACAGTCCTCCTAAGGCTATTCCACTTGCAGCCATTATGATGGTGTCTTCATGAGAACACATTCAACAGTCCTCCTAAGGCTGTACTTGCAGCCATTATGATGGTGTCTTCATGAGAACACATTCAACAGTCCTCCTAAGGCTATTCAACTTGCAGCCATTATGATGGTGTCTTCATGAGAACACATTCAACAGTCCTCGTAAGGCTATTCCACTTGCAGCCATTATGATGGTGTCTTCATGAGAACACATTCAACAGCCCTCCTAAGGCTATTCAACTTGCAGCCATTATGATGGTGTCTTCATGAGAACACATTCAACAGTCCTCCTAAGGCTATTCCACTTGCAGCCATTATGATGGTGTCTTCATGAGAACACATTCAACAGCCCTCCTAAGGCTATTCCACTTGCAGCCATTATGATGGTGTCTTCATGAGAACACATTCAACAGTCCTCCTAAGGCTGTACTTGCAGCCATTATGATGGTGTCTTCATGAGAACACATTCAACAGTCCTCCTAAGGCTATTCCACTTGCAGCCATTATGATGGTGTCTTCATGAGAACACATTCAACAGTCCTCCTAAGGCTATTCCACTTGCAGCCATTATGATGGTGTCTTCATGAGAACACATTCAACAGCCCTCCTAAGGCTATTCCACTTGCAGCCATTATGATGGTGTCTTCATGAGAACACATTCAACAGTCCTCCTAAGGCTATTCCACTTGCAGCCATTATGATGGTGTCTTCATGAGAACACATTCAACAGCCCTCCCTATTCCACTTGCAGCCATTATGATGGTGTCTTCATGAGACACATTCAACAGCCCTCCTAAGGCTATTCCACTTGCAGCCATTATGATGGTGTCTTCATGAGAACACATTCAACAGTCCTCCTAAGGCTATTCCACTTGCAGCCATTATGATGGTGTCTTCATGAGAACACTCTCAACAGTCCTCCTAAGGCTGTACTTGCAGCCATTATGATGGTGTCTTCATGAGAACACATTCAACAGTCCTCCTAAGGCTATTCCACTTGCAGCCATTATGATGGTGTCTTCATGAGAACACATTCAACAGCCCTCCTAAGGCTGTACTTGCAGCCATTATGATGGTGTCTTCATGAGAACACATTCAACAGTCCTCCTAAGGCTATTCCACTTGCAGCCATTATGATGGTGTCTTCATGAGAACACATTCAACAGTCCTCCTAAGGCTGTACTTGCAGCCATTATGATGGTGTCTTCATGAGAACACATTCAACAGCCCTCCTAAGGCTATTCCACTTGCAGCCATTATGATGGTGTCTTCATGAGAACACATTCAACAGCCCTCCTAAGGCTATTCCACTTGCAGCCATTATGATGGTGTCTTCATGAGAACACATTCAACAGTCCTCCTAAGGCTGTACTTGCAGCCATTATGATGGTGTCTTCATGAGAACACATTCAACAGTCCTCCTAAGGCTATTCCACTTGCAGCCATTATGATGGTGTCTTCATGAGAACACTCTCAACAGTACTCCTAAGGCTATTCCACTTGCAGCCATTATGATGGTGCTTCAGATGTTGGCTGCACTGACTCCAAGGATGAAGATGATGCACACTTTGTACCAGACAAGCAAACAGAGCAACAACAGAGCCGTGAAGACCTTCTACATGTAAGTGCAGTTACCATTGAGAATGCATCTGATGCCGAAGACACTTCTTTTATTATTACTATCTAATTTACTTACACTACATAATATTATATGTATTGTCCAGCTGGGACGAAATTGAAGGAAGAAAAAAAACAAAAAAATTCTTTTCATGACTGCAGTACTAAATGAGAGGATGAGACTTCAAACACGCTCACTAAGATCTGTCAAGAAGGTCTGGATCTAGAGAAATGAACCTTTTTGAGACCCCTCCATCCTGTGACTGCCTGATGGTGGTGCTCAGTACAGTCACATTCTGACATGCTAATGGACTTCTAGTTAGTAGGTGTGTCACATTGGGTTACATGCATTTTCTCTGGTAGTCCATTCTCTGTAATAGTCCATCTTGCCACCCTTTACCCATAGGTGGACTATTAGAGAACAGACTGTACTTGCTGTGGAGATTAGCATTAGTTATCTCCAAGATCTTTTCCAAGTTGAAGACTCTTTCCCAAGCCAGACTTGAGTGAAGACTTGCAGGGGAGGGTTATAGCCCAGGGTGTCAATGCCTGAGGGTAAGCATCAAGCATGTTTTATTTCTATTATCAATCGTTTACCAGCAGCAGTTCAGGAATTTTTGTTTGGATGAGGACAGCCTGTGGATGGCTCACTCAGTCCCCTGCCAGCAGAGACTATGGCACTGTATGTCCTTGCATGAGGACAGCCTGTGGATGACTCACTCAGTCCCCTGCCAGCAGAGACTATTGCACTGTATGTCCTTGCATGAGGACAGCCTGTGGATGGCTCACTCAGTCCCCTGCCAGCAGAGACTATTGCACTGTATGTCCTTGCATGAGGACAGCCTGTGGATGACTCACTCAGTCCCCTGCCAGCAGAGACTATGGCACTGTATGTCCTTGCATGAGGACAGCCTGTGGATGGCTCACTCAGTCTCCTGCC